>JARPSG010000010.1:49663682-50291654 GCA_029955605.1 Quercus engelmannii
CCCAAGACAAGTGCTAAAAGTTTAATCTAGTAGCAACCTTAAGAATTAGAGAGATCGATGAAACTAAACAACACAAACACAAGTGGTTGCATTTAATTTAGTCAAGCATTCTTCCTGAGATCTAAAAATTTCTGATACAACAAATCCTTAAATCTTGGTTGCTTCACAAGTTAGAGAGATCAAACAATTACGGATTTGATATCTAACCTAGCAGTAGATTGCAACGAACAATAAACTAGTAGGCCTCCTAGTAATTAAATGAGACAATCATAAAAATAGGCACAGAAGAACATCTGATATTCAAAACATAAATCGAACAATAAAAACAAATTAGATCTCATAGTTTTATTGATTCCGAGACTTCAGTTACCTTCGGCCAAGTATAAAAGTTTAGCCAAGTAGGACTATGATGAAAACTCAAAGGAAAAATCAGAGAAGAGGGGAGAGAGAGGTGTGATACCTTCTCTTACGCTTCATAGTAGTAGAGTTCTTTTAATCTTAACCTTTCATTTTAAAATTAATAGTTTAGATTATACCAAGTCATTAATCCACAAATAAAAATACTAAAATAAAAGTGACATGTTAGTTATTGGAGAAAAATAAATTGACACATCATATTTGAGGATTTTTAAATTTAGGATAAAATATCATTTTGTCCCTAAACATTCATAAAAGTTTATTTTTGGTCCCTAAACTTTCAAATTTTCATTTTTCATCCTCATACTTTGTAAAATATTCTACTTTTCGTCCTTCTATCTTTGTTAGTTCTAAATGATTATTTGTGATACAGTTACTCATTAATTTTGAATTTATATTAAAGATATTCATTTGTTTTTTTTTTTTTTTCTTTTTGATAAAATCTGATAAACAGGTCGACACGACTAACCCATTTAATAAATAGGTTGTGTTAGGGTTGAGGAATCTTAACCTATTTAATAAACATGTTGGGTTAGTGTTGACCACATAATTGGATACTCATGAGTTGACATGACATAAGCTCGACACACAAACACAAATTGCCACCTCTAGTTGAGGTTTGGATTGGGTTGTCTGAGTGTGGTGCGAGGGTAAAATTGTCTCACTAGTAGGACTATTTAATCCATGTGGGCCAATAACTGTGTGCCATTTTTTTATAATTTTAAACAATAAATTAGTTTGGCCAATGTCAAATACCACATCAAGACTCCATTAAGCCATGTAGGACCTAAACCAATAGACATTGACCGAAGGACAAAAGTAGAACATTTGCAAAGTTAGGGACCAAAAACAAACCTTTGTGTACGTTTAGCAATGAAAATGATATTTTACCCTTTCATTTACTTTAATTTTTAGAATTCCCAAAATTTGAAACCCAGTTTCGCTCCTTTCCTTTATTTTCATGGGTCTTGCCAGAGAATGACATAGAACTTGACCTCCATTGAATGCAATTTTCAAAGGTTTAGAACTCCCATTATTGGCCTCCATCAAGCTTTAGGTCCCCACTTTTCATCTTCCCTAACTCAAAAAACTCAAGATTTGGATTAAGGATGGTGGTGAGAGTGGGTTTGCAAACATGAAGGTAAAACCAATTGGACCATCTATTTGCCTTGGTTGTGATATGGGATTTAGATCTAGGTTAATACAACAATTAATAATCAATTATCATAGAAAAATGAAAATGCAAAATCAAAGATCAAATTGGAGCTACTTGGCTTATAAATGGTTTCTTACCTAGTGATGCATAAAATCGTTAGTGAGTTAATCGTCCACACATATGTCGAATGAGGTACCTGAAGAACAAATAAGATGAAGAACCTATAAAGAGCACCGGTGGGGTGCTAGCCAAAGACCCTTCAAAGGTTAAGTCAGTGATAGAATAATCTCCAATAACTCAAAAGTGTAAGAGCTAGGAAATTGCACGTACCTTAAGGAAGAGGAAGCACAATGCTTATATAGTAGTGTAGAGCAGACCAAGATCCCTTGAATGTAGGGTTTTTCAGAAGATTTGGAGTTAAGACCCCAAGATCTTAACCTTTTCTTCCCATATACGGAAGACATGAGCGTGGAGTATGGTCTTTGGACATGGCACGCAAGTTCTTTCCATATAGGGATGCATGAGTGGAGAATACGTAAAGGTTTGTGGGATCCAGTTACTAAACTGTTGATATGACCATCTGTTCATCAGTATCACCATCCTTCCGTCGGTATGAATATGGAGGGTAAGACATGACCATCCGTTGGGTACATATGCAACCATCCTTCAATCACATATGTGGAGCACTGATTTGTAGAGACTTCAAGGAAGTCAAATGAGGAGTTCATCTTGATAGGTCCATAGTTAAGGGGTCCCACTAGAAAAGGCACATACCTTGATGGGTTAGTGGCGGAGTATTCCATCTTGATGGTTCAAAGTGCTCGAAGAAATTTATTAGATGAAAATACCCTTATTAGTGTTTGTAGATTGGACAAGTATAGTGGGTTGTCTATCAAAAGTGTCTCATTAGTTTAGACAAGTTAGTGTCTACATGTTCTGGGCGATGAGTAGGTACTTAATGACCCCTTGATACATGATGACCATCAGGGCAGAATGTGTCGTGTGGTATCAATGAAGGTACTTAACGACCCTTAGGTCCCTAATGACCCCTTGATATGTGATGATCGTCTGGGTGGAGCGTGACGCACAACATCAGGGAAGGTACCAGACGACTGTTGTGTCCTTAACGATCCCTTGGTACCTAACAACCTATTGATACGTGACAACCATCAAGGCAGAGCATGTCACACAGTGTTAGGAAAGGTACCTGACGACTATTGGGTACCTAACAACTCATTGATATGTGACGACTATAAGTACCTAACGACTGCTGGGTCCTTGACAATCCCTTGGTACCTAACGACCCATTGATACATGACAACTGTCAGGGTAGAGCGTGTCACGCGATGTCAGGAAAGGTACCTGATGACCCATTGATTTGTGACAACCATCAATATAAAGTGTGTCGCACGACTTCAGGGAAGCTACCTGATGACCACCCCTAACAACCCATTGATACGTAACGACTGTCAGGGCGGAATATGTCACGCGATGTTAGGGAAGGTACTTAACGACCGTTGGGTACTTGACGAATCATTGATAAATGACAACTGTCAAGGCAGAGTGTATCATTCAGTGTTAGGGAAGGTACCTGACAATCATTGGGTCCCTAACGACCCATTAATACGTGACGATCGTCAGGGCGAAGCGTGTCGCATGGTGTCAGGGAAGGTACTTGACGACTTATTGATACGTGATGATCGTCAAGGCGGAGTGTGTCGCGTGATGTTAGGGAAGGTACCTGACGACTATTGGGTGCTTAACGACCGTTGGGTCCTTGACGAACCCTTGGTACCTGACGTCCCCTTGGTACCTAATGTCTGATGACCCATTGATATGTGTCAACCATTAGGATAGAACGTGTCGCACAATGTCAGTGAATTTACTTGACGACCGCTGGGTATCTAACAACTCATTGATATGTGACAACCGTTAGGATGAAGCGTGTCACACGGTGTCAGGGAAGGTACCTGACGACAGTTGGGTCTCTAGCAATCCCTTAGTACCTGAGGACCCATTGATACGTGACGACTGTCAAGGCAGGGTGTGGTGCATGGTGCCACACTCCCTTTATCACTGACGATGCTTTTGGTGACCGAAGATTCTTTTGGTGAGTTCATGACGCTTTTGGTTACTATAGATATCATATTTTATCCGCCCTCGATTTGCATGGCAGACCTCGAAAATTCTAAATATATTATCTTTTCTTCATAGGGCCGCGGAAGCATCTAGATTGATGTCGCGTAACCCGTTTAGGCATTGAAGCACTAGAAGTGCCATTTCAAGTCAAATTAACCAAAATGCCTATAGTCAACCCTGGGTTGACCGAAAATCAAAGTTGGTCAAAATCATCCCAAAATGATATTTTTCATATTTTTACATCAAACCGGAGCTATTTGGTGATCTTCATAGATTGACTCCCAAGGACACCAAAAACCCTAATTTTGATTTAATCATTAGAACGGTTTAAGACTAGCGCCATTGAAAAGATTATCAAATTCCTTTACCAACGACTATTCATGGGTTGAAATCAAACTTAAAATGATTGAGATATCCAAGAAACCATAAAAAATGCATCAGCACACTTCCCAAGGCCATAACTTTTGATCTAACCATTGGGTTTTCAAAAGTGTTTTGGAAACTAGATATCCAGAGCTTTCCAAGGACACCAAGATCAGCTCAATCCGATTCCAGGAAGATCTTCAAATACGTGTCCGAAGCTAAACCAAGAACAAGCCAAAACTAGTGATGTTAGTAGGGTGGCCAATGGCCCTACAAGGTGCACCGAAAGCCGAAGGGGCATTTTTTCAGTATAAACACCCCTAGCCCCCTTATTTCTCTCTCTAATTTCTCTCCCAAACATATACAATCACATCCAAACACATCGAAACACCCTCAAACACCTTAGATTCTCATCTTTTTTCTACAATCATCAAGGTAGTTTTCTTGCACCCAATCTTCCTCTCCTTGGTTCCATACCTTGGATTTGAGGTTTAGGGGTGTGGATGTAGCTTTTTAGCTACAATCCACACCCTTTTTCTTTTTATAGCTTTTCCTAGCTTTGTATTGCTTAACAAAATGCTTTTATTGCTTTTCCTAGCATGTTCTTGCTTCCTAGCATGTTTCCTTGCTTATGCCATGATTTATCACTTTAATGTTGTTGGCTGGTCTAAATTTAATGTTTATGCTTAGATCCATATGTTTTTAGTCTCCTTGCCATGTTTATGCTTAGATCTACACGCTTATATGTTCTTTGCCATGTTTTTGCTTAGATCTACATGTTGGTGCTTAGATCTATGTCCCTATGCTTAGATCTATGTGTTTATGTGCTCCATGCCATGCTTGTGTGCTTAGATCTATGTGTATATGTGCTCTGTGCCATGCTTATGTGCTTAGATCTATGTTGGTTGCTATGCCATGTGCAACTTTGGCCTTTTTTATCCCTTGATATCTCTTTTTCTTGTGTTTTGGCCCTTTTGGTAGGGTGTAGATCTAGATCCTGTGGTCTAGGCCTACCTCCATACACCTAGGCCTATATCAAAGGGTTTGAATCATTTCCTTTTCTTGTCTATGTTTTGCTTGCTTGCTTCTATGCTTTATCTTCACGCTAGCCTCTCTAGATCTAGGCGTTGCCATGCTTTGAGCCCTCCGTGGGCTTGTGCTTGTGTGGTTGCATCCGTCCCTCCTAGGGTTTTTTTGAATGTAACCACTTGTAAGATACACCTTCGTGGTATTGGTGTGCTTGATTCACACATTTCTTCACTTTGTGCGATGTTGATATGCTTGCCTAGCTTGCTTTGCACCACTCGTTTGGCTTTCTTTATTTCTTTGCATCTTTGCATGCTTGCCTACATGTTCATGCATGAGTTAGTATGTCGTTCATACTCCAATCCAATAGAACTATGGACACTCAATCCAAACCTACATTTGTCCTCCTAGGACACCCCCTTTTGTTTGATAACATGTTTCTTTGCCTCTTCATGTGCTTCCTATGTTTGTTTTCCCCCATTTGGCATCTTTTCTTAGCTTGTCTTTGTCATGCTTTTCCTTCCATTTGTTTCTTTGCTTGTCTGTTGGCTTGTTTCTTTTGTCTTTGCATGTATACACATGGAGCAAGGACACTTGGAGTAAGGATGCGACCTCCTAGGTGCAAGTAAAAAGGGCAAGGATGCAAGCAAGAGGATGCAAGCCCACAAAGGAAATTGTTCAGTAGATTAAGGGGCTAAGGGGCCTAGCCCCTCCAGAGCAGTATTCTCTTTCTCTCTCTCTCTCTAAGTCTCTTCTCTTAGGGTTCCCCCTCCATGCACCCGTTTTTACCTTTCCAACTCCTTGCTTGGGCCGCGTTCCTTAGGTATAGCAATGTCTGCTTTACATTTCCTGTACCTTGCTAGGCCATACCCTTGGAACATTGGCAATGTCTGATTTACTTTCCCACTCTATGTGGTTGCATTGTGCATGATGTGTGTATGTGTGTGTGCATATATATATCTTTCATTTTTTAGTGAATTGAACAAATTTATACATTCATAATCACCAAGATTATGCCAATTCAAGTTGAAGTCTCAATGTATTAGCCAAATATTCTAAATATTTTTATTTGAATATTGAAAACTTATATTTTTCAATATTTAAAACTTCTACCAAAAATAATTAGTGTGTATGTAATTACGCTTTTTTTTTTTTGAATATGTAATTGCATTTGATTAGGAACTACATTTTCTTCCAAAAGAATTCCTTCTAGACATTTTTAATTGAAAAACTTATACCACTAACCTTTTTGTACTAGCAAACTCTAGTAAGCTTCCAATCAGATTGACAGAATCTAATTTGATGTATCATGTGAACCCAAGAAAAGTCATCATTGACGTTGGAGTTAATAGTCAATACAGCCATCCACGAATATAAATCCTCTTTCCTGGGGAACAAGGGCATAGTCGGTATTAAAATAAATGTATTTAAGGTTTTTTTTTTTTTTTTTTAAATTTATTTATAAATAATATATCTTTAATGTTGAAATCATGCTCATGATAAACTTAATTTAACATTTGCATGCACATGCCGAATTGTGAAAGCATTTCTACATTTATAAAAAAAAAAAAAAAAAAAAAAAAGGCCGTACTGTTTCATGCAAAGACTTTTCAGTTGTCCGAGGATTTCCATTTTGACCAATTCCTTGCATGAGTACTAGTTTTGTTTTTAACTTGCCAACACTCATTGATGGTCACTATAGTAAAGGACAAAATTGGCCTCCGTCCTTTTCGGACAAAATAAATAGCATTCTACCATATTTTCTAAACTAGTTAGGGAAATGTCCATCTTTTAAAACTCAACATTCTCAAAATGGAGTTAAAAAAATAATTTCTGAAGCCTTATAGTAACGTTTTAAGGAGTTTATGGTGACGTTTCAATGACTTATAGTAGCATTTTGTAACTGGATTTCCATAAAGTCGAGTTACACACAATTTTTTTACCTATAACTCAATTTCATGGAACTTGAGTTAAAAAAGGCCACTATAGGTCATTAAAAACGTTACTATAGGTCTTTAAAAATGTCACTATAGGACTTAACTTGATTTTGAGAAAGTCGATTTTCAAAAGAGAAGCATTTCCCTAATTAGTTTGGGAAAGGGGATAGAATGCTATTTATTTTGCCCAAAAAGAGCAGAAGCCAATTTTATCCCTATAATAAACCATATATAAATAGTTACAAAAGTGATTATTCTGTGCAACCCAATTCAACTTTCAAGCTACTAATTAACATTCTTTCATTTGGTTTTCTCTCTTCTCAGTTCTCACCCTTAGAACCCACCAAATTTGAAGTAAAAAGCTCCTAAGATTGAGGGAGATGATGGAAATTATTTCTCATCTACTTGCAATTTCGGGAGTCTTTAGTATTGTTGTCACTTTTATACAACCTTTGGACGGTTAGAATTGTTAGTAACAAAAATAATGGTATCTAACCCCCAGAACCATCAGGTGCCTTACCAATCATAGGTCACGTTCATAAATTTCTTGGCAAAATCCCAATGTTCCGAACCATGGCAGCCATGGCTGACAAACATGGTCCGAACTTCATGTTCCAATTCGGCATGAAACGTGCACTTGTGATTAGCAATCATGAGGCAGCCAAGGAGTGTTTCACTACAAACGACAAGGCTTTCGCGTCTAGTCCAATGTCCAGCCATGGAAAGTACCTTGTTTACAACTATGCAGCATTTGGGTTTGCACCATACGGAACATATTGGCTAGAGATGCAAAAGCTAGTCATGACTGAACTCCTCTCTAGTCGCCACCTAGAGACTCTTAAAAGCATGAGAGTCTCTGATGTTGACACGTTGGTTAAAGATTTGTAAAGATTTGTACTCTCTTTGCAAAAGCAACAAGCACAACAACAACCAAGCTAAGGTGGTTATTAGTGAGCGGATTGGACGCCTAAGCTTGGATATAATCACCAAAGTGATTGCAGGGAAGAGATATTTTGGTAATGATGGAGATGATGAAGAGGCACAACATATAGGGAAAATTATTAAAGATTTTATGTATGCAGCTGGGGTTCCAGTAATTTCGGATTTAATTCCATTTCTAAAATGGATTGATCTGTTTGGGCAAGTGAAATTCATGAAGCGTGTTGCAAAGGAATTTGATTCTCTAGTAGGAAGTTGGGTAACTTTGGTCGATGAACATACTACAAGGAGGGTCAATGGTGACGGTCAAGTGACAAGTTGGACTTCATTGGTGTGATGCTATCTAAGATTGAAGAGAACTCTATGTTTGGCCACACGCATGAAACCATCATCAAGGCAACAGCAACGGTATGTTTTTGTCTTATTATTCACAATTTGTTAATTTGTGCAATTATAAGCGATAGACATATTTTTACACTTTACTCCACATACACCCAATGTCTTAAAAGGTTTTTTTCACCCAAATATGACATCCATGTAGTGATTGTATTAGAGGAAATTCCATTTAATTTAAAAGAGGCAAGTCTTCTACTTAGTACTCACGTACACACAAAATGGAATACAATGCCCATGTAATAATTTTAGAACACATGTTGTGCTTGTGACACACCCAAACCACAAGAGCCCAAACCAAGGCCCTTTATAAAATGTAAAAATTAAACCCATAAAAAGAATATTTCTTAGTAAGTAACACGAAGGACAATAAAATAAAACCCAAAATTACAAGAGGAAAGACCAATACCCTGGCTACTACTATAGAAACATCCTTCAACTAAAGTGATATCCTTTGTAGAAGTTGCACACCGTAATTAATCAAGGTCCTGATCCTGGTCCTAGTTCGACTTCTTGACATTGGTTCATTCCAATAATATCATAGTTATAAGTTATAAAATATATAATTTATTTTATTTATAAACTGCAGTGCACTAGAATGAAATTGAAATTCTAATTCTAATTGTGGTCTCAATTACTTGTTGTAGATGCTCATCTTAGGTGGGTCAGATACTACATCTATTAACTTGACTTGGCTCCTGTCTTTATTATTAAACAACCAACATGCTTTAAAGCATGCCCAAGAAGAGCTCGATCTCAAAGTAGGAAGAGAGATGGGTGGAAGAGCATGATATAAATGACCTTGTTTACAGTGCCTGCCAAAGCTATAGGCCATTTAGGCCACCACCTAAGACCCCCAGCTTGTAAGAGGCCCCCAATAGTAATAATATATTATATAATATTGCTTTTTCATCTAAAAAAAAAAAAAAGAGCCCCATTTCTCACAAAGCAAAAGGTTGAAGTGACAAGAAGGCTACTCCCATCACCAAATCTTTAGTTTGCAGAAGAAAAGATTACAAAAGGCTACTCCCATAAAAATTTTAAAAAAAATTAACAAATTAAAAAATAAAAAGAAAAAAGTTCGTTTCTCACAAAGCAAAAGGCTGAAGTGACAAGAAGGCTACTCCCATCACCAAATCTTTAGCTTGCAGAAGAAAAGATTACAAAAGGCAGAAAAAAGAAAGAAGAAAAAAAGCACTCACTCTCTGACTCTCTCCATCTTGATTCTAGAAAAAACACTTTTTAGTTGGCTTACTCATCAATTGGTGTTGGCAATAGACTTGTTGTGTTCATAGATCTTCATTTCAGGTTTGTTTTTTGTTTTCTTTTCCTTTGCCTCTTTCGTCTTCTTCATGGTTTGCTGCATGGTGTCTTGTTTTTTTTTTTTTTTTTTTTTTTTGAAGAGGAATTTGCTGCTAGGTTTTTATTCTTCTTTTTGGCTGAACTTTAGTTTAGTTGCAATGCCGGCTAAATTAGTTGTTCTCTTAAATTTTAGTTTCTTTAGATTTCTCTAGAAGGCTATGGAATCATTGGAATGGTCTGAATGGAGTCAATGGACCCACTAAAAGAGTTAAAGTATTGATTCTAGACTTCAAGTCTCACACGTTTTTTTTTTTTTTTTTTAGAAATCAAATTTAGTGGGATGGAACCATGAGGGATAGTGGGCTACACATTTTGCTAGTGGGCTGGACCGGCTGGTCTTAGTGGATCCAATCAAGTTGAGTCCTACACATTTTGCTAAAAAAAAAAAAAAAAAAAAGGTTTACTGCTACACAAAAGACGAGAATTGATAACAAAATTATAAATTTAGAATAATTTACTTTGTATTAATATTAATTTTAATTTTTTGTGCAAGTTTAAAGTGTAAAGTGATCATATTAAGTAAAGGTGCAATTGTGCTTTTGATAAACCAAGTTCTATTGTTTTATACATTAAATTTATACTATTCTAGTTAAATTATAATTTTTTTTTTATTATTATAGATTGTGTTTCATTTATTCATAAATATTTTTAATTACAAATGTCTACTAGAAAATATCCATCTAGATATGAAAAACTAAAAAAAAAAAAAAAAAACAAAAAAGTACTAATTGAATCTCAAAAAGGAGCTATGGACAAATTTATTACTAGTAAAAAACAAAACCTTGCAGAAAATTTGAGTGAAGATTTCATAAATGAACAAGAAATTCATCAAAAAGAGTTAGAAGATAACGAAAATATACAACAAAATGATAATAACGAAGGTGGTCATTATAATGTTCAAACATATAATGTTAGCCCTATTAATAAAATCCTATGTAAGGTTGAATTTAATCAACCATGTGTTGGTTTTATTCCATGACAAATTTGCTTGTAATACAACACTTAGAAACCTTGTATTTAGGTGGGAATCATGTAAGGGTAGTATGTGAGAAAGTGTGAAGAAATGCTCAAGACAGTTTAGTGAAGCAGAGACTCGCAGCTAGGACTCGCGGGAGGCTCGCGGCTTGCAAGCCGCCAAAAGTTGCACACGCGCAGAGTATGTAGGGAAGCTAAACAGTCATGCCAGCTGGAGCACTACAGGACAAAAATCTAGACTGGCCACTCAGTTAGCTCGTGGCTTGAACTCGCGACTCACTCAAGTCGCGAGGTCAAGTCGCCAGCCAGTCCTGTTTTGGAAAAATTGACTCTTCGCATTCCGTTCTCACACCAGCATAAATACCCCTCATTCCCACAAAATATGTGTGGCTATTCAGAAAGAAAAACCCTAAGAGAGATTTCTTCAAAACACCCACCCAATTAGAGAGAGCTACTCATTCTTAGAGAGAAATCTTTGTAGTCTCTTCTCATTCCCTCTCTCATTGTCATACCTATTGAGAGGAGATTTCTATCCAAACATTACCCACACCCATTTAGAGTGTTAAGTGTTTTTGGAGCTTTGGAAAGTATTGGAAGATGCCAAGGATGGCGGATGCTATGGATTATAGCGGAATCTGGTAAGTTAGAAAAGAAAAAGGTTCGGCGCAACCTCGTTGGAGTAAGAAGCTTGGAGGGCTTAGGTACATCGGGTAGATTAGGCTTGGAGGGTCTATTGTTGTTCATGTATCCCAACTACATTTTCTAGTGGATTATTGACCGCTTGGAGGGCAGCGGAGAGGTTTTATGTCAAGGGCTTTGGTTTCCTCTTCGATAACACATCGTGTGTTGTCCTTGTGTTTGCATCTCTCTTCCCTTTATCTTTGCCTTTTATTTTCTGCTGTGGATGTGTTTTTAATTGGCTTAGATTGTTTACCAATTCTGTTTATAGCTTTTGTTCATTTTCTGCATACTAGTTGTTTGACATAAAGCTTGAATTGGTTATTTTGTAATTGGGGGTCTAAACATTCAAGGGTGTTTTATACACATATTTGAAATTTCAATTGGTATCAGAGCGGGTACACTTGTTGTGGTTTAAATACCTAAGTGTGATCCTTGACCCCTGTGTTTATTTGCCATGGATTGTGCTTTGTATGCCTCTTTGTATGATTTGGTTGGTGATGAATGTAACATGACACGTGTTTGTGAAAATGCCTCTATGAGTGTTAATCCTCATAAGTGTGATGACATGTCATTTGAATCTATGGGTGTTGTTGACAAACTCTTGAAGAAAAATGTTAAGAAGTTTCAAAAGAATTTGAGCAAGTTATTTTGTGAAAAGGATGATTTGATTGTGTTGAGGTCTAAAAAGGGTCATAGTGAAGGAAGCCCAAAAGAGTGAGTCAAGCCCAAAAGGAAAAATCAAGCTAAGCCCAAAGTAGCAGATACAGGAGACCCATGAGGGAATAAAAGAAAGGCCCAGAGGATCCTGAAGCCCAGAGAAAGAAGCATCCAAAAAAAAAGAGAACCACGGCAAGGGATAAGAAGCAAGGATCCTCAGGAACCATCAAGAGGTGCGGATCCACAAAGGAAGACTAGGATAGTTCAAAAGAAAAAAGACAGAAGAAGAAAAACAAGAAACAAAAGCAAAAAGAACGCGAGCGACCTCTCATAGCACAGACAGAAAAAGCCTCAGGGAACCAGAACAGGGAAGCACAAAAAAAAAAGAAGAAGAATGATAACAAGCGGCTTTCAAAATGGCAGAACAGGATTCCGCCCAGATGGGAAAGAAAAGGGAAAAGTGAAAAATGTCAAAAACGGGGATGCCGAGAAGGGCATACCTCAGCACATCCCAAAGAAGATAGCCAACCAGGAACTTTCAAAAGGATCAGAGCTGAAAGAAGGAAAGAATGAGAAAAAACGGAAATGGGACTTACCGAGATGATGGGAACAGGACGTGCTCTATTTGCAAAAGGGTAAAACAGGGGAACCAACAGTTCCCCGGGAAGACCAAAAACTCCATTATAAAAGGGAGGGACGGGTTGTGAAGAAAAAAGCAGCGAAAAAAGAGAGAAACACAAGAAAGAATAGTTTTCCTAGAAAAAATATCAGAAAAATCTGTGGAGAAGAGAAAATACTAAGGGAAAAACAAACATTACTTCCCGGTATCCTGTAAAAGCCACTATTGCACATACTCGGATTCAACGAGAATCAAACTTTGCAAGTTTTGAAGGTTGAAATAGCCATTCAAGACTGTAATTTTTGAGCTTGATTGAACCTTGTATCACGTCCTAGTGAGCTTTCTGTAATCAAACAGATAATGTATTAATGAAACATGCTACATATTTCCCAAGATCCCCTCAGCATTAAATTCTTATCGCTTTGCTAATCCTGTTTTTCTTTCTGAATTTACCTTGTTAATTTTTGGCACTCTTCGATATCCTTGCTTGTCATTTTTTTATATTGTCAGGAGCATCCCCTGTATCCCACTTGATTCTTAAACAGCTCATTCGCTGCAGTGAGTCAAGGCTCGGTTCACCAAAAACCTTTTGTTCAGGCCCGGGATCCTTGGGCCCGAGTGTTACAAAAAATGCACTCTCACAGATTGCTAAACTCAATGAATCCAACAAATTAGTTGAGAAATATAAAAAACTTGCTGAAATTTCTCTTAAAAAGCTGAAAGAGTTTGAATGTTTGAATATGGACTTGAATGCTAAATTTGTTTTGTCTAACAAACTTGTTGATGATCTTAAATGTGATACTGAATCTCTTAAGATGCATGCCAAGTGTTTGATTGCTGAACCTATTGTTAAAAATGATGAAAATATGTGTTGCAATCATGTTGTGGTACCCGATTTTGTGCCTAATGTGTGTTCTACCTTAAAGGACAAATTGGTATACATTCCTCCATATAAAAGAAATCAAAAGGTGGAGAGAAAGGCTATTAGGTCAAAGCCTACGTTTAGGTCTCAATCTAAGGTTTTGAATGGATCTAAGTTTGTTCCAACTTGCCACCATTGCGGTGTGATCGGTCATATAAGACCTCAATGCTCCAAGTTGAAAAAGGAACAAAACAGTGTTGCTAGATCTCTTCCTAAAAAGTGTAATAGACCTAAACGCATTGTTTGTCACCATTGTGGTGCCTTTGGTCATCTAAAATCTCAATGCTCTAAGTTTCATGCTTTTAAAAGAATCAACAGAAGAGAGAAACTTGAGTATTTTGGAAGTTGTGCTAAAAAGAGTAAACCGGTTTTGAGTGAAAATAGCATGTTGTTAAAAAAAATGTTTAATGCTCTTAACTCCTTGACTATGTGCATCTCCGGTTCTCATTCTTCCAACCCTTGTCTCACTTCTCGTGAGACACTCATTTCAAACAATCGTTCCGTTTGGATGAGGAAGGGTTGAGCTTTTACTCTTTTGGTCCTTGATCTAATTCTTTCGATCTTTGTAGGACCCTTCATGCATTAAATGTCATATCTTCATGCATTTTGTGCATCTTGCATTTATTTGTATGCATTGTTTTATTTTTTATCTTACTTTTATATTTCAGTTTTGTGTGAGTAAAAAATCCAAAACCACATAAAAAGTGAAAAATTCAAAAAGTTTGATCGTATATGTTTGAGCACATATCTCATGTGAGTTTGGCCTTGTACCTTTGTACAAATGGCTTTATGCATTTACGAGCTTAGCTTGTTATTTTTGCACTTATATCTTTGTGGGAAAAATCTTGACATCTTTGTGTGATTGTTGTAAATCGATTTTCAAGCTTGTCATGAATGGTTAGTCAATAGTCATATTGGTTTTGATACATGCATAGACTTGTACTTATATCTCTTCCCACTCTTTTATTTTTATTGCTTAAAGAGCTCTATAAATGTAAATCTCAAAATAAAAGGAGATAATGAGCTGCAAAAACCGTTGCACATACTAGTATTCGACTAAGAAAAAGGGAAAGCGACTTATTTGAAAATATATGATGTCCAAAAAGCCAAAGCCTTGTTCATCAAATTGAAATATCACAAATTTCAGGTATCAATCTCAAAAATGAGATGTATTGCTCAAAATGAGTTGTATTGATTCAAAATGATCAAATGATATGAATTGTAAGAAGCCAAATGAAAAGCTTCAATCTTATGTAATCATTTTCTTGTGGGAGGTCATATATGTTCATTCCTATAATTGAGATAGACCACTTGACTTAGTACTAGTTATGTATGACTTGATTGAATTGATTATTGAAACTTCACTCTAGACTTAGGACTATTCTACATTTGATACACGCACACAACACACATGCCTAATGTTCAATGAATGTCTTATTCATTTGTTAGATTGTACTTGTCTAAATATGATGTGTGTGTGCTCAATCATATATGGTTTAATCCAAAAAGATTTTTGATCATTTTATATGTTTTTGGAAGTGATTTTTATCACTTTTTGTGTTCATGTTTAGTGTTTACTTTATTTTTTATTGTTTAACCATGTTCTGTATTGAAAAACAGGTGTCAGAGTTTTTCGCAGCTCAGCTGGCGACTCGCCAGTCGTGAAACCCCAGCCACGAGTTCATCCAGAAGCTTTTGGTGACTCACTCGCAACTTGCTTGCGACTCACTCACGACTCGCGAAAATTTTCACGACTGAACCTCGCGACTCGCCCAGTCGCGAAACGCCCAGAAATAGCTTTTTAAAGGACTTTTTGTGGGAAACTTGTTTTAAACCTCTCTCATCCTCTCTAAAACCCTTCTTTCAATATTTTTACATTAAAACCCAACCAATTTGAATGGTTTTTCATTCCATTAACATTTCTAAGATAATTATAAATTCTTTTCATTATTTTTGATCCTTGGATTATGTTTTGGAGAGTTTTGTGCTCTTGGTTGGGATTTTTATCATAAGGGTTGGGAAAACATAATTTTTGTCAAATTTCTTCATGGGATTGGTTTCTTTTGTTGATTTGCATTGAATGTTGGCCCCTTGTGGCAAAAAGAACATGTATTAAGGGTGAATTTCATGATGTTCATGCATTGTTTCACATTATTGTTCATAGTGTGCATGCTAGGTGTTTGATAAAATGCCTCTTAGACATTTTCTCGCTTGTTTGGACTCCGATGAGTACCAAAATTTGGGGTTTCTCATGTTTACTCATTAGGAACATGTTTGGTTCGTTGGTTGTATATTTAGCACACTTTGCCCCACATATGAATTTTTCATGCATTGGTCATGCATTGCACGTAGCCACCTCTTGCTCACACCTTTGCTACCCTTGTCATGCATTGGTCTTTACCTTATTTCTTCATCCTAGCATGTCATGTTTACCTTATGCTTTGTAGCATGTTACTTTGTCTTATGTTTGAACTTCATTTTCTCATTCATCTTGCACCCCTTATGCATCATTTTCATTGTTCGTTCATTCATCTCTTGCCCTCTTTTCTCCTTGACCCTTTGTCTATTCCTGACAAAAAGGGGGAGAGTATACTCTAGAGAGTATACCAAAGTATTTTGTCATTTCTGTATGACTCTTATGCACATCCTTAGGGGGAGAAATTCTATTTCTCATGCACATTTGTAGGGGGAGAGATTTTCCATAGTGGAGATGCTTATACCAAGAGGGAGAAGACGTTGTGTTAACTAGAAAACTTTGTTCTTTTTGTTTTCTTGTTGGCTTTATGGTGCTTTGAGTTATGTTTTATTGTTCTCATTGCATCATGTTTGTGCTTTGGACATGGATATATCCCTATGCTATTATGCTTCATTGAATGCATGTTCAGTTGATCATTTGCTTTGCTATGTGATCATTGCAGTCATTTCTATATGACTTTTTTGGTGCTTGATCGAGTTGCTCACATGTTTCATATCATGTTTACTTGATCGCAATTTACTTGTTACATTATATTTGTCCTTTTATTACTTGTTTTACCTTGAGGGTCTAATGTGTTTTGTGCAAGTGTTTCAGGTTACAAGTATATATGTTCCAAGTGTATCACAACTTCTCATCATTTTGAAGGGGAGAAACTTTAAGCACTTTTAGTTTATATTGTTTAAGTTTTTATTCAATATAATGTGCTTTGTACCCATATTGCTTTTGCAAGCTTTTAGGGTTTGTTTTCATTATTTGTAGGCTTTACGGTCTGTACCATGTGTGAGAGTGCCTTTTTCGGGATACTCAGGCCCAAGGATCCCGGGCCTGAGTGAAAAGGAAGGATTTGGTGGACCGGGCCTTGACTCACCGCAGCTAACGAGCTGTTTAAGAATCAAGTGAATGCAGAGAATACTCCTGACAATATACAGAAAAATGACAAACAAGGATATCGAAGAGTGCCAAAAATTAACAACGTAAGTTCAGAAGGAAAGAAAACAGGATTAGCAAGACGATAAAAAAAATAGTGCTGTGGGGACCCTGGGAATTATGAAGCAGTATTTCATTAATACATTATCTGTTTGATTACAGAAAACTCACTAGGACGTGATACAAGGTCCAATCAAGCTCAAAAATTGCAGTCTTGAATGGCTATTTCAGCCTTCAAAACTTACAAAGTTTGATTCCCGTTAAATCCGAGTATGTGCAATAGTGGCCTTTACAGGATATCGGGAAGCAGTATTTGTTTTTCCCTTAGTATTTTTCTTTTTGCATAGATTTTTCTGATAGTTTTTCCTAGAGAATTTCTTCTTTCTTGTGTTTCTTTCTTTTTTTTTTTCGCTGTCTTCTTCACAACCCATCCCCTCCTTTTATAATGGAGTTTTCTGGGCTTCCCGGGGAACCGTTGGTTCCCCTGTTTTGTTCTTTTGCAAACAGAGCATGTCCTGTCCCCATTGTCTCGGTAAGTCCCTTTTTCGTTTTCTCTCATTCTTTCCTTCTCTTGGTTCTGATTCTTTCGAAAGCTTTTGGTTAGCCATCCTCTTCGGGACGTGCTGAGGTATGCCCTTCTCGGCATCCCCATTTCTGGCGTCTTCCTCTTTTCCCTTTCTTTCCTATTTGGACGGAATCCTGTTCTGCCATTTTTGAAAGTCGTTCGTCATCATTCTTCTTCCCTGTCCTGGTTCCCCGAGGCCTTTTCTGTCCATGCCATGAGAGGTCGCTCGCGTTTTTTGTTTTTTTATTTCTTGTTTTCTTCTTCTGCCTTCTTTCTATTGATCTATCCCAGTCTTCCTTTTTCTTTGTGCCTGAAGGGATCCATGCCTATTGATTGCTCCTGAGGATCCTTGTTGCTTTATACTTTGTCGTGGTCTCTTTTTTGGATGCTTCTTTCTTTTCTGGGCTTCAGGATCCTCTGGGCCTTTCTTTTATTCCCCCATGGGTCTTCCGTATCTATTGCTTTGGGCTTAGCCTGAATTTTTCCTTTTGGGCTTGACTTGTTCTTCTGTTTTGGGCTTATTTTATTATGACCCCTTTTTTAGACCTCAACATTTAGCCCCCCGAGCTCGTGGGTTGTCTGAAACCCACGCGTGAGTGATTTAGGTTTCCTAAGATTTTCGTGGTATCCCCCTTTTCTCAACTCCTACTGGGTTCCCTTCCTTTTTACTTGGGATCCTGGCCCTTTTCTGCTGCTTTTAGTCATCTCCTTTTTGCATGTCGCATTCCCTTATAATTATTACTTTTTTGCAGCTTCCTCTTTATACGGGACGTGGCAGTTGGGTGTTTGAGGTAAAACTCCTCTACCCACTTTTCTCGTTTCCCGTTATTTCTCATTAATAACTGCTGATTAATCCCTTCTTCAAATTAAATTTTTTGGCAACTGGCGTGTCTTTCCATAAACTGTTTTCCCCAATTGCTATTTGCGTCTTTATTGTAGCCGTTTCATCTTATCACTTTGCTTCTCTGAGTCTTTCACTCTTTGTGTTTTCTCTTTCTTTTTCTCTTCTTCTCTGTTACTCTAGTCTTCCCCCTTTTCGCACTTTCAATCTCTTTTTTTTTTTTGTGTTGTTCTGATGGCTTCTTCTTCTTCTCGAAAGAGGAGAGAGCGTACTCCCAGTCCTTCTGAGGGTGAAGGTTCTTATGGTTCTGCTCCGAGTGATTCTCACGAGGTTACTGAACATCCGGCCTTCCCTTTACGGGATCCTTGGTATTCTCTCAGTTTATTTTTCCCTCATATATCTCATGGTGAGGCTCCTCCATCCCCTCACGTTTGGATGTTTTCTGGCCAAGCGGGTTTCACTGGTTTCGCCCAGGTTCCTGATCCTAGAGAGATTTTTGATCTCCAGATCAGACAAGGAATCCGAGAGGCGGTTCCTATTTTCTTTGATTTTGTTCCGGGAAAGATTCAGGGCTGGCCTATATGGGTAGACAAGGAACTGTCTGATGCTGAATTTGTGGGTCGTTTGGAGCGCGCCGGTATCCTAAAGGCAATGGCTATTTCCAGAAACCTTGAGGGCTTCAGAGACGCCAAAGGGCTCAGGCATCTGGTACGTCGTTGGTGCCCTTCCCTTCATACTTTTTTCTTTTCTACTGGTGAATTGACGATCACCTTGGAGGATGTGGTTAATAACTTCCTCCTCCCGGTGTTTGGTGAAGAGAACCCCTTTGATATTAACCTTTCTGGTGAGGATCTCGT
The DNA here is from genome assembly GCA_029955605.1 of Quercus engelmannii. NCBI lineage: Eukaryota > Viridiplantae > Streptophyta > Magnoliopsida > Fagales > Fagaceae > Quercus > Quercus engelmannii. The sequence goes on from JARPSG010000010.1 coordinate 49,682,935, forward strand.
GGTAGAAGAAAAATTATTTGGTCATTTTGGTGGTCACGCCGCCTCTTCTGGTGGTAAGCCGGCTAGGATGGGGAGATGGGTGATGACCCTCTCTCGTGAGAAAGATAAGGAAGTGAGGTGGGCCGGTTTCCTGGCTTTTTGGCTTAGTAAGTTTTTGTTTAGTAAGTTCCCTGGGTACGGAATTAAGTCTTTGTTTTTTCCGTTGGCAATCAAGTTGGCTCGAGGTACCCAGTATCCTTTGGCCCCTCTGTTTTTGGGTCATGTTTACTCTCAATTGGACCAGCTTCATGGAGATGAGGCTGAGGGTGATTCTTGTTATGTGATCACTTCATCTCTTCACTGTGCTATTCTTCAGATTTTCATGTGGGACCGTTCTGCAGCTACTTTGGCTAAGTGCAGGAATTTGAAATTTGTGAAGGACAAGTTCCAAGGATCCCCCGACATAGTGAAGGGTCTTTGTGGCAATTCTACCGATGCCTTTCCCATTATTTTTCGTTGGATTAGCTTGAAAGGTGGTGGCCTCAATCTTGTGGAGTTGTTTGACCAAGCAGGGAGCTTATATTAGAGATCCCCTCGTGAGTTTGGTCCTGGCTTTGCGTGTGATTCTGTGTTGTCTTCTTTTTTATCTTCTACAGGTAATACCTTTGACTTGCGCCATGGCAATGAGGGCAGTCTGGCTTATCTTGCCTGCATTAGCCCCTCCTAGCTTTCTGTGCCTTCTTCAAGTGGCCCAAAATATACTCATTATTCAGCACACCGGGTGCTCCGACAATTTGGTTTTGACCAGGACATTCCTCCAGTTTTTAAGGATGTGGTGCCATCCCTTCCTTCCTTGGATCCTTTCCTGAGGCTGCAGGCTTTTTCTTATTGGTCACGGAGGAGCCCCCAATTTGCAGTGCCTAACTCCCAGAGAGGAGTATTTGCTTCTAGTGGCTATACCAGTTATTGGAGAAGAGTACAAAAATCTTTTGTTGATTATGTTGGCTCTGGTACAGTTCGAGAAGCCCCGAATCCTAGCATTGTTTCTGCTCCGACATCCAATAGGCGTTTATCCCTTCCTACTGCTGGGATTGTTTCTGCCGCTGCAAGCAGTAAGACTAGGTTTGCAGAGTGGCATGCCTCTAGGGGAGGTTGGGTGGCTTATGGACAGGATTTTCCTGAGACTTGGCTGGGTGATAGTCTCATCATTGGTGCTTCCTCTGGGGTGCCCATCAAAAAAGGTGCAACGGAGACAATAAGTGTTGCCGCTACTCCGAGTAAAGGTAAGGATGTCAGGCCGAAGAAAATGAAAGCTGTTGATGTTGGTGAAAGTACAGGGGGTGTGGAGATAGGCTCTGAGGCGAAAAGAAGGAAAACGGGGAAATCTCAAGTACACTTGGCATCTCAGGAAGGCAAGGATGTCAGGGAACCTTTGGTTTCAAGGACCCGGAAGAAGACCAAGGTAGAGTCTTCTTTTCCCCAGGTTCCTGTGACTGCTTCAGTCCATGGTTCTTTAGGATCCTCTGGTTTGGTATCCCAGCCTCCTTTAGGACCCTCTGGGCGTACTCGTAGTAAGCAAAAGACTTCCAGAGAATCTGTAGAGAGAGAGAGAAGGGCAAGCCTTCTTTCCTTCTTCTCTCTTTTTTTTTTTTTACCTGTTCACCTTGTTGCACTTATTTCTATTTTGCTGACGAGTGGTGATTTCCTTTGCAGTCCAAGCGCAAGTCTGATCACAAGAAGGGTAAGAGCCAATCTTCTGGAGACGACGTGGTATGTGTGTTCCCCCCCTTCTTTTGGTCTTTCCCTTTTGTTCTGACATTGTGTTGTTAGCGTTTCCCGCTGTTGTTTTTTTTTTTACTTGGCACTGCCTTCTCCGCTTCTTCTTCCTTTAGGTGGAGGTATCCCCTCCTATGACTGACAAGGCTTTGGGGGAGGAAACTATCACAGCTCTTTCTGTTGTTTTTCCTGCTATGGGGGAGGAGCCCCCTACTGGTGATCCAGCTGAGGAAACCGGGCAACCGATGCAAGGTTCCCAGGATTCTCAGGATCCCAAAGCTTCTAGGATCCCGTCATCTCAAAGTCCCCATCTTGAACGCATTCCTAGTCCTATCAGGACTGTGTTTCCTCAATCCTTGTTAGATAAAGGTGCTTTGGGAGACACTCCTTTATCCAAACAAACAGGTAAACCTTGTTTCCTTGAAATAGCGTTATATTTTTACTTTCTTTTCCAGTTTTTTTTTAAGTTCCTCCTTTTCCTTTTCCTTTTAGGTCAAACCAGTGAGAAATCCGCTCCCAGTGTTGCCTCTTCTTTAGAATCAGAAAGCTCAGAAGGTGAGTGCAAGCTGCTCTCATCGTGTTTCCTTTTCTTCCCCCCTTTTTTTTTATATGGCGAAGCCCCCCGCATCTATCCCTTCCTTTAGCCACTTTGCCATTGGTTCTTCACCTTTTCTTCAACTTGCCTTATGTTCATTCCCAGAATCTTCGGGGAAGTCAGGAGATCAGGAAGAAGAGGCTCTGCCCCAAGAAGTTGGAACCGGTTTGTTCTTCTTTTTCCCCTTTTCTCTTTTTTTTTTTTTTTTAAAGACTAAATCTGTTCTTCCTTTTCTTTTCTTTTCTTTTTTTTTGGATACTAATACAAGCTTTGCAGGTTCTGAGCCCGTTATCCCTGAAGGAATTGTGAGACTTGTTCAAGTTGCTGACCTTCATCCAGAGCAAAAGGCTGCAAGTCCTCCTGTCTCTACAAGTGGTGACACAGCGATGGGGGATGTCTCGAAAATGGCTGCCTCAGACCTTGATTCAGGGCTTTCCTCTTTCCTGGCTCGCTTTGATCTCTTGGAATTCAACAGTCTTCCTGCCAGCCACTTCCATGTTTTTGGGTCTTCTTATGGCAGCTTCCTACGCTTCTCTGTTCCTGTGGAAGGCCTGCCGCTGCTAGAGAGTCTACTCAAGAGTCGCGGGGATTTCACCAGTGGCTTCAGGGAAGGCATTTTTCTAGGCAATATTTTGATGGAGTTGTTGTGTGCTGTGCTGATTTCCCTAAAGAATTCCTCTGTAGATTCCTTGTCTAAAGAAAAGCTTCTGGAGTGGAGAGGGGTGGTGCAAGACCTTCTGGAGGCCAAGTTCAATTTGTCTTTTCTGTTGGATCATTTGCGTCTGCTGGCTCATATGTTGTTTCAGAGGCAATCATTCAAGAGTGTAGACACTGAGATAGCTGCTGCTGAGGAAGCTTTGGCTCATGCTCACAAGGTTTTACAAGACTTGAAGGTCAAGCGGCAAAGGATTCTTTCTACTTTGGCTGTGCCTGTTATTTCTCCGAATGCCTCCCTGTTGGCCGGCCTCATTCCTTAGCTTATTTTTTTTCAGATTTACATAAACAATTTGGGGTTGTATAAGTTTTTTTTTTGAACATTGCTCTACTCTTTGCTTTCTCTTTTGTGTTTCAAAACTGCTTCTCATTTCTTAGTATGTGAATCTGCCTTTTTCTTTGGTATATTGCCTTTTCTTCCCTATGACTCTTTTCTTTCCTGAGTCCGGGACCATGGTTTCCACAGGCTTCACTGTAAATTCTGGTCCAGGTACCCGGTAATCTATTATGCAAGTACTGAACTGGGTACACTGGTATCCTTTCCTATGTATATATATTTTTTGAGATACGGTCCCAGTTCATGAACTTTGACAGGTTCCCCTTTTGCCAAGTGCTAGGCTAGGTATCCTAGATATTTTACTTTTATTCTGTGATCCTAGACCTATGCACTTGGGACTGTTTGTGAGATATTTGAAATTATTTGTGAGGTGGATCCTGGGCCATATGTAAAAGGGTATTACATACTCTCCCTTTTTTTTTTACTCAGGTATCCTTCCTTAAATCTATCCAAATTTGGTCTTTGTAGTATTTAAAGAAAAACTTAAATGTTGAAGAAACAGGAATTTCATTAAAACATGGTCATTTTTAAGGAACAAAGAAAAAAGTCTTTTGGTGCAGTATTGACCACAACGTGTCAATCTATCACATGTTCCTGAACAAAATTATCTTATACCAGAATTCATGATAAAGGCTGAAAAATAAAAAAAAGACAAAAATAAAAAGAACTTAGCAGATAGTGAAGCTGGTGAAAGGACCCTGAGGTACTGGGATCCCCTTGTCCTTATGCATAGTATTGCTTCAGCCATTTCCCGTTTATGGGCTCTGTCAGGACTGTTCCATCTTCTTTGGCAAGGTAATAATACCCACTTTCATGAGCTGCATTGATGATGTAGGGTCCTTCCCATTTTTGGGTGAACTTGGAAGGCCTTGGCAGGTTCCTCCTCACGTGCTCCGCCATCCTTAGCACTAATTGCCCTTTAGTGAACACTCTTGGGCGTACTGCTTGTGCATATGCTCTGGTCATTCTTTGCTGGTATCTCTGGCTCCTTTTCTTGGCCAGCTCTCTTTCTTCTTCTACTCCTTCCAGATCTGCTAGCCTCTTTTCATTGCTTGCGTCCTCACTTTCTCCTTGATTTTCCTCCAGAATTACCCTTGGTGTAGGAATGACTAACTCCATAGGGCTGATGGCTTCTGTTCCATAAACCAGGGAGAATGGGGAGAATCCTGTGGCTGTCTTTACAGAGCTTCTACATGCCCAAAGCACATCTGCCAGATGGTCACTCCATTTTCCTCCATACTCATGCTTCATTTTCTTAAGTATTTTTAATATTACCCTATTAGTAGCTTCAGCTTGGCCGTTTCCTTGTGGGTAGTATGGGGTAGATCTTCCATGCTTGATGTGGTATGCTTCAGTTAATCCCTTCATATCTTTGTTTATGAATGGGGTTCCATTGTCGCTGATCAATCTTCTGGGGATCCCGAACCTTGTAATGATGTGGTCTCGAATGAAATTTGCTACAGCTGCTACAGCTGCTCCAGTAGCTTTTTTCAAAGGGATGGCCTCTACCCATTTTGTAAAGTACTACGTGGCTGCCAGGATCCATATATAACCATTGGAGGGAGGATTTATGGGCCCTATGAGATCGAGCCCCCAAGTATGAAAAGGCCATGGCGTCGTCATATCCTGTAGGACATTTGGATGAGTGTGAATTGCATCTCCCAGGACTTGGCAAGCATGACATGTTTTGACCAGCTCCTCAGAGTCTCTTTTCATCGTTGGCCAGTAATATCCCAACAACAGTAACTGCTTGTACAGCCTTCTCTTCCCTAGGTGACTTCCACAATCTCCAAAGTGCACCTCTCTGACTACTTCTCTAGCTTCCTTTGGTCCCAGGCACCTGAGGGGATCCCCATGGTATCCCTTTTTGAATAAAATGTCGTTCTGCAAGGAATACCTGCACGCTAGTTTTTTGAGCTTGTGGGCCAGTTCCCTGTCGGTTGGCAGGATCCCCTGAGCTAGGTATCCTATGAAAGGAACCCGCCAATCTTCTGCAATAAACACCGCGTAGCTTTCTTCTTTATCAATTGCCAAACGACATTCCTGGCATTTCCCCTGTATGATTACTGCTTCCTTGTCCATATCTGGCCAGTAATACCCCATGCGTTGCATCCTTCTGTATAGGCTGACCTTTTCTGCAACTCCACATGCTTGGGCGTGTAATTCTTCTAGTTTCGACTTTCCTTCCTTCTCGGTGATACATCTGGACAGTATTCCTCCTAGCAGTCTTCTATACAATTCTCCTTCTATCTGAGTGTAATCCATTAGTTCTTTGATGTTCCCTCTAGGGCTTACCTCTTTCATCCTTTCTTTGACTTCGTCTCTCCAGTCCCACTGTTTGGATTCTCCGGGGTACATCTCTTGGAGGATCCTTACAATAGAATGTTCCTGCCTTCCTATTTTTATCATCGTATCCTTCCCATTAAATGGTATTTGGGATCCCAGGGTGGCGAGAGGATCAGCAAACCTGTTTTCACTTCTTTGAGTGTATTCTATGCTGAAGGTTTGAAATTCCATCTCCAGCCTTTGTGCCCAAGTCCTGTAGGCTGCTAAGCTTTGTTCCCGTAATGCAAAGTCACCTTTCACTTGAGAGACTACAAGATTAGAATCTCCCAGCACTCTCATATGTTTTACTCCTATGCTGAGTGCTATAGTCAACCCAGTTAAGTATGCCTCATATTCAGCTGCATTATTAGAGCATGAGAAACCAAGCTTGAAAGACAGGGGCATGATATCCCCATTTTCACAGCTTAGTACAATTCCTACCCCATTTGAAGTTGCTGTAGCCGACCCGTCAAACCTCATGGTCCATTTCTTCCCTGGGATCTCCATCACTGCTACCTCACCAGGGATTTCTTCGCTCAGCGGGCCTTCTTCCTTTCCTGGGAATTGAGCTAGCAAATCTGCTATGGCCTGGCTCTTGACAGCCTTGGGAGTTCTTATACCTATATCATATTGTGAGAGCAACATTAGCCATTGTGATATCCTTCCCGTGAGAAGGGGCTGGTGTAGGAGTGCTTTTATGGGGTGGGACTTGGTTACCAAGAGGATTTGGTGAGCTGAGAAGTACCTCTTCAACCTTTGGGATGTATAAATGATCACTAGGCAGGCTTTCTCTATTCTGGGGTACCTGGTCTCGGTATCCTTGAGTGTTCTGCTTACATAATATATGGGCTGCTCATTTCCTTGGTCATCTTCTTGTGCCAGCAAAGCTCTTATTGCCTGAGAGTTTGATGCTAAGTACAGCAACAGAGGTCGCCCACGTACAGGTGCCTGGAGGGTGGGCAGATGATTCATAATGCCCTGAATTCTTTGAAAAGCTTCCTGTTGCTCCATCCCCTAGGTAAATTGATTTCCCTTTTTCAATAGTTTGGATAGCCCTGCTGTAGCTGAGGCTAAACCAGGCACAAACCTCCTAATATAAGAGACCCTTCCCAGGAAGCTTTTGAGTTCCCTAACAGTAGTTGGTCTTCTCATCGTGGCGATAGCTGTGGCCTTGGCTGGATCCACGCTTATGCCTTTGTGATGTACCAGGAACCCAAGGAACTTTCCAGCAGACACTCCAAAGGCGCACTTCATGGGGTTCATACGTAACTTGTACTTCCTGCATCTTTCAAAGACTTGCTCAAGTACTTGGAGATGTCCTGTTCTGGTTTTTGACTTGACCACAATATCATCTACATAATCTTCCATCTCCTCATGCATCATGTCATGGAAAATGGCTGTCATGGTCCGCTGATACGTAGCCCCCGCATTTTTGAGGCCAAAGGGCATTACAGTGTAGTAAAAGTTCCCAATCGGAGTTCTGAATGCCGTCTTCTCTGCATCTTTGGCTGCCATGCGGATTTGGTTGTATCCACTGTACCCATCCATAAACGAGAACATTGAGTTTCCTGCAGCTGAATCTACAAGGAGGTCGATATTGGGCAAGGGGAACTCATCTTTAAGACATGCCTTGTTCAAGTTGCGAAAGTCTACACAGCAACGGATCTGACCATTTTTCTTCTTCACAGGTACAATGTTGGAAAGCCATTTTGGGTGTTGGATGAGTTTAATAAAACCAGCTGTTAGCAATTTCTTGACTTCTTGAACTATTTGAGCTTCTACCTCAGTGTGGAAGACCCTAGTTGGTTGGACTACTGGCCTCATTCCTGGGTCCACATTAAGAGAATGGACTACCAACCCTGGGTCTAGACCAGGCATCTCATCATAGGTCTATGCAAACACATCTCTGTATTTTTGAAGCAAGGTTACCAGTTGTTCTCTTTCTTGAGCCACCAATTGACTGCTAATGAAAACAGGTTTTCGGGATCTTGGTTCTGTCCCCAAGTCTATTTCCTTTAATTCTTCCTCAGGCTGAATCTGGGCCTCCTTAACTGGTTCTTCTGGGATTTCTTCTTGGGCCATCATGTAGCTTGGTGGTCCGGGACCTTCCTACACAATGCATTCGGGTCCCGCGCACCTTCACAAACGATAGATTAGCCTTCCCCCAGGTTCCCGCACCACCACACATTCTCGGGATCCTGAAGAGCTGGGCTTTCTCTTTTGTCTTTTTCTTTCTAGAAGGTTTCTTAGGTCACGGGTGCCCCTTCCTCCTTCTTCTTCTTCTAGGATAGGTGCCCCCGGGGTCCCCGGGGCGGGGTTCTCATCATTTGGCTCCAACTCATCATAAAACATCGTTTCTGCAAAGTTCACTTCTCCCTGGCTGAAAGGATTATGATTGGCAAGGATCCTTATGGGCCTCCCATTCAGTCTCCCTTTAATGCATTGATGGAACGTGGATGGAATAAGGCGATGTTTATGAAGCCACGGGCGTCCCAGTAACACGTGATAAGAAACTTCTGCATTAATCACATGAAACCTTGTCAGAGCTACTATTGGCCCCACCCTTAAGGCTAGCTGCACGTATCCTTCTGTTGATTCTACCGATCCTCCAAATCCTGTTATTTCCATGGGAGCCCCCAGGATCCTTCTGTCGACTAAGCCAACAGCTTCCAAGATACTCAAGGCTATGAGGTTGAGTGATGTCCCCGTATCCACCAGTGCTCTTCTGACTTAAACGTCGTTTATGGTGACCATTAGATAAAGGGGTCTACGGTGGTCTGGGTGCTCAATCTCCATGTCTTCATCAGTGAAGGTTATTGCATTGGTTGTCTCCAGGAAAGCTCGACTAGCATGTGACTCAGCTGTAAAGCATTCCATCCCTGAATCTGCTGCTATGCTCATGAGAGACTCTGTGGCCACCCTTCTTGCCTCTGGTCCGAATCCTAATTGATTGAATAGTGTTCTGAACTTAGGATTCTTCTGGAGGGTCCTGACTGTGCTCGAGTGGAAGGATCCTTCAGATTCTCCTGCTTCTGCTGGGTTCCCATGTATTACTACTGCTACCACCCCTTTTCCTTTGTGGTTAGGCAAGGGGTTCCTCTGCACTTCTGGCTCCTTCTGAGTGAGCTCCAAGGTTCCTTCTCTCAACTTTTTGTGGAAGAGTCTGCGAAGGGTCCAGCAATCCTTGGTGGAGTGCTTCACATAATTATGGATTCTGCAAAATAAAGGATTCTTCCTTTCTTCTTCAGTTGGTGGCCTGGACACAATGAATGGCCTGACAACCCCATCTCCAATCCATTTGTCTAGGACATGGCTTAACTCCTCAGTTGTACATGGGATTACTGGTGGTTCCTCAAACACCTTCTCATCTGGTCTCTTCCTTTTCTCTCCTGCTGATGCTGTCATAGCTTGGGACGCGAGCAGCCTTTTTGTTCTCATGGTTTGCGTCGTCCTTCTGGTTCTCTGTAGCAGGTCAGCAAACTGTGTGATACATAAATTTTCAAGGTTGAGTCTGTAATAAAAAAGCATGTTGACTATACAGGTTTCCACGAGCTCCTTTTCTTCATGGTCTCCATAGCAGTCTAGGGACACATCTTCGAATCTTTTAATGAATTAAACTGGATCTTCTTCAGGTCTCTGCCTCACCATTTGCAGGTTCTGGAAAGTGATTTTGTCTTCACCAGGGTAATATTTGGCGCAAAATTTTTCCATCATCTCATCCCAGGTCTTGATGGACTCGGGTCTCAGCGTGGTGTACCAAGTGTATGCCCTATCCACTAAGGATTTGGCGAATTCCCTTAGACATAATTCTTTGTCTCCTGCATAGGGGCCCATAGTGTGGACAAACCTACTCACATGTTCCACGGCACTTCCATTCCTCCCATCGAAAGGATGGAACTTTGGGGGTTCGTACCCCTTAGGGTATGGTTTGCCAAGAAGTTCTGGAGGGAACGGGGGATCCCGAGAGAATTGCTTGGGGATCCCTGAGAGTTTTTCCCTTTCTTGCTCTAGGAGGGCATTGACGTCTGCTAGTGTCAAGTACTGAGGGTTGGCTCTTCCTCCCACTGCTGACCCTCCTTCTGGCTGCGTCCCATCTTGGTGGCCAGTAGGGGGAATATTGTCTCTGACTTCCTGTGTCCTGCCTTCTTTGAGAAGACGAACTTCTTGCTCTAGATCCTTTAACATTGTTGTCATCCTGGCCATTAGGTCTGGTTCCTGCCTTGCGTGTCTTTGTTCTGACACAACCTCCTGTTCTACCAAGGGTATCCTACCTTCTTGCCTGGAGACTTCCTCGTTTTCTCCTACGGGCTCAGAGGCCGTAGGTGGCACATTAGTTCCTTTGCTGTTTCTTTGTCTTGGAGGCATTCTCTGTGAAGGGTTGCTTCTTCCTTCTTCTTTGCCCAGTCCCCAGCGGAGTCGTCAAAATGTGAGAGTGCCTTTTTTGGGATACTCAGGCCCAAGTATCCCGGGCCTGAGTGAAAAGGAAGGATTTGGTGGACCGGGCCTTGACTCACTGCAACTAACGAGCTGTTTAAGAATCAAGTGAATGCAGAGAATACTCCTGACAATATACAGAAAAATGACAAACAAGGATATCGAAGAGTGCCAAAAATTAACAACGTAAGTTCAGAAGGAAAGAAAACAGGATTAGCAAGACGATAAAAAAAATAGTGCTGTGGGGATCCTGGGAATTATGAAGCAGTATTTCATTAATACATTATCTGTTTGATTACAGAAAGCTCACTAGGACGTGATACAAGGTCTAATCAAGCTCAAAAATTGCAGTCTTGAATGGCAATTTCAACCTTCAAAACTTGCAAAGTTTGATTCTCGTTGAATCCGAGTATGTGCAATAGTGGCCTTTACAGGATATCGGGAAGCAGTATTTGTTTTTCCCTTAGTATTTTTCTTTCTGCATAGATTTTTCTGATAGTTTTTCTTAGAGAATTTCTTCTTTCTTGTGTTTCTTTCTTTTTTTTTTCGCTGTCTTCTTCACAACCCATCCCCTCCTTTTATAATGGAGTTTTCTGGGCTTCCCAGGGAACCGTTGGTTCCCCTGTTTTGTTCTTTTGCAAACAGAGCATGTCCTGTCCCCATTGTCTCGGTCAGTCCCTTTTCCGTTTTCTCTCATTCTTTCCTTCTCTTGGTTCTGATTCTTTCGAAAGCTTCTGATTAGCCATCCTCTTCGGGACGTGCTGAGGTATGCCCTTCTCGGCATCCCCATTTCTGGCGTCTTCCTCTTTTCCCTTTCTTTCCTATTTGGACGGAATCCTGTTCTGCCATTTTTTAAAGTCGTTCGTCATCATTCTTCTTCCCTGTCCTGGTTCCCCGAGGCCTTTTCTGTCCATGCCATGAGAGGTCGCTCGCGTTTTTTGTTTTTTTATTTCTTGTTTTCTTCTTTTGCCTTCTTTCTATCGATCTGTCCCAGTCTTCCTTTTTCTTTGTGCCTGAAGGGATCCATGCCTATTGATTGCTCCTGAGGATCCTTTCTGCTTTATACTTTGCCGTGGTCTCTTTTTTGGATGCTTCTTTCTTTTTTGGGCTTCAGGATCCTCTGGGCCTTTCTTTTATTCCCCCATGGGTCTTCTGTATCTATTGCTTTGGGCTTAGCCTGAATTTTTCCTTTTGGGCTTGACTTGTTCTTCTGTTTTGGGCTTATTTTATTATGACCCCTTTTTTAGACCTCAACACCATGCTTTATGCGGCCTTTTATATTTTGTTTAAATCAATACTGTTAACTAAATGCCATGCATTTTCTTGTTAAGTACTGTCACTCTTATGCCCTTGTAGGATTGTTCCTAGATGCATATACTTATTGTATTCTGCATTGGTTGAGTGTAGAAAATCATGTGACTTGCATTGAGCTTGTTTACATGTTTGTTCAAGTGTTCATTCCAAGTGTGAATGAGCATTGTGGTCACTACCTTGTAGTGATTGCTTTGTTGATCTAGCCATGGTTTGTTTCTTAACTCTATTTTTGCTTGATCACATATACTTGCTTCATATGCATTTCATGCATACAATGATCATGGTGTATTATTGTGATTCAGGAGACTCATTTTCATATGATTCAAGTGCTTCACAAATGTGAGTGAGTTTTGCCATTGTTCCCAAACTCACGTTTAAGTCTAGAGTCTGTTTTAGGGTGTTTTGTCATAGAATAGCCAAATGGGGAGATTGTAAGGTTGAATTTAATCAACTATGTGTTGGCTTTATTCCATGACAAATTTGCTTGTAATACAACAGTTAGAAACCTTGTATTTAGGTGGGAATCATGTAAGGGTAGTATGTGAGAAAGTGTGAAGAAATGCTCAAGACAGTGCAGTGAAGCAGAGACTCGCGGCTAGGACTCGTGGGAGGCTCGCGGCTTGCAATCCGCCAAAAGTTGCACACGCACAGAGCATGTAGGGGAGCTAAACAGTCATGCCAGCTGGAGCACTATAGGAAAAAAATCCAGACTGGCCACTTAGTTAGCTCGCGGCTTGAACTCGCGACTCACTCAAGTCACGAGGTCAAGTCGCCAGCCATCCCTGTTTTGGAAAAATTGACTCTTCGCATTCCGTTCTCACACCAATATAAATACCCCTCATTCCCACAAAATATGTGTGGCTATTCAGAAAGAAAAGCCCTAAGAGAGGTTTCTTCAAAACACCCACCCAATTAGAGAGAGCTACTCATTCTTAGAGAGAAATCTTTGTAGTCTCTTCTCATTCCCTCTCTCATTGTCATACCTATTGAGAAGAGATTTCTATCCAAACACTACCCACACCTATTTAGAGTGTTAAGTGTTTTAGGAGCTTTGGGAAGCATTGGAAGATGCCAAGGATGGCAGATGCTATGGATTATAGCGGAATCTGGTAAGCTAGAAGACAAAAAGGTTCGGCGCAACCTCGTTGGAGCAAGAAGTTTGGAGGCCTTAGGTACATCGGGTAGATTAGGTTTGGAGGGTCTATTGTTGTTCATGTATCCCAACTACATTTTCTAGTGGATTATTGATCGCTTAGAGGGCGGCGGAGAGGTTTTACGCCGAGGGTTTCAGTTTCCTCTTCGATAACACATTGTGTGTTGTCCTTGTGTTTGCATCTCTCTTCCCTTTGTCTTTTCCTTTTATTTTCTGCTGTGGATGTGTTTTTAATTGGCTTAGATTGTTTACCAATTCTGTTTATAGCTTTTGTTCATTTTCCGCACACTAGTTGTTTGACATAAAGCTTGAATTGGTTATTTTGTAATTGGGGGTCTGAACGTTCAAGGGTGTTTTATACACATATTTGAACTTTCATCCTATTTAAGATCAACTACGTCACAAGAAAGATTAAGTGGATTAGCCATATTATCAATTGAAAAGGAAATGTTAGCGGAACTTGAATGCAAATATTTAATTAGTAATTTTACCTCTCAAAAAGCAAGAAAAATAAATTTTAATTGAAAAAAAAAAAAACGAATTTATAATTAAATATAATAAAAGGCCCTATTTAAAACTTTCACCTAGGGCCCCCAAATTCGTTGAGCTGGCAATCTATTAGCTTGACTTGGCTCTTGGCTTTATTATTAAACAACCAACATGCTTTAAAGCATGCCCAAGAAGAGCTCGATCTCAAAGTAGGAAGAGAAAGATGGGTGGAAGAGCATGATATAAATGACCTTGTTTACCTCCAAGCCATAATCAAGGAATCCTTGCACTTATACCCACCAATCCCTTTGTCTGTCCCACATGAGGCAATGGAAGATTGTCATGTGTGTGACTATTACATTCCATAGGGTACTCATTTCTTTGTAAATGTATGGAAGTTGCATCAAGACCCAAGAGTTTGGGAGAGCCCTGAAGAGTTTTTGCCCGAGAGGTTCCTCACAAGCCATGTAAATGTAGATGTTTTAGGTCAACATTTTGAGTTCATACCATTTGGGTCTGGGAGACGATCTTGCCCTAGTTCAAAATTTTCCTTTCAAGTGTCACACTTGACACTAGCTCGCTTGCTTTAGGGATTTGAGTTTCAAACACCATTGAATATGCCAGTGGACATGACTGAAGGCCTAAGCATTAACTTGCCTAGAGCAATTCCTCTTGAAGTTCTCCTCACTCCACGCCTTTCCTCCAAACTCTATCAAATCTAGACAAATATACAAACAATGCTTGCCTAAAGTATCTGTAGTGTGCACCTTGTTTTGAAATTAGTTTGCCTTTACATCTTTCTATTTTTCTTGTTTACAATTAATAAAGTGGGTTTGCTTCATGAAATGCTATAAATTTTATTATAAAAACCTCATAAACTAATGTAATAATTAATGGATGTGATTGATGAAACTTTCCTTTCAATAACATAGTAATAAATAAATGTTAAATTGCTTTTTTTTTTTTTAATTGGTGACATATTAGTTTGTATTTATTCTCTACTACCATTGAAGACAAATAATTCAAATTTCAAAACATTCACAATATCAAGCCGAAGCAAAAATCAATCTGAGACCTATCTTAGAGGGCGTAGGTGCACTGGGTAGATTAGGCTTGGAGGGTCTATTGCTGTCCATGTATCCCAACTACATTTTCTAGTGGATTGTTTACCGTTTGGAGGGCGGCGGAGAGGTTTTACGCCGAGGGCTTCGGTTTCCTCTTCGATAACACATCGCGTGTTGTCTTTGTGTTTGCATCTTCTTTCCCTTTTATCTTTGCCTTTTATTATCTGCTGTGCGTTGTGATTTTAATTTGGCTTAGATAGTTTTTCCAATTCCATATTATAGCTTATGTTAATTTTCCGCACACTAGTTGTTTGACATAATGCTTATATTGGTTAAGTTGTAATTTGGAGGTCTAAACGTTCAAGGGTGTTTATACACATAATTGAACTTTCAATTGGTATCAGAACAAGTACACTTTTATTGGTTTCAATACCATTGTGTGATCCTTGACTCCCTATTGAGATAGATCGGTCTCAATCCCTAAATGCACTTCCATATTTTGATGGTAGTAATTATGCTTTTTGGAAGGTTCGCATGAGAGCGTTTCTTTGCTCAATTGATGAATCTATTTGGGATGTTGTTGAGATTGGTTGGACTAGACCTTAGGCAGCCAAATCCACATGGGATAAGGCAGTACTTGCTGCATCTAATGCTAACAGTAAAGTACTCAATGCTATTTTCTGTGATTTGTCTCCAGATGAATTTCACAGGATCTCTCACATTACCATTGCTAAAGAAGCATGGGAGATATTGGAGACCACGTACGAAGGCACGAAGAAGGTAAAAGACACCAAGCTGCAGATGCTAACCACTCGGTTTGAGGAGTTAAAAATGAGTGAGGATGAGTCCTTTAACTCTTTCTATAGCAAGCTGAATGAAGTAATTGTCAGCAAGTTCAATTTGGGAGAGAAAACGGAGGACTCTAAAATTGTAAGGAAGATCCTTCGATCTTTGCCGGAAAGTTTTCGTGCTAAAGTGACAGCGATTGAAGAGAGCAAGGACCTTAATGACATCAAAGTCCAGGAACTGGTTGGTTCTCTTCAGACTTATGAGATGTCGCTGCCCAATCAACGGAAAAGTAAATCTCTTGCTCTTAAGACCATTAATGAGAAGGTGGAAGATCATGACTCATCGGGAGAAGATGTGGTTGACAAAGATGTTGCAGACCATGTTAAAAATTTCAGAAAATTCTTGAAATTCAAAAATAATGGCAAATTTGGTGATAAAGGAAAATTCCAAAGTTCAAGAAGGGAGAAAAGGGAATTCAAAAAGAAAGATGGAAAAGAATCCCAACCTACACAAGGTGTCACTTGTTTTGAATGTAACGGGCATGGACACTTTAAGAAAGAATGTCCGAATTACTTGAAATCGAAAGGCAAAGTGTATGCCACAACATTGAGTGACTCAGATTCATCCGACTCAGAATCTGAAGAAAGCTGTGATGGAGAGGGGAACTACTTAGCTTTTATGACTATTGCTCATGTTGAGTCTTCAGACGAGTTGAACCTACTTGTACGAGACCTTGGAGAACATAGTAATGAAGAATCACTGGGAATTGTTGAAGAATCAGATGCTGAAGAAGATGAAAGCACAGCCAATCTTCAAGAGAATTATAACTCACTCTTGGAGAAGTCGAGTGAGTACACAAGGGTGGCCAAGGCTGCTGTGAGAAAAATGAAGAAGGTAGAGGAGGATTACAAAAGTCTCCTAATCCGATATAGGGAGGCCAAATGTGAGATAGAAACACTGAATGGTGAATTGTCCGAAGCTTACACAAAAGTGAGATTTCTTGAGCAAGAGGTTGTGCAAGCAAATGCTAAAATAGAGAGGGTCACCACCAAAAAGCTAGATGATGTTATTTCATTTCAAAAGAGTTTTTCAGACAAATCCGGATTGGGATATACCAGACGAAGTAGCTCATCTAGAACTATCACTAAAGAAGTGAAGCTTGTAAAGGCTAAAGATCCAGTTGAAGTTGACCTTACTGCTGAGAAGCTCAAGATAGAGGAGAAGAAAAATGTGGAGAACCAACGGTTGTTGAATCCACGCAATCAGTATGTGGGCAGGTCTGAATCTCGTGCCAAGTCACGTCCACGCCCACAAAGAGGTCCTAGAGCAACTTATGTGTGTCATCATTGCGGACTTCAAGGGCATACTCGACCAAATTGCCAAAAGTTGAAAGCAAAGAATAGTGCAACTCCTCAAAGGTCACGAGGACCTAGAAATGATAGAAGAAATTGGGCAGGTGAACAATCTAGAGATCAAAATGGTGATCCCGGAATGATGAACGTGATGAAGATGATTGGTGCATTCACCAACTGCTTGGAAAGCTTCTCACGAAGGTTTGAAAGCCCTAACTCTCGTACCCAATCCTATAAGGAAATCACCCCAAACGCAAGTGACGTGTGGGTGAAAAAGGATACTCATGCATAAGCATTACAACATGTCCATGCATTAATACTTCCTATGCTTTGCGACGATGTTTGTTTGTTTGCTTGTTGTTTTTGCTGATGGTTGTTTGCTTGTCTACTTGTGCATACTTTTGATTTTTTTTGTTTTTGGTCAATCTTTTTCTTCTAGTGTCAAAAATCCAAAAATCACCTAAAAATTAGAAAATCAAAAAGTTTGATTGACATTGTTGAGCTTTTGTCTTAAAACCTGTTTTACCTTGTACCTTTGTACTAATGGCTTTGTGCATTATCGAGCATTGCTTGTTTCTTTGCACTCATATCACTGTGGGAGAAATCTTGAAATCTATGTGATTGTTGTAGATAGATCTTCAAACTTGTCATGAATGATTAGTGAATGGTTATGATGTTCTTGAGACATGCATAGACTTGTGTCTATATATCTTCCCACTCTTTATTTTTGTTTTTGCTAAAAAGAGTTCACCAAATATAAATCTCCAAATGAAAAGAGATATTGAGCTGCAAAAGCCTGTCGCACACTCTAGTATTCGACTAGGAAAAAGGGTAAGCGACCTAAAATTAAAGTGATTGTTTATTCAAAAAGCCAAAGGCTAGTTTATTAAAGTGAAATATCAAATATCACTTTCACAATGAGAGGTGATTGTCTCAAAAGATCAAAAAGATCAAATGTTATGATTGAAAGTGGAGTCAAATGTAAAGCTCCAAGATATGTTATCAAGTTTTGTGGGAGGTCATATATACATATTTCTATAATTGAGATGGATCACATGATCTTGTGCTAATTGTGTATGTCTTGGTTGAATTGATCATTGAAGCTTCACATTAGACTAAGGGCTATCTCATTGTTAATATCCACACACAACACACAAGTTTATGTTCAATAAATGCCATATTCATTTGTGTGATTGTACATGATGAAATGTGTTTTCACATGCTCAATCTTTGTTAATTCAAGCACAAAAAGATTTTTGAATGTTTTAGGTGTTTTTGGAAAGCATTTTGTTTAAAAAATCTAAAAATTTTCAAAAATCCATTTTTGCCCTGTTTTGGCGACTCAGTCGCGGGTAAGTCAAGTCGCGAGCCTCAGTCGTGTCTTCGCGGGTCATTTTTGGCGACTTGTTCGCGAGTGGAAGGTCCAGTCGCGAGGGTTACTCAGAGATTTTCGCGGCTCAGCTCGCGACTCCCTCGTGGGTAGACCTTCCAGTCGCGAAAAACACTTAGAAAATTTTTTCAAACTTTTGTCTTTGAGTGTTTTGGCGGCTTGAACTAGCGACTTTGTGGCGACTCTCTTCAGTCGTGAAAAATGCGTGTTTGGCAAAAATAGGGGCAGTTTTTAAATCTTTTTCAGTTTTTCCTCGAACTTTTGTGACTATTTATCTTCCCTCTCAACTATCTCCTTCCCAAACACTCCGTGCTCAAAATCTTCAAGTAACAGACGGCACCTTCATCCCCAAAGAAGAAAACACCTGCAAAGAAGGTAGATAAGAGAATGAAAATGGACCCTAATTTGTTCAGGTCTGTTTCTCACTTTGAGAGATCCAAGGATTTCTTCTTGAAAGCAGGAATTATTCAAGAAAGATTTGTAGATTTTGAGGATTTAAGAAACACCTTTATCCCCAACTGTTTTGAAGGGAAAGGATGGGAAAAGCTTCTGAGTGATCTCCCTGTAGTATGTGAACCCCTGATTAGGGAGTTTTATTCAAATCTTGTGATAAGGGAGGATGATTTGCTGGGTTAGAGGTAAAGAATTCACTTTGGATGCACATGACATTGATGATTTGCTAGGGCTTGAAGGATTAGAAGATCAGGAGTTTGTTAATTACAAAGATAGGATTGTATCTATTGAAACTGTTCAACAAAGGATAGGTGGACAGAGAGAAGGGAAATGTCTGAATACCACAGCTTTTCCAGTGGACATGAGGTGTCTAACAATAATCATGATGTTTAACCTATATCTCATAAAGAAGTTGACTACAATCAACTGTGCAAGAGCAATCTGTCTGATGGATCTCAAAGAAAAGACAGTCATTGACATCAATTCCCACATATATGACACTATTGTGGATGAGACTAGAACAACTTCTAGGCCAAAACTGATCTTTCCTAGTTTGCTGATGAGGATCTTTAGAAAGAAGGGTGTTCCAATCCCTCAAGACATCAGTCCCATGTCCACACCCTCTGCAATTAACAAGCTTACCTGCAAAAGGATAAGTGTTCGGCTTCTAGGTGAAGAAGATGAAGGTCATGAAGGAGAGAGTGTCCCAATGGAGACTGAGGCAGAGGCAGCAGGGTATGCATCAACCTCAACACCCAGAAGGAGTGGCAAAAGGTCTAGAGCATCAACTTCTTCAGATACACCTCCAAATGCTTTTCAAATCATTCTGGAATGACTTAATGGGATCAGAGGAGTCCAGACTGAGCACTCTGAGAGGATGAGAGCCATGCAGGACCAGATTGATATTTTGTCTGTAAAACTTGACAGCTTCACCTCCCAGCATGGACAGTGACCCTTTGGCCATTCCGGTCAAAAAGGGGGAGTAATGTGTTGAGGGGGAGTTGTCAAAATCAGAGACATTGTTTATATATGCTTATGTTTACTTATAATATCTTGGTTTAATCTTTTATATACATTGTTGATGTTATTCAGAATATATTGTGATTTGTACCCATGTGCTTATGTAAGCTTTTAGGGTTAATGTTTTTATGCATAGTCTGTAGGCTTTATGGTTTGTACCTTGCTTAATGCAGCCTTTTATGCTATGTTGAAATCAGTACCTCTATCTAAATGTCTTGCATTTTGATTTATGTACTGTCACTCTTGTGCCCTTGTAGGATTGTTCCTAGATGCATATACTTTGTGTATTATGCATTGGTTGAGTGTTGAGCATATAAGTATCTTGCCTTGTTCTTGTTAAGCTGTATGTTTAAGTATTCATTCTAAGTGTGAATGAGCACTGTGATCACTACCTTGTGGTGATTACTTGGTTGATCAAGCCTTAATTTGAATCTTCACTTCATCTTTGCTTGATCACCTTAAGCTTGTTTCATATGCATTTCATGTTTTTCTGCATACAATGATCATGGTGTATTGTTGTGTTTCAAGAGTTTCATGTTCTTATGATTCAAGTGTTTCACAACTTCTAGAGTTAGTTGTGAGTGAGTTTTGTTCAACTGTTCCCAAAGGAGGAAATTGTAAGGTTGAGTAACCAAAGGGGGAGATTGTAAGGTTGAATTTAATCAACCATTTTATTGGCTTTATTCCGTGCCAAATTTGCTTGTATTTCAACATTTAGTAACCCTGTATTTAGGTGGGTTTGTTGTAAGGGTAGTGAGTGAGATAGAGTGTTGATTGCTCAAGAGTGTGCAAAAAAACAGAGACTCGCGACTTGTTCTCGCAGGTGGCTCGCGGTTTCAAGCCGCCAGACGCAGCACACGTGCCAAGCATGCCAGAAGGTGAACAGTCATGCTAGCTGGAGCACTACAAGACAAAACATGACAACTTGCCATACGGTTATCTCGCGACTGGATCTCGCGACTCAGTCAAGTCGCGAGGTCAAGCCGCGAGCCACCCCTATTTTGTAAATCCTGACGTTTCACATTCCTCTCTTACTCCAGTATAAATACCCCTTTTACCCACAAATGAAAGAGAGCTTCCAAAGAGAATTTTGAGAGAGAAACCCTAAAGAAAAACAAGATTGATTCACCCACAATCTATACATTAGAGTCTCTTCAAATTCCTTAACTCTCTTCCTTTCCATTGTCAAATCCTTGAGAGGCATTTTACCAAACCTTGTTCTCACCAAATTCATCACTGTGAGAGAGCTGTTTGGATTTCTGGGAAGCAGTTAGGAAGGAACCAATCTACATTGGTTGATGCTACGGTCTAGTAGCGGAATCCGGAAAGCTAGAAAAGAAAAAGGTTCGGCGCAACCTCGTTGGAGCAAGAAGCTTGGAGGGTTTAGGTGCACTGGGTAGATTAGGCTTGGAGGGTCTATTGCTATCCATGTATCCCAACTACATTTTTTAGTGGATTGTTTACCGCTTGGAGGGCGGCGGAGAGGTTTTACGCCGAGAGCTTCGGTTTCCTCTTCGATAACACATCGCGTGTTGTCTTTGTGTTTGCATCTTCTTTCCCTTTTATCTTTGCCTTTTATTATCTGCTGTGGGTTGTGATTTTAATTTGGCTTAGATAGTTTTTCCAATTCCATATTATAGCTTATGTTAATTTTCCGCACACTAGTTGTTTGACATATTGCTTGAATTGGTTAAGTTGTAATTTGGAGGTCTAAATGTTCAAGGGTGTTTATACACATAATTGAACTTTCAGTTTTATTGAAAATGATCCTCACAATTTGGAATGGATTCATTTTATTGTTCAAATTAAATTTGACAAATCTAAAAAAATACAGTGTCACATCATTACAATTTAAAATGACGTGGCAGTGCACTGGCATATTAAAGGTTTTAATGATATTTTGATCATTTTGCAGGTTTTTGGTATATTTTGTCATATTGAAGGTTTTATAACTATTTTGGTCATTTTGAAGGTTTTGTATGTATTTTGATCATTTTAAAGGTTTTGTGTCCATTTGGCATGATTAATTTTGTCAACTTATTTTACTATTCAGTTTATTTTGCTACTATTCATAGGTCTCACAGCACTTTTTGGTACAATTCATGGGTCTCACTATACTATTTTAGCTAACTTTTATATTTATCTATAGTATTTTCAGTAAAAAGTTTTCAGTTTCAGCAAAATAAGTGGATCTCAAGTAGACCCTTTATAAATATTTGGGTCATTTTGGAAGTTCTGGGTAGATTTTGATCATTGTCAATGTTTATGGAGGCATTTTTGTTGTTTAGAGGTTTTAGGAGTATTGGAAGGTTTTGATGTATTTAGGGCAATGTTGATTTTTTTTTAAAGGTGTATTTTGACTATTTTAAAAGTTTCTAAAGTATTTTTGTCATTTTAGAAGTTTTAGTGTATTCAGCTATTGCTATGGTGGTTGTGAATTTTGGTAATACATACATAATTGATTAGATAAAAATGTCTGTTGGGTTTTATCTTAAATAATTGGGCTGTATTGTGTATGGGTAATTAATATATAGTTTTTTTTTAATGAGTAATAAAATTGGTATTTAAGTGTCTAACCCATATATTTATTTATTTATTTGGTCAAAATAAGTTTAGGTGAGAGGAGGCTACCTCATACCCGGGCCAGAGCAAGCCGCAAACCTCAGAGAGAAGTTACATTAAACTTATGATCGCCCACCAAAGAGGACTGCTGGCAACGAAACTCGAACCTAAGCCTTTTGGGTGAAGCATTCAAGTCTTACCAACTGAACCAACCCCTATTGGCAATCTATCCCATTTATGACATGCTTGAACTCATCAGTTTGCTACCCCTACATTAGAGAAATTATAAAGTGTACTTTGGAGGACCACGACTACAATGGCTTGTGGTAATAGCAGTAATCCATTTCCCATCGACGCTACTAGACTGGCTCTTCTTTTTCTTTTTTTTAATTGTAATTTATTTATTTATATTTGTAATAATATGAGAACTGCACTAGCTTGGTTTAAGAACAAAGAAGAGTTTGTATTGGGTCCATAATAACCAACCCCATCTACAGCGTGCGTGAAAATCAACATTAATCTTATTATTTTTCATTGATTAATGTAGATATATATTCTCATTGGGCTTCTTGCAATAATGATCTATAGATCGAACTTGGGACTTGGAGACATTAGAATGGAGGACCACCGGAAGAGCAAAGAAGTTGGGTTTGAAATAGGCTACATTGGTTTGGGGTCAAAATGGGCAAATGCCCTTTTCGAGCAAATTATACAGGCTTCTACCCCTTTCCCAAACAAATTAGGAAAATGTCTCTCTTTTGTAACTCGATTTTCTAAAAAATGGATTTTCAACTTAAAACTCAATTTTTGGACAATCGAGTTATAACAACTGAAAATTAAAAAAAAAAAAAAAAAAAAAATTGCTAGAACTCAAGCTCCAGGTACTCGAGTTCCATACAATTTTTTAAAGCCCTATAGTGACGTTTTAAAACATGCAAGTTTTTTTTTTTTTTTTTTTGTAAGTCTGATCGCTCCATAGGGAGCCCTATAGTGGCGTTTTTAAGCCCTATAGTAGCATTTTAAAACATGCAAGTTTTTTTCTTAAGTCTGATCACTCCATAGGTAGCCTTATAGTGGCTTTTTTAAGCCCTATAGTAGCGTTTTAAAGCCCTATAGTGGTTTTTTAACATGCAAGTTTTTTTTTTAAGTCTGATCGCTCTATTAGGGAGCCCTATAGTGGCGTTTTAAATACATATAGTAGCATTTTTTTTATGGAACTCGAGCTCCATGAACTCGAGTTCCATGCAATTTTTTTATTTTTCTTTTAAGTTTGATCGCCCCATACTTGATTTTCTATAAATCGAGGTTTACGTTGAAATATGATTTTGAGAAAATCGAGTTAAAAAAGAGAGGCATTTCCTTAATTAGTTTGAGAAATAGAGCAAAAGACTGTATAATTTGTGCGAAAAGGGCATTTGCCTAGATTCCCCTTGGTTTGGGCATATACCTTTATTTTAATTAAAAGATCAAACAAAATTGCCATGTCTCATTTTCTAAGTTTAACAACTTTTGGCTACCTTTTTTTCAATGATTCAAAATTGTATTTAAAACAAAAATATTATGATTAAAAAAAAAAACACCTAAAATTATGTCATTTTAATTGGCATTATGGAAAATTGTCTAACAGCAGTAGACAATATGACTGCATTAACCCCCGGATGCAAATTTGAATGGTGAAATCGACAAAATTCAAACTTAATTTAAACACCAAAATGATAATTGACCAATCTTAGAGGATTTAGAATGAATTTTATCCTTTTATTATTTTGTATCAATTTCAAAAATGTTATTAAAGTATTTTCTTTATTTTATATATGATTTGAATTAATTTGTATGATACTTGAGCATAATAGGATGATGGACCTTGCTAGGCCTAGGAAATGAATATATGCTACCCAAAGAATTTATTCTAGCTAGGCCTCGCCCAAGGGAGCTTAGGGAGGGAACTAAATCTGCCACCCCATCTAGGACGCCGCATCTTATATGACTTTTCCCTTTTTAATTAATCCTTTTAATTTCACAACTAGATTTTAAAAAATAAAAATAAAAATAAAAGTGGGAGAAAAAAAAGTTGAATTTTTTTGCCAAGAAAAAAAAGACGTTGAATTTGAACCACATTCATGAAACATCACAAAGAATACCATGATACCAATGGACGGTCAAAACTCTCTTTTTTAAAATAAATAAACTTTTGGCACGATACATTACAATTACATTTTTTTTTTCTTTTGGGAGGAAAAAGTAAGATAACCTTAAAACACTAAGTCATGATGGAATACATGACATATAGACGATAATTCCTCTATCCATACAACTACAGATTTTAGATAAGAATAAAAAATGAATATCCATAAATAAATATAATAGAAATAAATGTTAGAAATATGGATTTTTTATATATAGGATATAGCTTCATGGTTTTACAAGGTAAGAAACTGTACGGCACGGGGCATCCAGAGCCATTTTTGTGCCTTAGACCCAAGCTCTACAATATGACCCACGGTTCCTGACACCCTTGTCGGAAACTGGGCTTAAGGCCCACTAGGGTCGTGGATGCAGATCCTATGACATCATGTTTGGCCTAGAACCCGTTAGGCTAATCGTTGAAATATATGCTCATTATCGTGGCTAGGAAATTGTCCGACATATCGCATCTCCGACGAGTGTGACTGCTCGGGAAGGCCATATCCCGGATGCTTGGCGACTCCTTAAGAAATATTGCAACCGAACATCACCCCCCCTCCCCCTCTTGAAGTGGGAACTAGTTCCAACGCCACCCTCATCACACCCCACTCCCAACTAAACATCTATTTAGCAATAACAATATTGGAGCTCCTTTCCCACTAGCAATAAGAGTAATCATGATTTTTCCACAAATTTTAGGCTATAAATATGTGAGGCTAAGGAAAGGAAAGGGGTTATTGAAAGTCTAGGAAGAAAGTTTAAAACCAAAAATAATAGTCATAAAGAGTGAGAGGAAAGTGATACAAAGGTTGGAAAGATATTGTTGGGTCTCTAGGTTAGAATCACCTAGAGTAGGAAATCCAAAACCCACATTATAAGTATATTGTGAGCCCAAGAGCGAGACAAGCCTTTTAAGCTCGTCTGGGGTGCGCACAGAAACCATTGGATTTATAACCATATCAGCCCAATTACACAAATTGGATCAATCCTCTTAATTGGTATGCAAAATAATAAAATTCTAAAATAATAATTTTTTCAAAATAAAAAAGGGAGTAAAAAAGGAGGAATAAGTTTCTTTTGTTTTTATGGTTGAGAAAAAAGGAGGAATAATAAGTTAAGAACTAAGAAAGACACTTTGTTACTAAGGGGAAGGGGTCATCCCTCTCCCTCTCCTTATAGGAGGTTATGACCATTTCTTTATTGAAAATTTTGTAGTTTTTCGATTTGTATGGCAAATGCCCCAATAATAATAATAATAATAAAAATTACATTTTATCCTTTTAAAAAAATCCATTCAATTCTTCACCCTCTCACAGTGATGAATATGGTGAGAACAAGGTTTGGTAAAAAGCCTCTCAAGGATTTGACAATGGAAAGGAAGAGAGTTAAGGAATTTGAAGAGACTTTAATGTATAAATTGTGGGTGAAACAATCTTGTTTTTCTTTAGGGTTTCTCTCTCAAAATTCTCTCTGAAAGCTCTCTTTCTTTTGTGGGTAATAGGGGTATTTATACTGGAGTGGGAGAGGAATGTGAAACGTCAGGTTTTACAAAACAGGGGTGGCTCGCGGCTTGACCTTGCGACTTGACTGAGTCATGAGATCCAGTCGCGAGTTAACTGTATGGCCAGTTGTCCTGTTTTGTCCTATAGTGCTCCAACTAGCATGACTGTTCACCTTCTGGCATGCTTGGCACGTGTGCTGCGTTTGGCGGCTTGCAGCCGCAAGTCACCCACGAGTCCCAACCGTGAGTCTCTGTTTTCTTGCACACTCTTGAGCAAACTTCACTTTATCTCACTCACTACCCTTACAACAAACCCACCTAAATACAGGGTTACTAAATGCTGAAATACAAGCAAATTTGGCATGGAATAAAGCTAATAGATGGTTGAATAAATTCAACCTTACAATCTCCCCCTTTGGCTATTCCGTGACAAAACCCTAAAACAGACTCTAGACTTAACATGTGAGTTGGGAACAGTTGAACAAAACTCACTCACACCTAACTCTAGAAGCTGTGAAGCACTTGAATCATAAGAACATGAAACTCCTGAAACACAACAATACACCATGATCATTGTATGCAGAAAAGCATGAAATGTATATGAAACAAGCTAAATGTGATCAAGCAAAGATGAAGTGAAGAATCAAATCATGACTTAATCAACCAAGTGAACATCACAATGTAGTGATCACAGCGCTCATTCACACTTGGAATGAACACATGAACATACAAGTTAATAAGAACAAAGTAAGATACTTGTATGCTCAACACTCAACCAATGCATAATACACTAGGTATATGCATCTAGGAACAATCCTACAAGGGCACAAGAGTGACAGTACATAAATCAAAATGCAAGACATTTAGATAGAGGTACTGATTTCAACATAGCATAAAAGGCTGCATTAAACAAGGTACAAACCATAAAGCCTACAGAATATGCATAAAAACATTAACCCTAAAAGGTTACATAAGCACATGGGTACAAATCACAATATATCAATTTACAAAAACATAATATATCAACTTAAACTGAAGAAGAATGCAAAAACACTCCCACTTAGGTAATATCCTCCCCCTTTGATCAGGCCTATCACTCCCCCTTTTTGTCATGGAATAGGCTATACATCATCTTCCAGCTTTTTCTGAATTTGATCCAATTGAGTTTGAAGTGAGGTAAACTTCATATCCCATCGAGTGTTGTGATGGTGTAGAGTAGATGTGAGTCCAGACATCTTTGTATTCAACTCGTGTACAGAGGATACAATGTGATCAAGTTTTTCATCAAGGGAGAGAGTGCTGAAATGAGAGCTATTGTGAGATGCAGAAGTTTCTGGTTTGGCTCTCTTCCGACTATGTCCAATGCTTGCATTGAATGTACACATGTTGATTGGACTAGGTTTCGAGAGAGGAGATTCATCTGCCGTTGGATAAATTCCCTTGAGCTTCAAGATCCTTGAAATGAGACAGCAGAAAGGAATGCATGTTCGGGACTCAGTTCGTAGAACTGTTTTGCGTAGAACATGAAAGATATGAGCACAGATATCAATTTCTACATCAGAGATTAGATCATGAAGAAACAAAGCACGTCCGAGGTTCATATACCCAGTGCTTGATAAAGGATACAAATTGTGAAACATCACAACTGTAAGCACTCTCAGTTTTGGAGGAAGAGAGGAAACACTGATGGATTTTCCATTTGGTGAGAACTCCAAGTCTTGTCCAAGACTTTCCTTGAGAAGCTCCTCATCAGGACAAAGATCATCATAAACCGGTGAGTGTCGAAATATTGGTCGGTTGATGTGAAGGATTTCTGCCAAATATGCAGGAGAGACAAAAAAGCTCTTTTTCCTAACCCAGCACTTAAGTTCATCTTCTTCCACAATTGCGTTGGCATAAAATTCCTTTACCAAATCTTCATACGCGTCATCCAGATCAGAGAGAAGGTAATTCCAGTCCTTGTGAGCAAACCATTTCGGAATGTCAGTGTCATGAAGTGATGATTGATCCACAGTTCTTTCTAGTAATGGTGTAGCATTTTGGAAATAATTCTCATGAGACTGATAGGTTGCATAGGATCTGAACTTGTTGGGATCGAATCTCTTTGATGAAGAACGAGTCTCTTTTGTTTGAGATGGGTAGTCATCAACATCAATGACGTGTTCCTTCCCTTTGGAACTGCCTCCTTTCACAGCTGCTTTCTTGAATGGTGACATGTCTAGTCTGAATCATGAATAGAGGAAATGACAGAACACAATCCAACAGACATTATTAGTAGTGGGTTAGTGGTAATTTAGAGATAATGATGAAACCCTGTAAGGTTGAATTTATTCAACCATCTAATTGGCTTTATTCCGTGCCAAATTTGCTTGTAATTCAGCATTTAGTAACCCTGTATTTAGGTGGGTTTGATGTAAGGGTAGTGAGTGAGATAGAGTGAAGTTTGCTCAAGAGTGTGCAAGAAAACAGAGTCTCGCGGCTGGGTCTCGCGGGTGACTCGCGGCTTCAAGCCGCCAGAAGCAACCTCACGTGCCAAGCATGCTGGAAGATGAACAGTCTGCTAGCTGGAGCACTACAGGACAAAACAGGACAACTGGCCATACGGTTATCTCGCGACTGGATTTCGCGACTTAGTTAAGCCGCGAGGTCAAGCCGCGAGCCACCCCTGTTTTGTAAAAACCTGACGTTTCATATTCCTCTCCACTCCAGTATAAATACCCCTATTACCCACGATTGAAAGAGAGCTTCCAGAGAGAATTTTGAGAGAGAAACCCTAAAGAAAAACCAGATTGTTTCACCCACAATCTCTACCTTAGAATCTCTTCAAATTCCTCAAACTCTCTTCCTCTCCATTGTCAAATCCTTGAGAGGCATTATACCAAACCTGGTTCTCACCATCATCATCACTGTGAGACAGTTGTTTGGATTTCTGGGAAGCAATTAGGAAGGAACCAATCTTCATTGGTTGATGCTACGGTCTAGTAGCGGAATCCGGGAAGCTAGAAAAGAAAAAGGTTCGGCGCAACCTCGTTGGAGCAAGAAGCTTGGAGGGCTTAGGTGCACTGGGTAGATTAGGCTTGGAGGGTCTATTGCTGTCCTTGTATCCCAACTATATTTTCTAGTGGATTGATTACCGCTTGGAGGGCGGCGGAGAGGTTTTTCGCCGAGGGCTTCGGTTTCCTCTTCGATAACACATCGCGTGTTGTCTTTGTGTTTGCATCTTCCTTCCTCTCTATCTTTGCCTTTTATTTATCTGCTGTGGATTTTATTCTGTTATGGCTTAGATAGTTTTTAATCAATTTCGTATGATAGCATATGTTAAGTTTCCGCACACTTGTTGTTTGATATATTGCTTGAATTGATTAAGTTTTAATTTGGGGGTCTAAACGTTCAAAGGTATTTTTACACGTTTTTGAACTTTCAAACCCTAATATCTAGATGAAAATGACCAGAAAATAGCAATGAGGGACAAAAATGACCCAAATGTAGCTATACAGTAGAGTGGGTCAGATTAAACCACACAATCATCTGAGAAAAACACACAGTCAACACAGGAACATTTTGAATCAACACAACAACAATGAATCAGACAAGATGAGAAACCAACAAATAGCAAACCCCAGCTAAGCTCATGATGAAGAACAAAATCAACAACAGAATAATGCTCAAGACTGAATCAATAGCTACCACAGGCTAAGCATGGACAAAGAGTAACAGTCGAACCAAAAAACCAACTCAAAATCATAAACAAATGTGAATAATCCGGAGAGAAAAGCACAAAAACAAGTAAAATAGAGGTCAAGACAGAAAACCCATACCTGTTACTTGAAGATTTTGAGCTGAAAAGAAGCAACAATGGAGTTTGAAAATGGAGGCACAGTGTGTTTGGAAAGAAGATAGTTGAGAGAGAAGATGAACAATCACAAAAGTTCGAGGGAACACTGAAAAAGATTTAAAAACTGCCCCTATTTTTGCCAAACACGCGTTTTTCGCGACTGAAGAGAGCCGCCAACAAGTCGCCAGTTCAAGTCGCCAAAACACTCAAAGACAAGAATTTGAAAAAATTTTCTAAGTGTTTTTCACGACTGGAAGGTCTACCCGCGAGTGAGTCGCGAGCTGAGCCGCGAAAATCTCTGAGTAACCCTCACGACTGGACCTTCCACTTGCGAACAAGTCACCAAAAAATACCCGCGAAGACGCGACTGAGGCTTGCGACTTAACTTACCCACGACTGAGTCGCCAAAACAGGGCAAAATTTTTTTTTGAAATTTCCAGAATTTTTAAACAAAATACTTTCCAAAAACACCTAAAATACTCAAAAATCTTTTTGTGTTTGAATTAACAAAGATTGAGCATGTGAAAACATATTTCATCAAGTACAATCACACAAATGATTATGGCATTTATTGAACATAAACTTGTGTGTTGTGTGTGGATATCAACAATGAGATAATCCTTAGTCTAATGTGAAGCTTCAATGATCAATTCAACCAAGGCATACACAATTAGCACTAGATCATGTGATCCATCTCAATTATAGAAATATGTATATATGACCACCCATAAAACTTGATAACATATCTTGGAGCTTTACATTTGACTCCACTCTTAATCATAACATTTGATCTTTTTGATCTTTTGAGACAATCACCTCTCATTGTGAGAGTCATATTTGATATTTTACTTTGATGAATTAGCTTTTGGCTTTTTGAATGAACAATCACTTTAATTTTAGGTCGCTTACCCTTTTTCCTAGTCGAATACTAGAATGTGCGACAGGCTTTTGCAGCTCAATATCTCTTTTCATTTGGAGATTTACATTTGGTGAGCTCTTTTTAGCAAAAACAAAAATAAAAAGTGGGAGGATATATAGACACAAGTCTATGCATGTCTCAAGATCATCATAACCATTCACTAATCATTCATGACAAGTTTGAAGATCTATTTACAACAATCACATAAATTTCAAGATTTCTCCCACAGTGATATGAGTGCAAAGAATCAAGCAATGCTCGTAAATGCACAAAGCCATTAGCACAAAAGTACAAGGCAAAACGAGTTTTGAGACAAAAGCTCAACAAAGTCAATCAAAATTTTTGATTTTCTAATTTTTATGTGATTTTTGGATTTTTGACATAAAAGAAGAAAAAGATTGATCAAACATAAAAAGGAGCAACAGAATTCACAAATAGACAAACAAACAATAATCATGCTGCACTAAGAGCTAACAAAGAAATGTGTGCCCCAACACAAACAAGCTTATCATATTATAAATATGTGAGGCACACATCACACAAGAGAGTCAAGGAATTGTACCAACACCAATGGTTTTACAGAGAGATTCAAACCGTGGACCATCGAGAGGCTTGGTGAAGATGTCCGCCTTTTGATTGTCGATGTGTATGAACTCAAGACACACAACTCTTTTCTCTACCAGATACCTAATGAAATGGTAACGTATCTCTATGTGTTTAGATTTTGAATGCTAGACAGGATTCTTAGAAAGATTGATAGCACTAGTGTTGTCACAGAAGACACACATCGTCTCTTGAGGAATTCCATAATCATGAAGTAATTTCTTCATCCAAAGAAGCTGAGTGTAGCAACTTCCAGCGGCGATGTATTCTGCTTCAGCAGTAGATAGAGACACGAAATTTTTTTTCTTGCTCATCCACGAGACAAGATTGTTACCAAGGTAGAAACAGCCGCCTGAAGTACTTTTCCGATCGTCTACACTGCCAGCCCAGTCAGCATCTGAATACCCGGCAAAACAAGCATTTGAGTCTTTTGAATACCACAGACCATAGTTTGAAGTACCATTCACATATCGAATGATTCGCTTGGCAGCAGTCAGGTGAGATTCCTTCGGATTAGCTTGGTATCTGGCACAAACGCCGACACTGAATGCAATGTCTGGTCTGCTGGCTGTAAGATAGAGTAAACTCCCAATGATACTCCTATATAAGGTAGGACTTACTTCTACTCCAGAAGAATCAACATTCAGTTTAGTGGATGAGCTCATGGGAGTGGAGGCATGGTTTTTGGAGTCTAGTCCAAACTTCTTGACAATGTTTCTAGCATACTTCTCTTGTGAAACAAATATACCCTCCTTCTGTTGTTTGACTTGAAGACCTAAGAAAAATGTGATTTCCCCCACCATACTCATCTCAAATTCCTTCTTCATCTCCTCAGAAAATTCAATAGCACGATCTTCAATGGTTGCCCCAAACACTATGTCATCAACATAAACTTGTGCCACAAGGAGATAATCTTCATCATTTTTGACAAACAGAGTTTGGTCAGCATACCCCCTTTTGAATCCTCTATCTAGAAGGTAATGTGTAAGCCGATCATACCAGGCTCTAGGCACTTGTTTTAAGCCATAAAGGGCTTTCTTCAATCTCAATACATGATCTGGAAAGTGTGGATCCTCAAATCCTTTTGGTTGCTCAACAAAAACTTCTTCATTTAGATATCCATTCAGAAATGCACACTTTACATCCATTTAATAGAGTTTGAAGTTTAAAGTACATGCAATGGACATGAGAATTCGAATGGATTCAAGTCTTGCCACAGGAGCGAACGATTCATCAAAGTCTACTCCTTCTACTTGAGTGTATCCTTGAGCTACTAACCGAGATTTGTTTCGAATTATCTCTCCATCTTCATAAGTTTTGTTTTTGAAAATCCATTTTGTCCCTATGACATGAACGTTTTCAGGCCTTAGAGCAAGTTCCCACACATCATTCCTCACAAACTGATTCAGCTCTTCATGCATTGACTCAACCCAATTCTCATCTTGAAGTGCCTCTTCTACCCTTTTTGGTTCAAACTACGCAAGATAGTAATGATATGTTATATGATTGGCTAACAAGATGTTTCCTTTTCTAAGGCAAAGACCTTCATCTAGAGACCCTATGATGTTGCTTTCCAGATGGTTCTTAATTACTCTTGAAGATGGTTTCTTTGATGTGGAGACTTCATCACTTCGAGAGATAGGAGGATGGACTTCCAGAGGAGTAAGAGGACTTGATGTTCTAGACATCGATCTCGTTTCCATTCTTGGGTTGATGGGAGTAGATTCTTCCTCTGGTGTAAGTTCTTCACCTTCTATATCAAGAGCTTCGACCTCAACATTGGGCTCTTTGGTGCTCGGCCCTTCTTCATCATCAATTATCTCCACTTTAGATAAGGCATCATCAATCTTGACATTGATGGACTCCATCACTGTCTTAGTTCTCTTGTTAAAAACTCTATACGCTCGACTCGTAGTAGAGTACCCAAGAAAAATACCCTCATCACTTCTTGCATCAAACTTCCCAAGATTCTCCCGATCATTTAGGATATAGCATTTACTTCCAAACACCCGGAAATACTTCACTCTAGGCTTCTTTCCATTCCAAATCTCATAGGCGGTCTTCTTTGTTCCTACTCGGAAAAATATCCTATTGCCAATGTGACACGATGTGTTGACAGCTTCTCTCCAAAATTTTTGAGGTATTTGCTTGTTAAGCAACATGACTCTTGCCATTTCCTGAATCACCCGATTTTTTCTCTCTACCACTCCATTTTGTTGTGGAGTTTTGGGGGCTGAAAATTCTCTTTTGATTCCATTCTTTTCACAGAAAGACTCGAATCTTGCATTCTCAAATTCCCTTCCATGATCATTTCTAATTTTT
The DNA here is from genome assembly GCA_029955605.1 of Quercus engelmannii. Taxonomy (NCBI): domain Eukaryota; kingdom Viridiplantae; phylum Streptophyta; class Magnoliopsida; order Fagales; family Fagaceae; genus Quercus; species Quercus engelmannii. The sequence continues at coordinate 49,716,045 of JARPSG010000010.1, forward strand.
TCAATAGGGATCCCTTTTTCGTTTTGTAGTTTCTTGCACAGAATCTCCAACCTCTCACATGCTTCTGATTTTTCTCTAAGGAATTCAACCCAAGTGTATCTTGAGTAATCATCCACAATGACTATAATGTATCTCTTTCCCCCTAGGCTTTCAGTTCTGGTAGGCCCCATTAAATTAACATGAAGTAACTCCAAACACCGAGAAGTAGCAATCACATTCACCTTATGATGGCTTGCCTTTGTTTGCTTTCCCATTTGGCATGCACCACAAATGGTCTTCTTCACCTTTCCAAATTTAGGAAGTCCCTCAACTGCTTCAAGTTTGGACACTTTAGCTACTTGCTTGAAATTGGCATGCCCAAATCGGTGATGCCACAGCTCCAACATATCCACATGAGCACTTCTACACGAAATGGGTGCCGTGGGAACTATTCCATAACAGTTATCTGTAGTCCGATTTCCCTCCAAAACCTGAATCCCATCTTCATTGATGATCAAGCATCCCTTCTTAGAGAATTGTACCAGGAAATCATCATCACAAATTTGAGTGATGCTCAGCAGATTTGCCTTCAGCCCTTTTATGTATAACACATCCTTCAACAGCGGTAATCCAGGTATCTCAATAGTTCCTTTGCCTAGGACTTGAGCATGACTTCCATCACCAAAGGTCACATAGTCACCAACCTTTTCTTTGAGTGTCTTAAACAGTGACTTATCCCCTATCATATGGCGAGAACAACCACTGTCAAGATACCACAAACATGCATTAAACACCTTCAATGAGGTATGCACAAATAGGCTCACATGAGACAAACATTCTTGACCTTCAAACAAAAACTCATTATCAATTGTCATGCTTCTTTCAGATTGACTTTTCATTTTCAGATTCTCAATCAACTCACACAACATTCAATTCTTTCTTTTATATTTCTTAATCAATTATTTAGATTCAGATATGCTACTATGTAAGACCTGATTCTGATTTTCAAAATATTCCAGCATGTGAATAAATATCCTAGCATGTTTCTTGGTTTTTAACAACTCTACAAGATCATTATTAAAACACCCTTCAGACATATGCATAGAGTCTTTTTCACAAACACTTAAGCTACAATTCAGCATGGTATTTTCCATAACAGCTACCACAACACAAGGGTCTAGGATCACACTTAGGTAATAAAACCACAACAAGTGTACCCGCTCTGATACCAATTGAAAGTTCAAATATGTGTAAAAACACCCTTGAACGTTTAGACTCCCAATTTACAAATTAACCAATTCAAGCATTATGTCAAACAACTAGCGTACGGAAAATGAACATAAGCTATAGTAGAGAATTGGATAAACTATCTAAACCAAATTAAAATCACAACCCACAGCAGATAATAAAAGGCAAAGATAAAAGGGAAGGAAGATGCAAAAACAAAGACAACACGCGATGTGTTATCGAAGAGGAAACCGAAGCCCTCGGCGTAAAACCTTGTGAGAGTGCCCTTTTCGTGACACTCAGGCCCAAGGATCCCGAGCCTAAATGAAAAGGAGGATTTGGTGGACCGGGCCTTGACTCACCGCAACTAACGAGCTGTTTAAGAATCAAGTAGGATGCAGAGAATACTCCTGACAATATAAAGAAAATGACAAACAAGGATATCGAAGAGTGCCAAAAATTAACAAGGTAAATTTAGAAGGAAAGAAAAAGGATTAGCAAAGCGATAAAAATTAGTGCTGTGGGGATCCTGGGAAATATGAAGCAATGTTTCATTAATACATTATCTGTTTGATTACAGAAAGCTCACTAGGACGTGATACAAGGTCCAGTCAAGCTCAAAAAATGCAGTCTTGAATGGCTATTTCAGCCTTCAAAACTTGCAAAGCTTGATTCTCGTTGAATCCGAGTATGTGCAATAGTGGCTTTTACAGGATACCGGAAAGCAATACTTGTTTTTCCCTTAGTATTTTCCTTTCTGCATAGATTTTCTGATAGTTTTTTCTGGAGAATTTCTTCTTTCTTGTGTTTCTTTCTTTTTTTTCGCTGCTTTCTTCACAACCCATCCCCTCCTTTTATAATGGAGTTTTCTAGGCTTCCCGGGGAACCGTTGGTTCCCCTATTTTGCTCTTTTGCAAACAGAGCATGTCCTGTCCCCATCGTCTCGGTAAGTCCCTTTTCCGTTTTTTCTCATTTTTTCCTTCTCTCAGTTCTGATTCTTTTGAAAGCTTCTGGTTGGCCATCTTCTTTGGGACGTGCTGAGGTATGCCCTTCTCGGCATCCCCATTTCTGGCGTCTTCCACTTTTCCCTTTTCTTTCCTATTTGGGCGGAATCCTGTTCTGCCATTTTGAAAGTCGTTTGTTATCATTCTTCTTCCCTGTGCTGGTTCCCCGAGGCCTTTTCTGTCTGTGCCATGAGAGGTCGCTCGCGTTTTCGCTTTTATTTCTTGTTTTCTTCTTTTGTCTTCTTTCTATCGATCTGTCCCAGTCTTCCTTTTTCTTTGTGCCTGAAGGGATCCGTGCTTATTGATGGTTCCTGAGGATCCTTGCTTCTTATACTTTGCCGCGGTCCTCTTTTTTGGATGCTTCTTTTTTCTAGGCTTCAGGATCCTCTGGGCCTTTCTTTTATTCCCTCATGGGTCTTCCGTATCTGTTACTTTGGGCTTAGCTTGAATTTTCCTTTTGGGCTTGACTTGTTCTTTTTTGGGCTTATTTCACTATGACCCTTTTTTAGACCTCAACATTTAGCCCCCGAGCTCGTGGGTTGCCTGAAACCCACGCGTGAGTGATTTAGGTTTCCTAAGATTTTCGTGGGATCCCCTCTTTCTCAACTTCTACTAGGTTACCTTCCTTTTTACTTGGGATCTCGGCCCTTTTCTGCTGCTTTTGGTCACCTCCTTTTTGCGTGTCGCATTCACTTATAATTATAACTTTTTGCAGCTTCCTCTTTACACGGGACGTGGCAGTTGAGTATTTGAGGTAAAACTCGTCTACCCACTTTTCTTGTTTCCCGTTACTTCTTATTAATAACTGCTGATTAATCCCTTCTTCAAATTAAATTTTTTGGCAACTGGCGCGTCTTTCCATAAACTGTTTTCCCCAACTGCTATTTGCGCCTTTATTGTAGCCGTTTCATCTTATCACTTTGCTTCTCTGAGTCTTTCACTCTTTGAGTTTCTCTTTCTTTTTCTCTTCTTCTCTGTTACTCTGGTCTTCCTCCTTTTCGCACTTTCAATCTCCTTTCTTCTCATAGTACGTGTTGTTCCGATGGCTTCTTCTTCTTCTCGAAAGAGGAGAGAGCGTACTCCCAGTCCTTCTGAGGGTGAAGGTTCTTCTGGTTCTGCTCCGAGTGATTCTCACGAGATTACCGAACGTCCGGCCTTCCCTTTACGGGATCCTTGGTATTCTCCCAGTTTATGTTTTCCTCATATATCTCATGGTGAGGCTCCTCCATCCACTCATGTTTGGATGTTTTCTGGCTAAGCGGGTTTCGCTGGTTCCGCCCAGGTTCCTGAACCTAGAGAAATTTTCGATCTCCAGATTAGACAAGGAATCCAAGAGGCGGTTCCTATTTTCTTTGATTTTGTTCCGGGAAAGATTCAAGGCTGGCCTATATGGGTAGACAAGGAACTGTCTGATACTGAGTTTGTGGGTCGCTTGGAGCGCGCCGGTATCCTAAAGGCAGTGGCTATTTCCAGAAACCTTGAGGGCTTCAGAGACGCCAAAAGGCTCAGGCATCTGGTACGTCGTTGATGCCCTTCCCTTCATACTTTTTTCTTTTCTGCTGGTGAATTGACGATCACCTTGGAAGATGTGGTTAATAACTTCCTCCTCCCGGTGTTTGGTGAAGAGAGCCCCTTTGATATTAACCTTTATGGTGAGGATCTCGTGGTAGAAGATAAATTGTTTGGTCATTTTGGTGGTCGCGCTGCCTCTTCTGGTGGTAAGCCGGCTAGGATGGAGAGATGGGTGATGACCCTTTCTCGTGAGAAGGATAAGGAAGTGAGGTGGGCCGGTTTTCTGGCTTTTTGGCTTAGTAAGTTTTTGTTGAGTGAGTTCCCTGGGTACGGAGTTAAGTCTTCGTTTTTTCCGTTGGCAATCAAGTTGGCTCAAGGCACCCAGTATCCTTTGGCCCCTCTGTTTTTGGGTCATGTTTACTCTCAATTGGACCAGTTTCATGGAGATGAGACTGAGGGTGATTCCTGTTATGTGATCACTTCATCTCTTCACTGTGCTATTCTTCAGATTTTCATGTGGGACCGTTCTGCAACTACTTTGGCCAAGTGCAGGAATTTGAAATTTGTGAAGGACAACACTACAAGAAAATGTATTTTTAGTGACGAAAAAATTCGTCACTAAAAGTCCTGTTTTTCGTCACTAAGAACTTTTAGTGACGAAATTGGACTTTTAGTGACGAAATTCGTTTCGTCGCTGTAGCCCCGTCGCTAAAAGTCCTGGCGACGAAAAATTTCGTCACTAAAAGTCTGATTTGTTTTAAAAAAAAAAAACTTTTAGCGACGAAAACGTTTCGTCGCTGAATGTTTTCCTCGCTAAAAACAGTATTTAGTGACGAAAATATTTCGTCACTAAAACCATTTCAGTTTATTAAATCATATTTAGTGACGAAAATATTCGTCACTAAAACTTTTTTTTGGATACATATAGTGACGAAAATATTCGTCACTAAAACTTTTTTTAGGAAAATTCATACACATATAGCGACGAAAATTTTCGTCACTAAAACCATTTCTTACAAAATTCCCCTACATTTAGTGACGAAATATTTCGTCACTAAAAAATTTTTTTGTTGCTATATTTGTGACGAAAAATTCGTCACTAAAACTAATTTTTGTTTTTATTATTTTCATGGAATTGATATTAACCTGTAACCTGTCATTACATTATTAAAACCTCACATTTGATTTACACATTTATTCCAACAACACATTTATAAAAAATTGATCCATACATTCCACAAGTTAAAATTAAAATAAGTATCCAATTTAAACTTCTTCCATACAATAATTGTTTGCAACACATACAATAATTGTTTGCAACACATACAATAACTTAAGATGTTTTATAACAATACAAAAAATGTTGCATAATATAATTAAAACCAACGGAAGATGTCCTCATATATCTTCAAATAATGCCTAAAGGAAATCCCCTAAAGCCACCAATAAGATATCTGCACAAATATAAATCTTTAGTTAAATATAAATCTTTAGTCAAATATAATTCTACTAAAGATTGAATAACCTATCACGTGACAAATATTAGTTTCAAATGATACATAAAAAATGAAGTGTTTTAACTTAAAGATAAAGTACTAACCAATAAGTGATTTAGCTTGAAGATGAACCACCTCCATAGGTAAAAGCGTCATCATAACCCTTGCTCCTCAAAAAATTAAGAATATTCTTTTGGACCTCATCTTGCTTAGCTCGCGCCTCTTGCTCCTTAGCTCGCTCCTCTTCATCCCTAGCTCTTGCCTCTTTGAGCTCAATTATCTCACTTTCTAACCGATGAATATACTCCACCGAACTAGATGAGGCAGTGGTTACTAGAGAAGAGGAAGGTCTCATGCCAAGTCCTTTTACAATACCGGATTTCTTTTTAAAAACCAAGTTTGAGATCTCCTCTTGTGTAAGGGGAATTGCATTAGGATCTTGACAATGATCCTCTTGCACTTTGAGAATAGTTTCCTACCATTTGAAAGAGAAAAAAAACAAGCAATCACAACATTAATAATACATATGTTATAACTTTACAAACATGATAAAGATAGAATAATAGGGATGGAATGATACACATACATATGTCGCTTCATCCTCAGGCTGTATCCACTTATTTGTATTTGGATTGAAATGAACATCTTTGTAAATTTTTGCCAATTCAGGAACTTGACCGCCATTATTATTTGTCTAATTAATTAACATTCAAGTGTTAGTTATTTATAGTTAATTAATCACAACATGTAATACACTAAGGTTTAAGAAAATGAAAAAACACACACCTCCTCATCAACCCTAACAGCAAGTGCCTTTGACCCGCATCTATGTTTGCCTGAAGTTTTGCTCCTATTTTCAGAGTTAATTCTTGATTTTTCCTAATAAAGAACATTCAAGATATTTATTAGTTCATGAATAAAACAGTATACATTTACTTCATCTAAGTATTAATCTAATCATTTGACAACATAATATAGTAAATATTGGATAAATAATTTACCAGCCAGTCCTTATTGGTCCATCTCCCTTCAATGAGTTCAGTCCACTGCTTAAGTGTGGCATTCTTTGGCGGGTGGTTTTTTGCATAGTCAGCACCATGAGATTGTACGAGTTTTTTATAAATCTGATACAACTTGTTAGAGCTGCAACTCAATAATCTTCCACATTTTGTATTTATTGTTTTGTTCACCAAGTTAGATTCTCCTTCTAGCTCAAACTGATCCTGTAAAATGAAGTGTATATGTATTATAAAAATATTATTATATGTACTTAATATGCTTAATGACAACAAAGACAAGTTAGACGCTATCAATGTAAATTTACCGCTATACTTTGAAGCACCACATCTCTAGTAGCAGCATCAACACTTTTCCAATTTTTCACATTGTAACTGGACAAATTACTTCGCACTTGCACACCAATTTGATTGACAAGTTTGCACGCATTAGTCCCAACAGGAGCATCATACTCTGCAGCTATACGTACTGGCAACTTACCACTTTTTTCAACAAGTGCCCGTACTGCTATACCACGTGTTGTTCCACGAGTATTTCTGCTAGTAGATCCTATTTAAACATTATCAATGTTAAAAAATTATACATTCCATGTACATTAAGTATAATATCAATAGTAAAGATAGGGTGTAGTTGTAATTAAGTATGTTTTATGTAATTACCAGTCGTGTTAGTTAATGCGTCGGTAGCCTCCGCACTAGAAGAACTTTGGACGAGAGGATTTACTTCAGGAGATGTTTCCGTAGATTGAACCGTAGATTGGACCACCGGGATAGATGCCTCACCTCGTGAGCGTGTAAGTCGTCCTGGTGCCATTTGTAACTAACAAACATATATATAATTTAACAACAAAGTCATTACAAATAATGGAACAACAAAGTTATTATCTATTGTACCCTATGAAACATCTATTGTACCTTATTGATTAAAGAATTAGATGACTCATCATCATTCTCATCGTCACCAATAGGTGGTACATAATCATCATCTACCACAACACTAGCTCTACTTCTTTTCCTTTTTGCACAATTGGACTGAGCAGAATCCTTTAGAGAAGTTGAGATGTGCTTCAATCCCAAAGCATCAATTCTCTCTTGGTTTTGCCTCATTCTATCCAATCTTGCCATCTCATAACTTGGTATATTACGAGTGTATTTGGCCTTTTTGGGCATTTTTTGAAACTATGTATTGACATGAAAGATAAGTACAATTGCTACTAACTTAACGTCATAATCCATACCAAGCAATTCAAAAATGCAAAATTTGAACACAATTGCTACTAACTCAACACAACAAATGACCACATCAATATCCATATCAAGTTCAAGATAAGTACAAAACGTCTCAATAACAATTACTACTAACTTTACATATCATAGTTCACACCATTCTCCATATCAAGCAATTCACAAGTGCTAAATTTGAACACAATTGCTACAAACTCAACACAACAAATAACCACATCAATATTCATATCAAGTTCAAGATAAGCACAAAACATCTCAATAACAATTACTAATTAGATAAGCATAAAACTTTAAGACAAGCAAACAACATTTAAGACAATTGTTATGAACTTTACATATCATAATCTATATCAAGATCAACATCAGGTATGTCATGCTCTTCATTTTGATTAGCGTCTCTTGAAGTTCCACCTTCAGGAACAACCTCAGTTTCAACATCACCCATACAATACTCAATAATATTGTCATCAACATTGATAGTGACAACATCAACAATTGCTTCTTGTTGGAATGCGTCACTATCTTCTGTATTATCATTAGATTCTCCACCCCCGACTTCCGGGACATCAAACACTCCCCTATGTTGGATGCATTGCACAATTTTCCAAGGGTCACGCAATTTGGTATCTTGAAGGTAGAAAACTTGTTTCGCTTGACTAGGAAGTATAAAGGGGTCATTTTGATACCACCGACTTGTAACATCAATGCTTGTGCAGTGTGCATCGGTTCTTATCGTTCTCCTTCGACCATTGGTACCAGTATTGTACCATTCACACTGGAACAAAACAACTTTATGGCGAAACATATACTCTAATTCCCAAATTTTGCACACATGACCATAGAAGTTGTGCGTTTCTCCCTCATGGTCCCCTTCGGTACATACACCACTGTTTTGGGTTACACGACGATTGTCTAGGTCCTTTGTATGAAACTTTACACCATTGACCATACAAACTGTGTACTCCTTCACATGCGGTTTAGGACCATTTGCTAATGACCATAACTGTTTAATAGCTTCTGATGACTCGTTAACTTTCAATCTATTCATCTATAATGACACACAAGTGATATTAATTAGTAATAAGCAATGACGAATAAATTTAATCTCATAAATTTATTAGTGTGATTAAATTTCAAATATCTTACACGTTCTCTGAACCACTTGGGAAACTCTTGTCGTTGGATTTGAGTTATGATTTCTCCAGTAGGATTATGCAATGTACTTTTATGTTCGCTGTTAAAAATAAGGTGATTTACTTTCAGCTAAGCATTGTAGATAATATTCAAAACTTGATCAAACAATATATGCATATGAAATCACATACTTTAAATAAGGCTCTAGTTCAGGACTATTGTACAACAAGTACCAATGAGCAATGTCAAGCAATGCACGAGACAAGTCGCCATCATTCCGCCTACCACCTGTAGGTCGGGCAGTCTGTGAAAAAACTACCAATCCTTCACTAGATTCACCAAAATCTTCATTTCTTTCTCTTCGGTTATGTACAGTTTCGATCCCATCAATATACAAAGACCAGTTATTAATACATTCTTTAAGAATGTAAGCCTCTGCAATCGAACCTTCTGGTCGAGCTCGGTTGGAAACGTATCTTTTCAATTTTCCAAGGTACCTACGAGGAAAAAATACGCACAATATGTGATTTTATACCACGTAGGAAAGATACAATTGTTGAATGCATCAAATGATCTAATTATCTTCCTCAAGTTTGTCAAAATGATGCACCTCCTCATCTTCGATTACATTCCTCGGTTCCCCTCTAATTCGATCACCTACCAAGGCATCGATACCATCCATATGATCACCATCCGACATTTCATTATCATGAATGTTCTCGTTCAATACACGAGATTCTCCATGATTATGCCAATTAATGTAAGATTGCATAATCCCACGATGAAGCAAATGGATACGCACAGTATGAAGAGATTGTCGATAGCAATTCACACAGTGAATACACGGACAAGGAATATTACCACTCAAGTCCACAACCGCCTTTGCAAAATTAATAAATGCATTGACCCCTTCAATATATGGACGACTTAATCTGCCATCAGGTGTCTTACCCATTGTCATCCAACTTTTATCCATGTTTGACTACAATTGCAAGATGAATGCTATTTTAGCAAAATAAGGACAACTCATGTATAATGTATTCTAACATCTAAGTCTATAAGCTACTTAGGTAAAATAAGAATAACAAACCAACAATTCACAAGAAAACCAAACACAAACATCACAACTATAATGCTTATAAGTATTGAAATCTACTATTCATCACATCTAATCAACAATACCCAATCATAATTCAAAAGAATGTAAAACACTCCCAGTATGTATTTAAACCACCTTATAACACCATGCAAGCCACCCGCTTGCTCCAACACAACATACCACCACAAATCCAATTTCCAACATCACAAATATAAAATTTTATAGGTATTTAAATCAAATAAAATACTATTCATCACATCTAATCAACAATACTCATTCAAACCAACAATCCACAAGAAAACCAAACACAAACATCACAACTATAATGCTTATAAGTATTGAAATCTACTATTCATTACATCTAATCAACAATACCCAATCATAATTCAAAAGAATGTAAAACACTCCCAATATATATTTAAACCACCTTATAACACCATGCAAGCCACCCGCTTGCTCCAACACAACATACCACCACAAATCCAATTTCCAACATCACAAATATAGAGTTTTACAAATATTTAAACCAAATAAAATACTATTCATCACATCTAATCAACAATATTCATTCAAACCAACAATCCACAAGAAAACCAAACACAAACATCACAACTATAATGCTTACAAGTATTGAAATCTACTATTCATCACATCTAATCAACAATACCCAATCATAATTCAAAAGAATGTAAAACACTCCCAATATGTATTTAAACCACCTTATAACACCATGCAAGCCACCCGCTTGCTCCAACACAACATACCACCACAAATCCAATTTCCAACATTACAAATATAAAATTTTATAGGTATTTAAATCAAATAAAATACTATTCATCACATCTAATCAACAATACTCATTCAAACCAATAATCCACAAGAAAACCAAATACAAACATCACAACTATAATGCTTACAAGTATTAAATTCTACTATTCATTACATCTAATCAACAATACCCAATCATATTTCAAAAGAATGTAAAACACTCCCAATATGTATTTAAACCACCTTATAACACCATGCAAGCCACCCGCTTGCTCCAACACAACATACCACCACAAATCCAATTTCCAACATCACAAATATAAAATTTTATAAGTTTTTAACTAGAATTTACTTACTTTGCTCAAGCTAAGCTTACAACTTTCAGAAAAAGAAATCCAAAGTTATTGCAAATAATGTGTATTTAGCCTGCAAAAGAAAACTTAAATTTATAAGTCCTTCAATCTTGAAAATGATACAACTACTAGAAACAATAAGAAAGAAAAAATTATACCTGTGAAAAGAACCTAACAAATCACAAGCATCCACATAATAAAAAAGAACCTAACCAAAGAGGCACACACAAGCAAATCTACTGCCTAGCCCTCTATTTGGTTGAGATGAAAGCCTTTTACAAGATAATATACCAAACAATTGTCCATTGTTCATTTAGTTTCCTAAATTACAAGACATACAGCTCAACTACAACATATCATAGCAAATAGAGGGCTATGTAAAATTTCGAAATTTACATTTTCCAAGTACTAATAGCAATAAATAGAAAATAGTGCCAGAAACTTCTCACAATTTCCTAAAGGAGTGTCTAAACATGACTCCCCTCAGCACTTGCCAAAAGTGCATATGAAAGCAACCCCAGTGCAGCATGTATTTGAAGTGAAACTATAGTAAAACTTGTATATCAAATGAAACGTTCCTTATGTACCAATGCTCAGAAACCAAAAAAGAAAAGCAATAAATAAATATAATTTCAGTAGTCTCTTACTTGAAGTAGTTAAAAAAAAAAAAAAAAAAAATTGAATCAGTGAAGGGAAGGCGAAGGGTCACCAGTTGGAAGTGGAAGTCGAACGGTCGCTGGGAGCTGAATCGGCAAAGGGAAGGCGAATTCACTACCAAAGACCAAAAAACAACAGTAACTACTATGCCCATACTCATGGCAACAAACACACACAGCCAATACAATATCTATTCACCATACAACATTCCCTAAAGGGATTAACATTTCACAGGTTCAAGACTTCAAGCTCCAAATATACCAGCTTGTCCATATGACAGCTCATTTTGCATATTTATGATTTTATTTGACCATTAGTATCAAATACCATAAGATTCAAATGTATATGAACATCTCACTACTTAGTATGTTAGGAATTCTCAAGTATAAAAAAAATTCCAGGCAGCCCAATTACAAAGAATCAGGAATATTCTAACTATCTAGGGTAAAATGCAAAGAATCATAAATACAATAGTAAAAATCAATCAATGAAGTCTCTCTTGGGCCATAAAATTAGTACACAAATATTTGAAACAATTCTAAAAAGAAGTCATGGAAGATATGATGCATATTAAAAAAATTCTTGTTAAAATCAACTCATAAAGATGTTTGTGAGAACCATGATAACAATAATAAGAACCTTGCATTCCAACTAGCCCAGCCACTTTGCGAGTTCTTCTTTTTCCTTCACCTTGTCCTTAATAGCCTTCAAATTGATAAAATAAAAAACACCCAAAAACAAAAAATCAGCACTATAGAAAAATAGAAAAAGAAAAGTGCCACTTGAAAGTTAAAACCCTAATATACACTACCATTAATTTTGATAAATATTCCATCCATTGAAAAAAAAAAAGGTCATTCTACTAATTCCCTCCATTAAATTTTAATAAAGAAGAAAATGCAATCCTATAAAAAATATTCAGAAATAAAACAAATTTTACTTAAAACTAACTCAGCCCCCTAAAAAGCACTGTCATACAAAAATCCAACCCACCAGAATCCCCAATATCACAACAACAACAAATTAGCAACCAAAAAATATATATCACAACCACCCCCCACTTCTCCTCTCAAACATTAATAGAACTCCCCATCTCCAAACCAGTACGCATTCCTCCTCATAACTTAACACACCATCTAACACTTGCCCACAAACAAACACAACACAAACCCACCTTACCCTTTTGCAAAAACAACAATTTAGACAAATAAACACAATCAAAGAAATATATGCATTCCTGTATGTGTGTGTGTGTGTGAAGTATTGCAGATTGTAGAAAAGCAATAAATAAATATAATTTTAGGAGTCTCATACTTGAAGTAGTTAGGGGAAAAAAAAAAAAAGTTTGAAGGGAAGGCAAAGGGTCACCGGTTGAAGTGGAAGCCGAAGGGTTATGGGAGTTGAATCGGCGAAAGGAAGTTGAAGTGACGACGGCGAGCTTCAGCGACGACGGCAAGCTTCAGCGATGACGGCGAGCTTCAATGACGACGGCGAGCTTCAGCAACGACGGTGAGCAAATGCGACGACGGTAAATGCGACGACGGCGAGCAAAAGTGACGATGAGCAAGCAAAAGCAACAAGTATGGCGAACGATTTGGCAGCGACGGCGAACGATTCGGCGAGATCGTCGCGAATGGGGATCGTCGCGACGGCGAGATCGTCGCGAATGGGGTTCGTCGCGAATGGGATCGTCTCGATGGGGAGATGGTCGCGAATGGGGATCGTCGCGACGGTGAGATCGTCGCGAATAGGGATCGTCGCGACGGCGAGATCGTCGCGAATGGGGATCGTTGCGACGACGACGGCAACAGCGTCGCGAATGGATAGTCGCGACGGCGAGATCGTCGCGAATGGATAGTCACGACGGCGAGATCGTCGCTAGCCGGTTCTGTGTTGGGCACAATGGCTTTGGGCAGTGAGGGAGAGAGTGAGCGAAAGAGAGAAGTGAAACAAAAAGAAAAAAAAAAGTGCTGAAGGTCATATTAGTATAAGAGCTTCAGTGAGGAACTCCAATTCGTTGCTATTGACTACTATTAGCGACGAAATAATTTTCGTCACTAATAGTGTTCTCATTAACACCTTTAGCGACGAAATTTTTCGTCGCAAAAAACTTAAACTTTTAGTGACGAATCGGTTCGTCACTGTAGTTGAATTTCGTTTGGCACCAAAATTTTTCGCTTGGCGCCTGAGTTCATATTAGTATAAGAGCTTTAGTGAGGAACTCGAATTCGTTGCTATTGACTACTATTAGCGACGAAATAATTTTCGTCACTAATAGTGTTCTCATTAACACCTTTAGCGACGAAATTTTTCGTCACAAAAAACCTAAACTTTTAGCGACGAATCGGTTCGTCACTATAGCTGAATTTAGATTGGCACCAAAATTTTCCGCTTGGCGCCTGAGTCCATATTAGTATAAAACTTTTAGTGAGGAACTAAACTTCGTCGCTATTGGTTGGCTTTAGTGACGAACATGGATTCGTCGCTAATAATATACTGATATTTATGTTTTTGTTTTTAGTGACGACATAGTTTCGTCACTATATGTGATATTCAGTGACGAAATAGTTTTCGTCACTAATAGTGTTCTCACTTACACCTTTAGCGACGGAATTTTTCGTCACAAAAAACTTAATCTTTTAGTGACGAAAAATTCCGTCGCTGTAGCTAAATTTAGTTTCGCGCTATCATTTTTTGCTTGGCGCCTGAGTTCAACACAACATATAGCGACGAAATCTAATTTTCGTCGCTAAATATTACTTTTTTTTTTATAAATAGCGACGAAATATATATTTCGTCGCTATATAGTACTTTTTTGTGAGGAAAAAATTTTCCTCACTAAAATTCGTCACTAAAACTACATTTTCTTGTAGTGCAAGTTCCAAGGATCCCCCGACATAGTGAAGGGTCTTTGTGGCAATTCTACCGATGCCTTTCCCATCATATTTCGTTGGATTAGCTTGAAAGGTGGTGGCCTCAATCTTGTGGAGTTATTTGACCAAGCAGGGAGCTTACATTTGAGATCCCCTCGTGAGTTTGGTCCTGGCTTTGCGTGTGATTCTGTGTTGTCTTCTTTTTTATCTTCTACAGGTAATACCTTTGACTTGCGCCGTGGTAATGAGGGCAGTTTGGCTTATCTTGCCTGCATTAGCCCTTCCTGGCTTCCTGTGCCTTCTTCAAGTGGCCCAAAATATACTCATTATTCAGCACACCGGGTGCTCCGACAATTTGGTTTTGACCAAGACATTCCTCCAATGTTTAAGGACGTGGTGCCATCCCTTCCTTCCTTGGATCCTTTACTGAGGCTGCAGACCTTTTCTTATTGGTCACGGAGGAGCCCCCAATTTGCAGTGCCTAACTCCCAGAGAGGAGTCTTTGCTTCTAGTGGCTACACCAGTTATTGGAGAAGAGTACAAAAGTCTTTTGTTGACTATGTTGGCTCTAGTACAGTTCGGGAAGCCCCGAATCCTAACATTGTTTCTGCTCTGACATCCAATAGACGTTTATCCCTTCCTACTGCTGGGATTGTTTCTGCTGCTGCAAGCAACAAGACTGGGTTCGCAGAGTGGCATGCCTCCAGGGGAGGTTGGGTGGCTTATGGACAGGACTTTCCTGAGACTTGGCTGGGTGATAGTCTCATCATTGGTGCTTCCTCTGGAGTGCCCATCAAGAAAGGTGCAATGGAGACAATAAGTGCTGCCACTGCTCTGAGTAAAGGTAAGGATGTCAGGCCGAAGAAAATGAAAGCTGTTGATGTTGGTGAAAGTACAGGGGGTGTGGAGATAGGTTCTGAGACGAAAAGAAGAAAAACTGGGAAATCTCAAGCACACTTGGCATCTTAGGAAGGCAAGGATGTCAGGGAACCTTTGGTTTCAAGGACCCGGAAGAAGACCAAGGTAGAGTCTTCTTTTTCCCAGGTTCCTGTGACTGCTTCAGTCCATGGTTCTTTAGGATTCTCTGGTTTGGTATCCCAGCCTCCTTTAGGACCCTCTGGGCGTACTCGTAGTAAGCAAAAGACTTCCAGAGAATCTATAGAGAGAGAGAGAAGGGTAAGACTTCTTTCCTTCTTCTCTTTTTTTTTTTTTTTTTGTTCACCTTGTTGCACTTATTTCTATTTTGCTGACGAGTGGTGATTTCCTTTGCAGTCCAAGCGCAAGTCTGATCACAAGAAGGGTAAAAGCCAATCTTCTGGTGACGACGTGGTATGTGTGTGCCCCCTTTTTTTTTGTTCTCTCCCTTTTGTTCTGACATTGTGTTGTTAGCATTTCCCGTTGTTGTTTTTTTTTTTTTTTTACTTGGCGCTGCCTTTTCCTCTTCTTCTTCCTTTAGGTGGAGGTATCCCCTCCTGTGACTGGCAAGGCTCTGGGAGAGGAAACTGTCACAGCTCTTTCTGTTGTTTTTCCTGCTGTAGGGGAGGAGTCCCCTACTGGTGGTCCAGCTGAGGAAACCGGGCAACCGATGCAAGGTTCCCAGGATTCTCAGGATCCCAAAGCCTCTAGGATCCCTTCATCTCAAAGTCCCCATCTTGAACGTACTCCTAGTCCTATCAGGACTGTGTTTCCTCAATCCTTGTCAGATAAAGGCGCTTTGGGAGACACTCCTTTATCCAAACAAACAGGTAAGCCTTGTTTCCTTGAAATAGCGTTATATCTTTATTTTCTTTTCCAGTTTTTTTGAGCTCCTCCTTTTCTTTCTCCTTTTAGGTCAAACCAGTGAGAAATCCGCTCCCAGTGTTGCCTCTTCTTTAGAATCAGAAAGCTCAGAAGGTGAGTGCGAGCTACTCCCATTGTGTTTCCTTTTCTTTTCTTTCCTTCCCTTCGCCCTTCTCTTTCCTTTTCTTTTATGGCGAAGCCCCTTGCATCTATTCCTTCCTTTAGCCATTTTGCCGTTGGTCTTTCACCTTTTCTTCAACTTGCCTTATGTTCTTTCCCAGAATCCTCGGGGAAGTCAGGGGATCAGGAAGAAGAGGCTCTGCCCCAAGAAGCCGGAACTGGTTTGTCCTTCTTTTTCCCCTTTTCTTTTTTTTTTAAGAATAAATCTGTTCTTCCTTTTCTTTTCTTTTTTGAATATTGATACAAGCTTTGCAGGTTCTAAGCCTGTTATCCCTGAAGGAATTGTGAGACCTGTTCAAGTTGCTGACCTTCATCCAGAGTGAAAGGCTGCAAGTCCTCTTGTCTCTGCAAGTGGTGACACAGTGATGGGGGACGCCTCGAAAGTGGCTGCCTCAGATCTTGATTCAAGGCTTTCCTCCTTCCTGGCTCGCTTTGATCTCTTGGAATTTAACAGTCTTCCTGCCAGCCACTTCCATGTTTTTGGGTCTTCTTATGGCAGCTTCCTGCGCTTCTTTGTTCCTGTGGAAGGCCTGCCGCTGCTAGAGAGTCTGCTCAAGAGTCACGGGGATTTCACCAGTGGCTTCAGGGGAGGCGTTTTTCTAGGCAATATTTTGATGGAGTTGCTGTGTGCTGTGCTGGTTTCCCTGAGGAATTCCTCTGTAGATTCTTTGTCTGAAGAAAAGCTTCTGGAGTGGAGAGGGGTGGTGCAAGACCTTCTGGAGGCCAAGTTCAACTTGTCTTTTCTGCTGGATCACTTGCGTCTGCTGGCTCATATGCTGTTTCAGAGGCAATCATTCAAGAGTATAGACACTGAGATAGCTGCTGCTAAGGAAGTTTTGGCTCACGCTCACAAGGTTTTACAAGACTTGAAGGTCAAGTGGCAGAGGATCCTTTCTACTTTGACCGTGCCTGTTATTTCTCTGGATGCCTCCTTGTTGGCCGGCCTCATTCCTTAGCTTATTTTAGATTTACATAAACGATTTGGGGTTGTATAAGTTTTTTTTTTTGAACATTGCTTTCCTCTTTGTTTCCTTTTTGTTTTGTTTCAAAACTGCTTCTCATTTCTTAGCATGTGAATCTGCCTTTTTCTTTGATATATTGTCTTTTCTTTCCTATGACTTTTTTTTTTTTATTTCCAGAGTCCTGGACCATGATTTCCACAGGCTTCACTGTAAGTTCTGGTCCAGGTACCCGGTAATCTTATTATGCAAGTACTGAACTGGGTACACTGGTATCTTTTCCTATACATATTTTTGAGATACGGTCCCAGTTCATGAACTTTGACAGGTTCCCCTTTTGCCAAGTGCTAGGCTAGGTATCCTGGATACTTTACTTTTATCTATGATCCTAGACCTATGCACTTGGAACTATCTGTGGGATATCTGAAGTTATCTGTGAGGTGGATCCTGGGCCATGTGTAGAAGGGTATTACATACTTTTTTTTTTTTTACTCAGGTATCCTTCCTTAAATCTACCCAAACTTGGTCTTTGCAGTATTTAAAGAAAGACTTAAATGTTGAAGAAATAGGAACTTCATTAAAACATGGTCATTTTTAAGGAACAAAGAAAAAAAAATCATTTAGTGCAGTATTGACCACAAAGTGTCAATCTATCACGTGTTCCTGAACAAAATCATCTTAGACCAGAATTCATGATAAAGGCTGAAAAAATAAAAAGATAAAAATAAAAAAGAACTTAGCAGATAGTGAAGCTGGTAAAAGGACCCTGAGGTACCGGGATCCCCTTGTCCTTATGCATAGTATTGCTTCAGCCATTTCCCGTTTATGGGTTCTGTCAGGACTGTCCCATCTTCTTTGGCAAGGTAATAATACCCACTCTCATGAGCTGCATTGATGATGTAGGGTCCTTCCCATTTTAGGGTGAACTTGGAAGGCCCTGGCAGGTTCCTCCTCACGTGCTCCGCCATCCTTAGTACTAATTGCCCTTTAGTGAACACTCTTGGGCGTACTACTTGTGCATATGCTCTGGTCATTCTTTGTTGGTATCTCTGGCTCCTTTTCTTGGCCAGCTCTCTTTCTTCTTCTACTCCTTCCAGATCTGCTAGCCTCTTTTCATTGCTTGCGTCCTCACTTTCTCCTTGATTTTCCTCCAGAACTACCCTTGGTGTAGGAATGACTAACTCCACAGGGCTGATGGCTTCTGTTCCATAGACCAGGGAGAATGGGGAGAATCATGTGGCTGTCTTTACAGAGCTTCTACATGCCCAAAGCACATCTGCCAGATGGTCACTCCATTTCCCTCCATACTCATGCTTCATTTTCTTATGGATTTTCAACATTACCCTATTAGTAGTTTCAGCTTGGCCGTTTCCTTGTGGGTAGTATGGGGTAGATCTTCCATGCTTGATGTGGTATGCTTCAGTTAATCCCTTCATATCTTTGTTTATGAATGGGGTTCCATTGTCACTGATCAATCTTCTGAGGATCCCGAACCTTGTAATGATGTGGTCTCGAATGAAATTTGCTACAGCTGCTCCAGTAGCTTTTTTCAAAGGGATGGCATCTACTCATTTTGTAAAGTACTTCGTGGCTGCCAGGATCCATATATAACCGTTGGATGGAGGGTCTATAGGCCCTATGAGATCAAGCCCCCAAGTATGAAAAGGCCACGGCGTCGTCATATCCTGTAGGACATTTGGGTGAGTGTGAATTGCATCTCCCAGGACTTGGCAAGCATGACATGTTTTGACCAGCTCCTCAGAGTCTCTTTTCATCGTTGGCCAGTAATATCCCAACAACAGTAACTGCTTGTACAGCCTTCTCTTCCCTGGGTGACTTCCACAATCTCCAGAGTGCACCTCTCTGACTACTTCTCTAGCTTCCTTTGGTCCCAGGCACCTGAGGGGATCCCCATGGTATCCCTTTTTGAGTAAAATGTCGTTCTGCAAGAAATACCTGCACGCTAGCTTTTTGAGCTTGTGGGCCAGTTTCCTGTCGGTTGGCAGGATCCCCTGAGCCAGGTATCCTATGAAAGGAACCCGCCAATCTTCTGCAATAAACACCGCGTAGCTTTCTTCTTTATCAATTGCCAAACGACATTCCTGGCATTTCCCCTGTATGATCGCTGCTTCCTTGTCCATATCTGGCCAGTAATACCCCATGCGTTGCATCCTTCTGTATAGGCTGACCTTTTCTGCAACTCCACATGCTTGGGCGTGTAATTCTTCTAGTTTCGATTTTCCTTCCTTCTTGGCGATACATCTGGACAATATTCCTCCTGGCAGCCTTCTATACAATTCTCCTTCTATCTGAGTGTAATCCATTAGTTCTTTGATGTTCCTTCTAGGGCCTACTTCTTTCATCTTTTCTTTGACTTCATCCCTCCAGTCCCACTGTTTGGACTCTCCGGAGTACATCCCTTGGAGGATCCTTACAATAGAATGTTCCTGCCTTCCTATTTTTATCAGCGTATCCCTTCCATTAAATGGTATTTGGGATCCTAGGGTGGCGAGCGCATCAGCAAACCTGTTTTCACTTCTTTGAGTGTACTCTATGCTGAAGGTTTGAAATTCCATCTCCAACCTTTGTGCCCAAGTCCTATAGGCTGCTAAGTTTTGTTCCCGTAATGCAAAGTCACCTTTCACTTGGGAGACTACAAGATTGGAATCTCCCAACACTCTCATATGTTTCACTTCTATGCTGAGTGCTATAGTCAACTCAGTTAAGTATGCCTCATATTCAGGTGCATTATTAGAGCATGAGAAACCAAGCTTGAAAGACAGGGGCATGATATCCCCATTTTCACAGCTTAGTACAATTCCTACCCCATTTGAAGTTGTTGTAGCCGACCCGTTAAACCTCATGGTCCATTTCTTCCCTGGGATCTCCATCACTGCTACCTCACCAGGGATTTCTTCGCTCACCAGGCCTTCCTCCTTTCCTGGGAATTGAGCTAGCAAATCTGCTATGGCCTGGCTCTTAACAGTCTTAGGAGTTCTTATACCTATATCATATTGTGAGAGCAACACTAGCCATTGTGCTATCCTTCCTGTGAGAAGGGGCTGGTGCAGGAGTGCTTTTATGGGGTGGGACTTGGTTACCAAGAGGATTTGGTGAGCTGAGAAGTACCTCTTCAACCTTTGGGATGCATAAATGATCACTAGGCAGGCTTTCTCTACTCTGGGGTACCTGGTCTCGGTATCCTTGAGTGTTCTGCTTACATAATATACGGGCTGCTCATTTCCTTGGTCATCTTCTTGTGCCAGCAAAGCTCCTATTGCCTGAGAGTTTGATGCTAAGTATAGCAATAGAGGTCGCCCACGTACTGGTGCCTAGAGGGTGGGCAGATGATTCATGATGCCCTGAATTCTTTGAAAAGCTTCCTGCTGCTCTGTCCTCCAGGTAAATTCATTCCCTTTTTTCAATAGTTTGGATAGGCCTGCTGTAGCTGAGGCTAAACCATGCACAAATCTCCTAATATAGGAGACCCTTCCCAGGAAGCTTTTGAGTTCCCTAACAGTAGTTGGTCTTCTCATCGTGGTGATAGCTGTGGCCTTGGCTGGATCCATGCTTATGCCTTTGTGAAGTACCAGGAACCCAAGGAACTTTCTAGCAGACACTCCAAAGGCGCACTTCATGGGGTTCATACGTAACTTGTACTTCCTGCATCTTTCAAAGACTTGCTCAAGTACTTGGAAATGCCCTGTTCTGGTTTTTGACTTGACCACAATATCATCTACATAATCTTCCATCTCTTCATGCATCATGTCATGGAAAATGGCTGTCATGGTCCGCTGATATGTAGCCCCCGCATTTTTGAGGCCAAAGGGCATTACAGTGTAGTAAAAGTTCCCAATCGGAGTTCTGAATGCCGTCTTCTCTCCATCTTTGGCTGCCATGCGGATTTGGTTGTATCCACTGTACCCATCCATAAATGAGAACATTGAGTTTCCTGTAGCTGAATCTACAAGGAGGTCGATATTGGGCAAGGGGAACTCATCTTTAGGACATGCCTTGTTCAAGTTGCGAAAGTCTACACAGCAACGGATCTGACCATTTTTCTTCTTCACAGGTACAATGTTGGAAAGCCATTTTGGGTGTTGGATGGGTTTGATAAAACCAGCTGTTAGCAATTTCTTGACCTCTTGAACTATTTGAGCTTATATCTCAGTGTGGAAGACCCTAGCTGGTTGGACTACTGGCCTCATCCTTGGGTCCACATTAAGAGAATGGACTACCAACCCTGGGTCTCGACCAGGCATCTCATCATAGGTCCATGCAAACACATCTCTGCATTTTTGAAGCAAGGTTACCAGTTGTTCTCTTTCTTGAGCCACCAATTAACTGCTAATGAAGATAGGTTTTCGGGATCCTGGTTCTGTCCCCAAATCTATTTCCTTTAATTCTTCCTTAGGCTGAATCTGGGCCTCCTTAACTGGTTCTTCTGGGATTTCTTCTTGGGCCATCATGCAGCTTGGTGGTCCGGGACCTTCCTGCACAATGCATTCGGGTCCTGCGCACCTTCACAAACGATAGATTAGCCTTCCCCCAGGTTCCCGCACCACCACACATTCTCGAGATCCTGAAGAGCTGGGCTCCCTCTTTTGTCTTTTTCTTTCTAGAAGGTTCCTCAGGTCACGGGTGCCCTTCCTTCCTTCTTCTTCTTCTAGGATAGGTGCCCCTGGGGTCCCCGGGGCAAGGTTCTCATCATCTGGCTCCAACTCATCATAAAACATCGTTTCTGCAAAGTTCACTTCTCCCTGGTTGAAAGGATTATGGTTGGCAGGGATTCTTATGGGCCTCCCATTCAGTCTCCCATTAATGCATTGACGGAACGTGGATGGAATAAGGCGATGTTTATGAAGCCACGGGCGTCCCAACAACACGTGATAAGAAACTTCTGCATTAATCACATGAAATCTTGTCAAAGCTACTATTGGCCCTACCCTTAAGGCTAGCTGCACGTATCCTTCTGTTGATTCCACCGATCCTCCAAATCCTGTTATTTTCATGGGAGCCCCTAGGATCCTTCTGTCAACTAAGCCAACAGCTTCCAGGGTACTCAAGGCTATGAGATTAAGTGATACCCCCGTATCCACCAGTGCTCTTCTGACTTGAACGCCGTTTATGGTGGCCATTAGATAAAGGGGTCTACGGTGGTCTGGGTGCTCAATCTCCATGTCTTCATCAGTGAAGGTTATTGCATTGGTTGTCTCCAGGAAAGCTCGACTAGCATGTGACTCAGCTGTAAAGCATTCCATCCCTGAATCTGCTGCTATGCTCATGAGAGACTCTGTGGCCACCCTTCTTGCTTCTGGTCTGAATCCTAATTGATTGAATAGTGACCTGAACTTAGGATTCTTCTGGAGGGTCCTGACTGTGCTCGGGTGGAAGGATCCTTCAGATTCTCCTGCTTCTGCCGGGTTCCCATGTATTACTACTGCTACCACCCCTTTTCCTTTGTGGTTAGGCAAGGGGTTCCTCTGCACTTCCAGCTCCTTCTGAGTGACCTCCAGGGTTCCTTCTCTCAACTTTTTGTGGAAGAGTCTACGAAGGGTCCAGCAATCCTTGGTGGAGTGCTTGACATAATTATGGATTCTGCAAAATAAAGGGTTCTTCCTTTCTTCTTCAGTTGGTGGCCTGGACACAGTGAATGGCCTAACAACCCCATCTCCAACCCATTTGTCTAGGACATGGCTTAACTCCTCAGCTGTACATGGGATCACTAGTGGTTCCTCGAACACCTTCCCATCTGGTCTCTTCCTTTTCTCTCCTACTGATGCTGTCATAGTTTGGGATGCGGGCAGCCTTTTTGTCCTCATGGTTTGTGCCGTCCTTCTGGTTCTCTGTAACAGGTCAACAAACTGCGTGATACATAGATTTTCAAGGTTGAGCCTATAATCAAAAAGCATGTTGGCTATACAGAATTCCACGAGCTCCTTTTCTTCATGGTCCCCATAGCAGTCTAGGGACACATCTTCAAATCTTTTAATGAATTGAACAGAATCTTCTCCAGGTCTCTGCCTCACCATTTGCAGATTCTGGAAAGTGATTTTGTCTTCACCAGGGTAATATTTGGCGCAGAATTTTTCCATCATCTCATCCCAGGTTTTGATGGACCCGGGTCTTAGCATGGTGTACCAAGTGTATGCCCTATCCACTAAGGATTTGGCGAATTCCCTCAGACATAATTCTCTGTCTCCTGTATAGGGGCCCATAGTGTGGACAAACCTACTCACATGTTCCACGGCACTTCCGTTCCTCCCATCGAAAGGATGGAACTTTGGGGGTTCGTACCCCTTAGGGAATGGTTTGCCAAGAAGTTCTGGAGGGAACGGGGGATCCCGAGAGAATCGCTTGGGGATCCCTGAGAGTTTTTCCCTTTCTTGCTCCAGGAGGGCATTGACGTCTGCCAGTGTCAAGTACTGAGGGTTAGCTCTTCCTCCCACTGCTGACCCTCCTTCTGGCTGCGTCCCATCTTGGTGGCCAGTAGGGGGAACATTGTCTCTGATTTCCTGTGTCCTACCCTCTTTGAGAAGACGAACTTCCTGCTCCAGATCCTTCAACATTGCTGTCATCCTGGCCATGAGGTCTGGTTCCTGCCTTGCGTGTCTTTGTTCTGACACGACCTCCTGTTCTATCAAGGGTATCCCACCTCCTTGCCTGGAAGCTACCTCGTTTTCTCCTACGGGCTCAGAGGCTGTAGGCGGCACATTAGTTCCTTTGTTGTTTCTTTGTCTTGGAGGCATTCTCTGTGAAGGGATTTCTTTTTCCTTCTTCTTTGCCCAGTCCCCAGCGGAGTCGCCAAAATGTGAGAGTGCCCTTTTCGTGACACTCAGGCCCAAGGATCCCGGGCCCAAATGAAAAGGAGGATTTGGTGGACCGGGCCTTGACTCACCGTAGCTAACGAGCTGTTTAAGAATCAAGTAAGTTGCAGAGAATACTCCTGATATAAAGAAAATGACAAACAAGGATATCGAAGAGTGCCAAAAATTAACAAGGTAAATTCAGAAGGAAAGAAATAGGATTAGCAAAGCGATAAAAATTAGTGCTGTGGGGATCCTGGGAAATATGAAGCAATGTTTTATTAATACATTATCTGTTTGATTACAGAAAGCTCACTAGGACGTGATATAAGGTTCAGTCAAGCTCAAAAATTGCAGTCTTGAATGGCTATTTCAGCCTTCAAAACTTGCAGAGTTTGATTCTCGTTGAATCCGAGTATGTGCAATAGTGGCTTTTACAGGATACCGGGAAGCAATACTTGTTTTTCCCTTAGTGTTTTCCTTTCTGCACAGATTTTCTGATAGTTTTTCCTGGAGAATTTCTTCTTTCTTGTGTTTCTTTCTTTTTTTTTGCTGCTTTCTTCACAACCCATCCCCTCCTTTTATAATGGAGTTTTCTGGGCTTCCCGGGGAACCGTTGGTTCCCCTGTTTTGCTCTTTTGCAAACAGAGCATGTCCTGTCCCCATTGTCTCGGTTAGTCCCTTTTCCGTTTTTTCTCATTTTTTCCTTCTCTCAGTTCTTATTCTTTTGAAAGCTTCTAGTTGGCCATCTTCTTTGGGACGTGCTGAGGTATGCCCTTCTCGGCATCCCCATTTCTGGCGTCTTCCACTTTTCCCTTTTCTTTCCTATTTGGGCGGAATCCTGTTCTGCCATTTTTGAAAGTCGTTTGTTATCATTCTTCTTCCCTGTCCTGGTTTCCCGAGGCCTTTTCTGTCTGTGCCATGAGAGGTCGCTCGCGTTTTTGCTTTTATTTCTTGTTTTCTTCTTCTGTCTTCTTTCTATCGATCTGTCCCAATCTTCCTTTTTCTTTGTGCCTGAAGGGATCTGTGCTTATTGATGGTTCCTGAGGATCCTTGCTTCTTATACTTTGCCGTGGTCCTCTTTTTTGGATGCTTCTTTTTTCTGGGCTTCAGGATCCTCTGGCCCTTTCTTTTATTCCCTCATGGGTCTCCCGTATCTGTTACTTTGGGCTTAGCTTGAATTTTCCTTTTGGGCTTGACTTGTTCTTTTTTGGGCTTATTTCACTATGACCCTTTTTTAGACCTCAACAAACCTCTCTGCCGCCCTCCAAGCGGTAAACAATCCACTAGAAAATGAAGTTGGGATACAAGGACAGCAATAGACCCTCCAAGCCTAATCTAGCCAGTGCACCTAAGCCCTCCAAGCTTCTGGCTCCAACGAGGTTGCGCCAAACCTTTTTCTTTTCTAGCTTCCCGGATTCCGCTACTAGACCGTAGCATCAACCAATGTAGATTGGTTCCTTCCTAACTGCTTCCCAGTAATCCAAACAGCCCTCTCATAGTGATGAATATGGTGAGAACAAGGTTTGGTAAAAAGTCTCTCAAGGATTTGACAATGGAGAGGAAGAGAGTTAACGAATTTGAAGAGACTCTAATGTATAGATTGTGGGTGAAACAATCTTGTTTTTCTTTAGGGTTTCTCTCTCAAAATTCTCTCTAGAAGCTCTCTTTCTTTTCTGGGTAATAGGGGTATTTATACTGGAGTGGGAGAGGAATGTGAAACGTCAGGTTTTACAAAACAGGGGTGGCTCGCGGCTTGACCTCGCGACTTGACTGAGTCGCGAGATCTAGTCGCGAGTTAACCGTATAGCCAGTTGTCCTGTTTTGTCCTGTAGTGCTCCAGCTAGCATGACTGTTCACCTTCTGGCATGCTTGGCACGTGTGCTGCGTTTAGTGGCTTGCAGCCGCGAGTCACCCGCGAGTCTCAGCCACGAGTCTCTGTTTTCTTGCACACTCTTGAGCAAACTTCACTCTATCTCACTCACTACTCTTACAACAAACCCACCTAAATACAGGGTTACTAAATGCTGAAATACAAGCAAATTTGGCACAGAATAAAGTCAATTAGATGGTTGAATAAATTCAACCTTACATTAAGAATATATTAATTTGTGGAAAAACTTATCGATGCTATAAGGACATTGGTTTAGAAAATATTTTTTAAATATTTTAGTGATTTTTTTTAAAACTTTTTATATTTCTTATGAAAGTTGTATCAAAAAAAATTTTAAAAGAATTCATTAACAAATGGACTAAAGACATATATTAATCCAACCATTACTTTTATTAATCTCCAGAAATCACTAGTCCTTAACAAGGAAATTACACATACCAACTTCAAATGGAATCCAATATCCTTAAATATTATCCAACGTGTCAACCCCTCAATAGCTCCCACCAACATAGAAACAAAATAAATGCTACATTTTTTTTGGTAAACAAAATAAATGCTACATAAACTAAGAACTTTCCATATTTTTATACCAAGTGCAGCCCTCTTCATATCTTTAAAAAAGGCTCTCTTACTCTTATTACTTGCCCCCACACTACATCAAAACAAAAACGCTCTCTTGTTTAGTTTGAGTTTTGTGTGTCTAGCTAGAGCTAAGAGAGTGATCATCATGGTTAGGAAGAGGAGTTCACCTATGAGTAGGGATGGCAATGGGACGGGTGGGGCGGGGCCGAAGGATGGGATCTTCACCCCCACCCCACATGGATTTTTCTTGTCCCATCCCTGTCTCGCCCCACATGACAGGGAAAATTTCTTGCCCCATCCCCGCCCCTTAAGCCCAACGAAGCCCTGCCCTATACCATAAAACTTTATTTCTTGTTAATTTTCCCTACAACTATTATCATTTTTTTAAATAAAATAACATGTTTCGATAATAAAAATATACTTGAAATTATAAATAAATTTATCCTATCAAATCAAACTAATTTTTTTAAAAAAACTAAATAATATTATCTAAATGTTTATATTTCATTGGCCTAAAAAACACTAAAACAAATCTCCTTTATACTAAGTAGTGTGCATTATTTAATTCCTCCCATTTTGTGACTATTATTATAGAGAATGGGACAAAGTCTCAAACCTGTACCTTATATTTTTTAATAAAAATACAGAAAACTAAATTAAATTGTATATAATTTTTGTGTGGAGAACGAGAACGATCAGCTAGAGCTAGTACATGATTTATGCCATCATATCAGCAATCAAACCAATATTAATAGGAAAACATATTCCTCATCATCTCGTTCTCCAAAAATTAAAAAACAAAAACCCAGCTTGTAAAATAGATATGGATTTTGACAAGCATAAAGAAGCAGTGTTGTTAAGCAGCCAAATGCCCACACAAAATTACAAAAACAATGACACAGATACAAATATTTAGAGCCTCAGACCTGTACCTCATTAAAAAAATTATATTATGTTCATGATGAAAAGTAAGTTGAGAAAGACATATGAATCATGAATGAAACTAGTAATTCAATAGTATATAAATTTGTCTCTAATAAAGAAAAAAAAACGTTAAAATTGGTACCTTATTTCCAACTTTGCTAGAGAGAAAAAAGAGGTAGAGCCACGTTAGGTAGAATAAAATAAGCTGATGATATTTTTGTTTAAAAATTACAATTTAACCCTTATTAATGTGGGGTAGGGTCTAAAATGTGTAAACCCATCCCCGCCCCGCCCCGCCCCGTGGTGCGGGTCTAAAATCTCGCCCCATCCCCGTTCCACCACTTTTGCGGGGCGAGGAAAACCCGCATGAGGCAAAGCGGGGAGGGGTGCCATCACTAAGCTATGAGTGTTGTCTGAATGGGTGAAGATTTGTCTTGGTGCAATGGTTGTACTTTTAGCTTTGGTGGCTTTGAAGCTTACCATTCATGATCTCAGCCACTTCTACATTGGCTTAGAATTCATTCAAGCTTTGGGGATCATTCTCTTGATTTACAAACTCACCACCAAAAAGACTTGTTTTATTACATGCATCTATATTTATATACCTTCACTGCATGTCTTCCTATTATCAATTTTTAAGATAACCAGAAGTTGTTGTTGTTGATTTGTTTTGTCTGGTGTGTTAAATTATCTTTTTAATTTTTTTTTTATAGAAATATTTATCTTTTTAAATTGTCAACATATTTTTTTAAATTCTATATGTTGTTTGTCAAAATCATAATTTAGTCATAAACTTTTGTGTGGGTCCTTTTTTTTTTGGGACAGTACCCAAGCCCAAGAAGAAACAAGGATCCTGGGCCCTTTACTTTTTGTTTGGTGGACTGGGCTTGGTTCATCGCTGCTAAATGGGGCTGATTACAAACCAAGTTATACGTAAGTCACATAAAGCTCCTCAAGGCAAAAATGCGATTCCTCCTAAGCAATAAAATATCATTATAAGTGTTTTAGTGTCATAAAATGACCCTTTACTCTTACGAAACAAGTAAAATAATTATTCATAATATTCACAATGAGAAAGATATATAAATAGAATATTTAAGGCTTATCTTTTATTTTGTAAACATTTAAAAGAGTTATTTCACTTGGTACCTCGGACGTACTGTCATGGTACCCCAGACGTATTAGGTTTGTAATCCCAAAACTCTAATTCTCTGAACTATACGATCTTTCTCCATGCTTATTATGCAATGGAGTTTTTGTCCTTTCCCTTTACCTCTATAGGTCTTGCATAAAAACACACTATACAATACATATATCTTCAAATAAATATTAGTTTCTTAGATTAGGATATACGTTTTAATACATATACATATATGTAAATGAATTTCATGAGAATGAGTCAGCCACGAGGATCCTGGCCCTAATTCTCACAGACTTAGTGCTTTTGCATAAGACTTGTGGGATTTGGAACTCAAGTCCAAGTGGCTTTACTTGGGCATTACCTTCCAAGATAGTTAGATAAGAAGGATTTTTGTGGGAGAGACTGATATCTGATGTGTGCATGTTTTGGCATATGTTTCTTTGGAGGCTAAGTGGTATTTTGAATGATCTTAAGGATACGGGACAAATTCCTCCCCCTTGGCTCTCTTCTCTCCCTTGCTAGGCTCTTAAAGCTCTAAGAATATATCTTTTGAACCTTTGAACTCTCCCCTTGAATCCCCTTTTTCTCCTCCCACTTTTCTGCTATGCCTTAGTGTTCCTTTTTATAGTGGACATGGTTTTGTACCCCGGGTGAGGACGTCCCAATTCTGCTAGGTAAAACCATGTCCTCTGGAACCTAAAAAGGTGCATTGGATAGAGGTTTAGCTTATTTAGGCAATTATAACTCAAAAGGGGCATTTGGCTTTAGCTATAAATGAAAGATTTCTTCTTGGAAATTTAAATGAGTGGGTGGGCTGCTTAATGTACTTGATGACAACTTTAGTTGAAAATGACAATTGAGAGGAAATTGTGGAAAGGTGTCATGCACATGGGGGAACTGAGTTTTCCATTGGTTCATGCATTCCAAGCAAATATATGAACCAAGTGAAACCTTTGGGATCCTCCTTTCATTATAAATCACTCCCCCATCAACCAAACCACTTCTCCCTTACTATCCACTCGGGATCCTACAGGCTTGGACTATGGGTTACAAAGAAAATACCTATTTTGCTGGATTTTTAATGGCCTTTTTTACTAGAAATCTGAACATACATCTTGGTTTTCCCATGTGTTAGCCAAGGTCCTCTTCTCAAGGCTTCAAAAGGACACATCAAGGTCCTAAGGCCTTGATGCTCTTCTTGCTGCATATCCTCTGACCGAGATCCTTGCTGTATGTCCTCTGGCCTAATCAAGATCCACTTCTTTTTTCTTTATTATTATTATTTCTTTCTCTTTTCCTTCTTTTTGGGACTTTCAGCCTTCATGGTCCTTCTTAACTTCATGAATTGGGCCTTCTTTTGTTAAGGCCCATGGTCTTTCCTTATTTTTCATGGAATGGGCTTTCTTGTGAAATTTAGGTCCTCAACATTAGCCCCCTGAGCTCGTGGGTTACCTATAGCCCACGTGTGAGAAAATAAATTGTTCTTGGACACTTTTCTAGTTTGTAGAACTAATGTGTGGACCAAATAATTCTTGAGGAAAACTCCAAAGGATTTGCTACACTTCTTTCATGGAATGAGCTAACATGTTGCCAAAGATTAGAATTCACCTTCATGTTAGTATTAAGTTGTAGATTGGTATTCAATTTTCCATAAAACAAATCAATTTTGTCAAACCGACAATGAAGTATTCATATATAGCCAAAATTATATTGGTATTGCATTTGATGCTAAAAGTATATTTCTAGCGCTAATGTTTTTGCTAGCAATTCTAGGATATGTTTTTTTGAAAGTAGCATACAAAAATTAAATCTCAATATAAGATAGCATTGCTTTGTCAACAAGATTTATTTTGTTTTACAAAATAGGTTGAGTGAGGGAAGCCCCCATGAACTTTGCCAAAGATATTGTATGCATTGTAGTACATGCTTGCTATGGCTAAGGTGAATAACACCTAGATGTTTACCACATGAGATTTTTAGACCATGAATAGTGACTTACCAATGGGACCATGATATCATAAATCATTGAATCATATAAACATGCTGATTTAGAGTCTAATCAAGGCTAGCTACTCTTCTCAAAATGTATTAAGAGATAGAAACTTCCCTGAGGACATGACTTAGAAGGCTTAAGAACATCTCCACGCCTTGCTTTAGCTAAAGACCTTGCTCTTCTAGTGGATGCTCTTGATCTTTGCCTTATTCTTTTTCCAGATTGTAAGAGATTGTATAATATTTCAAATTGCGGCAAATTATTCACATATCATGCCACCAATTATATTGTTGTTGAATTGCTATGCACCATATAGTTCATGAGCCAAAGAAAATAACAGTAGCTGAACTTATGTACAATAAAGTTTGCACTAGACTTCTCAATTTTATCAAGTGAAAAATATATCTAAGAAAATTTTTTAATCTTATCTTAGCCCCCAGTGTAGGCACTGGAAAAGCCAATTGCCAAATAAGATATAGCAATAAAAAATTACTTCATGTATATGAAACCTTGTGAGGATTTCAGCCACACAAGAATTCCAAATTTTGATTTTTGATAATTGGTCAAGTAAGAAGACCAAAATATTAGAATTTTCATTTTAATCTACATGAATAAAGTATTAGTGCATGGGTGATACCTCTTGCACAACTTTTTGCAGTGTTTTGATATATTCAAACATGGTATTAATGAGTGGGCTTACCGAAAGGGTACCTTTCTTTTGTTGAATGGAAGTACCTCCAAGCCTTTGGTGAGTTTGCACATTGTAGAAGGAGGGAAATGTTTCTAGCTGGTTTGCAATGTCATTGACTAATCTCTTTGTATAGAGATTCGCAAAAGTATCCATGCTTTTGCGGCTTCGAGTGATGTACTCTTAGATTTTTTTTAAGTTACGCCTTCCCTGCTTCCTTAGGCTCCCTTGAACCAATTCCTTTCAAGAAGGTCAATCTTGTGCACTTTATACACCCACTTTTGGGTTTTCATACCCACTCAAGGCTCTTTCTCTTTTTACTCCTCGTTGGGCTTTGCTTACAATTCGCACCCTTTGTTGGGACATGCTACGACTTGTATCTATTGCTGGTACATGCTACAACTTGTATCCATTATTGGTACATGCTACAACTTGTACCCATTATTGGTATGTGCTACAAGGTTGTAACCATTGCTAGTACATGCTACAGGTTGTACCTATTACTAGTACGTGCTACAACTTGTACCCATTATTGGTATGTGCTACAAGGTTGTAACCATTGCTAGTACATGCTACAGGTTGTACCTATTACTAGGATATGCTTACAATCTACACCCATTATTGGGATGTGCTATGGCTTGTATCCATTGCTGGGATGTGCTACAAGTTGTGCCCATTGTTGGTACATGCTACAGGTTGTACCCATTGCTGGTACGTGCTATAGGTTATAGCTATTACTAGGATATGCTTACAATCTACACACATTATTGGGACATGCTATGGCTTGTATCCATAAACTTTTACTTTTGACCAATTTCTTGGTCGTACTTGGAAACTTTTGCTCTTGGCCAATTTCTGAGCCATGTATTTAGAAAATTTGTTCTAGGCCAAGTCCTAGGCTAGGTATATGGAAAATTTTCTCTTTCCAAATCCTGGACCATGTCACTTGGAAAATATGTTCTAACCAAGTCCTAGGCTAGGTACATGGAAAGTTTACTCTTCCCAAGTCCTAGGCCATGCCACTTGGAAAATTTGTTCTAACCAAGTCTTAGACTAGGTACATGGAAAGTTTGCTCTTTCCAAGTCCTAGGCCATGTCACTTGGAAAAAATCTGTTTTGGCTAAGTCCTGAGCCAGGTACATGGAAAGTTTGCTCTTCCCAAGTCTTAGGCCATGTCACTTGGAAATATCTATTCTAGCCAAGTCCTGGATCAGGTACATGGAAAGTTAGCTCTACCCAAGTCCTGGGCCATGTCACTTGGAAAATTTGTTCATGGCCATTGAATTTTTCAATCTTTAGAAAATGTTCTTTCATAGCCCCCCCCCCCCCCCCCCAAAAAAATTCTCAAGTAGGGTCACTAAACTGATTTCTTTTCTTTTCTTGAAAGGGTTAAGGATTTGTTTCCTTCCCCGAGGATCTTCTAAAATATCCTCTTTTGGCTGTGAATAAACCTTTCATGGAAATACTCTTCTTTTATGAGTCATCTAAGGTTGCTCTCACTAGTGAATTGGTGGCTAGGAAAAGCTCCACCAAGATCATTCTGTCATGTTCTTTTCTTTAGGTAAGGGATCCTCTTAAGGGGATCCTGGAAGAGGAAGGCTTCCTCTAGGCATGCTCGTTGGGGGCTATCTTCACAAACCTTATAGTCTGTTTCTTTCCAAGGATCTCTACTACTACTACTTTTCTAGGGATCTTCTCACTCAATAGGTATTCCTCTTCTTCGCGGAACTGGGCCAGTGAGTTTACTACAACCTAGCTCTTGCCAGCTCTGGGGATCCTTCAAACCCATATTGTATAGGGAAATTAATATTAACCACTAGGCTACTCTTCAATTGCAAGGGCTTATGGAGGAGGGCTTTTATTGGATGAGAGCTCGTCACTAATAGGATTTGGTGGGATGAAAAGTAATGATTTAGTTGTTGAGATGCATGACCACCAAACACGCCCTTTCTATGTTGGGATACCTCATTTCGGTATCCTTCAATGCTCTGTATGCTTGGGATCGGGGTCCCAGATATAACAATAATGATTTTGCCATGGACTAGTACCCATATGGTAGGCAAATGACTCATGATCTGTTGAAATTTTATGAAACACATTTGGTTGCTCAACTCCCCATATGAAAACATTCTAATTTTTCAATACTTTGGATACTCCACTAGTGACCAAGGCTGGTCTTCATGTGAACTTCCTAATGTAAGAAACTCTTTCCAAGAAGCTTTTGAGCTTCTTGACCGTGGTATGCCTCTTCATGGTTGATATTGCTATTGACTTAGTTGGATCTATGAAGAGATCGATATTAGGCAAACGAAATTTATCCTTTGGACGTACCTTATTTAATTTGAAGGAACCCATGCCAATAAATCTTCATATTTTTTTTCAATAGCTCCACCGGTTTCTCTCTCTTTTTTTTTTTTTTGGTACCGATAACTGACTGTTGAAGAGGATAAGCTTTAGATTCCTTAGGTCAGCCCTCCAGTTCATTTCTTCCAGTTCCTCCTTTGGTAGGATCTATCCATTCCTTTCCATATCCATAGGTTTCTTTGAGATCCCTTCTTGAGCTGTCATGTAAAATGGTGTTCCAAGATCCTTTTATAGGTTACATTCAGGTCCCGCATACCTTCATAAGCAACATTCTACCTTCCCTCTAGGTTTCTTCTCCTTTTGGGATGGGAGCCCCTCGAGATCCAAGAGATGGGATATTCTGACTCATCATATCCCTAGGTTCCTCTAGGATCTCTTCTTGGGCTATCATGTAAGATGGTGATCCGGGATCCTCTTGTAGGCTACATTGAAGTCTCGCGTACCTTCATAAGCGACATTTTGCCTTCCCTCCAGGTTTCTTCTCCTTCTGGGATGGGAGCCCCCCAAGATTCTAGAGATGGGATATTTTTCAGCTGGAGCTGACTCATCATAAAATATATTTTCCATAAAGTTTACTTTGTGCTAGATGAAGGGACTACGATTGGCAGCGACTTTTGTGGGCTTCCCATTCAATCCCTCTTTCACGTACTAGTGGTACGTTGAGAGGATCAAACAATACTTGTGATGTCATGGTTGGCCTTTAGAGCTAGTTATAGGTGTCCTCCAGTGATCTCTATATCTCCTTCAAATCTTGTTATTTCCATGGGTGAGCCCAATTGTTGAGCTGCAATAAATGATAGATGCACTGTATAGTTGTTGAGCTTTCAATAATGTTGATTTTGCTTCTGATTTGCAATATAGTGTTTCTATTGATTTTTTTTTTTCAAAATATATTCAAGGTCCAATGCATAATAGGTTTTAGCCCCCAAGACATGAGACAGTTATTGAATCATGCTTGACCCACCTTCTCTTGATGCTATTGTGAAACTTCTATTCATTTTCCTCATGCCTCCATTTTTTTTTTTTTTGGAACCATTTTTCTTTGCTGGATTCGTGGAAATACTTTGCCTTTGCTGGAACCAATGATCTCCTAGGCTTTGCTAGAATTGAGGATGTACTTAGCCTTGCTAGAATAAAGGATCTCCTTTGCTTTACTGGGATCAAGGATCTCCTGAACTTTGCTTTCTTGAAGTCAAGGATCTTCCAGGCTTTACTTTCCTGGAGTCAAGGATCTTCTAGACTTTGTTGGGATCAAGGATCTCCTAGGCTTTACTTTCCTAGGGTCAAGGATTTCCTAGACTTTGCTGGAATTAAGGATGTACCCAGCCTTACTGAAATAAAGAATCTCCTTAGCTTTGTTGGGATCAAAGATCTCCTAGGCTTTGCTACATCCATGGGCGAAGCCAAGGAACTTGTCCATTTTACTAATCTGCATCATATGATATTATGTAAAGTTGTGATTTACAATTATATTTTATGTTGGCTTTATTCCATGACAAAAAGTGTTGTAATTGCTCTAATTTTGTTCCTTGTATTTTGTGGGATTTTATTGTATTGGGTTTAGTATGAAGTTGGTGAAGACTCAAGCTTAAATGAAGAATCAGTGGATTTTGCGTGAAGCTCGCGAAAAGGTAAGCTGTGAAAGAGCATGTGAGGAGCATATGACTGGAAGCTGAAGAGTCATGCCAGGCTATCGTTTTCGCAAGTGTCTAGAGGATAAAGCCTTTCCATGAGACAGTCGCGAAACATTCTGCTTGAAGGATTTTTATGCGTGAATTCCTTACCCTTCACCCATATTATATATACCCTCATTACCCATAAATGTAAGTGAATCCATTCAGAGAGAAAAACCCTAGATAGGTTTTCTACAATACACACACCCATCTTTTTGAGAGAGAGCTACTCATCCTTAGTGAGAATTAATTGTAGCCTCTTCTCCTTCCCTCTCCCATTATCATACCTTGAGAGGAGATTTGTACGCAAACACAATCCACACCTTTTCGGAGTGTAGTGAGTGTTTTTGGTGTTGTTGGGAAGTATTGGAAGATGCCAAGGTTAGCGGATGCAACAAGGAGCTTGTTGCGGGATCCGGAGAGCTAGACAAGACACGGTTCTGAGAAGCCTTGTTGGAGTAGGAGCTTGGAGGGCTTAGGTACAGAGGGTAGATTAGGCTTAGAGGATCTCTTGCTTATCTATGTATCCCAACTGATTGTTTAGTTGATCGATTACCACTTGGAGGGTGGCGGAGAGGCTTTTCACCGAGTTCTTCGGTTTCCTCTTCGATACACATCTCGATGTTATCTGTGTTTGCATCTCTCTTCCCTACTCTTGTTCATTTCATTTTACTGTTGTGTTACTTTAAATATGGATTAGAGTAGCTCTCTTGCTTGTTTACTTGCGTTTACACTATTCCGCACTTAGTAGTATAAAATCAACCAAGCCGTAACTTTAAAATTGAGGGTCTAAACAAGCTCTTGTTTTTTCAACACATTTTTGAGCTTTCATATTATTATCAAGTTACTGCAAAATTATTTAGCCCCACAACGTGGGGCAATTACTTTTGCTATGTAATTTACATTTCATCAAGACTGATGATTCACTTACTTCTCTTTCTTCTTTTTCTTTTTAAACAAATGAAAAAATATCATAAATTTTTTTTTTTAAAGAAAATACATTAGCCCCCAAATGTGGGGCTATAGCTTTATTATGTAGCTCATACAATCTTCATTTCATCAATCTCTCTTTTTTTTTTTTTGGGCTCACTTCTCCATTTTTTTTTTAGCAATAAGACAATGTTATGATTATTTAAATATTATTACATAACCCCTCTTATCCCCCTTTTGTAAAGAGTAGGGCAATAATCCATTATGTTCAAAATGTAAATGGAGAAAATAATGACACATAAAACTTATCTTGTGTTGGGAAGTTCCCTAAAATTCCATATAGAGCCCCTCGGTGGGACGTTCTTTGGAAGAAACCGCACTTTTGGGATCTTGATGTTGAATGCAGTAAGAGGAACTTTCCTTCCTCTTGGTGTTTCCTAGCTTTAGAGCCATTCTTGCGAAGGGACTGCTTCTTCCCTCTCCTTTTTCCTAGTCCCCAATGGAGTCACCAAAATGTGTGGGTCCTTTTTTTTTTTTTTTTTTTGTTGGACGGTACCTAGCCCCAAGTAGAAACAAGGATCCTAGGCCCTTTACTTGTTGTTTGGTGGATTGGGCTTGGTTCACTGCAGATAAATGGGACTGATTACAAACCAAGTTGTGGGCAAGTCACATAAATCTCCTCAAGGAAAAAATGTAATTCCTCCTAAGCAATAAAATACCATTATGAGTGTTTTAGTGTCATAAAATGACCCTTTACTCTTACAAAACAAGTAAAATAATTATTCATAAAATTCACAATGAGAAAGAGATTAAAATAGAATATTTAAGGTTTATCTTTTATTGTGTAAACATTTAAAAGAGTTCCTTCACTTAGTATCCCGGATGTACTGTCGTGATACCCTTGACGTATTAGGCCTATAATCCCAGAATGCTGATTCTCTAAACTATACGATCTTTCTCCATGCTTATTATGCAATAGAGTTTTTGTCCTTTTCCTTTACCTCTGTAGGTCGTACATAAGAACACACTATACAATACATATATCTTCAAATAACTGTTAGTTTCTTAGATTAGGATATACATTTTAATACATATACATATATGTAAATGAATTTCATGAGAATGAGTCAGCCACGAGGATCCTGGCCCCAATTCTCATAGACTTAGTGCTTTTGCACAAGACTTGTGGGATTTGGAACTCAAGTCCAAGTGGCTTTACTTGGGCTTTGCCTTCCAAGATATTTAGGTAAAATGTGTCACTCGAAATTTTGTAAACTAAATTGTGGTCTAACCAAATTGTTAAAAGAAAAATTATAATTTTCCCTTTTATTTTTCTTCCCAAAACAAATATAAAAAAAGTTGAGTTTCTTTTACTTTATTGACTAAAGTCTAAACATCATGTCCGAGGAGGGCATGCATATTTGGGAATTACGTTTATATCAATGACCCGTTTTTTTTTTTTTTTTTTTTTAATATCACAACTAGGATTTTAATGATTAAGGAAAAGTAAGTAGCACAATTAGGACTTTTCTTTTTCTTTTTCTTTTTTGAGAAGACACAAATAGGACTTTTATTATTTTAATATTGAAGTGATAGCCTCAACTCCACCAATTACTCGCAGCAAGGGATATTTTCAAATCACTTCAATAGATGGAGTTGGGGAAGACGGAATAATATGAACAGACGAAGAAACCGCTGCCTCGCCCTTCTTGTCGTACAATTTTCGCCTCTTCGAGTCTAAAGCGAGTTGAGAAAGGTGTTCATTCTTCACCCTTCTAATACGTGTGTACTTTTCCTTACTATATTGCGTGGCCATCTCTGCCAACCAAAAAAAAAAAAAAGTGTAAGTTAAAGAGAGAAAAAGACGGGAGGTCACAAATACAAGACGACTTACTTTTTTTCTTCTCGACGGATCTTTTCCAAGACGTATTCAGAAGGCTCAAGTCCCAGAAAATAGGTGAACAAATGACAAGGATCAATCAAGTCATCAAAATCCTTGATCTCTCGAGCAAAGGCAAGGGCAGCCTAAATCCATCTGTAATTTGGACCCTCTAAGCCTGGAAGATCAGAAACTGCAAAACAAGAAGGTAAAGCAAGTTGTAAAAGCACAAATTAGGCGAGGAAATTAAGAAAGCAAAAAGAAGTACCCACCAAGGGGTGGAACTTCCCATTTTCGCAATGGACTTCACCCCAAAGGTCGTCAAACAAGGTTTCCTAGCCAGTTCCAGAGATAAAAAGTATCGTGATTTCCAGTCATGAAAAGAAGAAGGATACCTAGAAATAACCCTAGACTTCCTATCCTAGGGTAGAAGTTCAAAATACCCATAGTTGGTAGAGGGTTTCAGATGATACAAATGTAAAAACTCATTTAGGATTATCATGTCCCCTTTACAAGCAGACATCCAAATCGACATACAACTCACAATCGTCCTCTAGGCATTAGGGACGAGCTGACTAGGGACAATTTGCAAATGAAAGAGAAGTTTCATAATAAAAGGATGAGGGGAAAAATGAAGACTGCACAGAAAGGTGGCCTCATAAAAACACACCTCTTCATGGGCAAAAGTGCGGGCCTTTTCGCTAGGACGAGGTAAACGAAGGACAATACCTTTGGGGAACTGAAACCTTTTTCTCAAACCCTTCAAATCCTTTTCTTTCAGAGAGTAAGACTTGGAAAGAGCATGCAAAGGAGGAGAGGAGGAAGACGAAGGTGGCTTTGACATGGCCATGTCAACTTCCTTACCTAGAGATTCTACATTCGATGATAGCCCTATTTCTAATTCACTTGATCTGACGTCATCCTCCCTATATTCTATGGTAGTCATCATCAAATGATGCTCTATCAAAGAACAGCGGATCAACGAGTAAAGGGTAAGCAAAACGGGTTTAAAGGAAGTGAAACGAGACACAAACAGACCAGCCTAAGGATGCCGACCAGAAGAATACTCATGGTAAACCCCTAACCTAGCAAAGAAAAGGAAAATCGAGGGACACTCTCGCCTAACAAGAATAAAGTTTAGCTACAAAATTAGTTGTAGCCTTAGGCTATAAACTTACTTAATATCTTTTTATTGGATGTGAATTTTAACAAATCCACCATTGAATTACATCTTCTTCTTATATCCTCCATGCTTGCAAAATTTCAAGAAAATTAAAGATCAATAGCTATGTCATCAATAAATTTTTTAAATTGCAAGTTTTTGTAATTTAAAATTATACTCAAAATATATGCTTATAGATCATACAGTAAATGATATCCGATTGACACAAAATTTAACATGTGTATTAAGGGTGTAAAGAACATGCAATTCAACGGTTAGATTTTCAAAATATATTGTAGTATTTATTTTATTGAATGAGTTTGTAGCCTTAAGCTACAACTAATTTTGTAGCTAAACTTTGTCCGCCTAACAAAATCAAAACCAACCATCAAAACATAGAGAAAGGAGACCTTACCAAGAAAATTTGAAGTTTGGAAACTCCTCAGTGCTTCGAATGCAAACCAAATAAGGCATAGGAAGAGGAATAATTTTTCTAAGAAAGGAAAAAACAGAAATTAAAGTGCACCAAAATCTAGGCAATTTTGCACACACCATGAATAGAGAAGAGACATGTCTTTTGCCTAGAGAAGTAATTGCTTCACATTATGATGGAAGGGAAGCATCGAAAAACAAAAAGATATGAACTATCACAACTAATCACATTCCCATGTTCGTCCAAAATCTCGACGAAAAAGGAATAAGGGGGCAACTGACGAATAGCGGTAAAATGGTCATCCATTTACAAGGACGACAGTAAAGCGCATTTAAGTTAGGATAACTCCCACGAGCAAGCAATGAAAGGTCGTCCGCATGAATGGATGAGCCTAAGCACATTAAAGCCAGAAATTAACTCCATTAGGCCAACTAGCAACCAGTAAATGCGCCGGAAGGGTTACAAAAGCTTTGATGAACCAACGTTCATGCATTACACGTTAAAGAGAATCTTCATTGCCATTAAATGCTGTAATTCATTCAGGTGAAAATGCCCAGAAGAGCATCATCGGGTAGAAATGATTAACCAAAAATCAAGCTATATAAAAGCCAGCCAACCCAAGTGAGTTTTCTTCATAAAAAACATATTACACTACAATTATCCTATGAACATAAAGCGATAATCTGACTTAGTCATCGAAATGTCCATTGCTGGCACCATGCCGGTGATCTCTTCTTTTCATCCCTTGCCTTTTCAACA
Organism: Quercus engelmannii; assembly: GCA_029955605.1. NCBI lineage: Eukaryota > Viridiplantae > Streptophyta > Magnoliopsida > Fagales > Fagaceae > Quercus > Quercus engelmannii. The sequence goes on from JARPSG010000010.1 coordinate 49,756,554, forward strand.
AGTATCACAGTTCGTCCATTGGTAGCAACGAGGAGCACATTGACGAAGTCACATTTGAGCTTCAACATATATATATATATATATATATATATCACAGAAGTAATGAAGTGTTAATTCTAGTCTCTTACAGCCATTGAGCCATAAATGGGTTCCAAGACTTCCATTAGGCTTATCATAATCTCCATGCTTTTCTTTCTGTTTCTCTCATCTACAAAGGTGATTGCTGACCCAAGCAATGTCGTCCCACCAGCCAATGAGTCGTTTAATTAATCTAAGTGCGTTCTCGCGTGCGTGGTTTAAACGTTTTTTATGAACTAGTTTTATATTTATCCAATTTCTTGTTTTCTTGCAGAAAAGAAGAGTTTCTTGCCACGAGCAATTGTTTCCCAAAGGAAAATTTACTTGAGACTCCCGGTTGAGAAGTCAAAGCCTGACTATCACCATAATCCTTAACATGGCTAAAATGGTCGTGTAATTCTTAGTACCTGTAGAGTGTGATACTCATTTCTCTCACATGAAATTGATTCATGATGAGATTTATCATTTATATGAAATAAGAATGTACAGGATTATTGTATCCCGAAAATACTAAATAATTTTCAAAGATTGTGGCTATATTTACCAAGTAGTTATGTAATAATTAGACTGAAGTACACATTTGGTCTTAAAGTTTGGATTGTTTTCATGTTAATTCTTTACATATTAAAATTTTAATTTTGGCCCTTTATGTTTGAATCCATTTTTCTATGGCCTATTTCCATTAACCATCCGATGACACCTGGTAAAATATGGACGGCATGTTCTAATGAACGACACTTATTTGGTACTTAACAAAACTAATTATTGGCCTTTGCTTCATACGATTTTTCCTTTAATTTATTAATTTATAAATATTGTATGTAGACACGTTATAAGAAAAATTATTCTTCATTTAAAAGAAATTGTATTATTATTATTATTATTATTATTATTATTATATAAACGTTTATTATTTTATGTTGTCCTCTTTTCATTTGTGACTAAATTTGATTAGATCATCAGCAACAACGTTAGGATCAACTACTTTCTATTTATTTTATGTTGTCCTCTTTTAATTTGTGCCTAAATTCGATTGCACTCCATTGCCAGTACTCTGGTTCTGGGTGGGGGTCTCCAATTAGAGTTGCCGATTGAGGCCATGGGATTGTGGCATTGGAGTTTAAAAGCATTTCAAATTTAAGGATTTTTGAGATGGTTGAGGTTTGGATTGGGTTGTCTAGGTGTGGTGCGAGGGTAAATTTGTCTCGCTAGTAGAACTGTTTAATTCATGTGTGCCAATAATTGTATGCCATGTGCTTACAATTTGAAAAAATAAATTAGTTTGGTCAATATCAAATACCACGTCAGCACTCCATTAAGTCGTGTAGGACCTAAATTAACAGACATTGACGGAAGAATGAAAATAGAACATTTTGCAAAGTTTAGGAATCAAAAACAAACTTTTGTGTAAGCTTAGGGATAAAAATGATATTTTACCCTTTAATTTATTTTAATTTTTAGAAAATTAGAATACCCAAAATTTGAAACCCAATTTCGTTCGTCTCCTCTAATTTCATGGGATCTTGCAAGAGAATGACATAGAACTTGACCTCCATTGAATGCAATTTTCAGAAGTTTAGAGCATTCCCATCAGGTATGCCAAATGTCAAATATTTGGTATTTGGCACACCAAACGCCAAAAAATAATATTCATAAAGTGTTTCATATGCTAAAAGTTTTAGCATTTTTAGCAAAATTGCTACAGTACAATTATATTGATAGATTGTACTGTAGCATGTTGTATAATTAAATAAATTTTTTTTAATTATCTATTAAATAACTGTACTGTAGCATGATTAGTTTCAAATTAAATAACAATTTGTACCAGTGGAATTATTCTGTAAAAGTGCTATGGTACAATAGCTGAGTTTTCTTAATTATTATTTTAATGTAGTGTAATGTTAAAATAGAATATCTGATATATAGCGTATTATAAAATGATGTGTTAAAATTGATAAAGTGGGTTTTAATGTGGTAAAATGGTATTTGGCATGGCACACACCTGATGAGAATGCTCCTTAATCTCCCATTATCGGCCTCCATCGTGCTTAGAGCATCTCCAGCAGATTAGACAAATTTTTGTACTGTTTGAAGAATGAATAGTGACTTTTACCTTTTTTCTACCCACTTTTTCAAATATACTTTCCAATAGATTCTTTATCTCATTCTCTATTTTATTTAAATATTATTTTTTTATTTATTATTTATTCTTTTTTTGACAACTACATATATTTCAATATTTTTTTTTATTCAATACCTAATTATTATAATAGAAAAAAAAGCATTTGAAAAATGAATAGTTCATGAGCCAAAAAAAATTCTTCGTATAGAGAGTCCATTAGAGACCTATTTTGTAGGTTTACTCTCTATGGTAGAGAGGATTTTGTGTTTAGCTCTCTTGTTGAAAATGCTCTTAAGTCCCCACAGGTTTGCAAACTATTGCACCGGAACCCACTATTCATTTTCCATAACTCAAACAACTCAAGATTTGGATTAAGGACGGTGGTGAGAGTGGGTTTGCAAACATGAAGGTAGAACTAGTTGGACCATCTGTTTCCTTTGGTTGTGATATGGGATTTAGATCTGGGTTAATACTTAATACAACAATTAATTATCATAGAAAAATCAAAACACAAAATCAAAGATCAAATTGGACATACTTGACTTATAAATGGTTTCTTAGATATTTTATCGTAACACACAGTCATGAGCCAACAATCCAAAGATGCGAAAAAGCTAAACCTCTGCACAGCCAAACCAATGCTTCATACTGTTACCAAATCCACAAAAACAAAAACAGAATGTGATCGCATTCTATGGCTCTTGTTGCTGTGTTTTACCTTGCGATCTTGGTTTCTTGGATTTTTTCGTTTAATTTCTAAAATAATTTTTCATGGATGTGGTGGCGGTGAGATTGGTTTCTGATTTTGGGATTTCTAAAATTTCTAATTTTCTTAAAACAACAAATAAATAAATAAATGTTAAGTTTTGATAGGTCATATGTTGAGACCTGATGTGTCAATCTGTTTTTCTCTAATAACTGAGATGGCACCTTAATTTTAATATTTTTATTAGTGAATTAATGACTTGGTATAATTTGAACCACTTATTTCAAAATGAAAGGTTAAGATTAAAATAACTTTATGTAGTAGATTACGCTAGGAACTCTAGGGGATTTTGATTTGTCTTTTGATTGTTGTCTTAACTTTTAAATCGTTCAGAATGAGAAGTAAAATTTAGACCGTTTTGCTTAAATGATGTCTAAAGTCTAAACTATATTTCATAATAGATACATGTATTACTAGGAGGGTTTGTGAATTAGGCTTCTTCCATTATATATAGTAATAGATTTGTGTTAACAATGTTTTCTTTAAAAATTCTAAGTGAACAGAATCATCAAAATTCACAGTCTATGAATACTTTAAACTAGAAAAGCACTTTCCATTTAGAAGTACATATAAACAATATCCCATCAATTAAAAATATATGGTGACATAACATGCAAGCAACAAGGTTTTGAAACCCGGATCAGATTGTACGGCCCGACTGGAAAAACCGTGAACCTTTCACAATCACTATTCTTTTAAGCTTAAGAACGGGTCTATGCCAAAAAAGTAAGGAACCGTTCGAACCGCGATTCAACTGCACGGTTCTGAGAATCGTGATCAGACCGCTTCTCACGGTTCCCTTTGAATCTGAACCTTTAAAAAAAAAAAAAAAAAACACAATTGCTGGAATCAAAAAAAGTCTCTTTGCTTCAGTGTTTCAGTCTCTTTGCTTCACTCTCAAAAAACATCTCACATAATCCAAACACAAAACACAAGACAAACTCCAATTCTTACAATAAAGTTGAATCAAAACAAGCAAATATGAAAAAAATAATAATAATAATAATAAAAAAATAAGAAGAACAAGCCGATCTAACCTAGTTTGGTGGTGGGGAGGAGGACAAACGGTGGTGGGGCAGCAGCGGACATGGTAAACGCTGATCTCCACCGGCTTTGTCCTTTCGGTGATCTGACTCAGTCTGGTGGTAGGGAGGAGGACAAACGACAGCGGGGCAACAGAGGACATGGTGAACGCCGATCTCCACCGACTTTGTCCTTTCGGCAATCTGACCCAGCTTTTTTTCTCTCCTCCCTCTCTCTCTCTCTCTTCTCTGATGTGAAGAAAATGAGGTTGCTGGAATGTTCTAAAGTTCTTGAGGAGAAAAAGAAAATAAAAGAAGGGAGATAGAGATCAATGGATAGTGGACACGTGTGTGGAGGAGAATGAAATGAAAGAAAGAGAAATAATATAAAGAATAAAAAATCATAATTAAGAAATACTACTACAATATTTTCACAATAAATTTTAAGTAAAAGATTGTTACTAGCTAATATTGGTGAGTAAAAAAATAATTTCAGTGGTAGATTCAAATTAGAATTAGTAACAACTTTCCACATAGAATTTTGATGTTATTCTTGTAAAAATATTGTGAAAAATATTGTGGATACAACATCACAATTCTTTCTTCATCTGCATTTGTTTGTATTGCTTTTTTATCTCTTCCTTTAATTTCATTCACTTTTGTTTCTAGTGCTTTTTTAGGTTTGTGAATGTGAGCTAGACAGCTGGTCACGTGAGCATTGGAAAGTGGAACTTGGAAAGACAATCTGATGCTTTTAATTTTCTTTTTATAAAAAAATGATTATTATTATTGGATATTCATATTTGGGCTATAGATGGATATATTAGACATAGTTAAAATATGGATTTATATTTTTAATCGGACTATTTTAGTTAATTTATCTATTTTTTACTAATTTAATATTTTTTTTATATATTTAAAATAATAATTAAATTAATTATGACGTCATCACGATTCGACCCCAGTTCAACCTCGGTTCTACCTCAAAAAACTTAAACCTCTCTCTTTTACGGTTCAATGAACAGTCTGGGTCTGAAAACCTTGGCAGACAATACTATCAAGAATTACATTTAACCCATGTAATATGATATTATTAATATTATTTTTTCTAAAAAGAAAAAATAAATATATGAAGTGTGTCAAATTGAAATAGTTTCGTATGCGTCTTTTTTTTTTTTTTTTTTTTTTTCTTTTTTTGGTAAAAAGATTTGAGTAGTGTTTTGGGTTTTCGGGAACTCTTTTATTCTATTAGCAATAATAACATGCTATGAAGTAGAAATTTAGTGTTTTAGAGACTTTTGGCTTGAAAGAGGTAAGATAGGCAAAAATATTATGTGTTTGTGTTTTGATGGAATGATGAACAACCTTTATAGATGTGGATCATTGACTCCAATATAACCATCCATGCATGAACCTAATTACCAAGCTAGTAATTCTAAAGAATATCCACTTGTCCGTACGTAGTTTTTCTTTCCTTGGAACAAAGACAATGTTGCTAATAAAATAGAGGTATAAAAGGTTGATGTCTTGCTCATATAAAGTTAATTTAACATTTTCAAGCATATGGGGAATTGAGAATCTGCATTTAAAAAATAATAGCCATCTAGTTGCTCGCAGACCTTTGAAGAGTCTAAATTGATTATAAATTGTAACACCTAAATCTTGATTTCATCGTCACTGTCTAGGATTATTATTTAGTCCACTTGTTGTTTGCCTCATGTGAAAGGGAGGGTGGACACGTTACCTTGCTTGTGGACTGGAATATGGATGACTAGACCCAAATCCAAGTGAAATCATTATCGAGGCATGTTTGAATGTATGAAAAACTAATGTTTTATGTGAAATTCGCCTTTTTTTTTTTTTTTTTTTTTTTGAGAACGTATTCATCTTATGTAGAAAACTTATTATTTTATATAATAATCCTACTATTGCAACTAAAAATTTTACTATTACTTTATGCAAAATGAAGTCATTCATATATGATGCAAGATCATATTCGCAAAAATCAACGTAAAATCCTAACTTGATTTATGGTAATAAAGACCTTAAATTTATTAATACCATATTAATAAAAGTTAGGTTTTAGAAGTTGAGGTTGATCCTACTCTTTCAAGTAAAAGTTATATTAATTATCTCATGGAGATTGCAACATTGCTTCAAGTAAATATCATATTTAATTACCAAATATACTATTTTATCAATTTCCAGATAGAAATACCAATTTAATCGTTTTTATCAACATTTTTTTAAGGTTTAATTGTTGTTATCAACATTTTTGTCTTTTCACTTTTTTTAAAAAAAAAATTATAAAATGAGTACGAAATCACAAGTCTAGGCCACTGTTTAGTGACAAAAAAAGTGGTAATCGGTAAATCAGCAAGATTATGCCAAATCAAGTTGAATGATTTTTCTCTGCTCACACTCTCGATCTACTTCCAATGATTCGATTATATATATATATATATATATATATCTCATTTTGTAGTGAATTGAACGAATTACACATTCATAATCAACAGATTATGCCAAGTCAAGTCGAAGTCTCAATGTATTAGCCAAATATTCTAAATATTTTTATATGAAATTTTAATATTTGAGTGATAGAATGCATGTGTTTTGAAAACTTATATTTTCCATTATTTAAAACTGTAAGGTTGAATTTATTCAACCATCTAATTGGCTTTATTCCGTACCAAATTTGCTTGTATTTCAGTATTTAGTAACCCTGTATTTAGGTGGGTTTGTTGTAAGGGTAGTGAGTGAGATAGAGTGAAGTTTGCTCAAGAGTGTGCAAGAAAACAGAGACTCGCGGCTGACTCGCGGCTGCAAGCCGCCAAACGCAGCACACGTGCATGCCAGAAGGTGAACAGTCATGCCAGCTGGAGTACTACAGGACAAAATAGGACAACTGGCCATACGGTTAACTCGCGACTGGATCTCGCGACTCAGTCAAGTCGCGAGGTCAAGCCGCGAGCCACCCCTGTTTTGTAAAACCTGACGTTTCACATTCCTCTCCCACTCTAGTATAAATACCCCTATTACCCACAAAAGAAAGAGAGCTTCCAGAGAGAATTTTAAGAGAGAAACCCTAAAGAAAAACAAGATTGTTTCACCTACAATCTATACATTAGAATCTCTTCAAATTCCTCAACTCTCTTCCTCTCCATTGTCAAATCCTTGAGAGGCTTTTTACCAAACCTTGTTCTCACCATATCCATCACTGTGAGAGGGCTGTTTGGATTTCTAGGAAGCAGTTAGGAAGGAACCAATCTACATTGGTTGATGCTACGGTCTAGTAGCGGAATCCGGGAAACTAGAAAAGAAAAAGGTTCGGCGCAACCTATTTGGAGCAAGAAGCTTGGAGGGCTTAGGTGCACTGGGTAGATTAGGCTTGGAGGGTCTATTGCTATCCTTGTATCCCAACTTCATTTTCTAGTGGGTTGTTTACCGCTTGGAGGGCGGCGGAGAGGTTTTACGCCGAGGGCTTCGGTTTCCTCTTCGATAACATATCGTGTGTTGTCTTTGTGTTTGCATCTTCCTTCTCTTTTATCTTTGCCTTTTATTATCTATGCACCATATCCATCACTATGAGAGGGCTGTTTGAATTTCTGGGAAGCAATTAGGAAGGAACCAATCTACATTGGTTGATGCTACGGTCTAGTAGCGGAATCCGGGAAGCTAGAAAAGAAAAAGGTTCGGTGCAACCTCGTTGGAACAAGAAGCTTGGAGGGCTTAGGTGCACTGGGTAGATTAGGCTTGGAGAGTCTATTGCTGTCCTTGTATCCCAACTTCATTTTCTAGTGGATTGTTTACCGCTTGGAGGGCGGCAGAGAGGTTTTACGTCGAGGGCTTCGGTTTCCTCTTCGATAACATATCGCGTGTTGTCTTTGTGTTTGCATCTTCCTTCCCTTTTATCTTTGCCTTTTATTATCTACTGTGGGTTGTGATTTTAATTTGGTTTAGATAGTTTATCCAATTCTCTACTATAGCTTATGTTCATTTTCCGCACACTAGTTGTTTGACATAATGTTTGAATTGGTTAATTTGTAAATTGGGGGTCTAAACGTTCAAGGGTGTTTTTACACATATTTGAACTTTCAATTGGTATCAGAGCAGGTACACTTTTATTGGTTTCAATACCATTGTGTGATCCTTGACTCCCTATTGAGATGGATCGGTCTCAATCCCTAAATGCACCTCCATATTTTGATGGTAGTAATTATGCTTTTTGGAAGGTTCGCATGAGAGCTTTTCTTTGCTTAATTGATGAATCTGTTTAGGATGCTGTTGAGATTGGTTGGACCAGACCTGAGGCAGCCAAATCCACATAGGATAAGGCAGCACTTGCTGCATCTAATACTAACAGTAAAGCACTCAATGCTATTTTATGTGGTGTGTCTCCAGATGAATTTCACAGGATCTCCCATATTACCGTTGCCAAAGAAGCATGGGAGATATTGGAAACCACTTACGAAGGCACGAAGAAAGTGAAAGACACCAAGTTGCAAATGCTGACCACTCGGTTTGAGGAGCTCAAAATGAGTGAGGATGAGTCCTTTGACTCTTTCTATGGGAAGCTAAATGAGGTGGTTGTCAGCAAGTTCAATTTGGGGGAGAAAACGGAGGATTCTAAGATTGTTAGGAAGATCCTCCAATCATTGCGGAAAGTTTTCGTGCTAAAGTAACAGTGATTGAAGAGAGCAAGGACCTTGATGACATCAAAGTCCAGGAGCTGGTTGGCTCTCTTCAGACTTATGAAATGTCGCTGCCAAATCAACGGAAGAGTAAATCTCTTGCTCTTAAGACCATTAATGAAAAGGTGGAAGATCAAGACTCATCGGGAGAAGATGTGGTTGACAAAGATGTTGCATACCTTGTTAAAAATTTCAGAAAGTTCTTGAAACTCAAAAACAATGGCAAATTTGGTGATAAAAGAAAATTCCAAAGTTCAAGAAGGGAGAAAAGGGAATTCAAAAAGAAAGATGGAAAAGAATCCCAACCTACACAAGATGTCACTTGTTTCGAATGTAACGGGCATGGACACTTTAAGAAAGAATGTCCGAATTATTTGAAATCGAAAGGCAAAGTGTATGCCATGACATTGAGTGACTCGGATTCATCCGACTCAGAATCTGAAGAAAGCTGTGATGGAGAGGGGAACTACTCAGCTTTTATGACTATTGCTCATATTGAGTCATCAGACGAGTTGAATCTGCTTGTACGAGACCTTGGAGAATATAGTGATGAAGAATCACTAGGAATTGTTGAAGAATCAGATGCTGAAGAAGATGTAAGCACAACCAATCTTCAAGAGAATTATAACTCACTCCTGGAGAAGTCGGGTGAGTACACAAGGGCGGCCAAGGCTGCTGTGAGAAAAATGAAGAAGGCAGAGGAGGATTACAAAAGTTTCCTAATCCGTTATAGGGAGGCCAAATGTGAGATAGAAACACTGAATGGTGAACTGTCTGAAACTTACACAAAAGTGAGATTTCTTGAGCAAGAGATTGTGCAAGCAAATGCTAAAATAGAGAGGGTCACCACCAAGAAGCTAGATGATGTTATTTCATCTCAAAAGAGTTTTTCAGACAAATCCAGATTGGGATATATCGGTGGAAGTAGCTCATCTGGAACTGTCACTAAAGAAGTGAAGTTTGTAAAGGTTAAAGATCCAGTAGAAGTTGACCTTACTGCTGAGAAGCTTAAGATGGAGGAGAAGAAAAATGTGAAGAACCAACGGTTGTTGAATCCCCGCAATCAGTATGTGGGCAGGTCTGAATCTCGTGCTAAGTCACGTCCACGACCACAAAGAGGTCCTAGAGCAACCTATGTGTGCCATCATTGCGGACTTCAAGGGCATACTCGACCAAATTGCCAAAAGTTGAGAGCAAAGAATAGTGCAACTCCTCAAAGGTCACGAGGACCTAGAAATGATAAAAGAAATTGGGCAGGTGAACAATCTAGAGATCAAAATGGTGATCCTGGAATGATGAACGTGATGAAGATGATTGGTGCATTCACCAACTGCTTGGAAAGCTTCTCACAGAGGTTTGAAAGCCCTAACTCCCGTACCCAATCCTATAAGGAAATCACCCCAAACGCAAGTGACGTGTGGGTGAAAAAGGGTACTCATGCATAAGCATTACAACATGTCCATGCATTAATACTTCCTATGCTTTGCGACGATGTTTATTTGTTTGCTTGTTGTTTTTGCTGATGGCTGTTTGCTTGTCTACTTGTGCATACTTTTGATTTTTTTTTTTTTTTTGTTTTTGATCAATCTTTTTCTTCTTGTGTCAAAAATCCAAAAATCACATAAAAATTAGAAAATCAAAAAGTTTGATTGACTTTGTTGAGCTTTTGTCTCAAAACTCGTTTTGCCTTGTACCTTTGTGCTAATGGCTTTGTGCATTTGTGAGCATTGCTTGTTCCTTTGCACTCATATCACCATGGGAGAAATCTTGAAATCTATGTGATTGTTGTAAATAGATCTTCAAACTTGTCATGAATGATTAGTGAATGGTTATGATGATCTTGAGACATGCATAGACTTGTGTCTATATATCTTCCCACTCTTTATTTTTTTTGCTAACAAGAGCTTACCAAATGTAAATCTCCAAATGAAAAGAGATATTGAGCTGCAAAAGTCTATCGCACATTCTAGTATTCGACTAGGAAAAAGGGTAAGCGACCTAAAATTAAAGTGATTGTTCATTCAAAAAGCCAAAGGCTAATTCATCAAAGTAAAATATCAAATATGACTCTCACAATGAGAGGTGATTGTCTCCAAAGATCAAAAAGATCAAATGTTATGATTGAAAGTGGAGTCAAATGTAAAGCTCCAAGATATGTTATCAAGTTTTGTGGGAGGTCATATATACATATTTCTATAATTGAGATGGAACACATGATCTAGTGTTAATTGTGTATGCCTTGGTTGAAATGATAATTGAAATTTCACATTAGACTAAGGACTATCTCATTGTTGATATCCATACACAACACACAAGTTTATGTTCAATAAATGCCATAATCATTTGTGTGATTGTACTTGATGAAATGTGTTTTCACATGCTCAATCTTTGTTAATTCAAACACAAAAAGATTTTTGAGTATTTTAGGTGTTTTTGGAAAGTATTTTGTTTAAAAATTCTAAAAATTTCAAAAATCCTATTTTGCCCTGTTTTGGCGACTCAGTCGCGGGTAAGTCAAGTCGCGAGCCTCAGTCGCATCTTCGCGGGTATTTTTTGGCGACTTGTTCGCGAGTGGAAGGTCCAGTCGCGAGGGTTACTCAAAGATTTTCGCAGCTCAGTTCGCGACTCACTCGCGGGTAGACCTTCCAGTCGCGAAAAACACTTAGAAAAATTTTTCAAATTCTTGTCTTTGAGTGTTTTGGCGGCTTAATCTGGCGACTGTGTGGCGACTCACTTTAGTCGCGAAAAACGCGTGTTTGGAAAAATTGAGGCAGTTTTTAAATCTTTTTCAGTTCTTCCCTCGAACTTTTTGTGACTGTTCATTGTCTCTCTCAACTGCTCATACCCATTCTCACCGTGTCTCCATTTTCGAACCTCTTTGCTGCTTCATTTCTTCTCAAAATCTTCAAGAAAAGGATGGGTCTCGCTTTCCTTATCTCATTTTCCCTGCTTAATGAATGTTTCTTGCCATTTGGATAGATACTGTGTTTGAAACATTCATCTCTTTGTGTGATGGGTATGGCCTGTTATGTTTATTGTTGATTTCATCCATTTTCATGTTGAGTGGTCACAATGTGCTCTTTCATTGTTCAGATATTTGCCTGTTGTTGATTCTGAAAATCATTTGTTAAATGGGTTTTGGTATTTTTTGTCTTGTTCCTTTCTCTTGTTTGTGTGTTGATGTTGGCTTGCGGTTTTGGGGTTACTGTGTTTTATGCTAACATATCATGTGTGATGGCATCTTCAAAATATTCCTTTAAAACAACTTCATTTTCTAAATGTTGTGTCTCACTGCCATGTGTTCTATTTTGAATGTTTTGATTCTTCAGTTTGTTTTTTTTTATCCATGTTCATATCTTATGTGGTATGCTTTATGATATCCGTTCTAAATGTTCGAATGCTGTCTTTGTATGCATATCATGGTCATGGTAAATTGTTTCATTGACAATTCTGTTTGAAGTTGTGTCTCTATATGTTCTTTTGCACTATCACCATTTTGCTGCACCTATCATATTGTGCACCTTAGTATTGTTGAAAGTTTGTTTGGGTCTGAACTGTTTTGAGTTTGTATTAAAATCTCTGTTTTTCACTTCTAATTGCATCGAATCATGTTGACATTTATCTTGTGTGGTACTGTTGTTGGTTCTTTGCTGTGGGCCTATTCTCTTGCAGATGTCTCGTCGATCTTCCAAGGGTAAAGACATTGTTACTGACGACCCAGCAACACCAGTTGCTAAAAGGACTCGACTCTCATCACAGGCATCTCAAGACTCCAATGAGGAGAGGTTTAGAACTCCGCTTACCTCACACATCTACTCAAACATCTTTGACAAGTCAACTCCCATAGTAGAACGGGTGGTGGAGTTTAACACCTTGGGGACCACTTTTATCCCTCAAATCTTTGAGCCACGAGATTAGGCAAACTTGTTTGGGAATTTTGTCGATCCAATGGATGAACTGGTTAAGGAATGATTTTCCAATGCAAGTGATCTTGGAGTTGAACTTATTTTCTGGGTTAGAGGAAAGGAATTTGGTGTTTCCCCAAACTCCATCGCCGAGGTTCTCGGCATCACTAGACCTCAGAATGTGGATCTAACTCCGTACGACGATCGAACTCCAGAGATTCAAGACATTCTACAAATCCTAGGATCAGATCATGAAGTATCCATAGTCGGCACATGGCAAAATTTGCTATTTACACTGAATTTAGAAATTTTTTTGGAGAATAGCATGTGCGTCAAACTAATTAGTTAGTTGGACTGTTTTTGGAACTCGAGTTTGCCAAACTCGATTTTGGGCTGGAAAGCAAATCCTATAGTGGCGTTTTTTTAGTTCCTATAGCAGCGTTTATAAAAAAACGCCACTATAGGTTACATATAGTGGCGTTTCTGACAAACGCCACTAAAAAAAACGCCACTATAGTTTGAATTTTGGGCTGGAACTCGAGTTTGCCAAACTCGAGTTCCAAAATCAGTCCAACTAACTAAATAGTTTGACGCGCATGCTGTTCACAAAAAAAATTTCTGAAAACAGTCTAAATATCAAATTTTGCCGCCGGCACCTCCATCAGTACCGCAAAGTTTGCACTAGAATTGACCACACTGAAATTGATCATGTTCACTAATCTCTACCCACTGTCCAACACCACATTCATAAATCTTGGAAGAGCTCTATTCCTTTGTGATCTTATTACAGGAGCCCTCATTGATATCTGTGCTCACATCTTTTACACCATAAGGAAGACCGTGGCTCGATCTGTAGCTCGAGGAATTATTCCATTTTGTAATCTCATCATGAAGCTCATTCTTCATGAAGGCATTGTTCCTCCCACAGATGGAAAAATTTTGATCCGTCAGCGTCCTATTTCCTTGTACACTCTTCAAGCTAGCAGAAGTCACTCATCTAAATCACCAAAGAGTGCACACATATCTCCGATTACTCCATCTACCCCTGAGTCAAAGACACCTGCACATACCACATCCACTTCGCATGCTGTTCCTGAAGTTCCACAAGCTAGTATTCCGCAAGCACAGACTGATCCTCATACTGATAGAGTGGGAGTTTACTTGAACATATTCAGAAACGCATTGATGAGGTTGTGGCACTTCTCTACTCCACAAACAACCATGTTCAAATGCGTCTCGAGACTATGGAGAATCAGCTAGACACTATTCAACGGAAGTTGGACGACAGCCTTTAGCTATTCGTGCCAAAAAGGGGGAGAGCATTCAGTAAGGGGGAGAAAGTTCAAAGGGAAGTGTGCATAGTGATAGGGGGAGTTCACACATACTCTTGTTTTAAGTCTTAACCTTTAAACTTATAGGTTTATATTTTTTTGTGTTTATATGGGTTTAATACACTATAGCTTTGGTGTATTTCTGTTTCTAACTCATAACTTACAATCTTGGTTTAATATTTTATATATATATATATATATATATTGTTGATGTTTTCCAGTTTAAGTTGATATATTGTGTTTTGTAAACTGATATATTTGGCTTTGTACCCATGTGCTTATGTGAGCTTTTAGGGTTAATGTTTTTATGCATATTCTGTAGGCTTTATGGTTTGTACCTTGCTTAATGCAGCCTTTTATGCTATGTTGAAATCAGTACCTCTATCTAAATGTCTTGCATTTTGATTTATGTACTGTCACTCTTGTGCCCTTGTAGGATTGTTCCTAGATGCATATGCCTAGTGTATTATGCATTGGTTGAGTGTTGAGCATACAAGTATCTTGCCTTGTTCTTGTTAACTTGTATGTTCATATGTTCATTCCAAGTGTGAATGAGCACTGTGATCACTACATTGTGATGTTCACTTGGTTGATCAAGTCATAATTTGATTCTTCACTTCATCTTTGCATGATCACATTTAGCTTGTTTCATATACATTTCATGTTTTTCTACATACAATGATCGTGGTGTATTGTTGTGTTTCAGGAGTTTCATGTTCTTATGGTTCAAGTGCTTCACAGCTTCTAAAGTTAGGTGTGAGTGAGTTTTGTTCAACTGTTCCCAACTCACATGTTAAGTCTAGAGTCTATTTCAGGGTTTTGTCACGGAATAGCCAAAGGGGGAGATTGTAAGCTTGAATTTATTCAAACATCTAATTGGCTTTATTCCGTGCCAAATTTGCTTGTATTTCAGTATTTAGTAACCCTGTATTTAGGTGGGTTTGTTGTAAGGGTAGTGAGTGAGATAGAGTGAAGTTTGCTCAAGAGTGTGCAAGAAAACAGAGACTCGCGGCTGGGACTCGCGGGTGACTCGCGGCTGCAAGCCGCCAAACGCAGCACACGTGCCAAGCATACTAGAAGGTGAACAGTCATGCTAGCTGGAGCACTACAGGACAAAACAGGACAACTGGCTATACGGTTAACTCGCGACTGGATCTCGCGACTCAGTCAAGTCGCGAGGTCAAGCCGCGAGCCACCCCTGTTTTGTAAAACCTGATGTTTCACATTCCTCTCCCACTCCAGTATAAATATCCCTATTACCCACAAAAGAAAGAGAGCTTTCAGAGAGAATTTTGAGAGAGAAACCCTAAAGAAAAACAATATTGTTTCACCCACAATCTATACATTAGAATCTCTTCAAATTCCTTAACTCTCTTCCTCTCCATTGTCAAATCCTTGAGAGGCTGTTTACCAAACCTTGTTCTCACCATATTCATCACTGTGAGAGGGCTGTTTGGATTTCTGGGAAGCAGTTAGGAAGGAACCAATCTACATTGGTTGATGCTATGGTCTAGTAGCGGAATCCGGGAATCTAGAAAAGAAAAAGGTTCGGCGCAACCTCGTTGGAGCAAGAAGCTTGGAGGGCTTAGGTGCACTGGGTAGATTAGGCTTGGAGGGTCTATTGCTGTCCTTGTATCCCAACTTCATTTTCTAGTGGATTGTTTACCGCTTCGAGGGCGGCAGAGAGGTTTTACGCCGAGGGCTTCAGTTTCCTCTTCGATAACACATCGCGTGTTGTCTTTGTGTTTGCATCTTCCTTCCCTTTTATCTTTGCCTTTTATTATCTACTGTGGGTTGTGATTTTAATTTGGCTTAGATAGTTTATCCAATTCTCTACTATAGCTTATGTTCATTTTCCGCACACTAGTTGTTTGACATAATATTTGAATTGGCTAATTTGTAAATTGGGGGTCTAAACGTTCAAGGGTATTTTTACACATATTTGAACTTTCAAAAACTTCTACCAAAAATAATTATTGTGTATGTGTAATTACACTTTTTTTTTCTTTTTTGAATATGTGATTGCATTTGATTAGGAACTTCATTTTCTTCCAATGCATTTGTTTTTATTTCCACGCTTAATCTGAGTTTTTGTTTTTTTTTTTGGTAGAAAAAAATTCCTTCTAGACATTTTTAATTGAAAAATTTATATCACTAACCTTTTTGTACTAACAAACTCTAGCAAGCTTCCAATCAGATTGACAGAATCTAATTTGATGTATGATGTGAACCCAAGAAAAGTCATCATTGACGTTGGAGTTAATGGCCAATACAACCATCCACAAATCTAAATCCTCTTTACTTAGGAAAAAAGGCATAGTCGGTATTAAAATAAATGTATTTAAGGTTTTTTTTATATATAATATATTTTAATGTTGATATCATGCTAATGATAAACTTAATTTAACATTTGCATGCACATGCCGAATTGTGAAAGCATTTCTACATTAAAAAAAAACAAGCCGTATTGTTTCATGCAAAGACTTTTCAATTGTCCGAGGATTTCCATTTTGACCAATTCCTTGCATGAGTACTAGTTTTGTTTTTCACTTGCCAACACTCATTGGTCACTATAATAAACCATCTATAAATAGTTACAAAAGTGATTATTTTGTGCAACCCAATACAACTTTCAAGCTACCAATTGACATTCTTTCATTTGGTTTTCTCTTTTCTCTGTTCTCACCCTTAGAACCCACCAAATTCGAAGTAAAAAGCTCCTAAGTTTGAGGGAGATGATGGAAATTATTTCTCATCCACGTGCAATTTCGGGAGTCTCAGTATTGGTGTCACTTTTATACAACCTTAGGAGGGTTAGAATTGTTAGTAACAAAAATAATGGCATCTTACCCCCAGAACCATCAGGTGCCTTACCAATCATAGGTCACGTTCATAAATTTCTTGGCAAAATCCCAATGTTCCGAACCATGGCAGCCATGGCTGACAAACATGGTCCAACCTTCATGTTCCGATTCGGCATGAAACGTGCACTTGTGATTAGCAATCATGAGGCAGTCAAGGAGTGTTTCACTACAAACGACAAGGCTTTCGCATCTCGTCCAATGTCCAGCCATGGAAAGTACCTTGTTCACAACTATGCAGCATTTGGGTTTGCACCATATGGAACATATTGGCGAGAGATGCGAAAGCTAGTCATGATTGAACTCCTCTCTAGTCGCCACCTAGAGACTCTTAAACGCATGAGAGTCTCTGAGGTTGACACTTCGGTTAAAGATTTGTACTCTCTTCGCAAAAGCAGCAAGCACAACAACAACCAAGCTAAGGTGGTTATTAGTGACTGGATTGGACGCCTAAGCTTGAATATAATCACCAAAGTGATTGCAGGGAAGAGATATTTTGGTAATGATGGAAATGATGAAGAGGCACAACATATAGGGAAAATTATTAAAGATTTTATGTAGGCAGCTGGGGTCCCAGTAATTTCGGATTTAATTCCATTTCTAAAATGGATTGATTTTTTGGGCAAGTGAAATTCATGAAGCGTGTTGCAAAGGAATTTGATTCTCTAGTAGGGAGTTGGGTTGATGAACATACTACGAGGAGGGTCAATGGTGATGAGCCAAGTGACAAGTTGGACTTCATTGATGTGATGCTATCTAAGATTGAGGAGAACCCTATGTTTGGCCACACGCGTGAAATCATCATCAAGGCAACAGCAACGGTATGTTTTTGTCTTATAAAGTTAAAGACATCCAATTTTACAATATGTTAATTTGTGCGATTATAAGAGGTAGACATCTTTTGCCCTCTACTCCGCATACACCCAATGCCTTAAGAGTTTTTTTTCACCAAAATATGACATCCATGTAGAGATTGTATGAGAGGAAATTATAACATACTAGCTAGTGAGATCACTAAAAAATTCCACTTAATTTAAAAGAGGCAAGTCTTCCACCTAATGCTCCCGTGCACACTGAACGGAATACAAAGCACACATGTAGCAATTTTAGAACACATGTTGTGCTTGTGCCACACCTAATACACAAGAGTCCAAACTAAGGCCCTTTACAAATGTAAACCTTAAACCCATAAAAAGAATATTCCTTAGTAAGTAGCACGAAGGACAATAAAATAAAACCAAAAATTACAAGAGGAAAAACCAATTCCCTTGCTACTACTATTGAAACATCCTTCAACTAAAGTGATATTCTTTGTTTGTCCTTACCCCTAATTGATAAATCTTTGAAACAAGCAGAGCTAGTACTTCATTCATAATGGACTAAAGAATTTTAGAAGTTGCACACCGTAATTAATCAAGTTCCGAGCCCTGGTCCCAGTTCGACTTCTTGACATTGGTTCATTCCAATAATATCATAGTTATATGTTATAAAATATATAATTTATTTTACTTATAAATTACAGTGCACTAGAATGAAATTCTAATTCTAATTGTGGTCTCAATTACTTCTTGTAGATGCTCATCTTAGGTGGGTCAGACACTACATCTATTAACTTGACTTCGCTCTGTCTTTATTATTAAACAACCAACATGCTTTAAAGCATGCCCAAGAAGAGCTCGATCTCAAAGTAGGAAGAGAAAGATGGGTGGAAGAGCATGATATAAATGACCTTGTTTATCTCCAAACAAATGAGTACCCTTTGGAATGTAATAGTCACATACATGCAATCTTCCACTGCCTCATGTGGAAGTTGCATCGAGACCCAAGAGTTTGGGAGAATCCTGAAGAGTTTTTGCCAGAGAGGTTCCTCACAAGCCATGCAAATGTAGATGCTTCAGGTCAACATTTTGAGTTCATACCATTTGGTTCTAGGAGACGATCTTGCCCTGGTTCAAAATTTGCCTTTTAAGTGTCACACTTGACACTAGCTTGCTTGCTTCAGGGATTTGAGTTTCAAACAACATTGAATATGCTAGTGGACATGACTGAAGGCCTAAGCATTAACTTGCCCAGAGCAACTCCTCTTGAAGTTCTCCTCACTCCACGCCTTTCCTTCAAACTCTATCAAATCTAGACAAATATACAAACAATGCTTGCCCAAAGTATCTGTAGTGTGCATCTTATTTTGAAATTAGATTGCCTTTACATCTTTCTATTTTTCTTGTTTACAATCAATAATGTGGGTTTGCTTCATGAAATGCTAGAAATTTTATTACAAAAACCTCATAAACTAATGTAATAATTAGTAGATGTGATTGATGAAACTTTCCTTTCAATAACATAGTAATAAATACATAAATGTTGATTTGCTTTTTTTTAATATAATTGGTGACACATTAGTTTGTATTTCTTCTTTACTACCAATAGGGACAAACAATTCAAATTTCAAAACATTCACAATATCAAGCCAAAGCAAAATATCAATCTTGGACTTATCTATATTTATAATATATCATATGCTAACTATATAATAAAATTTGGATATCACAAATTGTGTGGAGCCAAATGGATATACTCTCTTTATCATGTGAACAAACTCTTTACTCTTTAGTTTTATTGAAAGTGGTCCTCTTAATTTGGAATGAATTCATTTTATAAAGTTGGAGACCATAAACGGTTTCCATTAGAGTACAATAGTATTCTTAGACAATGGTCTATTAGGACTTATGATGTGGTCTTACTTAAATTTTGATAGATGGAGCAAATTGGACTTCGATTTTATATTTGAATTGAACAACTGGAAGAATAATTATGGTATAGTCACCACATAAATCTAGACACATGGCACAAAATTAGAACTCTAATTTGGAATTCTAATTTAACTTTCTCTGAGTTTCACCTAATATATATATTATAGACACACAAAAATTGGCAAATGTTGTACACATTTCCAAAATATGTACAATATTTACCATACTTTTACAAATGTGTACAATATTTGCCACTTTCTGTGTGTCTATAATGTAAGCTTACTTTGCAAGTACAATATAAACATACAAAGATTCTTAAAAAATAAGCAAAAACAAAAACAAGCTCAAACCAAATTAGTGTACTTGAAAAAAAAAAAAAAAAAAAAAAAAAAAGGCAACACACCAAATTGACCAAACCAAAAACACTATTCATAAACCTCTTGGCTCTTTTTATATATTTAATCGAAATAGAAATATAACTTATATAAAATTTAGGTAGTTTTTATGTTAAATTTTCTTATTTAAAATCCATTGTTTTTAGGTTTAAATATGACTAATTCACTTGATGGTGATTGGGTTAGATTACTAATATTATTCCTTTTTTGGTGACAACTAAAACTTTAATAAATTTTGCACCAAAGGAAACTTACAAACCGATGTGATAATGAAGTAACGAAAAATATGAAGTAAGAATTTATTCTTGATTTTAAGAAAGAGAAAGTACATGAGGTTTAATCTTAATCTATATAGAAATAGATATGGGCCATTTGATGCTTGTAATATCATGGGTCGTGAGCCCAATTATTGAGGAGGAAAAAATTGGCTTTTTTGTCCTTGTTATCCTTCTAGATTTTCCTAGCATCTTCTACTTCTTCTTACATCTCTCTCTCTCTCTCTCTCTCTCTCTCTCTCTCTCTCTCTCTCTCTCTCTCCTAACAATTCAATGTTTATGATATTTGTTATCATCAACCACCACCACCACCACCATAACAACAACAATGAGACTCTTGAGATTTAAGCTAAGAGAGGGAGTCTATGCCATTGACGTGGTTTCAATCTTCTTTTAGATTCCTTATCTATCTTGTGTCTTATATCCAAATAAAAATGGGAGAAAATGGGATATTTTTAAATAATAGAGGACCCAATCCCTAAAAATAATGTCATACAGAAGTTCAATTGCACCTCCACTTCTATCAAATTGTCTAATTGTTTCTCTCTCTCTCTCTCTCTCTCTCTCTCTCTCTCTCTCTCTCTCTCTCTCTCTCTCTCTCTCTCTTTATATATATATATATATATATATCAATAATTTAGGGTAAATTACAACTTACCCACTTATGGTTTAACCAAAATTTAATTTATCTATCTATAGTTTGAAATTTAACACTTTACCCACATGAGGTTTGACCGAAATTTAAGTTGTTTACCTATAGTTTGAAATCCTCTAATGCAAGGGTTCCATTGGATACTTTTTTATCTTATTTGATCTTGTAATTTTATTTATTTTTATTTTTTTGTGTTTTTGAGGGAGAGAAACATAAAAGTGAAGCAAAATTACATATTTAGCACTATTTTTAATAAAGTTGGGTTACAAAACTCTAACTAAGCTAACCTTAGGTGGGTAAAGTGTAAAATTTCAAACCATAGGTAGACAACTTAAATTTCAGCCAAACCATATGTGGATAAGTTGTAATTTGCCCATAAGTTAATGTGTGTGAAAGAGGAACAAACAAAAAATTTAAAATTTAAAATCAAAAAAAGAGAGAGAAATGGATAAATGAGAGCTACACTCAACCAGATGATAAAACCATTTAAAAATCAATACAAAAGACTTAATTAGGAAACCTACATCTTTGCCATTAATACATACATAACTGTCCTTAACAAAAAACTACTACCATGATTACTACATTCCAATAGTCAAAACACCTTACAAAACAAACACAATTACTACACTTCCAAACAACTTTAAAACTCCCAACTTTGTGAGTTGAACAAATACTTCGAAATTAGGTAGTTTATTATAATACCATATCAAATTCAATTATAAATTGATACAAATTTATTTTTGAGGACTAGGTAATTATCTCCCATCTTCCATAGATTTCAATAGATGCTCTTCGATACTATCATACTCAGCAGTTGTACTAGTAGAACAACCAATGCCAACATCAATGTTGAAAGAGTGACTAGTTGCACTAAGCAAGTACTCAGTTTTTTTTCCATAGACATCAATGTTTCCCAATGAAGTTTTTTCCATACTTCTCAATCTCTCTAGCTCCTTTGCCACTTCTTTCATGAAAGGCCTATCCTCCCCTCTCAAACTTAGGCACCTTTTTGCAAGATTAGCAATTTCCTTTATTTGCTTAATATTACCCTTGCTAACAATGTGATCTTCAAGAATTTGAAGTAGGCAATCCTCTTTTATAGCAGAAACAAAAGATATTGCTAGATTTCTATCAATTCTGGCCTATCAAAGGAAAGCGCCTTCTTACTTATTAACAACTCTACCATAACAACACCAAAGCTATATACATCACTTTTTTCTGTTAGTTGGCTAGTTTGCATGTATTCTGGGTCTAATTACCCCAAAGTTCCCTGCACCAAAGTGTTTAGTTGTGTTTGATCAAGAGGAACTAGCCTTGAAGCTCCATAGTCAGCCACTTTTGCTGTGTAATCATCATCCAATAGTATATTCGCAGTTTTCACATCTCTGTGTACAATTGACATAGAAGTTGACGAATGCAAGTATGCATGTGCTCCTGCAGTTTCTGTTGCAATTTTCAGGCGTTTCTCCCATGAAAGTAAGGATGATAGACTTTTATCATGAACGTGATTGAAAAAGTCCCATTTGTGATGAATTCATAAACTAGTAAGGGAACTTCTGTTTCTAGGCAACAACCAAATAGCTTAACCACATTCCTCTGGTTAATTCGGGTAAGAACAATCATTTCGTTTATGAATTGCTCGATTTGGCTTTGATCTCCAATTTTGGACCTCTTAATGGCAACTACTGTGTTATCTGATAATACTCTTCTATACATAATTCCATAGCCTCCTTGGCCAAGGACTCTACTCTGATCATAGTTGTTGGTAGCCTTTTTGAGCTCTTCTGTAGTAAAGATTTTGGTTGTGTCGATAGACTTTTGGTGATTAGAGAGTTGCTATTTTAACAATAAGCCACCATTTTGTTGGAAGAATTTTTCTTTGAGTTTGATGTTCTTTCTTTTTTTCAATCCCCAATATATCCAAGAACATCCCAGAAGCAGTACTAAAAGGCTTATTATGCTGCTACCTACACACATTCAAACATGCATTTTCACTAAGAGCAATGTTTCAACTTTATACTTTTGTTAGTATCATTTTCTATTTTATGGCAAACATTTTAAAACAGTAAAAGGACAAATTAAATATTTAATATACCTGGCTATCATATAAAGATGAATCAATCAAGATTTCAATTATACCGTAAATAGTGACTCAGTGACTGCCACATAAATATAAATCTCCTATGAGCGGCTTTAATAAAATCCAACTCATGTCAAATTGTATCAAAACTAAAAATATGGACAGATAAAATAGAACTGGTGAACCAAGTTTTGAATTGACATCCTTTTTGAAAGTGCAATGTTACTTGGTTAGCTGGGAAGAAGACTATTAGCCCAGAATATATAATTTCTTTAAAAATATCAAAGCTTATATATCAAAGATTGAACCTCCCACAAGTAGTACTAAGAGCCTAAGAGGCCATCCATATTGTTTTAATTTGCACCTTGAGCTAGCGAACCTAGTTGAGAATCTCAATCAGTAGCCTCGTTTATATAATCAATGTGCGGACCCGTCTAAATTTCTTATTTTCTGCATGGTCCGTGACGGTGAATAATAATAATAATAATAATAATAATAATAATAATAAAACATCCTATTGATATCTTTTCCGCAACTAAAGAGCTCAACCCGTCACCCAATCAAAAACAACAAAAAACAAAAACAAAAACCCTCAAGTAGAATATGCATTTAGGGCTATTATGCATTTAGTATTTAAGGATAGACTGCTAGAGTTTTAGTTTTGGACCTTTTGCAATAACATGCATTTAGGGTCTATGATCTACAGACCATAATGTTAAAGTGTTATGAAATTATTATTCTGTTCAATAAAAAAATTAAGAAACTGCTTTTTCATGGAGACGGCATCTCTTTGGGTTCAGATTTGGGGGGTGCCGCTATACATGTTTACATCACAGGTTGCTAAGGAGGTGGGGAGTAGACTTGGAGCTGTTGAGGAAGTTGAGCAAAGAAGAGGGCAGGACGAGTTGCACTATTTCATGAGGGTTAGAGTGGCGTTACCTACCTCGAAGCCCATTCGCAGAGGAAGCTTTATTGCAGGGTCTGATGGAGAAAAACACTGGGTGAAGTTTAAATACGAACGGTTGCCGTTGTTTTGTCATTATTGTGGCATGCTTGGCCATGATGTAAAGAATTGTGCTGAACACTTTGCGGCGACTAAGAATGGAGGCACGGTCGACTACCAATATGGAGACTTCTTTAAAGCCATGGGAGGCCAAGCAAGAGGTGGTCCGTTTGAAAGAAAGACAGGGAGGGCTGAATACGGTCCAGAGGGGGGTGGTGAAATGTCCAGCGCTGGTTTGTACAGGTCTAAGGGGGGTCCGATTAGTTGTGAAGTGCCGCTGCAACAGAGTAGAGCTGTGGCGGCGGTAGATGGATAGTGTAGAAACCCTGGAAACGATGATGATGGACAGTTTAGATTTTCAGGAATCACACCACATGTTCAGGAACGTAATCACGTTCCTGAGTGGTACTACTGACATGCACAAAACAGTATCTGAGCTGAAGGAAAACTTGATACCCAAGGTGGATGGCTTACCTAGTGGGCTGGAGGGCAAGGCACGTGAGAATAACGTGATGGGCTTAAGTGGTGTTGAAGCTGGTTTAGAAAAACAATCAGAAGGGCCGAATGCTATAAAGCCCAAGTCATCTTGGACTAGATTCCACAGGATGGATTTTGGGCTTGGGGTTTGCAAAAGGTGTTGTTGCCGTCCAATGGAAAAAGGCCACTTCCAATAGACTTTGATGGGAACCAAAATATTAAGGGAGATCAGGAAGAACTAAGAGGGGGAAATTAGAGAATGAGGAAGCTTCTGTGTGATGACGACCCTTGTCGGGAGCAATGAGGCTGTTATGCTGGAACTACCAAGGGCTTGGGAACCCTTGGACAGGTCGAAGCCTTCGTAAACTTGTGAGGGAACAAGCTCCCACTGTGTGTTTTCTTATGGAAACACATCTGGATAAGGAAGGATTTAATAATTTGTATGGAGATTTGCAATTTTAGAATAAAATTATAGTTAAACAGCCAAATGCAGGGGGAGGGTTGGCTTTATTATGGAAGAAGGAGGTCGAGATGGATCTGATTAATTATTCATCTAATCACATTCTGATGAAGGTCACTGAAGAGGATGGGTTTATCTGGTTTTTTACTGGATTTTATGGCTGGCCTGAGGCTTAGTATAAAGAAGAGTCTTGGCAACTGCTAGAACATCTGAGGAGTTTTGTTAATGGTGCATGGCTTTGTGCAGGAGATTTCAATGCAATTCTAAATAGTGCAGAGAAATTAAGTTTAAGGCCAACTAATTCAGTAGAGATTGATGCTTTCAGAAATGTGTTAGATTCCTGTACTTTGGAGGATTTGGGATATAGAGGGTATACCTACACATGGTCTAATAAGAGGCTTGGTGAAGCTAATACCAAATTAAGACTTGATAGGGCTGTGGCAACTATGGAGTGGTGGGCAAAATTTCCGATAACTACAGTTTCTCATCTTCCACCCCATGCTTCGGATCATTTGCCAATTTTGGTGCATGTGAAGAGTGTTCAAAGGTTTCAATAAAAATTCAAAAAGGGGTTTAAATTTGAAGAAACCTGGTTACTGTAGGAGGATTGTGGCGGAGTGGTTAAAGATGCTAGGGATATGGTGGGAGGGGGGGGAGTCGGGTTTAGATTCAATAAAGGAGAAGATTAAGTTCTGTGGTGAGGAATTGCAAGCTTGGGGGTCTTTAAAGTCAGAGCCGAATGAAGTAGCCATTAAAACTCTTCAAAATAGGCTGGAGGTATTAAATAATGCTGAAGTGGTGACTGAAGAATCAAAGGCCGAATACTTGAGTGTTAGCAAACAGTTGGATGACTTGCTATTGAAGTAGGAAATTTACTGGGCACAACGGTCTCGGATCCCGTGGCTTAAATATGGAGATAAAAACACTAAATACTTTCACTCAAAAGCCTCCCAGAGAAGAAGACGAAATTATATTAAAGGGATTCGAAGTGAACAAGGGCATTGGGTGGAGGAGATGAAGGAGATAGCTATTGTGGCTACTGGTTACTTTGACAATTTGTTTTGTGCAAGTTATTGTGATCAGATGGAGGAATGTCTCGATGCAGTCCCAAGGAAGGTGACACCGGAGATGTATGATACCCTGTCTAGTGAGTTTAGTGTTGAAAAGGTTAAGATGGCATTGTTCCAAATGGGAACAAGAAAGGCACATGGACCTAATGTTATGAATACTTTATTTTACCAAAGATTTTGGCATGTTGTGGGTGATACTGTAGTTGATGCTGTGTTGGATTTTTTGAATAATGGTCATATGTTGCCTGATATTAATCATACTTACATTGTGCTAATCCCTAAAGTGAAGAACCTAGAGAAAATGTCTGATTTTAGGCCCATAAGTCTGTATAATGTGATTTACAAAATAATTTATAAAGTATTAGCTAATAGACTGAAGCAGGTGTTACCTAATATCATATCTCTCACTCAGAGTGCGTTTGTCCCTGGGCGTCTTATTACTAATAATGTGTTGCTAGCATATGAAACATTACACACTATGCACTATAGGAAGAGAGGAAAGAAAGGGTATATGGCATTGAAATTGGATGTTGGTAAAGCATATGATAGGATGGAGTGGCCTTTCCTTTAGGGGGCTATGCAGCGGTTGGATTTTCCTGAAACATGGATAGAAAGGGTAATAAGTTGTGTCACAACGACTTCATTCACTGTTCTTGTAAATGGAAACCATTTGGTAATGTTTTGCCTTCTAGAGGAATTAGTAAGGGTGATCCTTTCTCACCATATTTATTTCTGTTATGCACTGAAGGGTTTACTTCGCTATTGGACAGAGCAGAGATTGGAGGGACTTTGCATGGGGTATCTATCTGTAGAAATGCACCAAAGATTACTAATCTTTTCTTTGCAGATGATTCATTGATTTTTGACAAGGCTACATCAGCGGAGATTAATACTATAGTTGAGATCCTTTAAGTGTATGCTAAAGCCTCTGGACAATGCATAAATTTGGAAAAGTTTTCAGTGTATTTCAGTAATAACACCATTGTTAGCCAGAAGCAGGAGGCTTTGGGGATTTTGGGAGTGAAGGAAGTGTCTAGGTTCGAATCATATTTGGGTTTGCCTACTCTAGTTGGAAGGGAAAAAGACCATACTTTCTCTTTCATTAAAGATAGGGTATGGAAAAACTACAAGGGTGGAAGGGCATGATGCTCTCTACAGCTGGGAAAGAAGTTCTCATCAAGGCAGTTGCTCGGTCTATTCCAACGTATACAATGAGTGTTTTTCAGCTCCCATCGAAATTATGTGAGGAGTTGGATGGCTTAAGTGCTAGGTTTTGGTGGGGCCAAGTAGGGAATGAAAGGAAAATTCATTGGAAAAGTTGGTATAAACTGACATTGTCAAAGAAGGATGGTCGAATGGGATTTTGGGACATTAGAGCGTTTAATTTAGCCATGTTGGCCAAGCAAGGGTGGAGATTATTAAAAGATACAACTTTTATTGTCTATCAATGCTTTAAAGCAAGGTACTTCCCTAGAACTTCAGTACTTGAGGCTACAAAGTCACCTAACTGTCCGTTTGTGTGGAGGAGTTTAGTGGCGGCCTTACCTATTTTAAGATTGAGACATTGTTGGCGAGTGGGTGATGGACTTTCTATTAATGTCTATCGAGATAGGTGGATTTCAGAGTACCCTACTAATAAGCCTTTTTTGTCAGTGAGGGATGATGAAGAGGAAGTATGGGTGTCAAGTTTGATTAACCAAGACCTCCCTATATGGCGATGAGAATTTATTATGGTTCACTTCAAATCGGGAAGAGGGGGAAGCTATATGTAATATACCTCTAAGTCGAAGGCAAGTCTTTGACTTTGTTTATTGGAAGCATAATAAGGATGGCATTTTCACAGTGAAGTCGGCTTACAAGGTTGCAAGACCTCAGTTGAAGAAGGTGGATTGGGCTGAATCATCATCAGGTAGTAGAGGTAGTAGGGTGTGGGCTGCTATATGGAAGCTACGGATCCCCAACAAGATCAAGGTGTTTGGGTGGAAGGCGTGTCATGATATTCTCCCTACTAGAAGAAACCTCAAGAAGAAACGGATTTTGATGGATGATGTGTGTCCGTTATATGCCTTATCCCAAGAATCAACTATTCATGCTTTATGGGAATGCACAATAGCGCAGGATGTTTGGCATGGTAGTGTAAGGGCTTTGCAAAAGTGCGGGACGGGCCAACTTGATTTTGTAGCTCTGTTGGAGTATCTATTGGATCGGCTGGACAAAACAAAGGTGGAGCTGTGGTTAGTGAAGGTATGGCTAATTTGGAACCAATGGAACAGAGTAGTGCATGGAGGCTATAAGGTTGAATTTAATCAACCATCTTATTGGCTTTATTCTATGCCAAATTTGCTTATATTTCAGCAATTAGTAACCCTATATTTAGTGGGATTTTTTGTAAGGGTAGTGAATGAGATAGTGTGATGAAATGCTCAAGAGTGTGCAAGAAAAACAGAGACTTGTGACTAGATCTCGCGGGTGACTCGCGGCTGCAAGCCGCCAGAAGATGCACACGTGCTAGGCATGCCAGAAGTTGAAGCATCATGCTAGCTGGAGCACTACAGGACAATTGGCCGTTCAGTTACCTCGTGGCTGGAACTCACGACTCAATCATGCCACGAGGCCAAGCCGCAAGCCAGCTCTGTTTTGAAAAACCTGACTCTTCACATTCCATTCTCACCTTAGTATAAATACCCCTTATACCCACGAAAGAAAGAGAGCTTCCAGAGATAATTTTGAGAGAGAAACCCCAGAGAAAAACAAGATTGATTCATCCGCAATCTTCACATAAGAGTCTCTTCAAATTCCTCTACTCTCTTCCTCTCTATTGTTAAATCCTTGAGAGGCCTTTTACCAAAATCATTTCTCACCATATCCATTACTGTGAGAGGACTGTTTGGTGTTCTGGGAAGTAGTTAGGTAGGAACCAATTTACATTGGTTAATGCTATGGTCAAGTAGCAGAATCCCAGAAGCTAGAAAAGAAATAGGCTCGGTGCAACCTCGATGGAGCAAGAAGCTTGGAGGGCTTAGGTACACTGGGTAGATTAGGCTTAGAGAGTTTATTGTGTTCATGTATCCCAACTACATTTTCTAATGGATTACTTACCGTTTGGAGGGCGGTGGAAAGGTTTTACATCGAGGGCTTCGTTTTCCTCTTTAATAACACATCGTTGTGTTGTCCTTGTGTTTCCATCTTTCTTCCCTTAATCTTTGCCTTTTATTTTCTGTTGTGGATGTGATTTTAGTGGCTTAGATTGTTTACCAATTCTATTTTTAGCTTGTGTTCATTTTCCACACACTAGTTGTTTTTCATAAAACTTGAATTGGTTATTTTGTAATTGGGGATCTAAACATTCAAGAGTGTTTTACACACTAATTGAACTTTCAATTGGTACCAGAACAGGTACACTTTTATTGGTTTCATTACCATAGTGTGATCCTTGACCCCATATTAAGATGGACCGGTCTCAATCCCTAAATGTACCTTCATATTTTGATGGTAGTAATTATGCTTTTTGGAAGGTTCGCATGAGAGCATTGTTGATATAGGTTGGACCAGGCCCGAGAAAGCCAAATCCACATGGGATAAGGCAGCACTCGCCGCATCTAATGCTAATAGTAAAGCACTTAACGCGATTTTCTGTGGTGTGTCTCCAGATGAGTTTCATAGGATTTCTCACATTACCGTTGCCAAGGAAGCATGGGAGATATTGGAGACCACCTACGAAGGCACGAAGAAAGTGAAAGACACCAAGTTACAGATGTTGACCACTCGGTTTAAGGAGCTCAAAAGGGGTGAGGATGAGTCATTTGACTCTTTCTATAGCAAGCTGAATGAGGTGGTTGTCAGCAAGTTCAATTTAGGGGAGAAAACAAAGGATTCTAAAATAGTAAGGAAGATCCTTCAGTCATTGCCGGAAAGTTTTCATGCTAAAGTGACAGCAATTGAAGAGAGTAAGGACCTTGATGACATCAAAGTCCATGAGCTGATCGGTTCTCTTTAGACTTATGAAATGTCGTTGCCCACTCAATGGAAGAGCAAATATCTTGCTCTTAAGGCCATTAATGAAAAGTTGGAAGTCCATGACTCATCGGATGAGGATGTGGTTGACAAAGATGTTGCGTACCTTGTGAAAATTTTTTGAAAATTCTTGAAATTCAAGAATAATGGTAAATTTGGTGATAAAGGGAAATTGCAAAGTTCAGGAAGGGAGAAAAGGGAATTCAAAAATAAAGATGGAAAAGAATCCTAATCTACACAAGGTGTCACTTGTTTTGAATGCAACGGACATGGATACTTTAAGAAAGAATGTCTGAATTATTTGAAATCAAAAGGCAAGGTGTATGCCACGACATTGAGTGACTCGGATTCATCCAACTCAGATTCTGAAGAAAGCTATGACGAGGAAGGAAATTATTCTACTTTTATGACTATTGCCCATGTTGAGTTTTCCGACGAGTTGAATTTGCTTGTATATGAACTTGGAGAATATAGTGATGAAGAATCATTGGGAGCTATTGAAGAATCAGACGCTGAAGAAGATGAAAGTACAGCCAATCTTCAAGAGAATTATAACTCACTCCTGGAGAAGTCGGGTGAGTACACAAAGGTGGCCAAGGTAGCTGTGAGAAAGATGAAGAAGGCAGAGGAGGACTATAAAGTCTCCTAATTCGCTATAAAGAGGCCAAATATGAAATAGAAACACTAAATGGTGAGCTGTCAGAAGCCTACACAAAAGTGAGATTTCTTGAGCAAGAGGTTCTGCAAGCAAATGCTAAGATAGAGAGGGTCACCACCAAGAAGCTTGATGATGTTATTTCATCTCAAAAGTATTTTTCAGAAAAATCTGGGTTGGTATATACCAGAGGGAGTAGCTCATCTAGCAATATCACCAAAGAAGTGAAGTTTATAAAGGCCAAAAAGTTAGTTGAAGTTGTCCCTACTGTTAAGAAGCCCAAGATAGAGGAAAAGAGGAATGTGGAGAACCAACGGATGTTGAACA
Source organism: Quercus engelmannii (assembly GCA_029955605.1). Classification (NCBI taxonomy): domain Eukaryota; kingdom Viridiplantae; phylum Streptophyta; class Magnoliopsida; order Fagales; family Fagaceae; genus Quercus; species Quercus engelmannii. The sequence goes on from JARPSG010000010.1 coordinate 49,787,494, forward strand.
ACCCTCATAATCAATCTATGGGCAAGTTTGAATCTTGAGCCAAGTCTCATCCACGATCACAAAGAGGTCCTAGATCGAACTATGTGTGTCATCACTACGGACTTCAAGGGCACACTTGACCAAATTGTCAAAAGCTGAGAGCAATGAATAGTGCAACTGCTCCAAGGTCATAAAGACCTAGAAATGACAGGAGAAATTGGGCTGGTGAACCATCAAGAGATCAAAATGGTGATCCCAGAATGCTGGAAGTGATGAAAATGATTGGTGCTTTCACCAACTGCTTGGAAAGCTTCACACGAAAGTTTGAAAGTCCTAACTCTCGTACCTAATCTTATAAGAAAATCACCCCAAACACAAGTGACATAGTGAAAAAGGGTACTCATGCATAAGCATTACAACATGTCTATGCATCAATACTTTCTATGCTTTGTGACTTTGTTTGGTTGTTTGCTTATTAATTGTGTTGGTTGAAATTTGTTTATCTGTTTTTGCATTTTTTTTCATTCATTTTTGTTGTTTTTGATCAATATTTTCCTTCTTATGTGTCAAAAATCCAAAAACCACATAAAAAGTAGAAAATCAAAAAGTTTGATCGACATTGTTGAGTTTTGTCTCAAAACTTGTTTTGCCTTGTACCTTTGTGCTAATGGTTTTGTACATTTACGAGCGTAGCTTGTTCCTTTGCACTTTTATCACTGTGGAAGACATCTTGAAATCTATGTGACTGTTGTAAATAGATCTTTAAGCTTGTCATGAATGATTAATGAATGGTTATGTTGATCATGAGACATGCATAGACTTGTGTCTATATATCTTCCTACTCTTTATTTATTTTATTTTTTTGCTAAAAAGAGCTCACCAAATGTAAATTTCCAAATGAAAAGAGATATTGAGCTGCAAAAGCCTGTCACACATACTAGTATTTGACTAGGAAAAAGGGAAAGCAACCAAAAATAAAGTATATGATTATTCAAAAAGCCAAATGCTATCTCATCAAGGTGAAATATCAAACATCATTCTCACAATGAGATGTGATTGTTTCAAAAAGATCAAATGTTATGATTGAAAGTGAAGTCAAATGTAAAGCTCCAAATTATGTAATCAAGTTTTGTGGGAGGTCATATATGCATACTTCTATAATTGAGATAGGTCACATGATCTAGTGCTAATTGTGTATGCCTTGGTTGAATTGATCATTGAAGCTTCACATTAGATTAAGGAGTATCTCATTGTTGATATCCACACACAACACACAAGTTTATGTTCAATGAATGTCATATTCATTTGTGTGATTGTACTTGATAAAATGTGTTCTCACATGCTCAATCTTTTTTTATTCAAACACAAAAAGATTTTTGAGTGTTTTAGTTTTTTTTGAAAAGTATTTTGTTCTCTCAAAAACTGAAAATTTCAAAAACAGTGTTGCCCTGTTTTGGCGACTCAATCGTGCGTCAATCAAGTCGCATGCCACAATCGCGAGCTCGCAAGTCAATTTTGGCAACTTGTTCGCGAGTGGAAGGTCCAGTCGTGAGGGGTACACAGAGATTTTCGTGGCTCAGCTCGTGACTCCTTCGCGAGTGAGACTTCCAGTCACAAAAAACACTTAGCAAATTTTTCAAATTTTTTGGCTTAAAGTGTTTTGGCGGGTGATTTTGGTGACTTACTGGTGACTTACCTCAGTTGCGAAAAACTCGTGTCTTGCACAGTAAAGGTACTTTTTAAAATCTTTTTCAGTTTTCCCTCAAACTTTATGTGATTGTTCATTTTCTCTTTCGTCTGAATCTTACCCAAACAATCCGTGTCACCATCTTCGAACTCCATTTGTGCTTCATTTCTTCTCAAAATCATCAAGAAAAGGTATGGGTCTTCTCTTCCTCACTTCATATTTTATGTTTTGAATATTATTTTCTTCCTTTTTGAGATGTCACTGTATTTTGAGACATACTGTGTTCGAACAATTTATTCTTAGATTGCTAGGTATGGTTGGTTGTGTTTGGTGTTAATTTCATCTGCTTTCATATTGCTAGTCACATTGTGCTAATCTTTGTTCTGTGCTTTGGTTTTCGTTGGTTTTCATACTCATTTGGTATATGGGTTGGTATTTTTCTGTGTTTTACTCCGTTTGAGAGTTTGAGTGTTTAAATTTGTCTGAGGCTTTGGATTGTTTATCTCATACTACTGTGTTTTTATGTTGCCATAACTTGTGTATGCTTCTGTCTTGAGGATTTTTTTTTAAAACATTCCATTTTCAGTAAGTTATGCCTCACTGTCATATGCTCTATTTTGCTTGTATGTGGTTTCTACTGTTCTTACATATTGTTGTTTTATTCCTGTTCTTGTCTTACTGTGATCTAATTTGAGCTAGCCTTCCTTATTTCTCTACTGTGCTTGATCTGTGAATATCATGCTCATGGTAGATTGTCTCATAGATAGTTATTTGTAAATTTGTGTTATTCAGTGTTCTCTTGAACATTCACCATTTTGGTGCACCTATCTCATTCAATACTTCAGTGTTGCTTATGTTTTTTTTTGGTGCTGACCTGACTCATGTTTGTGATTATGTGAGATATCTCTGGTTCATATGTTTATCTGAATCTAATCAAGTTGATATCTATCTTTTGTAGTGCTGGTTTTGGTTCTTTGTTGTATGTCTGCTCTCTTGCAGATGTCTCGTCGATCCTCTAAAGCCAAAGACATTGTAACTAATGATCCATCAACCCTGGTTGCTAAACGAATTCGACTCTCATCTCAGTCATCTAAAGACTCCAATTTGGAGAGGTTTAGAACCCTGCTTACCTCACAAATCTACTTAAACATCTTTGACAGGGCATCTCCTATAGTGGAACGTGTGGTTGAGTTTGACACCTTGGGGACCACTTTTATCCCTCGGATCTTTGAGTCAAGAGATTGGGCAAACTTATTTGGAAATTTTGAAGACCCAATGGATGAACTAGTTAAGGAATGTTACTCTAATTCAAGTGACCTTGGAGTTGAGCTAATTTGCTGGGTAAGAGGATAGGAATTTATCATCACCCCGAACTCTATAGCCGAAATTCTCTGCATCACTAGACCTTAGAATGTGGATCTAACTCCATATGATGATCAAACTCCAGAGACTCAAGACATTCTCCAAGTTCATGGACCTGATCATGAAGTCTCTAGTACAGGCACATCCATAAGCACTGCCAAGTTTGCACCTGAGCTGGCCACACTAAAGCTGATCATGTTCTCCAATCTCTACCCACTATCAAACACGACTTTCATTAATCTTGGAAGAGCTCAATTCCTCTGTGATCTTGTTACAAGAGCCCCTATTGATATCTGTGCCCACATCTTTCACACCATAAGGAAGACCACGGCTCAATCGGTAGCACGAGGATGTATTCCATTTTACAGTCTCATCATGAAGTTCATTCTTCGTGAAGGTATTGATCCTCCCTCAAATGGAAAAATGATGACCCATCTGTGTCCAATTTCTATGTTCACTCTACAAGCCAGCAAAAGTCATTCCTCTAAAACACTAAAGAGTGCACACATCTCTCTGGTTACTCTGTCTACTCCTGAGTCAAAGACACATGTACATACCACACCCACTCCACATGTTATCCTTGAATTTCAACAAACTAGCACTCCGCATGTATAGTCTAATCCTCAAACTAATAGATTGAGTACTTTGCTTGAAAGTATTCAAAAGCGCATTGAGGGAATGGTGACACTTCTCTAATCCACCAACAACCATGTCCAAATGCGACTCGTGACCATGGAGAATCAGCTAGAAGCTATTCAACAAAAGATAGCCTTTAGCTATTCATACCAAAAAGGGAGAGAGTATACAGTAAGGGGAAGAAAGTTCAAAGGGAAGTGTGCATAGTAATAAGGAGAGTTACACCACACATACTTGTGATTTGGTCTTACTTTTTAACTTATAGGATTATGTTTTGGATTATTGTTGTTAATATGGGTTTGGTATACTATGGTTATGGTTATTGTTTGGTTTAAACTCATAACTCATGGATGTTTTTGAAACTTGGTTTATTTTATATATATATATTGATGTTTTTTAGTATATAATGCAGTTTGTACCCATGTTACTTTTGTAAGCTTTTAGGGTTTGTTTTCATTATATGTAGGCTTTATGGTTTGTACCATGCTTTTTGCAGCCTTTATGCTTTGTTAAATCAGTACTTCTATCTAAATGTCATGCATTTTTTTTGTTAAGTATTGTCACTCTTGTGCCCTTGTAGGATTGTTCCTAGATGCATGTACTTAGTGTATTATGCATTTGTTGAGTGTTGAGCATACAAGTGACTTGCACTGATCTTGTTAGCTTGTATGTCCAAGTGTGAATGAGCATTGTGGTCACTACCTTGTAATGATTGCTTGTTTGATCAAGCCATGGTTTGTTTCTTAATTCCATCTTTGCTTGATCACATCATGTCTGCTTCATATGCATTTCATGCTTTTCTGCATACAATGATCATGGTGTATTGTTATGTTGCAGGAGATTCATATTTATATGATTCAAGAGCTTCACAGTTTCTAGAGTTAGGTGTAAGTGAGTTTTGTTCAACTGTTCCCAACTCACATGTTAAGTCTAGAGTCTGTTTTAGGGTTTTGTCACGAAATAGCCAAAGGGGGAGGTTATAAGGTTGAATTTAATCAACCATCTTGTTGGCTTTATTCCATGCCAAGTTTGCTTGTATTTCAGCAATTAGTAACCTTGTATTTAGGTAGGATTTTTTTAAGGATAGTGAGTGAAATAGTGTGATGAAATGCTCAAGAGTATGCAAGAAAAACAGAGACTCGCGACTGGATCTCGCAGGTGACTCGTAGCTACAAGCTACCAGAAGATGCACACGTGCCAGGCATGCCAGAAATTAAAGCGTCATGCTAGCCTGAGCACTACTAGACAAAATAGGATAACTAGTCGTTCAGTTACCTCGCGGCTGGAACTTGCGACTCAGTCAAGCCGCGAGGCCAAGATGTGAGCCAGCTCTATTTTGAAAAACCTGACTCTTCACATTCCATTCTCACTCTAATATAAATACCCCTTATACCCACGAAAGAAAGAGAGCTTCCAAAGGGAATTTTGAGAGAGAAACCCTAGAGAAAAACAAGATTGATTAATCCATAATCTTCACATAAGAGTCTCTTCAAATTCCTCTACTCTCTTCCTCTTCATTGTTAAATCCTTGAGAGGCCTTTTACCAAAACTTTTTCTCACCATATCCATTACTGTGAGAGGGCTGTTTGATGTTCTAGGAAGCAGTTAGGAAGGAACCAATTTACATTGGTTGATGCTATGGTCAAGTAGCGGAATCTGGGAAGCTAGAAAAGAAATAGGTTCGGCATAACCTTGTTGGAGCAAGAAGCTTAGAAGACTTAGGTACACTGGGTAGATTAGGCTTGGAGGGTCTATTGCTGTTCATGTATCCCAACTACATTTTCTAGTGGATTACTTACCGCTTGGAGGGCGACAGAGAGGTTTTACGTCAAAGGCTTTGGTTTCCTCTTCAATAACATATCGTTGTGTTGTCCTTGTGTTTTCATGTTTCTTCCCTTAATCTTTGCCTTTTATTTTCTGTTGTGGATGTGATTTTAATTGGTTTAGATTGTTTACCAATTCTGTTTTTAGCTTGTGTTCATTTTCCGCACACTAGTTATTTGTCATAAAACTTGAATTGGTTATTTTGTAATTGGGGGTCTAAACGTTCAAGGGTGTTTTACACACTAATTAAACTTTCAGAGGCAAATTAATGGAACTGAGCTGCTTGAATAGGCATGCAACTGAGTTGCTTGAGGAGTTCTAGCAGTCACAGGTCAGTTTACATACAAATGTGGCGGTAGATGCGACTCGGCAGGTATTGCAAAATGATGGAACGCGCTGGATACCCCCATCACAAGTTGTGTACAAGCTTAACTATGATGCCGCGGTGTTTGAGGATTCTACTAGTTCTGGGTTCGGTGCGGTGATCAGAAACTCTACTGGAGAAGTTATGGTTGCGATGACAGTTAAGGGTCCGGCAGTCCAGGGAAGTGATATGGCTGAACTACTTGCATGTCGTAAGGCGCTAGAATTCGCCATTGATGCTGGTTTCACGGTGCTTATAGTGGAAGGGGACAGTGTCAGTGCTATAAGGTGGATTGCTTTAGATACGAATAACCAGTCAGCTATTGGACATGTTGTTGGAGACATCCGACATCTGGTAGGAGTTTTGGAATGGACTTCTGTGAGTTGCATTAAGAGAAATGGTAATAGGGTAGCACATGTGCTTGCTAGGTATGCCCAAAATGTTAATGTTGATTTATTTTGGATGGAATAGATTCCATCAGTTGCTGTTGAGTATGTAAACATTGATGCTTCCTTAATTTAATTGAAAGTTTGATTCCAGTTTCAAAAAAAATAAATAAAAAAGAAACTGCTTTTCGGTATGGAAAATAATGAAAGTGCTATATATGTATTTTCATACCTTAATCTATATAAGGACAAAAAATTATTTAGTTAAATTAATGGAAAGCATTGATTTATTTATTTTTTATAATCACTGTTATTAGTAGTTCTCTCTCCAAATAGATAGACATTTAGTATTATTTAAATTTTTTTTTAAAAAAAGTATTACACTTAGGACAAAGTTTGGCTACAAGCAATTGATTGTAGTTAATGCCTACAACACCACTCAATATCTTTTTATTAGATGTAAATTTTGATAAATCCACTATTAAATTACATTTTTTTCTATTACATTGCTTGCAAAATTTTGAAAATATCAAGTATCAATAGTTATGTTATCAATCAAATGTTGAAATTTCAAATTTTTGTAGTATAAAATTATGCATAAAATTTTCTTTTATAAATCGAATAATAAATAACATCTTTTTGACACACAAAATTTGATATGTATGTCAAGAATATAAAGAATATGTAATCTATTAGTTAGATTTTCAAAATATGTAACCATGTTAATTTTTTAGTGGGAGATGTAGCCAAACTTTGTCTTTAGACTTTACACTAAATAACTTTTTCCTATCTCAAAGAACAAAGTTTTCCTATGAACTAGTTTGTAGGTAATTGCTACAAACTTCCACTATACATTTTTATTGAATGTGAATTTTGAGTTTTTGACAAATCTACCGTTATATTGAACTTTGTTTTTTAATTATATTATCCATACTTGCGAAATCTCAAAAAGATCAAAGTCAATATTTATATCATTAGTCAAATACTTAAAATTCAAGTTTTTATAATCTTAAATTATGCATAATAATAAGTTTGTGAATCGAATAATATAAATAATATCCAATTTAAATTAAATTTGAAATATAAATTAAGAATATAAAAACATGTAATTCTGCTGTTAAAAGTTCAAAATATGTAATTTTTAAAAATTTTTTAGCCCACTTGTAGGCAAACTTTGTCAATCTCAAAATTCCAACTAGGGGAGGGGGGCACCACAAAACAGTGTAATTTGCTATCGTCGTTGAATTTTTAAATAATTGTTGATGTCCTTTTAACCTAACAGTGGTTTGTTTTTTATGGCTTGTAAATCAGGCCCAGAAGACAACGTGAGTAAATTGACCAACACGACAATTTTAGTCTAAAAAAGCCAACGGGAAAAGACTAAAAAAGGGTCGTCAAATTTCTCTGTTTTGAGCACTAGACGTTTGTTATTTATTTGAAAGAAATGAAAAATAAGAGGATTAGGGGAGGTGTAAAAGTTTCCTTTTATTTTACAATAAAAATTAATTTTTTCTATTTTACTTAATTAATTTACAAAAACATTCGCATCAAATTATATATAATATACTTTTTTTTATTAAGATAATACTTTCTCACCTTTTTTATTATTATTTTCCTTATCCATACACGATCCCACCACCTTACCACACACCACTTCTCTGAACACTCTCTTTTTCGTTTTCTCCTTCCCCTTTCTACTTTTGTCTTTTGCCTTCTCCTTCTTTCTTCTTCTACATTTTTTCTTCTTCAGCATCTTCTTTCTTTCTTCTTCTTCTTTTTCTTTTGTTATTCTTTCTTTCTTCTTCTTCTATTTCATTTCTAAAATTAATAATAATAATCTCTCTTTCTCCCCCTCTGTTTCTCTATCAATCGATGCTCTCTTCAAATCTATAAAAAAATAAAAATAAAAAAAATCTCTCTACCCAGCCTCCATGGCTCAATACACTCACACTCTCTACTTGAGTTGATTTTAAGTTGGGTTTGTGATGATTTTCATTAATTTTGGATTGATTGTGTTTGGATTAAATTGGTGTTGTAACAGTTTGGTTATGGTGGTGGTGGTGGTGGTGGTTATTGGTTAGTTGTGATGGTGGATGAATGTTGGTTGCCGACTTCTTCTTCTTCTTCTTCCTCTTGGCATTGAAGAGTGGGTGAGAGAGAGTTTGACAAGGCAAGGGAGAGGAGAGAGAAAAAATATAAAATAATCATATAAAAAGCTATAGTAACCGCGCATATATGTATCATTACTCTAGCAATTTTGCATATAAACAGTGTTTTAGACAAACTGATGTGGGTAGTTTTCTAGAAAAAAATGTGTAAAATTGTGTGAAATTTGCAACTTTTTTCTATTTTGCACTGATTGGTGCAAGTGCTCTAAGAGGATAAGTCCATTAGGTAGGTCCTTTTGTTTTGAAAAAGGTTATCAGCAAAACCCTTCAAATACTTCTTATATCTTTCTATTGAGTGTCAATTTTGAAAGGAGAAAGTTTAACTACAAAATTAGTTGTAACTTAAAACCTTACTTAATATCTTTTTATTGGAAATAAATTTTGACAAATCCATCATTAGATTATATTTACTTCTTATATCCTCTATACTTATAAAATTCCTATAAAATTAAAGATCAATAGCTATATCATCAATAAAATGTTTAAATTGAAAGTTTTTGTAACTAAAAATTATTCATAAAATATAAACTTATAGATCATATAATAAATAATATCTGATTAATATAAAATTTGATCAATGTATTAAAAGTGTAAAGAAGATGCAATTCAATAATTAGATTTTTAAAATATGTAGTAATGTTTATTTTATTGAGTAAAATTATAGCCTTAGGTTACAACTAATTTTGTAACTAAATTTTGTCCATTTTAAAAAATCTAAGCATTCAATTACATGTTCTTATTATATCCTCTATTAGAGGTGTGCAGCAAACCAGGCAAAATTGACCCAATCCAACCCAACCCGTTGGATTGGGTCGGCTTTTAAGGGTTGGTAGGTTGGGTTGGGTTATAAAACTTTTTTGGTTGAGTTCAGGTCTTAAGATTCACATATTTATCTAACCCAACCTGACCCACCTATATTTAATATATATTTAAAATTTTAAAAATATTTAAAAATATATATTCTACAATTTGCTATTTACTTTTTTGCCCCTCTTCCTAAATAAAACTCAAACACTAAGTTCTCTTAATATAGTTTGTGTTTATTTGGTGTTATGCTCATGATTAATTGGTTATAAATTTGCTCTTATTTGTAGTGATGTTATTCTGATGTTCAATTTAATAATAATAATAATAACAACAACAACAACAATAATAATAGTAATTAAAAAAAAAAAATGTCCAACCTGATCTACATGGGTTGGGTAGGACTCCTATGATGAGTTTGGTTGAGTTGGATTTTTTTTTTTTTTTTTTTTAACTCACCATGGTGGGTTAGATAGAAAAAACTACTCAACCCAATGTTTAAATTTCAAATTTGTGATCTAAAATAATGCAAAAAAAAAAAAAAAAAAAAAATTAATTGATTGAATTGTAAATAACATTCAATTTGAATGAAATTTGACATGCATGTTAAAAAAATACAAACATGCAATCTAACGATTATATTTTCAAATTTCACACTCAATAAAAAGATATATGAAGAGTTTGAAATATTTTTCTCCAAACTAGTTTGAAGATAAACCTTTTTTTTTTGTCTATGTTTCTCTTATTGTCATAAAAGATTAACATATAGCCATGACCATGTGTGTTTGATAGGAAGAAAAGGTTAAATTTTTAAATCCTTGCTAACCTCCTTTTAATATATGGCTGAGCCAAGAAAAAACCATGACAAATGTTTGAGTAATGCTAGGACCTTACCTCAAAATCAATCTCAAAAAAATATTTTTATGAAATATGAAAATGGTCGTGATTTTGGTCCATTAATCATGATAGATTGATCCAACTTGATGATATGATTTCAGTCAAAAAAAAAAAAATGATGAAATGATAGAATCCTCTACATGGGAGGAGGATGAGATGCAATACCATATCGATGGTTGAAAAAAAAAAAAAAAAAAAAAAAAAAAAAAAAAAACAACTTTTGCTCCCAACCATGGACAAAATGGGCTTTTGCCCTTTTCAGGCAAATTAATTAGCTTTATACCCTCTTTCCAAAACTAAGTAGGGAAATATCCCTCTTTTAAAACTCGATTTATGATAAATTGAGTTAGACCTTATAGTGGCGTTTTAAGGAGCCTATAGTGACGTCTTTTTTAAGGCCTATAGTGACGTTTTTTAGCTCGACCTCAGTGAAATCGAGTTATAGGTAAAAAAAATTGCCTATAACTCAATTTCATTGAAGTCGAGTTAAAAAAACGTCACTATAGAGCTTCAGAAAATTTTTTTTTTTTTAACTCCATTTATCGTAAATCGAGTTTTAAAAAAGGGTCATTTCCCTACTTAGTTTGGGAAAGGAGGTATAAAGCTAATTAATTTGCCCGAAAAAGGAAAAAGCCCATTTTGTCCCCCAATCATCTATAAGGTCCTTTTCCTTCCAACCATCAATTGGGCATTGCATTTCATGCAATAACCTAATCATACGATATAGACATACAGTAAATATACTCACCAACCAAGGTAAATTGTTAGTGATGATCAACTAGGAACACATACTTCTTCAACCTTATGGTACCCTTTGATGCACAAACAATGATAACTCCCGACTTCATTAACACAAAATTGTTTTCCCGGGCATATTTTTCCCTCATTACATTCTTCAATGTCTGCAGTTACAAATGTCATTTAAAGTAACTAAGAAGAATTAATTCAATGCCCAAAAATAAAACACTAAGAAGAAGTATAATCAAAAGAGACAATCTATTTAAACAAAATAGTTTGACTTATTTTTAGAATTTTTTTAACTAAACATATCATTTTGTTTTAAATATGCAAAGACAAGTAGTACTGAGTTTTAATTTTCATTTTTTATTTAGTTAATGGGTGTTGTGGCAATCTCTTATTAAAATAAAAGGAGATTCATTTTTAAAAAGTACCGGAAATAAGTCAAATCCTAAACGAAAATAAAAGTATTATTATTATAATTATTGTAAGGACACGATTCCTTTGCGGCCCAATAATGTGGTTGGGCTCGCACACAAAAGATCCCTCACAATATGATTTGTAGAGAGTGGGCTTGAAAAGCTTGGGTTTGGTCACGGGGCGATATTCCGGTCCTGATTTTAGAGGAATTCCTGTAGAAAAAGGGGTTGGGTTCGAATATTTAAACCCTATGGCGTCGCATCCTATGGGATTGGGCTCCTCGGACTTGATCTGAGGACCATTGAGGTCTTCCCTGGTTTCCCGACGGCGGGTCTTTTTTATGATCTGCATGTGTTATTAGGGTGTTTCCACCCATGGAGCCCTTTTTTCTGGAGGTGGGATCGGCCCTCAGATTCACTTACTTCTTCTTTTATACTAGCCTGCGTTTGTTGTCCTTCGTCCACGTGTAGGGTCAACCTTTACAAAACTGACATTTGTCCCATCAGTCCAATCCCGGAATTGTTGGGGATGGTTGATAAAGCTGAAGAATACGGCTCTGTCAGGGGCAGAACATTGAATGGCAATGAGAGCAGCTTTCCCGGATATTCTTAGATTCTCTTTTAGGTTTGGCCCTATACCAGTTTTACCCCTCTTTTCCGGTGGGATTTTGGATCTGCCGAGGATTGAATTGTCCTCGGCTGCATCCCAAAACTGTTTTGTGCTCGGCATTGTAGAGCTTGGGCCATAGTTCTTCTCGGCTTGGGCCTTCGGACTTTCTACTGGCAAATGGGCCTGGCCCATAAATTATTGGGCCCCACAATTATTATTATAAATCACAACCTATCAATTTAAACACTAGTAAAAAAAAAAAAAAAGTAACAATTTTTGTGTAACTAAAATATGGCAATATTTTACAAATTCATGAAAAATATAAACCTTTTATTATTTTTAAAAAACTTGTTGTAGATAAGTAAGTAAGTTGAATATATACCTTGGCAACCATCTTTGAGGTATGGGTTCCCATCGTAACCTTTCTTGCACTTGCAACGGTACTCAGAACCATTTTTGAGATCAGAACAATTGCTATTTGCTCCACATATGCAATTCCCTTTGTTCCGAGCAACTTCACTCGTCTCGTTACCAATTGCCCAATCAAGAACCATGGGAAAGGTTATATTGTTTTGTAGACTGGTTAGATAAGCTGAGGAGAAACTGAACTTGTCTTTCTGGATAATAAAGGCAAAGCTGCATGGATTGAAAAGGCCGGACATCTTTGTGTCTATTAAAGCTATATGCGGCAAAATCAATATATGTCAAACCTTCCGGAATATCTATATGGCAACACCCAATCCCAGAGCAATTCCCATTTACAATATTGCGTGTGTCGTTACATTGGGACATGAGAATACTATTAAGGAATGCGAAAGTGTCACAGCCAACTGCCATGAACTTGTTTTTGGTGACAGAAACTGTGAAACTGGGGACCTGGAGCCCTAGTTCCGTGTCATTTGACAGAGGCAATACTACAAAAAATAAGCTTATTTGCAATGGTCAAAGTTCATCACAAAAGCATAAAAAGCCATTGCAAATTCATATTACCAACGGCAAAAAGCCGTCGATGTCTGTCGGTAAAAGTCTCGTCGATAATACTATATTGCCAACAAGACTATCGCTAACACTTATTTTTTACAACAAAACTCCATCGTAAGTACTTAATAATTGCTGTCGCAAATTCAACATCATACGAGGAAATTGGACAACCAAATAGAGTTTGTTCGACAACTAAAGGTCATCATAAATACTTGCCTTGTCATCAAAAATAGAACTTCAAACGAGGAAGTTGGTCGACCAAATACCTTTTGTGACGAACAATGACCGTCATTATTGTATTTTTTCAACAACTAAAAGCCATCATAAATACCTAGTTTTTCATTGAAAATATAACATCAATGCAACCTATTACTTTTTTTTGACAAACTTTAGCTGTTATTAAAAACCATTTATCTCGTCACTTATACATTATTTACAAAAAAATAGCTCCGTCGAAAAAAAATTTATAATATTTTAATTTTATTTGATAATATCAAATATTTCTATATATGGAATAATTAATATATAAACTACAAAAACAAATCCATAACTCGATTTTGTACAAATCGAGTATTTTATTGAAACTCGATTTTAAGATAATTGAGTATCAAAATAAGGGCATTTACCTATATAGTTTCAAAATAGGGGCATATTACTAAATTTTTTTAAAAATAAGGGTAAAATGCTAGAATCCCCAAGCCTTCTATATACATATATATAAATATATATATATATATATATATTTATTTATATGTATATCTAAACTACATGTATTCGTTAGTCTAATATGATCTATCAATATATATTGCATATAAATAATAAAAGAATAATATAATCACCAATCTTATTATATAACTATAAGCTACTTTTGTCTTTTCTTGGAACTTTACTAACAAAGAAGAGGCAAACTTGAACAAGGCAAACTCTAAAAGGCTAAAACACAAATTAAACAAAGCACTATTATCAGGTGAAAAATGCTTCCCATGAATCAACAGATTGGTTGAGGCCATCAATACACACAAACATTACACTATGGACTAGCACCAAACTATCAAGAACTTTGCCTACAATACTAGATGATATATTATGAAAGAGGCATATCTAAACCAAACCTAAAATTTAGATAAAGGAAATAAACAAGCAAATATATTTACAAAACCACAATACATTAATCAAAAAATAAATCAAAAAATAAGGATCTAAGAAGACCAACCTTTTGGGTTTGATTATGATTGGGAGAAAGAGAGAGAATGAACAATAGATGGAGATAAGGGCTTCTTCTTTTCTTTTTCTTTTTTTCTTTTTTTTTTTTTCTTTTAGTGAAATAGGAGTGTTAATTTAGTGAGGGGGCAAGGGAGGGCGGGGGATTGAAAAAAAAAAGGTGGGGGCGCTTGCCTTTTAGTGAAAGGGAGAGGGAGAGTGCTAGGGAGCTAGGGTTTTGTCTTTTCCTTTCTTTTCTTTCTTTTTTTTTTTTTTTTTTTTACTAAAAGATAAAAATGATATTGTGGGGTTTTATTTTTTATATAAATAATAATAATAATAATAAGGCATGGCTAGGTTTGTTTTAAATCAATGTAACTTTATTTATTTATTTTTATAAAAAACTATTTATCTCATTTATGACAACCATGCCACTTTTTGTTGTTGTTGTTGTTGTCACTTTGACATATCACTTTTTATTAATTATTATTATTAATAAAAGATAGAAACACTATGAAATCTCACTTCTTGCAATTTTTTTTTTACATCAAGTTTTCTTTTTTGATAAAAGAAGATAGATTATCTATTTATTCAATATCTCAATTTAAAATAGGAAAGAGGGATGAGAGACATTCTTCACATCGGTCAAAGCTTGAATGTGAATGTGACTTGTGGATGATTCAAGAAATGAAGATGTGGATGTAGTAAAGGGATTACTTAGTATGTACCCAGAAGGGATTACTTATTATGTACCCACAATTTTTCAGTTTACCAATGGGTCATAGACCCAACTTCAATGTTGACCATATTTGACCAAATATTGACCAATTTTGACCAAGTTTTGCAAACTTTGACTACTCATTGTTCATAATCCAACTGTCTGATTTTTGTCATAGTTTACAAAAACCAATTTATTATCGCATTCTTCCAATCCAATGGTTAGATTTTCGATTTAATTCTAGAACATTATGGACACATGTCATTGTACCAACACATCAAGAAATTTTGATTGGTCACGTTCTCACAATCTAACCATTTGATTAAGCACAAAGTTCATCAAAAAAATATTTTATCACACTCTTTCAATCCAATGGTTAAATTTTATATCTGATTATGGTATAAGATGGAAGCGTGTTGTTATATCCACCTATCATGAAACTTCAATCACTAAAAATATTCAATACTCTCTCAAGAGAGTTATATACTATATAAACATTACTAAGAATTGGGAAAATGATCTAAAAAACACAACCCAAAATCTACAAAATGATCATAATGGATATGTATGTGACTTTTGACAACCTTGTTTTGCTATTTTAAATCTTGAAACTGATAAAAACATTAAAATCAAGAAAACCTTAAAACACTAACTAATGCCCAAAACCCACTTAAAACCTCCCTGATCAACCTAATTTGATCAAATCTAGTGGTCCTGGAACCAACTTTGAAATTTGACCAAAGATTGAACAAGTTTAATAGACTTTGATAAATTTTTGTAAGATTTGACTATTCTGTTCTCACAATCTGACCGTCTGATTGTCACTATAATTTACAAATACAAATATTTTACCATATTCTTCCAATCCCGGTCAGATTATGATCTCTATATGGTTGCATGATGGACACATATTGTTGTACCCACCTAATGGGAAACTTTGATTAACCCTGTTGACACAATCCGACCATCCAAAATGGTTGAAATACGCAATCAAAGCTAGGAGATGACCGAAATACTCATAAACTTCTAAAATAACCAAAACACAACCCAAAACCTACAAAATGACCAAAGTGCCCCTCAAAGCTTTAAGATGATCAAAATACCTTTTACCTCTAAAATGACCAAAGTAGCCCTTAAGTACTTGGAGGGTCTTGAAAGATGTTTTTGTGCAGCTTTTAAAATTAAGAAAAATTTCTAGATTTTTAAGAAATAATTGAGGAAAATTCACCATTCAAAGAAAATAACCATTTTTAATGTCCATATGTATGTTGGAACTCACCTTTATTGTGACAGATTTACCTTACCATCACTAATACTTTCTTTTCTTAAGAAAATTTTAACTATTAACGACAACCAACATGTTCGTCGCAAATAACAAATGCAATATATAGTGATGAAAAAAAAAAAATTAAACATTAAACACATGAAAAATAAGGGCATGAATTGCCCCCTTTGAAAAAAATTACCATTGTCGATGGCTTAGGTCCATCGCAAATCTTATTTACTGCGAGGGATCCAACTCCATCACTCATACATTCTTTCTTTTAAAACAAATTAACTATTTACGATGGTCAACATGTTCGTCACAAATACAAACTCAATTAGAAAAATAAAAAATAATAATTGTGATGGATAAATATCATCACAAATGTGAAAACTAAGGGGGAAATTTTCCCTCCAAAATATTTTACCATTTTTTATGACTTTATGTCTATCGCTAATATTCTCTTTTATATTTATGAAGGAAGAATGTTTGTCACAAATACTAACACCATAAAAAAAAAAAAAACATATTTGGTATTTTCGACGCATGAAAGCCATCACAAGTGTTAATAGTTTCAATGGTTTTTCTTCGGCCGTCATAAATAATACTTTATTAGCAACAAATATTTTTATTCCGTCGCAAAAAAGTAAGGCGGAACACTTCCCTCCAAAAAAAAAAAAATCATACTTTTGACAAAAATAATAGGCATTTTCGACAGACTTATTTTGCCGTTAATTACAAATGTTTTAATATTTGATGAGTAATTGTCGACAAAAGAGACTTGCCATTGAAAAAGCTAGTTTTTCCAACGGCTTTTTGTAGTCGTCGAAAAAGTTTCGTCACAAATAACAATCTTTTTTGTACTGATCCCCACTGGTTGTAACAGTTAATGGAATTATACATCATGATGTTCATCTCTCCTTCGATGGAAATGCTTGTAACATTGATGCTCCAGATCATTGGTTGAGGTTGGCCATACGATTTGCTATAGTTGATAAAAAAAAAAAAAAAATTCTACTTTCTTTCCGGTAACAACCTTTAGTTGTGCCAAAGGGATATGGAATTTTTACATCCCCACAGCTGTCGGAGCAGTTAGGCAAGGCTAATGGATATGCTATTACTGTGGCTGCCATTATTGCTGTTAACATCACACCAACCCAGGTGACTAGCACAAGCATCGAATGGAAACCCATAGCCCCACTATTTTCCTGGAAGAGCATCTAGGATTAGAGTGTTGAAAGTTGGTATGTATCAGCTTTTAAGATGGTGGACTTTTTTCAAAGCGCCCACCAAGTAGAAAATTTGTACGACTATAAAAATTTTTCACAAATTTTTACAAGTGACATGACAGTGTGTAATTAGTGAAGAAGAAATAGTAAATTTATGTATAAATGATAATTAACTACTCACGGTCTATCTTATAAGAACTGTGATAAAACCGTTATCAAATAATTTATGGACAAAATTTCTCATTGCGTAAAGAGAAGACCTATCATAATGTGCATTTTTATGGACCAAATCCCTCACCTCAAAGGTAGACCATAAAGTAATAAAACCGTTATCAAATAATTTGTGGACAAAATTCCTCACCACATAAAGAGAAGACCTATCATGATGTGCATTTTTATGGACCGGATCCCTCACCTCAAAGGTAGACCACAAAGTAAACCATTGCCTTTATGGTCTACCTTTGAGGTGAGGGATCCAGTCCATAAAAATGCACATCATGATACGAGGTTTACATTGTGGTCTACCTTTGAGGTGAGGGATCCGGTCCATAAAAATGCACATCATGATAGGTCTTCTCTTAGCACGGTGAGGAATTTTGTCCTTCCCTTTTCTTTTCTTTTTTACTTGATACCAAAAATATAATAATAATAATAAGAAGAAGAAGAAGGTAGACATTGACTTTGACAAGGTCTAAATTAAAATTATACTTAAGTAATACATAAAAGCACCAATTAAACTTTTTTTAAAGTACAATTCACTCAGTTGCCTATAAGGGTTAATTTCACGAGGGAATCTAAACATACACACCTAAATGATTAAAAATTATAATCATTACTCCAACTCTAACAAAGACTACATCAAATCTAAATAAAAAAAAATAAGTATCCGTCTAGAACAACTTATTTAACAATAATTAAAAACGTTTTTGTTGAAAATACTGTAAATAAAAGTAAAAGTTAACTGAAATATTACCATGAAACTTATGAAAATAATTTTTTTAATTATCATATATTTGTTTATTTATATTATAGACAAAAAAAATTGGCAAATGTAGTACACATTTCCAAAATATGTACAATATTTACCATATTTTTACAATTGTGTACAATATTTGCTACTTTTTGTGTCTGTAATGTAATCTTACTTTGCAAGTACAATATAAACATACAAAGATCCTTAAAAGATAAACAAAAACAAGCTCAAACCAAATTAGTGTACTTGGGGAAAAAAAAAAAAAAAAAAAAACAAGACAACTAATATTAATCCTTTTTTTGTGAAAACTAAAACTATAATAAATTTTACACCAAAGAAAACTTACAAACCAATGTGATAATGGAGTAATAGAGTAACGAAAAATATGAAGTGAGAATTTATTCTTGATTTTATGAAAGGGAAAGTACATGAGGTTTAATCTTAATCTATATAGAGATAGATATGGGCCATTTGATGTTGGTAATATCGTGGATCGTGAGCCCGATTATTGAGGAGAAAGACATTAGCTTTTCTGTCCTTATTCTTCTCCTAGATTTTCCTAGCATCTTCTACTTCTTCTTACATCTATCTCTCTCCCTCTCCTAACAACTCAATGTTAATGATATTTTTATCATCTTCAACCACCCCCACCATAACAACAACAATGAGACTATTGAGATTTAAGCTAAGAGAGGGAGTCTATGCCATTGACGAGGTTTCAATTTTCTTTTAGATTCGTTATCTATCATGTGTCTTAAAGAATGGGAGATTTTTAAATAATAGAGGACACAAACCCTAAAAATAATTTCATACAAAAGTTCAATTGCACCTCCACTTTGTCAAATTGTCTAATTGTTTCTCTCTCTCTCTCTCTCTCTCTCTCTCTCTCTCTCTCTCTCTCTCTCTCTCTATATATATATATATATATATATATATATATATACATACAATTTTAGAGTAAATTACAACTTACCTACCTGTGATTTAACCAAAATTTAAGTTGTCAACCTATGATTTTAAATTTAACACTTTACCCAGTTGAAGTTTGACCGAAATTTAAGTTGCTTACCTATAATTTAAAATTCTATAATGTAAGTGTTCTGTTGGATTCTTTTTTATCTTATTTGATCTTGTAATTTTATGTTTTTGGTATTTTTGAAGGAGGGAGACATAAAAGTGAAGCAAAATTACATATTTAACACTATTTCTAATAAAGTTGGGTTACGAAACTCTAACTGAGATAACCTTAGGTGAGCAAAGTGTAAAATTTCAAACCATAGGTAGACAACTTAAATTTCAACCAAACCACATGTGGATAAGTTGTAATTTGCCTATAATTTTAATGTGGGTGAAAGAGGAATGAACAAAAAACTAGAAATTTAAAGTCACAAAAAGAGAGAGATGGATAAATGCGAGCTACACTAAACCAAATGATAAAAACCATTTAAAAAATCAATACAAAAGACTTAATTAGGAAACCTACATCTTTGCCATTAATACATACATAACAGTCCTTAACAAAAAACTACTACCATGATTACTACACTTCCAATGGTCAAAACACCTTACAAAACAAACACAATTACTACACTTCCAATAGTCTAAACACCTTAAAAAAAAAAAACACAATTACTACACTTCCAAACAACTTTAAAACTCCCAACTTTGTGAGTTGAATACATGCTTCAAAATTAGGTAGCTCATTATAATACCATATCAAATTCAATTATCAATTGATACAAATTTATTACCAAGGACTAAGTAATTATCTCCCATCTTCCACAGATTTCAATACTTGCTCTTTGATGCTATCATACACAGCAGTTGTACTAGTAGAACAACCAGTGTCAACATCAATGTTGAAAGAGTGACTAGTTGCACTAAGCAAGTACTCAATCTTTTTTCCATCGACATTAATGTTTCCCAATGGAGTCTTTTCCATACTTCTCAATCTCTCCAGCTCCTTTGCCACTTCTTTCATGAAAGGCCTATCCTCCCCTCTCAAACTTAGGCACCTTTTTGCAAGATTAGCAATTTCCTTTAGTTGCTCAATATTACCCTCACTAACAATGTGATCTTCAAGAATTTGAAGTAGGTGATCCTCTTTTATAGCAGAAACAAAAGATATTGCTAGATTTCTATCAATTTCTGGCCTATCAAAAGAAAGTGCCTTCTTACCTATTAACAACTTTGCCATAACAACTCCAAAGCTATATACATCACTTTTTTCTGTTAGTTGGCTAGTTTGCATGTATTCTGGGTCCAAATACCCCAAAGTTCCTTGCACCAAAGTGTTCAGTTGTGTTTGATCAAGAGGAACTAGCCTTGAAGCTCCAAAGTCAGCCACTTTTGTTGTATAATCATCATCCAATAGTATATTCACAGTTTTCACATCTCTGTGTATAATTGACATAGAAGTTGACGAATGCAAGTATGCAAGTGCTCCTGCAATTTCTATTGCACTTTCCAGGCGTTTCTCCCATGAAAGTAAGGATGATAGACTTTTATCATGAATGTGATTGGAAAGAGTCCCATTTGTGATGAATTCATAAACTAATAAGGGAACTTCTGTTTCTAGACAACAACCAAATAGCTTAACCACATTCCTATGGTTAATTTGGGTAAGAACAATCATTTCATTTATGAATTGCTCGATTTGGCTTTGATCACCAATTTTGGACCTCTTAATGGCAACTACTGTGTTATCTGATAATACTCCTCTATACACAGTTCCATAGCCTCCTTGGCCAAGGACTTTACTCTCATCATAGTTGTTGGTGGCCTTTTTGAGCTCTTCTGTAGTGAAGATTTTGGTTGTCTCGATAGACTTTTGGTGATTAGAGAGTTTCTGTTTTAACAATAAGCCACCATTTTGTTGGAAGAATTTTTCTTTGAGTTTGATGATCTTTCTTTTTTTTCAATCCCCAATATATCCAAGAACATCCCAGAAGCAGTACTAAGAGGCTTATTATGCTGATACCTACACACCTTCAAACATGCATTTTCACTAAGAACAATGTTTTAAATTTATACTTTTAATAGTATCATTGTCTATTTTATGGCAAATATTTTAACACAGTAAAAGGACAAATTAAATATTTAATATACGTATCATATAAAGATGAATGAATCAAGATTTCAATTACACCGTAAATAGTGACTCAGTGACCGCCACATAAATATAAATCTCCTATGAGCAGCTTTAATAAAATCCAACTCATGTCAAATTATATCAAAACTAAAAATATGGACAGATAAAATAGAACTGGTGAACCAAGTTTTGAATTGACATCCTTTTTAAAAGTACAATGTTACTTGGTTAGCTGAGAAGAAGACAATTAGCCCAGAATATATAATTTCTTTAAAAATATCAAGGCTTATATATCAAAGATTGAACCTCCCACAAGTAGAACTAAGAGCCTAAGAGGCCATCCATATTGTTTTAATTTGCACCTTGAGCTAGCGAACCTAGTTGAGAATCTCAATCAATAGCCTTGTTTATATAATCAATGTGCGGACCCATCTAAATTTCTTATTTTCTGCATGGTCCATGACTGTAAATAATAATAATAATAATAATAATAATAAAACATCCTATTGATATCATTTCCGCAACTAAAGAGCTCAACCCGTCACCCAATCAAAAACAAGAAAAAACAAAAACAAAAACTCGAGTATAACTGCATTTAGGGTCTATTTTGCATTTAGTATATAAGGATAGACTGCTAGAGTTTTAGTTTTGGACCTTTTGCAATAACATGCATTTCGGGTCTATGATCGACAGACTATAATGTTAAAGTGTTATTATTCTGTTCAATAAAAAAATTGAGAAACTGCGTTTCGGTATGGAAAATAATAAAAGCTATATAATAAAAGTGCTATATATGTATTTTCATACCTTAATCTATATAAGGACAAAAAATTATTTAGTTAAATTAATTAAAGTATTTATTTATTATTATTATTATTATTATTTTATAATCACCGTTATTAGTAGTTCTCTCTCAAAATAGATAGACATTTAGTATTTTTTTTTTTTTTTTAAAGTATTACACTTAGGACAAAATTTGGCTACAAGCAATTGATTATAGTTAATGCCTACAACACTACTAAATATCTTTTTATTAAATATAAATTTTGATAAATCCATTATTGAATTACATTTTTTTTCTATTACATTGCTTGCAAAATTTTGAAAATGTCAAGTATCAATAGTTATGTCATTAATCAAATGTTAAAATTTCAAGTTTTTGTAGTATAAAATTATACATAAAATTTTCTTTTATAAATCGAATAATAAATAACATCTTTTTGACACTCAAAATTTGACATGTATGTCAAGAATATAAAAAATATGTAACTAATAGTTAGAATTTCAAAATAGGTAACCATGTTAATTTTTTAGTGGGAGAGGTATCCAAACTTTGTCTTTAGACCTTACACTAAATAACTTTTTCCTATCTCAAAGAACAAAGTTTTCCTTTGAACTAATTTGAAGGTAATGACTACAAATTTCTACTATATTTTTTTTATTGAATGTGAATTTTGAGTTTTTGACAAATCCGCCATTATATTGTACTTTTTTAAAAAAAATTATATCATCCGTGCTTGTGAAATCTCAAGAAGATCAAAATCAATATTTATGTCATTACTCAAATATTTAAAATTCAAGTTTTTATAATCTTAAATTATTCATAATAATAAAATTTTAAGTCGAATAATATAAATAATATACAATTTAAACTAAATTTAACATACAAATTAAGAATATAAAAACATATAATTCAACTATTAGAAGTTCAAAATATGTAATTTTGTTAATTTTTTAGCCCCCTTATAGGCAAACTTTGTCAATCTCAAAATTCCAACTAGGGGGAGGGGGCACCACCAAACAGTGTAATTTGCTGTCGTTGTTGAATTTTTAAATAATTGCTAAAGTCCTTTTAACCTAACAATGGTTTGTTTTATTATGGCTTGTAAATCAGGTCTAGAAGACAACGTGAGTAACGTGACCAAACGCGACAATGGCAGTCTAAAAAAGCCAATGTGAAAAGTCTAAAAAAGTGTCGTGAGATTTCTCCATTTTAAGCACTAGACATTTGTTATTTATTTGGAAGAAATGAAAAATAAGAGGATTAGCATTGGAGGTATAAAAGTTTCCTTCTATTTTACAATAAAATTCAATTTTTTTTATTTTACATAATTAATTTGCAAAAACATCCATGTTAGATTATCTATAATATACCTTTTTTTTATTAAAATAATATTTTTTCACTTTTTTTTTTTAAATTTTCCCTACCCATGCACAGTCCCACCACCTTACCACACACCACTCCTCTGAACACTCTCTTTCTTTCTTTTTCTTCTTCCCCTTTCTACCATCTTCTTTCTTTCGTCTTCTTCTTTTTCATTTCTTAAAATAAAAAAAATTTAAAAAAATTAAAAAAAAAAACTCTCTATCAAGCCTCCATGGCTCTATACACTCACACTCTCTACTTGAGTTGATTTTAAGTTGGGGTTGTGATGATTTTCATTAATTTTGGGTTGATTGTGTTTGGATTAAATTGATGTTATAATGAGTTGGTTGTGGTGGTGGTGGTTGGTTAGTTGTGATGGTGGATGGATGTTATGCAGTCAACTTCTTCTTCTTCTTCTTCTTGGCATTGAAGAGTGGGTGAGAGAAAGTTTGGCAAGGCAAGGGAGAGGAAAGAAAAAAAATACAAAATAATCATATAGAAAGCTATAGTAACCGTGCATACATTTACGGTTACTATAGCAATTTTGCATATAAACAATATTTTAGACAAACTGATGTGAGTAGTCTTAGAGCAATAATGTGTAAAATTTGCAACTTTTTCTATTTTGCACTGACCGGTGCAAGTGCTCTAAAACAATAAGTCCATTAGGTAGATCCTTCTGTTTTGAAAAAGGTTATGAGCAAAACCCTTAAAATACTTCTTATATCTTTCTATTGAGTGTCAATTTTGAAAGGAGAAAGTTTACCTACAAAATTGGTTGTAACTTAAGAACCTTACTCAATATCTTTTTATTAAAGATGAATTTTGACAAATCCTCTATTGGATTATATCTACTTCTTATATCCTCTATTCTTATAAAATTCTTAAAAAATTAAAAATTAATAGTTATATCATCAATAAAATGTTTAAACTAAAATTTTTTGTAATTAAAAATTATTCATAAAATATAAACTTGTAGATCATATAGTAAATAATATCCCATTAATACAAAATTTGACCAGTATATTCAAAGCGTAAAAGACATGCAATTCAATGATTAGATTTTTAAAATACTCCCTCCGTCCCACTTTGTTTATCCTGTTTGAAAAGTCAAACTTTTTAAGGGAACATCATTTATTGTCTTGTCTACCTTTTAAAAATATATAAGTTTCTAAAACTACCCCTAAATAAATTTATCAAAAAAAAGAGTTAGTAAATTAATAGGGGTATAATAGGAATATTAGTAAATTAATGACTCTTATTTTTAGAAACAGGACAATATTTTGGGACATCCCAAAATGGAATAGAGGACAAACAAAG
The DNA here is from genome assembly GCA_029955605.1 of Quercus engelmannii. Taxonomy (NCBI): domain Eukaryota; kingdom Viridiplantae; phylum Streptophyta; class Magnoliopsida; order Fagales; family Fagaceae; genus Quercus; species Quercus engelmannii. The sequence continues at coordinate 49,812,290 of JARPSG010000010.1, forward strand.
TGGGACGGAGGGAGTATGTAGTAATGTTTATTTTATCGAGTAAGGTTGTAGCCTTAGGCTACAACCAATTTTGTAGATAAATTTTATCCATCTTAAAAATCTAAGCATTTAATTACATGTTCTTATTATATCCTTTATTAGAGGTGTGTAGCAAACCACGCAAAATTGACTTGATCCAACCCAACCCGTTAGATTGGTTCGGTTTTTAAGGGTTAGTAGGTTGGGTTAGGTTATGAAATTTTTTGGTTGAGTTCAAGTCTTAAGATTCACAAATTTATCTAACCAAACCTGACCCACCTATATTTAATATATATTTAAGGGTGTGTAGCAAACCAGGAAAAATTGACTTGATCCAACCCAACCCGTTAGATTGGTTCGGTTTTTAAGGGTTAGTAGGTTGGGTTAGGTTATGAAATTTTTTGGTTGAGTTCGAGTCTTAAGATTCACAAATTTATCTAACCGAACCTGACCCACCTATATTTAATATATATTTAAAAATTTAAATATATATTAAAAATATATACTATACAATGTTGTTATTTACTTTTTTGCCCATCTTCCTAAATAAACTCAAACACTAAGTTCTCTTCCTATAGTTTGTGTTTGTTTGGTGTTATGCTCATGATTATTTAGTTATAAATTTGCTCTTATATGTAGTTGTGTTTTTTAATGTTCAATTTAATAATAATAATAATAATAATAGTAATAAAAAAAAAAATATCCAACCTATGGGTCCAACCTGATCTACGTGGGTTGGGTTGTACCTCTATGATGAGTTGGGTTGAGTTGGATTTTTTTTTACTCACCATGGTGTATTAAATAGAAAAAACTACTCAACCCGATCCATGCACTCCTCTATCCTCTATACTTACAAAATTTCAAGAAAAAAAAAATCAACCAATTACTATATATGTCATCACTCAAATGTTTAAATTTCAATTTTGTGATCTAAAATAATACATAAAAAAATAATTTAATTGATTGAATTGTAAATAACATTTGATTTAAATGAAATTTGATATGCATGTTAAGAACATAAAAAACATACAATTTAATGGTTATATTTTTAAATTTTACACTCAATAAAAAGATATATGAATAGTTAGAAAGATTTTTCTCCAAATTAGTTTTGAGATAAACCTTTTTCGTTTAAGTTTCTCTTCTGGTCATAAAAGATTGAGAGGTCGCCATGACTGCGTGTGTCTGATAGGAAGAAAAAGTTAAATTTTTAAATCATTGCTGACCTCCTTCTAATATAGGGCTTAGCTAAGACAAAACCATAACGAATGTTTATGACTAATGCTAGGACCTTACCTCAAAATCAATCTCAGAAAATGATTTTTATGAAATATGAAAATGGCCGTGATTTTGGTCCATTAATCGTGATAGATTGATCTAACTTAATGATATGATTTCAGTCAAAAAAAAAAAAAATTTTGATGATATGATAGAATCCTCTACATGAGAGGAGGATGAGATGCAATACCATATTGATGGTTGGGGGGGTGGGAACAACAACAACGTTTGCTCTCAACCATCTGTAAGGTCCTTTTCCTCCCAACCATCGATTGGGCATTGCATTTCATGCAATAACCTAATCATACGATATAGACATACAATAAATATACTCACCAACCGCGAGGTAAATTGTTAGTGATGATCGACTAGGAACACAAACTTCTTCAACCTTATGGTATCCTTTGATGCACAAACAATGATAACTCCCGGCTTCATTAACACAAATTTGTTTTCCCGGGCATTTTTTCCCCCCGTTGCATTCGTCAATGTCTGTAGTTACAAAGGTCATTTAAAGTAACAAAAAAGAATTAATTCAATGCCCAAAAATAAAATACTAAGAAGAAGTATAATCAAAAGAGACAATCTATTTAAACAAAAGGTTTGGCCTACTCCTAGTCCTTTTTTAAATGAACATAACCTTTTATTTTAAATATACAAATTTTAATCTCCACTTTGTTATTTAATTAGGAAATGATATAGCAGTTTCTCATTAAAACAAAAGAAAATTTATTTTTAAAAAGTTCTTGAGATAAGCGAACTCTAAATGAAAATAAAAGTATTGCCTAGCTATTAAATTAGAGACAAATAAAAAAAAAATTCAAAATTTATTGAAATTGTAAGTCACGATTTGTATAACATCATCATCATCATCATCATCATCATCATCATCATCATCATCATCATCATTATTATTATTATTATTATTATTATTATTATAAATCACAACCTATCAGTTTAAACACTAGTTAAAAAAAATAAATAAATAAAATAACATTTTTTGTGTAACTAAAATAAGGCAATATTTTAAAAATTCGTGAAAAATATAAACCTTTTATTATTTTTTAAAAACTTGTTGTAGATAAGTAAGTAAATTGAATATATACCTCGGCAACCATCTTTGAGGTATGGGTTCCCATCATAACCTTTCTTGCACTTGCAACGGTACCCAGAACCATCTTTGAGATCAGAACAATTGCTATTTGCTCCACATATGTAATTCCTTTTGTTCCGAGCAACTTCACACGTCTCGTTACCAATTGCCCAGTCAAGAACCATTGGAAGGGTTTCATTGTTTTGTAGACTGGTTAGATAAGCTGAGGAGAAATTGAACTTGTCTTTCTGGATAATAAAGGCAAAGCTGCATGGATTGAAAGACCAGACATCTTTGTGGCTTTCAAAGCTATATGCTGCAAAATCAATATCTGTCAAACCTTCAGGAATATCTACATGGCAACACCCAATCCCAGAGCAACTCCCATTTACAATATTGCGTGTGTTGTTACATACGGACAGGCAGCCGGTGGTAAACGGTGCATCTTTGAGTTTACCATTAAGGAATGCGGAAGTGTCACAGCCAACTGCCACGAACTTGTTTTTGGTGACAGAAACCGTGAAACTGGCGGCCAGGAGCCGTGTATCCGCGTTATTTGGCAGAGGCGTACCACTCTGGTTGTAACAGTCAATGGAGCGATACGCCATGATGCCCATCTCTCCTTCGATGGAAATGCTTGTAACGGGGAAGTCTCCTATCATTGGTTGAGGTTGGCCGCGGTTCGATTCGCTACAGTCGATAGAAAAGACTCCACCTTCTTCCCGGTAACAACCTTCAGTTGTGCCAAAGGGATATGGAATTTTTACATCCCCACAGCTGTCGGAGCAGTCAGGCAAAGCTAATGGATATGCTATTGCCGCGGCTGCCATTATTGCTGTTAACATCACACCAACCCAGGTGACTAACACAAGCATCGAATGGAAACCCATAGCCCCACTATTTTCCCAGAAGAGCATCTAAGATTAGAGTTTTGGAAGTTGGTACGTATCAGCTTTTAAGATGCTGGACTTTTTATAAGCGCCCACCAAGTAGAAAATTTGTAGGAATATCAAACTTTTTCACAAATTTTACAATGGTTGTGATATGACAGTGTATAATTGGTGAAAAATAAATAGTAAATTTATATATAAATGATAATTAACTACTTACCGTTTATCACGTTAAAACTATAACAAAAACATTATCAAAAAATTTGTGGACAAAATTCCTCACCGCGTAAAGAGAAGACTCATTATGATGTGCATTTTTATGGACCGGATCCCTCACAAGTATACCATAAAGTAAACCTTTGCCTTTTCCCTTTTTTTTACTGGATACCCAAAAAAAAATTAAAAAATTAAAAATTAAGGTGGACATTGACTTTGACAAGGTCTAAACTAAAATTATACTTAAGTAATACACAAAAGCACCAATTAAACTTTTTTTAAGTATAATTCACTTAGTCGCCTATAAGGGTTAATTAATTGCACGAGAGAATCTATACATACACACCCAAATTATTAAAATTAATAATAATTACTCCAATTTTAACAAAGACTACGTCACATCTAAAAAAGAAAAAAAAAAAAGATTAAGAATCCATCTATGAATAACTTATTTAACTGAAATTAAAAAAAAAATTATTAAAAATACTGTAAATAAAAGTAAAAGCTAAATGAAATAGTACAATGAGACTTATGAATAGTACCAAAAAATGAAGTAAAACCTATGAATAATATCACAAAAAAAAAAAAACCCTAAATAGTAAAATAACCTGACTTTAAATTCTAATCTCAAAAGCAACCTAAAAGTGCATATCAAATCAAATTAAAATGTGGTTTGAATCAGGTTTTAGTTGTTTTTTGTGTACTATCATGGTCCCACTGTACTGTTTGTGGGCCATTTTATTGAAAAAAAAAAAAGACACTTTATTTTTTTGATAAAAACATCTTATTTTTTGTAACTGTATCCGTTGTTGGGTTCTTGGGTCAGTTAGGCAAGGCTAATTAAAATGCTATTGCTGTGGCTGCACAAGCATCCTCTGGAAACCCAAACCCAAATGACTTGCCACACAAGCATCCTCTGGAAACCCATAGCCCTACAATTTCGAAGAAGATTGTCTTAGAGCATCTCCAATGGTGTAGCTAAGAGCAAAATATTCTCTATAATAGAGAATGAGACAAAAAAAAAAAAAAAAAATGGTCTCCAATAGATTCTCTAAACCTTGAATTTTTTTTTGGCTCATGAACAGTAGCTCATCAAATCTGATGGGCTACTGTACATCCTTCAAATGTTTTTTTCTATTATAATAATCAGGTATTGAATAAAAAAATGTTAGAAGATGTGTAGTTGTTAAAAAAAATAATAATGAATAAAGAATGAATGAAGAAATAATATTTAAATGAGATAAAGAATGGGATAAAAAATCTGTTGAAAAGTGTATTTGAAAAAGTGGGTAGTTAAAAGGTAAAAGTCACTATTCATTCTCTAAACAATACAAAAATTTCAAGAATTTGTTAGAGATGCTCTTAGTGTATGGAAAACTTCATCAATGCTGGATTTTTTTAAAAGCAAACGGAATATATAAAAGATTAGGGGAGGGTCTAGTGTAGTAGCCTCATGCAACTCCTCTCGCATTATTTTTACTTTTCAAAATTATTAACTTTTTTTTAATTCTTAACCTTTTTTACTTTTTTAACTTCCTTGATCCGATAGTTGATAACTTTTGATCTGAACCGTTGAAAAGGTATTGCATGGTGCAATATTGCACCAAGTCTCAATTCGGCTATTGTCAATCACCGATTTGGGGTGTCCCAAATTCCATTATCAGTCTACTATGTAGGCCCTACGAGTCCTCATCTTTAAGGGGATGCTTGGTTGTGTTGTTTAAACAACAATTTTCGTTGTTTAAACAACACAACACGTATTTTCGTAACACTTTTTCACCCATAAGTATTTTCACAACACTTAAACAATGTTACTAGAACAATATTATCAAACGGGTTCTAAATCTCAAAGTGCGTGTTGCATATGATAGGGGCCTAAGTTTGAACTAAATTGTACTACATACTAATGAAAGTCTTTGTATTTTTTTTTTTTATTCAAATATTTTAGAATTACAACATTATTCTGTAATTTTTGTTGCAATTTGTTGAAGTAATTAACTATAAGTGGTTGAAAATTATTTTCATATGGACTTACTAATTTTTCATTATTATTTATAATTAACTATATCTGAGTTGTGGCGAGTTAGAGGATCGTTCAAATTGCATAGGGAGAAGAGTCTATTTACATGACTATTATAATTGTTTATTCTAAAGTGAAATTTCCAAGATAGGTTATTTATGTTTTAGAGTGGCTTTTTATTTGAAGAGTTCATCAAAAGATTTTTACTTTGTCACCAAATCCTTGTCTCTTTATTACTTTTGGATTGTGGTGACATGTTTGTGGTTGATTATTTACCATTGTTGCACTATCTATTGGATAATTTGGATTATTAAATACGGACTAAAGTGACACTTAATCTACTAATTTGTTAGTTGGGTCTAAGTAAGATTATTCAATAGGAATACAGATATGAATCAGTATAAAAAGTATTCAATGTAAAGATAGTGTAGTTAATTCCAGGTGGCTAGTCTCTTGAAATTAAGGGGGAGAAAAAGGTAAGGTGATGGCCAAAGAGAGATGATGAGTATCCAAGGGTTACGTGCTTAACCCATGATCTGTTGTCATTTTTCTTTAGTTGCCACCTTACCCTTTATGCAGCAATTACTGCATACAAGGTTGTAGTAAATCCTCTCCCTATAATAAAAATAATAATAATAATTTATATTTTCATACTTACCTTAACAAAAAAAAAAAAAAAAAAAAACCAAAAAAAACCTAATTAATTCAATTAATGGCTAACATTTAGTATTATTTTATTACTATCATCAAGGTCAACAGTAGTTCTCTCTCCAAAACAGAAAGACGTCCTTTTGAAAAATAAGGAGTATCACACTAATTAATTGCTTTACCCTAGCTCAAAATTTTAACATTAGCAAGTTCTTTTTCTTGTTTTTGGGTAATCTTAGCAAGTTCTTTTTCAAACACTGTCATTTGCTTCCATCTTTATAGTTGAATTTTTAAATCATTGCTGACATCCTTTTAGCCTAAAGATGCTTTGTTTTATTGGGAAATGTTGGAGACACACACTTATGCATAATTTTGTGTCACAATTTGTCATATGATGAGTTGTGGTTGGTTAGAATCTACTAGCACACTCTAACCAATCACAATTCACCATACGGTGAATTATGACACAAAATTGTGTAAAAGTATATGTGTCCAATATTTCTCGTTTTATTGTTCCTTATAAATCAGTCAATCACGTCCAACAGAGAAAAAGAGAATAAAGATTATTAAAAGAAAAAGAAATAGAAAAAGGATAACGATGATATTTCTCTAGCAGAAAACGTCACTCACGTGACCACACATATATGGCGATGGCATTCCAAAAAGGCCAAAATAATATATTAGAAAAAGACTAAAAAAGGGTCGTGATAGGTAGGGCAAGTTTGTGTTTCTCTTTGAGTAGAGAAAGTGAAGTATAAATATATTAAATAATCGTGAGTGCGTCTGATTGGAAGAAAAAGTTATTGTTCCTTGTAAATCAGTCAATCAGGTCCAACAGAGAAAAAGAGAATAAAGATTATTAAAAGAAAAAGAAATAGAAAAAGGATAATGATGATATTTCTCTATCCGAAAACGTGAGTCACGTGACCATATATGGCGATGGCATTCCAAAAAGGCCAAAATAATATATTTAAAAAGACCAAAAAAGGGTCGTGATAGGTAGGGCAAGTCTGTGTTGCTCTTTGGGTAGAGAAAGTGAAGTATAAATATATTAAATAATTGTGAGTGCGTCTGATTGGAAGAAAAAGTTATTGTTACTTGTAAATCAGTCAATCAGGTCCAACGGAGAAAAAGAGAATAAAGATTGTTAAAAGAAAAAGAAATAGAAAAAGGATAATGATGATATTTCTCTAGCAGAAAACGTGAGTCACGTGACCATATATGGCGATGGCATTCCAAAAAGGCCAAAATAATATATTAGAAAAAGACCAAAAAAGGGTCGCGATAGGTAGGGCAAGTCTGTGTTTCTCTTTGGGTAGAGAAAGTGAAGTATAAATATATTAAATAATCGTGAGTGCGTCTGATTAGAAGAAAAAGTTAAAGGAGCATGCCTACCTTTAATTAGTGCTTACCATACGGATTGATTAATTAAAACTACCTCCCATTGTTGATTGATCCGCATAATAGTGCAGCGATCACAAACTTGAGACCTTTTGTTGGCCAATTTTATATACTTACGGTCTGAATCAATTTCTTTGTCATCATATATATATATATATATATATATATATATATATATATACTTCTATGCTTTAATTATTAATTGTGTTAATTTTGTTTTTCAAATTAATTTTAGAACTAAATCTCAATCTTATCTTTAATTATAGCAACTTAAACTTATAAGCATAAAATTGATTATATTTGAATGCATAGAGAGATGAAATTAAGTAAATTGTGAAGCATCATAGTAAAGATTAATAACTTTAAAGCTCAAACATCCAAGTTTAGTTAGCTTAATTTTCAAAAAAAAAAAATATATATATATATATATATATATATAGGTAGTACAGTATGCTAAGCTTAGTGGACAATTTTTAAGGATTCATTTGGTTGGAAAAGTGAAATGATAGAAAAGATTTTAATCTTTTTTTTTTTTATTTAATTATGGAGTGAAAAAGTGGAGGGATAAAAAAAAACTATTTGGTTGAGAAGAAAAACTAGAGAATATATCCAAACATAACCCTTTTCCAAAAACCCAATTGCAGACTACCATGAGTAAAAGATTCTCTCAGAAAGACAAGGGCAAGGCACCAGCGGTGCAACCCAGAGGTTTCCGAAAGCCCTCAGTAAAAATTTCGGATATGTCTATCAAATTTATTACTATTGTTTGAAACATTAATATCTATAACTTCTTTATTTGTAGGAGGATCAAAGGGGTCTATCATGGAATTAGAAAATTCTTTTACAATATCATGTTTATTTATGTCTGTCGGATTTTCTTCTTTAATTTCTTTAATTTCCTTTTTTACCATTTCTTCTTCTGTCAGTAGAGCTATTGGTTTTAATTTCATTTTTACCTTTTCTTTCTTGTCTTTTTCTTTCTTTCTACAATCCGTAACATGGTGACCATATTTCCTGCACCTAATGCAAGCAATAGGTATTTCTATAGAGTCTTTTAATTTTAATAAATATTCTTTCTTTTCTTTATGGTGATTCGGTAGATTTTCTATCAGTTTTATTATTATGTCTTTTTGTTTTCTTTTTCTTTTATTAATCTTAAGTGGATTGGTTGATTTTAACTCTTTCTTTACTTGATCTATCTCTTTTTGACTAACATTAAATATTTCCATCAATTCTTTTATAATATCTTTCTCAAATTCTAATTTACTAATTTGTTTAATAATTCTATTATGTCTGTCACATTGTTTTTTAGTATGTCCATATCCTTTGCATTTATGGCAAATAGTACTATTAACATGTCTGTCAGTTTTCTCATTATCTGATAATTCTGTAGTATTTAAAACTGTTATGTCTCTTAATCTGTCTGTTTCTAAAGGTAAATTTAGAATTTTCATTTTTTTAATTAATTCTGTCAAACTATCATTTTGGGTATCTATTATAGATCTTTCAATTAATTCTAGTCTTTCATCAATTTTCTCTTTAAAACTATTACACTTTCTGTCTTTTCTATTGACTACTTCTTTCACTATTCCTTCTTTTGCTTTTACTACACTATCACTATTTGCCATTTCTTTTAAATTACCATAATTATTTTGCCTATCTTTGTGGACTTTGACTTTTTCTCTTTCATGTCTCATCTTTTCTTCTATTTCTATCTTCCTATGTAGGGATTCTTTACTACTATTTGTTTTTGGTTTTTGCATGTCCTTTACTTTCCCTACATCTTTACTATTTTGTCTTTCATGTAATTCTTTCAAACTATCATCATAATTTCTAGGACTATCATCATTTCTAGGACTATCATCTTTCTTTATCATGTTTTTTAAATTATTAGTCTCTACAGCATTTATCAGAACAGAAGACATGACAGGTGATATATGGTTATCTCATAAGGCTAAATGGTATGACAGTTTTGGAAATTCAGACAGAGTTTATGAAAGAACAGGAGACAGATTTGATCCCTACCCGGGATTACTTATCAACACAGAGACAGAAGATCCAGTAATCTGTGTTCCCTTATGGTTATCCGAAATGCTAGAAGCAGGGTTTATCAGAAAATTAACCATTACTTCTGCAAATCAGATTAGTTTATTTCCCAGAGTCATCCAAGAAGCAGCAGCACAGATTGGAGGACTTAATTATATGAAGATAGAAATCTGGAGTACTCTTCCAGTTTGGGACACTAGCTATTATATGGAAGCTCAGCCAGCACACATTTTAGTCCTTTTCTATAGTACTTCTATCTCTTATACGTGTTACTCTTTCCTTAATAGGGTCAACTTTTCTATTAGTTGCTTTTAACATCTGTAAATTCTTATCTACAACTTCTTTTGAATTACTATTTATATACCAATTATCTGTCATAGTTTCTGTAAAAAATTATCTATGATGGGGTCCAAATTCTATTTCTTTTTCAAAATGTGAATTTAAAGCTTTCATTCTTTCATAGCGGTCCAAAAAGCTATCATTTTTCTTTTCAACTTTAGTATATATAACAGATCTGTCAATATTTTCCAAGGATTCCAATTTTCTATTAATTTTATCTAAAAAACTATCATTGTGCTTATTAGTTTGTCGGTTGATTTTATCTTCTGTTAAATTACTCCAATTATTTGTATTACCATTATAATTATAATCATCAATTTCACTGTCAGAATTAGAATCAGTTTCATAATCCATATCACTATTAGACCAATTTTTATCTATATCCTTCATGCTATATCCTTCATCATAAACTATATCATCATAGTCCATGTTTCAATTAGTGTGTGCCTAGCCTAAGTGTGAGCAAGCAAACAGAAGATGAGCTGATAAATGTATTTATTCTCTTTCTAAGCAATTAATAATTACTGGCGGAACTATTGCAATTAAGAAGTTACTAGGAACTTATATTACTACATAGCCACTACTTGCTCCTTGTTAGTGTTGGTTAGCCTAGAGACTCGTTGGCAAACCATAGTTTCGCATTGGTCAGCCCCTTTGTTGTAGCCGACGGACAAGCGTTGTTTGGGTGGTCCCGCAATGGAGTTTCCCGAGGAGGTGGTCCCGATAGCAAGGATACCAGTGGTTAGTAATAGTTCCGCTAGTTATTATTAATTGCTTAGAAAGAGAATAAATACATTTATTAGCTCATCATCTGTTTGCTTGTTCACACTTAGGCTAGGCACACACTAATTTGAAACATGGACTATGATGATATAGTTTATGATGAAGGTTATAGCATGAAAGATATAGATGAAAATTGGTCTAATAGTGATATGGATTATGAAATTGATTCTGATTATGACAGTGAAATTGATGATTATAATTATAATAGTGATTATAATTATAATGGTAACACAAATAATTGGAGTAATTTAACAGAAGATAAAATCAACCGACAGACTAATAATCACAATAATAGTTTTTTAGACAGAATTAATAGAAAATTGGAATCCTTGGAAAATATTGACAGATCTGTTATATATACTAAAGTTGAAAAGAAAAATGATAGCTTTTTGGACCTCTATGAAAGAATGAAAGCTTTAAATTCACATTTTGAAAAAAATATAGAATTTGGACCCCATCATAGATCATCTTTTACAGAAACTATGACAGATAATTGGTATATAAATAGTAATTCAAAAGAAGTTATAGATAAGAATTTACAGATGTTAAAAGCAACTGATAGAAAAGTTGGCCCTATTAAGGAAAAAGTAACACGTATAAAAGATAGAAGTACTATAGAAAATGACAGACTAAAAGAAATGGTGGAAAAGCAAAATAATAGAGAAGATTCTAGTTCAGTGCAAATTATATGTAAAAAGCTAGACACAGATAGACAAAAGAGCCTAATAGAGACAGACAAGAAAGAATCTCTACAGGAGAAGTTAATAGATAATAATAAAAAAATAATAAAAAAAGGAATGGTAAAAGAGATAAAAGAAATGTTTGAACGACAGAATAGTGAAGATACAGGGAAAGTGATAGACATAGAAAAACAAAGAAACATGACAAAGAAAGAGTTAAAAGATGATAGTCCTAGAAATAATGATAGCTTGAAAGAATTACATGAAAGACAAAATAGTAAAGATGTAGAGAAAGACATGCCAAAAGAAAATAGTAGTAAGGAATCACTACGTAGGAAGATAGAAATAGAGGAAAAGATGAGACATGAAAGACAAAAAGAAAAAGTCAACAATGGTGGGAAAAATAGTTATGGTAATTTAAAAGAAAAGGCAAATAGTGATAGTGTAGTAAAAGCAAAAGAAGGAATAGTGAAAGAAGTAGTCAATAGAAACGACAGAAAGTGTAATAGTTTTAAAGAGAAAATTGATGAAAGACTAGAATTAATTGAAAGATCTATAATAGGTACCCAAAATGATAGTTTGACAGAATTAACTAAAAAAATGGAAATTTTAAATACACCCTTACAGACAGACAGAAATAGAGATATAACAGTTTTAAATACAACTGAGTCATCAGATAATGAGAAAATTGATAGACATGTTAGCAATACTATTTGTAAAAAATATGGACACCAAGTTACGGATTATAGAAAAGAAGACAAGAAAGAAAAGATGAAAATGAAAATAAAACAAGTAAATCTACAAGACTTAAGGACAGAAGCAAAAATGGTAAAAGAGGAAATTAAAGAAATTAAGGAAGAAAACTCCACAGACATAAATGAGCGAAATATTGCAGAATTAATAAACTTAAAAGAATTTTCTAATCCCACAGACAGAAAATTTGATAATAATGACAATAGACAGAATTTCTTAAGTTTAATTGACAGAGTGATTTTCCAAAAATGGCATACAGAAATTACTTTGGTAATTAATAAAGAGTTTTCTTTGACAGAAATTGCTTTGATACATTCAGGTGCTGACATGAACTGTATACAAGAAGGATTAATACCTTTAAAGTATTATGAAAAATCATCTGAAAGACTAGCTCAAGCTAATGGAGAAAAATTAATAATTAATTATAAAATACCTAGTGTTCACATATGTAATGATGGAGTTTGCTTTGAAACAGTTTTTGTTTTAATTAAAGACCTTTCTTCTAAAATCATTTTAGGAAACCCCTTTATGACTTTACTTTACCCCTTTTTAACGACAGAAGAAGGTATTAAAACTAATGTGCTAGGGAAAGATATACTTTTTAAATTTATTTTACCACCAATCCCAAAAGATATTTATTCACTTAATACCATAGTAAAGGAAATTGATAGAGAAAGAATTGACAGAAAAAATAGACATTTGGAATCTTTAAAGACAGGAATAAAATATAAAAGAATAACTGATCAATTAACTGACCCCATACTAAATAATAAAATAAATTTATTTAGACAATAGATTGAGACAGAGATTTGTTCTAGTCTACCTACTGCCTTTTGGCACAGGCATCGACATATAGTACAGTTACCTTATGAGAAAGATTTTAATGAAAGACAGATACCTACTAAAGCTAGACCAATACAAATGAATAATGAATTATTAGAACATTGTAAGAAAGAAATTGAAGATCTTTTAACTAAAGGATTAATCAGAAAGAGCAAGTCTCCTTGGAGTTGTGCTGCTTTTTATGTTAATAAACAGGCAGAATTGGAGCGAGGAGTTCCAAGATTAGTTATAAACTATAAACCTTTAAATAAAGCATTACAGTGGATAAGATATCCTATTCCCAATAAGAAAGATCTTCTTGACAGACTTCATGAAGCAACTATATTTTCTAAATTTGACATGAAAAGTGGATTTTGGCAGATACATATAGATGAGACAGATAGATATAAAACTGCTTTTACAGTTCCTTTTGGTCATTATGAATGGAATGTTATGCCTTTTGGTTTGAAGAATGCACCCAGTGAATTTCAAAATATAATGAATGACATATTTACACCTTTCACAGATTTCTCCATTGTTTATATAGATGATGTTCTAATCTTTTCTAAAACAATAGATGACCATTGGAAACATTTGAATACATTTGTTAGAGTAATCAAACAAAACGGTTTAGTTGTTTCAGCCTCTAAAATAAGTCTTTTTCAAGATAAAATTCGATTTTTAGGCCATAATATTTATAAGGGAACTTTAAGCCCTATTGACAGAGCTATTCAATTTGCAGATAAATTCCCAGATGAGATAAAAGATAAAAAGGCAGAAGATAGCTCAAAAAGCAACTGCTTGAAGCTGCATCACAAATATCAGATGATGAAGATGACACAGTAATGGAATCCTCTTCTCCAAACTACAGAACTCATCCAAAAGCATTTCAAGATTCCCAAGACCCCTATGACATGTGACAGATAAGACAAAAAGAAGACGAGAGACAGATGCAAAAGAAGACAAAAGACAGACTGACAGACCAAAAGATAAAATGATAGAATGCAGACAGACCAGAAAGATATTTTAGCAGAATATTTTCATACGCAGATAGAAAAGTTACTGTTCACCAGCATGCGTACCCGAACAGACTGCCAGATAGACTTTTTACTGTTCAAGATTCTACCGACAGATAGACTATTACTGTTCAAGATAGATTTTTACTGTTCAAGATTCTACCGACAGATTAACTTGAGTTCACTTCACTTAACTCAGGTTACTTTTGAAGACTTACCATGGTTCACTTTATCTATAAAGGGACAGACTCCGAAGACAGAAGATAGGTCCAGATTTTAGGTTCAAATTCTAGGTCCATTTCCAAGGTCCATTTCCAATGTCCAATCCTCAGAAAGACTTTTAGCTTTCCCTTTCCCTCTCCAAAAGACTTTTATAGACTTTTGCACTTTACTTTCTTTTTGTAATCTTGTAACCTTACCTTTCCAGACAGACAATCTTGTAACCCTTTACAGATTTTACTTTGTAATCTTGTAACTCTTCAGATAGTGTTTATTTTCAAAGCTTGTAAGAAAGACAAAAGTTTTCAGTTTTAATCAAAGACAGAAGTATTTTCAAGTAAGATTTTATTTGTTTCAGTTTTCATATTCCATACCCTGTTTTAATCTATTTTTGACTATATCTATTTTGCTATTTTCTTCTTTATCAACTATTTTATCATTGTTTATGCTTCTATATTACTGCTGTGCTCTCTCCTGGGTAGTCAATGGTAGATGCAACTACATTAAATGGTTTCTTTAAAGGAGGGGTTGAGGAAGTTGGGGGTAGGGCATAAGTCTGTTTGGATGTTGGATTGGGGCTGGGGGAGAGTGGTTGGAAAGGGTTTGGGCTACAGATTAATGGGGATCTGTCTAGAGATTTGTTTGAAGAGAAAGTGGGTGAAGTGAAAGAGGGGCAAGGGAGGAATCTGCTAGGGGGAGGAGGAATTGGGGGAGCAGCATAAGACTGTCTGGTTCTGGGTTTTGGGAATTTGCTCTTATCTGCAGGGGAACTCATCTTCCCTGTAGAAATTCACGGGTCAGAAAATCAGGAATTGAATTAGTTTCCCCTTTAATATATTCAATGTCAAAGTCAAAAACACTTAAAATAGCCTGCCATCGAGCAAAACTATGTTTGGAAACAAGATTTTGAACATCTTTCTGTAAAACTTCTTTAGCACTTTTACAATCAACTCTAATTAAAAACTTTTGATTAAAAAGATCATTTTGGAATTTTGAAATACATAGTATGATAGATAAAATTTCTTTCTTAATGGTGCTGTAATTCTGCTGGGTAGCTGTCCAAGAGCCAGAATGAAATCTAACAATTTGTTCTTTAGTATCATTTTTTGCTACCTGTTTTAGGATTCCACCGTAACCTATGTCAGAAGCATCTGTCTCAACAATTTTAAAAGTATTAGGAGAGGGAATAACAATAAAAGGAAGTTGCTTAACATATTTTTTGATCTGTCTGACTATCATAGTATGCCTGTCTGTCTGTCCAAGGTGGAGGATTCTTTTCTAATCTTTTATACAAGGGTCTGCATATTTTTCTTAATCCTTGAAAATAATCTGAAACATAATTTAAACTGCCAAGAAATCTCTGTAATTGATTTTTATCTTTTATCTCATCTGGGAATTTATCTGCAAATTGAATAGCTCTGTCAATAGGGCTTAAAGTTCCCTTATAAATATTATGGCCTAAAAATCGAATTTTATCTTGAAAAAGACTTATTTTAGAGGCTGAAACAACTAAACCGTTTTGTTTGATTACTCTAACAAATGTATTCAAATGTTTCCAATGGTCATCTATTGTTTTAGAAAAGATTAGAACATCATCTATATAAACAATGGAGAAATCTGTGAAAGGTGTAAATATGTCATTCATTATATTTTGAAATTCACTGGGTGCATTCTTCAAACCAAAAGGCATAACATTCCATTCATAATGACCAAAAGGAACTGTAAAAGCAGTTTTATATCTATCTGTCTCATCTATATGTATCTGCCAAAATCCACTTTTCATTTCAAATTTAGAAAATATAGTTGCTTCATGAAGTCTGTCAAGAAGATCTTTCTTATTGGGAATAGGATATCTTATCCACTGTAATGCTTTATTTAAAGGTTTATAGTTTATAACTAATCTTGGAACTCCTCGCTCCAATTCTGCCTGTTTATTAACATAAAAAGCAGCACAACTCCAAGGAGACTTGCTCTTTCTGATTAATCCTTTAGTTAAAAGATCTTCAATTTCTTTCTTACAATGTTCTAATAATTCATTATTCATTTGTATTGGTCTAGCTTTAGTAGGTATCTGTCTTTCATTAAAATCTTTCTCATAAGGTAACTGTACTATATGTCGATGCCTGTGCCAAAAGGCAGTAGGTAGACTAGAACAAATCTCTGTCTCAATCTGTTGTCTAAATAAATTTATTTTATTATTTAGTATGGGGTCAGTTAATTGATCAGTTATTCTTTTATATTTTATTCCTGTCTTTAAAGATTCCAAATGTCTATTTTTTCTGTCAATTCTTTCTCTATCAATTTCCTTTACTATGGTATTAAGTGAATAAATATCTTTTGGGATTGGTAGTAAAATAAATTTAAAAAGTATATCTTTCCCTAGCACATTAGTTTTAATACCTTCTTCTGTCGTTAAAAAGGGGTAAAGTAAAGTCATAAAGGGGTTTCCTAAAATGATTTTAGAAGAAAGGTCTTTAATTAAAACAAAAACTGTTTCAAAGCAAACTCCATCATTACATATGTGAACACTAGGTATTTTATAATTAATTATTAATTTTTCTCCATTAGCTTGAGCTAGTCTTTCAGATGATTTTTCATAATACTTTAAAGGTATTAATCCTTCTTGTTTACAGTTCATGTCAGCACCTGAATCTATCAAAGCAATTTCTGTCAAAGAAAACTCTTTATTAATTACCAAAGTAATTTCTGTATGCCATTTTTGGAAAATCATTCTGTCAATTAAACTTAAGAAATTCTGTCTATTGTCATTATTATCAAATTTTCTGTCTGTGGGATTAGAAAATTCTTTTAAGTTTATTAATTCTGCAATATTTCGCTCATTTATGTCTGTGGAGTTTTCTTCCTTAATTTCTTTAATTTCCTCTTTTACCATTTTTGCTTCTGTCCTTAAGTCTTGTAGATTTACTTGTTTTATTTTCATTTTCATCTTTTCTTTCTTGTCTTCTTTTCTATAATCCGTAACTTGGTGTCCATATTTTTTACAAATAGTATTGCTAACATGTCTGTCAATTTTCTCATTATCTGATGACTCAGTTGTATTTAAAACTGTTATATCTCTATTTCTGTCTATCTGTAAGGGTGTATTTAAAATTTTCATTTTTTTAGTTAATTCTGTCAAACTATCATTTTGGGTACCTATTATAGATCTTTCAATTAATTCTAGTCTTTCATCAATTTTCTCTTTAAAACTATTACACTTTCTGTCTTTTCTATTGACTACTTCTTTCACTATTCCTTCTTTTGCTTTTACTACACTATCACTTTTTGCCTTTTCTTTTAAATTACCATAACTATTTTTCCCACCATTGTTGACTTTTTCTTTTTGTCTTTCATGTCTCATCTTTTCCTCTATTTCTATCTTCCTACGTAGTGATTCCTTACTACTATTTTCTTTTGGCATGTCTTTCTCTACATCTTTACTATTTTGTCTTTCATGTAATTCTTTCAAGCTATCATTATTTCTAGGACTATCATCTTTTAACTCTTTCTTTGTCATGTTTCTTTGTTTTTCTATGTCTATCACTTTCCCTGTATCTTCACTATTCTGTCGTTCAAACATTTCTTTTATCTCTTTTACCATTCCTTTTTTTATTATTTCTTTATTATTATCTATTAACTTCTCATGTAGAGATTCTTTCTTGTTTGTCTCTATTAGGCTCTTTTGTCTATCTGTGTCTAGCTTTTTACATATAATTTGCACTGAACTAGAATCTTCTCTATTATTTTGCTTTTCCACCATTTCTTTTAGTCTGTCATTTTCTATAGTACTTCTATCTTTCATACGTGTTACTTTTTCCTTAATAGGGCCAACTTTTCTATCAGTTGCTTTTAACATCTGTAAATTCTTATCTATAACTTCTTTTGAATTACTATTTATATACCAATTATCTGTCATAGTTTCTGTAAAAGATGATCTATGATGGGGTCCAAATTCTATATCTTTTTCAAAATGTGAATTTAAAGCTTTCATTCTTTCATAGAGGTCCAAAAAGCTATCATTTTTCTTTTCAACTTTAGTATATATAACAGATCTGTCAATATTTTCCAAGGATTCCAATTTTCTATTAATTCTGTCTAAAAAACTATTATTGTGATTATTAGTCTGTCGGTTGATTTTATCTTCTGTTAAATTACTCCAATTATTTGTGTTACCATTATAATTATAATCACTATTATAATTATAATCATCAATTTCACTGTCATAATCAGAATCAATTTCATAATCCATATCACTATTAGACCAATTTTCAGCTATATCTTTCATGCTATAACCTTCATCATAAACTATATCATCATAGTCCATGTTTCAAATTAGTGTGTGCCTAGCCTAAGTGTGAACAAGCAAACAGATGATGAGCTGATAAATGTATTTATTCTCTTTCTAAGCAATTAATAATTTCTGGCGGAACTATTACTAACCACTGGTATCCTTGCTATCGGGACCACCTCCTTGGGAAACTCCATTGCGGGACCACCCAAACACACGCCTGTCCGTCGGCTACAACAAAGGGGCTGACCAACGCGAAACTATGGTTTGCCAAGGAGTCTCTAGGCTGACCAACGCTAACAAGGAGCAAGTAATGGCTATGTAGTAATATAAGTTCCTAGTAACTTCTTAATTGCAAAGAAATAAAACTCATACACCTACCATCCATGGCTCTGATACCATTGACTACCCAGGAGAGAGCACAGCAATAATATAGAAGCATAAACAATGATAAAATAGTTGATAAGGAAGAGAATAGCAAAATAGATATAGTCAAAATAGATTAAAACAAGGTATGGAATATGAAAACTGAAACAAATAAAATCTTACTTGAAAATACTTCTGTCTTTGATTATACTTGAAAACAAACTGTCTTTCTTACAAGCTTTGAAAATAAGAGCTGTCTGAAGAATTACAAGATTACAAAGTAAAATCTGTAAAGGGTTACAAGATTGTCTGTCTGGAAAGGTAAGGTTACAAGATTACAAAAAGAAAGTAAAGTACAAAAGTCTTTCTAAGGGAGAGTACAAAAGTCTTTCGGGGAAAGGGAAAAGGAAAGCTAAAAGTCTTTCTGAGGATTGGACCTTGGAATTGAAATGGAAACTTGGACCTAAAATTTGGACCGATCTTCTGTCTTCGGAGTCTGTCTATTTATAGATAAAGTGAACCATGGTAAGTCTTTAAAAGTAACCTGAGTTAAGTGAAGTGAACTCAAGTTAATCTGTCGGTAGAATCTTGAACAGTAAAAGTCTATCTTGAATAGTCTATCTGCATGTGAATAATATTCTGTCAAAATATCTTTCAAGATCTGTCTGTATTTGTCTGGACTGTAATGGATCTGTCTGGAAGCTATTCATGCATGTCGGTGAATAGTGATCTGTCTCCAGTGAATAGTGATCTGTCTCCAGTGAATAGTGATCTGTCGTCGTTGTCTGTCGGAAGAGTATTCTGTCTGTCTGTGCCTTTTGTCTATTAATCTGTATCTGCGTAGTTATCATAATCTAGCAGATCAGAGTTGTCCTCATCATGTTCGTGGTACACTCCATAACTATTGCATAGGGCACAATATGAAATAAGACGGTAAATAGGACCACGATCCTTTGCTGTCATTAGTCTGGGATCCTTAACAATCTTTCTTTGCCCAATAAGCTTTCTTGCTGAAGGTCTTGGACCATATACAGCTATCCTGTTGGTGTAGCCATATAAGTGGAAGCCTTCTCTGTCTAATTCTTTCTGTACATCATTAATCTTGTTACTCATGAAATTGGACCATTCTTGAGCCAGAGTACCTGGATCATCAAGTGATAAATAAGTATCTCCTGTATACCAATTATGTTCAGGGATACAACCCCAATCATGGATAAGAACTAAGATGTGGGCTGGTTGAACTTCCATATAATAGCTATTATTCCAGGCTGGAAGAGTACTCCAGATTAGTAATTTCATATAATTAAGTCCTCCAATCTGTATGGCTGCTTCTTGGATGACATTAGGAAATAAACTAATCTGATCTGCAGAAGTTATGGTTAATTTGCTGATAAACCCTGCTTCTAGCATTTCAGATAGCCAAAAAGGATCACAAATTACTGGATCTTCTGTCTCTATATTGATAAGTAATCCCGGGTAAGGATTGTATCTGTCTCCTAGTCCTTCATAAACTCTGTCCGCGTTTCCAAAACTTTCATACCATGTAGCTTTGTGAGATAGCCATATATCGTCTGTCATATCTTCTGTCCTGATAATTGCTGTAGAAACTAATACTATGAAAAGATGAATCCATCTGTCATAAGAACTTGTTAGGGCTTTATGAGTCAATATTTTCTGTTGAATTTCAGGAAGTAAAGCTGTGATGGCAAGTCTCGTATTTTGCTGAATCTTAGGGTGGAGCCTTGAAAAGCTTGTTCCCATAAGATAGCTTTTTAGAGACTGTGATTCCGTCATTGTGGAGCTTGAATCTCCATCCTCCTTGCCAGGGAGTTGACAACTAAGTGCTTCAATAACTGCACCAGTGTTGACAAGATGTAATTCCAAAGCCTGAAGGGTCATTTGGAATAAGGGTTTCTATCTGAGGGTAAAGGCTGCCTGTAAATTATCAAGAAGTAGTTTAATATGAAAAGGAAGGTCTGTAAATTCTCCGTCTTGAAACATAAAATCACTGTCGGGCACTTTTTGCAGAATTACACTTTTATCACCACATGAATACATTGCCTCTGTTAGCAGTGTATCCTGAAGGGATATTGTCTCTTTCGAGACGCCTTCATGCATTTCCGAAATTTTTACTGAAGGTTTTCGGGTACCTTTGGGTTGCACCGCTGGTGCCTTGCCCTTGTCTTTCTGAGAGAATCTTTTACTCATGGTAGTCTGCAATTGGGTTTTGGGAAAAGGATTATGTTTGGAATACATATTTTCTGTCAAAACTTCTTTTGAAATACTTTTGCCTCTGTCTTTCTGTGAAATTCTTTTGAAATATTTTATAAGAAAAACAAGAAAAACATTTATAAAACAAACAAAATTTATAAAACAAACTTTTCTTTGTGCACTTTTGTGCTCTTGCTGAATAGCAATAATATTAGAGTAGTCATGATGGGATCTGTCAAGGTAAATGAGATTCAAAATATTCCTTAAATCTAGTATGATTCTATCCATGCATGTACTACTATATATCTCTTCGTAAAGTCTTTCATTAATAGGACAATCTATTAGGGGATTAATTCTGTCTATAGAGAGATTAAATCTGTCATTATTCAAGAAATTACCACAATTAATATTTTCTTTAATGATTAATAAAGGGGAGTCTGTCAAAGCTTCTTTAATTAAAATATCCGTTATATGAATATTTAAAAATGCTATAAAGAGTGTACATTTGTCATTTAGTACTTCTATCAGTCTATCAATATGTCTGTCATTATTATTAAAAGAAATAATAATTTTACCATCTATATTTTGTGTTGGAGCAATAGTCTCAAATTGCCATCTGTCAGTCCATATACTATTAGTCCCTGCATATTGATTACAAAAGACTATATTCATATCTCCGTCTTTTATGAATTCTTCTGTAGATTGGACTTTATGTAAAAGAGCAATAGGAAAATAAGAACGTATCTCTGTCTCTTTATCTTGTTTATCTTTCTCTTTGTCATTTTCTGTCAATTGATTAACAAGTAGCATTTCTGTCTTTAAAGATGACAAAATTCTTTCAGTTCTATAGATTCCTCTATCGTTGATATCTGTTAAAATAGTAACCTTTTTGGAAGAGTGTATTTCTTTCAGGACAGGTGGTACAATGAATTTAAAGAATATATCTTTTCCTAACACATTAGTTTTAATTCCTTTATCTGTCATTAAAAAAGGATAAATTAAATTCATAAAAGGAGTTGCTAAAATAATTTTAAAAGGAAAGTCTTTAATTAAAACAAAGGCTGTCTCAAAATATATTCTGTCATGGCATATATGATCATTAAGTATTTTATAATTAATTATCAATTTTTCTTTATTGGTCTGAATTAATCTTTCAGATGATTTATCATAATACTTTAAGGGTATTAATCTTTTTTGTGCACAATTCATATCAGCAATATCTGTCAAAGAAAATTCTTCAGTAATTTCTGTTTTGAAAATTACTCTGTCAATTAAACTTAAGAAATTCTGTCTATCAAATTTATTACTATTGTTTGAAACATTAATATCTATTACTTCTTTATCTGTAGGAGGATCAAAGGGGTCTATCATGGAATTAGAAAATTCTTTTACAATATCATGTTTATTTATGTTTGTAAGATTTTCTTCTTTAATTTCTTTAATTTCCTTTTTTACCATTTCTTCTTCTGTCAGTAGAGCTGCTGGTTTATCTCTACACCATCTTGTTTTAATTTCATTTTTACCTTTTCTTTCTTGTCTTTTTCTTTCTTGGCTATTTCTTCCTTTCTACAATCCGTAACATGGTAACTATATTTCCTACACCTAATGCAAGCAATAGGTATTTCTATAGTGTCTTTCAATTTTAATAAATATTCTTTCTTGTCCTTATAGTAATTTGGTAGATTTTCTATCAAGTTTATTATTATGTCTTTTTGTTTTCTTTTCCTCTTA
The DNA here is from genome assembly GCA_029955605.1 of Quercus engelmannii. NCBI lineage: Eukaryota > Viridiplantae > Streptophyta > Magnoliopsida > Fagales > Fagaceae > Quercus > Quercus engelmannii. Next base: position 49,835,108 of record JARPSG010000010.1, read on the forward strand.
TTAATTTTAAGTGGGTTGGTTGATTTTAACTTTTTTTTAACTTGATCTACTTCTTTTTGACTAACATTAAATATTTCCATTAATTCATTTATTATATCTTTCTCAAATTCTAATTTACTAATTTGTTTAATAATTCTATTATGTCTGTCACATTGTTTTTTAGTATGTCCATATCTTTTACATTTATGACAAATAGTACTATTAACATGTCTGTTAGTTTTCTCATTATCTGATAATTCTGTAGTATTTAAAACTGTTATGTCTCTTAATCTGTCTGTTTCTAAAGGTAAATTTAGAATTTTCATTTTTTTAATTAATTCTGTCAAACTATCATTTTGGGTATCTATTATAGATCTTTCAATTAATTCTAGTCTTTCATCAATTTTCTCTTTAGAACCATTACACTTTCTGTCTTTTCTATTGACTACTTCTTTCACTATTCCTTCTTTTGCTTTTACTACACTATCACTATTTGCCTTTTCTTTTAAATTACCATAATTATTTTTCCTACCATTATTGACTTTTTCTCTTTCATGTCTTATCTTTTCTTTTTCTTCTACTTCTATCTCTTTTGTATCTAACTTCCTACGTACCATTTCATTGTTTCGTCTTTCATGCAATTCTTTCAAACTATCATTATTATTTCTAGGACTATCATCTTTTTTCTCTTTCTTTGTCATGTTTCTTTGTTTTACTATTTCTCTTTCATGTCTTACCTTTTCTTCTATTTCTATCTTCCTACGTAGTGATTCCTTACTATTTTCTTTTGGCATGTCTTTCTCTACATCTTCTTTTGTCTTTAGCTTTGAACATAGTTTTTCACTATTCTGTCTTTTCTTATCTTCGTAAGTTATACATATAGCTCTGTCAGTTACTTTTGAATCTGTCAAACTATTATTATCATTATCTATTAACTTCTCATGTAGAGATTCTTTCTTGTCTGTCTCTATTAGGCTCTTTTGTCTATCTGTGTCTAGTATCGAACTAGAAATTTCTTTTAGTCTGTCATTTTCTATAGTACTTTTATCTTTTATACGTGTTGCTTTTTCCTTAATAGGGCTAATTTCTATATCAGCTCTTCTGTCAGTTGTTTCTAACATCTGTAAATTCTTATCTATAACTTCTTTTGAATTACTATTTATATACCAATTATCTGTCATAGTTTCTGTAAAAGATGATCTATGATGGGGTCCAATTTCTATATCTTTTTCAAAATGTGAATTTAAAGCTTTCATTCTTTCATAGAGGTCCAAAAAGCTATCATTTTTCTTTTCAACTTTAGTATATATAACAGATCTGTCAATATTTTCCAAGGATTCCAATTTTCTATTAATTCTGTCTAAAAAACTATCATTGTGTTTATTAGTCTGTCGGTTGATTTTATCTCCTGTTAAATTACTCCAATTATTTGTGTTACCATTATAGTTATAATTATCCATTTCACTGTCAGAATCAAAATCTGTTTCATATTTTATATCACTATTTGACCAATTATCATCTATATCTTTCATGCTATAACCTTCATCATAAACTATATCATCATAGTCCATGTTTCAATTAGTGTGTGCCTAGCCTAAGTGTGAACAAGCAAACAGATGATGAATTGATAAATGTATTTATTCTCTTTCTAAGCAATTAATAATTACTGGCGGAACTATTACTAACCACTGGTATCCTTGCTATCGGGACCACCTCCTCGGGAAACTCCATTGCGGGACCACCTAAACAGCGCCTGTCCGTCGGTTACAACAAAGGGGTTGACCAACGCGAAACTATGGTTTGCCAACGAGTCTCTAGGCTGACCAACGCTAACAAGGAGCAAGTAGTGGCTATGTAGTAATATAAGTTCCTAGTAACTTCTTAATTGCAAAGAAATAAAACTCATACACCTACCATCCATGGCTCTGATACCAATTGGTTTAATAATAGTAATTCAAAAGAAGTTATAGATAAGAATTTACAGACGTTAAAAGCAACTGATAGAAAATCTACCAAATCACTATAAAGACAAGAAAGAATATTTATTAAAATTGAAAGACACTATAGAAATACCTATTGCTTGCATTAGGTGCAGGAAATATGGTCACCATGTTATGGATTGTAGAAAGGAAGAAAAAGCCAAGAAAGAAAAAGACAAGAAAGAAAAGGTAAAAATGAAATTAAAACAAGATGGTGTAGAGATAAAACCAATAGCTCTACTGACAGAAGAAGAAATGGTAAAAAAGGAAATTAAAGAAATTAAAGAAGAAAATCTGATGGACATAAATGAACATAATATTGTAAAAGAATTTTCTAATTCCATGATAGACCCCTTTGATCCTCCTACAGACAAAGAAGTTATAGATATTAATGTCTCAAACAATAAAAATAAATTTGATAGACATAATTTCTCAAGTCTAATTGACAGAGTAATTCTCCAAAAATGGCATACAGAAATTACTAAACAGTTTTCTTTGACAAAAATTGCTTTGACAGATTCAGGTGTTGATATGAATTGTATACAAAAAAGATTAATACCCTCAAAGTATTATGATAAATCATCTGAAAGATTAATTCAGACCAATAGAGAAAAACTGATAATTAATTATAAAATACCTAATGATCATATATGCCATGACAGAATATATTTTGAGATAGCCTTTGTTTTAATTAAAGACTTTCCTTCTAAAATCATTTTAGGAACTCCTTTTATGGCTTTAATTTATCCTTTTTTAATGACAGGTAAAGGAATTAAAACTAATGTGTTAAGAAAAGATATATTCTTTAAATTCATTATACCACCTGTCCTGAAAAAAATACACTCTTCCAAAGAGGTTACTATTTTAACAGATATCAACGAAAGAGGAATCTATAGAACTGAAAGAAGTTTGTCATCTTTAAAGACAGAAATGCTACTTGTTAATCAATTGACAGAAAATGACAAAAAGAAAGATAAGCAAGACAAAGAGACAGAGATATGTTCTTATTCTTCTATTGCTTTCTTACATAAAGTCCAATCTACAGAAGAATGCACGAAAGATGGAAATATGAATATATGGACTAATAGTATATGGACTGACAGATGGCAATGTGAGACTATTGCCCCCACACAAAATATAGATGGTACAATTATTACTTCTTTTAATAATAATGACAGACATACTGATAGACTGATAGAAGTACTAAATGACAAATGTACACTCTTTATAGCATTTTTAAATATTCATATAACAGATATTTTAATAAAAGAATCTTTGACAGACTCTTCTTTATTAATCATTAAAGAAAATATTAATTGTGGTAATCTCTTGAATAATGACAGATTTAATCTCCCTATAGACAGAATTAATCCCCTGATAGATTGCCCTATTAATGAAAGACTTTACGAAGAGATGTATAGTAGTACATGCATAGATAGAATCATACTAGATTTTAGAAATATTCTGAATATCACTTATCCTGACAGATCCCATCATTACTACTCTAATACTGTTGCTACTCAGCAAGAGTACGAAAGTTTACAAGGAAATGTTTGTTTTATAAATGTTTTTCTTGTTTTTCTTGTAAAATATTTCAAAAGAATTTCACAGAAAGATAGAGGCAAAAGAATTTCAAAAGAAGTTTTGACAGAAAATATTTATTCCAAACATAATCCTTTTCCCAAAACCCAATTGCAGACTACCATGAGTAAAAGATTCTCTTAGAAAGACAAGGGCAAGGCACCAGCGATGCAACCCAAAGGTACCCGAAAACCTTCAGTAAAAATTTCGAAAATGCATGAAGGCGTCTCGAAAGAGACAATATCCCTTCAGGATACACTGCTAACAGAGGCAATGTATTCATGTGGTGATAAAAGTGTAATTCTGCAAAAAGTGCTCGACAGTGATTTTATGTTTCAAGACGGAGAATTTATAGACCTTCCTTTTCATATTAAACTACTTCTTGATAATTTACAGGCAGCCTTTACCCTCAGACAGAAACCCTTATTCCAAATGACCCTTCAGGCTTTGGAATTACATCTTGTTAACACTGGTGCAGTTATTGAAGCACTTAGTTGTCAACTCCCTAGCAAGGAGGATGGAGATTCAAGCTCCACAATGACAGAATCACAGTCTCTAAAAAGCTATCTTATGGGAACAAGCTTTTCAAAGCTCCACCCTAAGATTCAGCAAAATACGAGACTTGCCATCACAGCTTTACTTCTTGAAATTCAATAGAAAATATTAACTCATAAAGCCTTAACAAGTTCTTATGACAGATGGATGTATCTTTTTAAATTATTAGTCTCTACAGCATTTATCAGAACAGAATACATGACAGGTGATATATGGTTATCTCATAAGACTAAATGGTATGACAGTTTTGGAAATTCAAACAGAGTTTATGAAAGAACAGGAGACAGATTTGATCCCTACCCGGGATTACTTATCAATACAGAGACAGAAGATCCAGTAATCTGTGATCCCTTATGGTTATCTGAAATGCTAGAAGCAGGGTTTATCAGAAAATTAACCATTACTTCTGCAAATCAGATTAGTTTATTTCCCAGAGTCATCCAAGAAGCAGCAGCACAGATTGGAGGACTTAATTATATGAAGATAGAAATCTGGAGTACTCTTCCAGTTTGGGACACTAGCTATTATATGGAAGCTCAGCCAGTACACATTTTAGTCCTTATCCATGATTGGTGTGGTATCCTTGAATATAACTGGTATACAGGAGATACTTACTTATCACTGGATGATCCAGGTGCTTTGGCTCAAGAATTGTCTAATTTTATGAGTAATAAGATTTATGAAGAACAGAAAGAATTAGATAGAGGTTTTCATTTATATGACTACACCGACAGAATAGCTGTGTATGGCCCAAGACCTTCAGCAGTAAGGCTCATTGGGAAAAGAAGAATTGTTAAAGATCCCAGATTGATGACAGCCAAAGATCATGTTCCTGTTTTCGTTCCTATTTCATATTGTGCCCTATGTAATGATTATGGAGTGCTCCATGAGCATGAGCAGTATGAGGATAACACTGATCCGCTAGATTATGATAACTACGCGGATACAGATTGATAGACAGATAGACAGAAGGCACAGACAGACAGAATACTCTTTCGACAGACAGTGGCGACATATCACTATTCACCAGCGACAGATCACTATTCACTGGAGACAGATCACTATTCACTGACATGCATGAATAGCTTCCAGACAGATCCATTACAGTCCAGACAAATACAGACAGATCCAGAAAGATATTTTGACGGAATATTATTCACATGTAGATAGACTATTCAAGATAGACTTTTGACTTTTACTGTTCAAGATTCTACCGACAGATTAACTTGAGTTCACTTCACTTAACTCAGGTTACTTTTAAAGACTTACCATGGTTCACTTTATCTATAAATAGACAGACTCCGAAGACAGAAGACAGGTCCAGATTTTAGGTCCAGAATAGAGGTTCAAATTTTAGGTCCAAGTTTCCATTTCAATTCCAAGGTCCAATCCTCAGAAAGACTTTTAGCTTTCCTTTTCCCTTTCCCTGAAAGACTTTTGTACTCTCCCTTAGAAAGACTTTTGTACTTTACTTTCTTTTTGTAATCTTGTAACCTTACCTTTCCAGACAAACAATCTTGTAACCCTTTACAGATTTTACTTTGTAATCTTGTAACTCTTCAGACAGCTCTTATTTTCAAGGCTTGTAAGAAAGACAGTTTGTTTTCAAGTATAATCAAAGACAGAAGTATTTTCAAGTAAGATTTTATTTGTTTCAGTTTTATATTCCATACCCTGTTTTAATCTATTTTTGACTATATCTATTTTGCTATTTTCTTCTTTATCAACTATTTTATCATTGTTTATGCTTCTATATTACTGTTGTGCTCTCTCCTGGGTAGTTAATGGTATCAGAGCCATGGATGGTTGGTGTATGAGTTTTATTTCTTTGCAATTAAGAAGTTACTAGGAACTTATATTACTACATAGCCACTACTTGCTCCTTGTTAGCGTTGGTCAGCCTAGAGACTCGTTGGCAAACCATAGTTTCGCGTTGGTCAGCCCCTTTGTGGTAGCCGACGGACAGGCGTGTGTTTGGGTGGTCCCGCAATGGAGTTTCCCGAGGAGGTGGTCCCGATAGCAAGGATACCAGTGGTTAGTAATAGTTCCGCCAGTAATTATTAATTGCTTAGAAAGAGAATAAATACATTTATCTATTCATCATCTGTTTGCTTGTTCACACTTAGGCTAGGCACACACTAATTGAAACATGGACTATGATGATATAGTTTATGATGAAGGTTATAGCATGAAAGATATAGATGATAATTGGTCAAATAGTGATATGGATTATGAAACTGATTATGACAGTGAAATTGATGATTATAATTATAATGGTAATACAAATAATTGGAGTAATTTAACAGAAGATAAAATCAACCGACAGCCTAATAACCACAATAATAGTTTTTTAGACAGAATTAATAGAAAATTGGAGTCCTTGGAAAATATTGACAGATCTAATATATATACTAAAGTTGAAAAGAAAAATGATAGTTTTTTGGACCTCTATGAAAGAATGAAAGCTTTAAATTCACATTTTGAAAAAGAAGTAGAATTTGGACCCCATCATAGATCATCTTTTACAGAAACTATGACAGATAATTGGTTTAATAATAGTAATTCAAAAGAAGTTATAGATAAGAATTTACAGATTTTACTTTGTAATCTTGTAACTCTTCAGACAGTGTTTATTTTCAAAGCTTGTAAGAAAGACAGAAGTTTTCAGTTTTAATCAAAGACAGAAGTATTTTCAAGTAAGATTTTATTTGTTTCAGTTTTCATATTCCATACCTTGTTTTAATCTATTTTTGACTATATCTATTTTGCTATTCTCTTCTTTATCAACTATTTTATCATTGTTTATGCTTCTGTATTACTGCTGTGCTCTCTCCTGGGTAGTCAATGGACTATGATGATATATTAAATAATTGTGAGTGCGTCTGATTGGAAGAAAATGTTATTGTTACTTGTAAATCAGTCAATCAGGTCCAACAGAGAAAAAGAGAATAAAGATTATTAAAAGAAAAAGAAATAGAAAAAGGATAATGATGATATTTCTCTAGCAGAAAACGTGAGTCACGTGACCATATATGGCGATGGCATTCCAAAAAGGCCAAAATAATATATTTGAAAAAGACCAAAAAAGGGTCGCGATAGGTAGGGCAAGTCTGTGTTTCTCTTTGGGTAGAGAAAGTGAAGTATAAATATATTAAATAATCGTGAGTGCGTCTGATTAGAAGAAAAAGTTAAAGGAGCATGCCTACCTTTAATTAGTGCTTACCATACGGATTGATTAATTAAAACTACCTCCCATTGTTGATTGATCCGCATAATAGTGCAGCGATCACAAACTTGAGACCTTTTGTTGGCCAATTTTATATACTTACGGTCTGAATCAATTTCTTTGTCATCATATATATATATATATATATATATATACTTCTGTGCTTTAATTATTAATTGTGTTAATTTTGTTTTTCAAATTAATTTTAGAACTAAATCTCAATCTTATCTTTAATTATAGCAACTTAAACTTATAAGCATAAAATTGATTATATTTGAATGCATAGAGAGATGAAATTAAGTAAATTGTGAAGCATCATAGTAAGGATTAATAACTTTAAAGCTCAAACATCCAAGTTTAATTAGCTTAATTTTCAAAAAAAAAAAATATATATATATATATATATATATATATAGGTAGTATAGTATGCTAAGCTTAGTGGACAATTTTTAAGGATTCATTTGGTTGGAAAAGTGAAATGATAGAAAAGATTTTAATATTTTTTATTTTTATTTAATTATGGAGTGAAAAAGTGGAGGGATAAAAAAAAACTATTTGGTTGAGAAGAAAAACTAGAGAATATAAAATTAAGTTTGTATAAATTTAACATTATACCTTTATTAAATAAAAAAAAAAGTAATACGTTATATTTTTATTAAAAAAATAGGGTATGATCAAATGCAAACTTTATTTATTTATTTTTAAATATAATAGTACACAAAATTCAAGAACACAATTTTTTTTATTAAAAGAAAAAAGACAAAACTGATGAGAAAAGAAACAAATGAGCAAAAAAAAAAAAATGTGAGATTCAGAAAACATAGAAAAAGACAAAAAAAAAAAAAAAATGAGACAACATTTAAAAAGAAAAAAGAACAAAAAGTAGGTACGTAGGTTGTAAAGTCTTTTTATTTTTGGATGAAACGTACGTTGTAAAGTCATTCCATAGGAAAAGTATCTGTGAACCGTGGGACATATACAATTTTTGTAAAACTGACATTTGGGCCCCATAGCGGACCACGAGCTTTAAAAAAGTCCGTGATATTTTGATGGATTATATTTTATTTACAGATACTTCAAAGCATGGATGTCAATACCGTACCGTACCGGCCGTACTGGCCGGAATATACCGTACCGGCCAGCAATTCGGTACACTCGACCCCCCTGTTTCGTACCGGAAAAAATACCGGCCGTACCGGCCAATTTCGGGCAATACCGGCTGGTACCGAGCGTACCGGCCGGTACAGAAAAAAGTATTTTTTTTTTTTTTTTTTTTTAAGTTTTGTAATTTTTGAATTTTTGTTAAGACAAAATGGTAACTTATTTGTATTAACTTATTAGTATTATTTGTATTCTTAGTATGCAATGGTAACTTTTAAGCTTTCTATTTTATTTTTTTTCCCTTTTAATTGATACTAAAGTCTAAAACCATGAATAACTAGTTCTAAATTGAGGAAATGTTTTATGGTAAACTTTTATATTTATTATAATATATATATATATATATATATATATATACACAAACACATACATACATATATATATATATATATATATATATTTATATTTATAAATATAAAAAATAGCAGTAAACCCGAAACGGTACACCGGTATTGACCGGTATCCGAAATATATCGTACCGGTGACCAAACCAGTACGGTCTCCGGTACGGTATTGACATCCTTGCTTCAAAGACATTTGAGTACTCCGTTTGTCGTTTAGCTGGAAGAAGCGACGTAATTCAGCGAAATAAAAAAAGAAAAAGAAAAAGAAAAAGGGGAGTATAATTGCCTTTGGTACTTTGGTAGGTGAGCGTGACTTTAGGTGAGTGCGACATGAAGGGAAGGAAAATTGAAAGAGCATGTGCTGCATGTCTACCTTTTACTTAATATATATATATATATGAAAGAGCAGGGAAGAGAGCAATAGAAAGTAAAAGTAGATTGATATATATTTGTTGCCAAATTATAATTTCGGTCTGTTTCAATTTCTTTCTCATAAAGTTAAGTCTACTTAATTATTAACTATGTTAATTTTGTATGTCAGTTCAGTTTTCAAAATTAATCAAATTTATCCTACAATCATGTCAACTTTTAACATCATCAATATATATATATATAACCGAAACCTCTAAAACTCTCACAGTTTTCCACTTCAGCATTTAATTTATTTATTTTTTAAATTTCGTTTTTTTTTTCTTCAGTCTTTTATGCGACTCGCTCTCTCTAACCTATACACATTGACGCATTCTTAAAACCCAAAACCCTAACCTTTGAGCTCTCTCTCTCTGCTTTGTCTCTTTATTCCTCAAACCTCTCCCTTGCAAGCCATCCCCAATCGCTCATTTGCTCTGTTTAAAGCTTTATCTCAGCTTGCTTTGCACACTCTTCATAGATTTCGGCGTATTTTTAGGTAATCTATACGATTTCACATTGGATCTAAAATTTTCTACTTTTTTTCATTAAAAAATATATAGATTGCATCAGATGGTTGAATTAGGCCTGTCCAGACCCATCCGAGACCCGACCCACCCGAAGGATCCGACCGGCGACCGTTCCGAAACTGACCGACCCGACTATTCCGGCGATCGGCGGCGGGTCTCGGCCTCCAGAACCTGAAAACGGCGGGTCGGCTGGCGGGTTTTCTCTCCAAAACCCGAAGAAACCCGACCGAACCGAGATCTTAGCATTTCCCGACGAAGTTATTTACATCTGGCGAGATCTCAGCAAGATCCATGGAATCTTCACTGGATTTGGCGAGATCTCGCCGAATCTGATGAGATTTCGACTAATTCGAAGAAAATCCGGCGAAAATATCATCGAAATTTCACCGATTTCGCCGTTAAATCGCCGGATTTTGGCCGATTTTCAGATCTTCAACTCCGACCGAACCGACCGCCGTCCGTTGAAGGTCTGATCCGCCCGATCCGATCAACCATGCCGGTCGGCGGCAGGTTGAATTTCTCAGCAACCGATCTGGTCGGGTCGGTTCCGAGTTGGGCACAAACCCGACCCAAACCGACCCGTGGACAGGCCTAGGTTGAATTAGAACTTTGTTTTAGAAAATTAGGGTTCGTTTTCTTCTTCTTCTTCTTCTATTTCTTATTTTTGAGATTTTCGATCAAAATTGCATAAAGTTGATTTTTTTTTTCTTTATCAAACCTAGGGTTCAATTCGATTAATTAGCAATCAATTAATGCTGAGTACTTCGACTTTTGTGTGTGTGTGTGTGTGTGTGTGTGTGTTTGAATCTGTAAAACTATTTTTTGATTTGAGTAAAATCTCTATGGGTTTTCAGTGGACTAGAAATTTAAATTGGGTTTTGTAAATTTTGTTTGGTTACTATTCAACTTGATTCTGATTTGATCATTTTTTTTTTTTTTTGAATTTTTTCGATAAACCGTTTAGTCTTCACTACTCATTTGATTTGTTGAATTGATTTTGCTTTTGAGTCCGTTTGATATGTATGTAATTTGTGTTATGTTTGTGTGTATATGTGTAGATACTATGTATGTATTTAAGCTTCACTAAAATTAATGCTATGTGTTTCATATTGTTCTGTCGATTTTGTATTCTGTGACTAGGTTTCTGTGTTTGTGTGGTTGGCTTCAATGTTTTGCTTAATGAAATGTCTATTTCTTATTTTTGAGATTTTCTATCAAAATTGCATAAAGTTGATTTTTTTTCTTTATCAAACCTAGGGTTCAATTCGATTAATTAGCAATCGATTAATGCTAAGTACTTCGACTTTTGTGTGTGTGTGTGTGTGTGTTCGAATCTGTAAAACTATTTTTTGATTTGAGTAAAATCTCTATGGGTTTTCAGTGGACTAGAAATTTAACTTGGGTTTTGTAAATTTTGTTTGGTTACTATTCAACTTGATTCTGATTTGATCATTTTTTTTGTTGTTGGATTTTTTCGATAAACCGCTTGGTCTTCACTACTCATTTGATCTGTTGAATTGATTTTGCTTTTGAGTCCGTTTGATATGTATGTATATTTGTGTTATGTTTGTGTGTATATGTGTAGATACTATGTATGTATTTAAGCTTCACTAAAATTAATGCTATGTGTTTCATATTGTTCTATCGATTTTATATTCTGTGACTAGGTTTCTATGTTTGTGTGGTTGCCTTCACTGTTTTGCTTAATGAAATGATTTGGGACATGATATTTTCTGAACTTTGTTTTTAGTTTTTAATTGTCTTGATTTAAAGCTTTGAGAACTTCTGATTTGTTCACTTGATTGTGGTTTACTTTTATGCCAAAATGAGTTGTGCTTAGAAAAGATGTATTTTCTTTTGGGGAAAATAGAGATTCCAATGTAAAGTTCACATTGTTTGTAAATCTCTATAAACTGAATTTTTTATTTTAGTCGACCACCAAGAGTATTTTAGTTTTTTTTTTTTTTTTTTTTTTTTAATTTTTTTTTTTTTTTTTGTGTTGATTGTCTTTGACTTAGGTATTTGGGTTATTGGTTTTTATTAAGGTTGAATGATGAAGAAAAATGAAAAGAATTACACAATCAAAGACACCTACAACCCTACATAGAGATGAAGCAAAGAATGAGTTTTTTCGGTATTGATTTCTTTTGGATTGTATGTAGCTGTTGAAATTTCAGATACATTAGGTTTGGATAGATTGGTGGTTGATTAGAGTTTAAATTTCGTGTTGTTGATGAATTTGGGATGCCCAGATTTATTTTTAATTTTTATGGATGACCAAGTTTGTGATTTTTTTGGTATAAATAGTTATGTGGTTTGGTATTTGCTGTTTCATATTTTGTAGCAAAGTGAAAAGAAATCGAGTTAATACTTCTATGTCATGTAAGGTTTTGAACATTGGAAGTTTTAATTTTGTTGTTTGTTGCCTTTTCATAATTTATTATACATTAGTATTGCATAAATTGTACTAGCATAATTTTTTTTTTTTTTTGGTAATCTTTACATCTACGAAGTCACCTTGCAATTACAATTAAGGCTTAGTTGATTTGTTGAGTTGACTACTGGTTGCTCTATTATTTTAGGTGTTGAATTTTTTTATGGTTGAGGTTGTTCCATTTTGTTAGAAATTACTAGCCAAGAGGCTTTAGGCTTTGCTTGAGGACTTGTGTTTTTATACCATAAAATTGTTTCTTTCCTTGCCTTTGTATTGATAAGTAACAGCTGTTAATTAATGTGTGGCCTTTCAAAAAGCCACACGTTGCATTATCTCACTCCCTCTTGCTTTTATTTATTTATTTATTTAGAATTTGATAGTTATACTCTCGCATTATGTTAAGTCAACTTCATGGTTTGTGTCTCTTGGTTTTGGTTGCCATAGGAATTGCTAACACACTGAAACACCACCCGTGCTCTCATCCTACATTAAAACAAAAAAATGCTATTGATTGTTAACTAACCAAGCATGGTAGGTGTCCAAGAAAATAATATAGTAACATTATCCCATTGCTTTCAATTTATTTCTCCTTCCCCCAATCCCACACAGATACTTTGACATATTTTATCAAACAAGTCCACGCATTCGGCCACAATGACTCACTAAATGCATTGTATGTAATTGTGTTAGATTTGGTTTTGAATTAGAATTCGTTTTTATAGTGGTTGAAACCTAATTTGGGTCCATTTCTATATACAACCCTCTATATACATCCACTGGTAAAGTTTTTGTTTTCCCTTTTTAAAATTTGGATTTTAAATATGACTTAGGTTTTGATATTGTGGTGGATTGGTTTTGATTTAGGAAATTGGGTTAGTCTATGGTCAACAGTAAAGGGGTTGCCTAAGAGATCATTTGGGAAGAACATGCACTTGGAAAAGAAAAGAGATGAGATTCTAGAAGGAGAATGTTTGGATCTAGATTGTCATAGCATTGAGTAACTGTGATAGCTATTGTGGTTGCTACTGTCTTCTATGTAAATTAAAAGCCTACAACAAATATAGATGTGGCAAAAGTGTTTATTGGAATTCTTTTGACAGTATTTGATCTACAAAATACATCAGAGCGAAAAGTGAATTTATGTAGTGAGACTAATTTACAATTAATATGAAGTATGTTTTCATTGTTTCAAAATTGAAATTGGATTTTGACCTTGAGCCAAGTATACATACAAAGGTTGCAAACCTTTGCAAATAGATTTCCCATTGTCTTAATGTTGCCTTAGTTTTCAACATTGTTTTGTAAAAAAAAAAATAGTTTTTCCTTTATTTCTTTTTCAATGTCTTTTTTTCTTTTCTTTTTTTCTTTCCTTTTTAGCTTTTTCTTGGTGGGCAAATCAGCATTTCCTTGATTCTTTTAGTTTTTTCTTTTAATGTAAGGTTGATTAACTAAATATGTATTTAACTAGCCTTTTCTTTTAATGTGAGTTAGATTAATTAAATATTTATTTAACTATCCCGTGCGTAGATTAATTAAATATTTATTTAACTATCCCGTGCATCGCACGGATTAGCGACTAGTATACTATATAATAAAAGTTAGCTTAGAGGTCGTGGTTGCACCAAGTGGTTGCATTATATTGTAGAAATTTTTTTAGATTTTTAGATTTTTTAAAAAAATATATAATTTTTCTTCTTCTATAATTTCTAAGTTAATAAATATCTTAATTTAATTACAATTCAAATTCTTCATCTGATCCATCTAATCCTTATTTAATTATAATACTACACCTAAAAAGAAAACATTTATATATATATATATATATATATATATATATATATATATATATATATATAAAGGTAGCAACATGTATTTAAAAAAAAAAACATGTATTATAAAAAAAATTAAAAAAAAAAAGAAAAAGAAAAAGAAGCAACAACGTAGTGTAATCTAATCCTTCTCAAATTCTCCATCTAATCCTAATATTTAAAAATTAGCAACATGTAATAAAAAATAAAAAAAAAAAATAAAAAAGGATATAAGGTAGTGTAATCTAATCCTTCTCAAGTTCTTCATCTAATCCTGATTCATATTCAATAAAAAAAAAAAAAAAAAAACAAAAGATAGCAAGTTATTCGTCCATAATTTACCAAAAAAGTTTTTGGATAAAGTAAAAAAAAAAAATGTAAATAACGTAATAAGTATTTGAGTTTAAAGTAAACACCTCTCTCTTTCTTCTCAAAATAAATAAATAAAAAGTATCTATATATATTGATGGAGTAAACATATATGTATATCAATGTTCTTGTTTTTTGTTATCGGAAAAAAAAAAAAAAAAAAGCCTTTTTTTTTTTTGCCATAAAAATGTGTTAAAAGCAATGTGTATTATAAAAATAAATAAAATAATAAAAAGCAACAACATAGTGTAATCTAATCCTTCTCAAATTCTTCATCTAATTCTGATTTATATTCAATAAAAAAACAAAAGATAACAAGTGTAGGATTAAGGGCCCAAATCATATATTGGGCATTGGGCCTTGGCTGAGAGCATGAGTAGTTTGAGGAGGAACGGATTGTAATGAATGGTTCAAACTCAGGATTTAATGAGCAAGATGCAAATGGGAAGGTGGTCCGAGGAGGAATATCTCCCCGGATATGATAAATACAGCTCAAATATTATTCCAACAATCAGGGTGACCTTCCAAGAGGCTCCAGCGATAGGGACGTACATCATGAACATATGAGAAGGAGGGGAACTCAAAAATATATAAGGGAAAGCTGCTACCATCGCATTGAATGCATTGTAGCTACTTTTCTGGCTGCATTTATGTGGAGAAGACCTCTGAACAGTGCTGCCTTGGCTACCACAACTCACAGAAAGCCAAAGAGGGTGTTTGATGAGACAGGTACTCAAGTAAGGGCTTAAATTACCAACAAGTGTAGGATCAAGATGGTCCAAAGGGGGGCTATATAATGTAAGAGACCTTCCTAAAGGAGGAGATGGGAGAAATAGAGAATGAATACTATAGCAATCAAAATTGTAATTGTACTCTGTTTGATTGATTTATACGAAAAATTACCTCCTCGGACAGAAAAGTTCATTCATATAAGTACCTATAATTTGTGCTTGAGTGTTATCTAATTCCATATTAGCTATTGTCCAATTCATTAGGGCCTAGTTCTTCGATCCACTCTCTACAAATTTATTGTACTGGGCTCACTGGCCAAGATCCCATACATTTTGGGCTTGTGGGGAGAACTTGTGTGATAGTGAAGGCAACGGTCAACTATGGTAGGTTCAGGTCACACCAGGCAAAATCCATGGCGTCCCAATGTGAAAATCCTTTCGTCAACCTTGAGCGTAGGAGAGATTGAGAGGGCAGCGTGCATATTACGTATACAAGCAAAAGTCACTCTCGAGTTGGAAGTCACGTCTCTCAGGAGTAACATAACAGAGCCATGTAGAGGAAAATCGACAATCTAAAGAAGGAATTACGCCATGCATGACGAAGACGAACTCCCTCCCGATCTGACTCCTCTTCTGATTGTGAGAAGGATAGTAGTTATCAACGTAGATCAAGGACTCCTTCTAGTGAATCTTTCTCATATGAAGAGGAGCACCATCGTGAACGCAGATACAAGAGCCCAACTCACAGAGGACTGGGAAACGATGCTATGAGCAAAGCATTGAACTAGATTTCCAAGTTGCCCTTCACGCGCAGGATTGAAAGGGCAACTCTTCCTCGGCGTTTCCTTCAGCCAACGTTCACCATCTACAATGGACAAACGGACCTGGTGGAGCATGTGAGCCATTTCAGTCAGAGAATGGTTGTTCATTCTAAGGATGAAGCCTTGATGTGCAAGGTGTTTCCATCCAATCTGGGACCTATGGCAATGAGATGGTTCGACGGCCTAAGGGCAAATTCCATAGATTCCTTTAAGGAGCTCACCCAGGCATTTGGCTCTTGTTTCATTACATGTACCAGGGTCCCTTGGCCCATAGATTCCTTACCATCCTTATCCATGCGAGAAGGGGAGACTCTGAAGAAGTACTCGAACAGATAGTGGGAAATGTTCAACGAGATTGACTTTGATGACATAGCCATTAGTACCTTCAAAGCCGGTCGCCCAGCTGAGCACGGTTTAAGGAAGTCTTTGATCGGCAAGCCCGTCACCAGTGTGCGCCAACTTATGGACCGAATTGATAAGTACAAGAGGGTTGAGGAAGACTAGCAACTGGGGAAAGAAAAAGCTAAGGTTATCCCTCAAGAAAGGAGGGATTTCAGGTTGGACCGGTACAACAACAACAACCGGACTCGGAGAGACTTTGCTGGGCAGTCAGGGTCTGCTAATGCTTAGGCAGTTAATGCGGTGTTCCGAGAATCGGTGCATCAGGTTCTAGAGAAGATTAAGAACGAGTCGTTCTTCAAATGGACAAACAAGATGGCTGGAAACCCCATGAGGGGCAACCAGAGCCTTTATTGCCACTACCACCAGGACCAGGGATACACCATCGAGGACTACAGGAATTTGTGGGATCATTTGGACTAGTTGGTCCGAGAAGGAAAACTCAAGCAGCTCTTGCACTACTCCAGCGGCCAGGGGGGCCAGATAAATTCAGAACTCGAAGAGATGATTCTTCGAGACCTCCCTTGGGAATGATAAATGTCATCTTTACTGCTCCAGGGAGAACCGGTTTCTATCCCTCCAGAGTGATGTCTGTGGCTTGGTTACCAGCCAAGGACGCTAATTTAGGGTCGAAGAGGGCTAGAGTAGATATTCAACCGGTGTTGGATATTTCGGACGAGGATAAAATCGGAACCATACAACCCTATGATGATGCTTTGGTGGTCACCCTTAGGATTGGGGGGTATGACGTGAAGAGGGTACTGGTGGACTAGGGTAGTGGTGCTGAGACAATGTACCCCAACCTGTACAAGGGGCTAAATTTGAGACCCGAAGACTTAACAGCCTACGACTCTCCTCTGGTGAATTTTGATGGCAAGATCGTCATTCCAAAGGGTCAGATCAGACTACCCATACAAATGGGTCCAGACGTGGAGGTAGATTTTGTTATGGTGGATGCTTATTCCCCATACACGACCATTATGGCTAGACCCTGGCTTCATACCCTGGGAGCCATCTCTTCTACTCTGCACTAAAAGGTGAAATACCCGTCTGAGGGCCAGGTTAAAGAGATCCTTAGAAGTCAATCCACAGCTAGGCAATGCATGGTGGCTGCCATATTGCATCGGCCCGAGATTAAGTCGTCGACCTCTGCTGAAAGGGGCTTATAACAATCAAAAACTCCGGTGTTGCCTATCGACGAATGAGCCGAGAAAGCAAAATGTGAGAATTTAGAAAAGGTTGTTATAGGTGATGATCCAGGGAAGTTCTTTCAAGTCGGGGCTCAGCTGCCTCCTCAAGAGAAGGAAAAACTAGTAGAATTTCTTAGAAGAAACGTTGATGTGTTTGCATGGGACGCTTATGAAGCCCCAGGAGTGGATCTGAACTTCATCTGTCATCATTTAAATGTTAACCCATCCATCACTCCCAAAAAGCAATCACCTTGGCGCCCATCCAAAGAGCATGCAGATGCTGTTAAAGATGAGGTGATGAAGTTCAAGCAAGCAGGGGCTATCAAGGAAGTTTTCTACCTTGAATGGCTAGCCAATACTGTGGTGGTGAAAAAGAAGAACGGGAAGTGGTGAATGTCTGTGGACTTCACAGATCTAAATAAAGCTTGCCCAAAAGATTCCTCCCCTATGCCTCGAATAAATCAACTGGTGGATGCAACGGTGGGCCATCCTCGGATGAGTTTTTTAGATCTTTTTCAAGGATATCATCAGATACCACTAGCCCTGGACGATCAGGAAAAGACAGTTTTTGTCACTTCCATTGGAAACTGCCACTATAAAGTGATGTCCTTTGGTTTGAAAAACGCAGGGTCTACCTATCAAAGGATGATGACAAGAATGTTTGAACCACAGTTGGGTAAGAGTATTGAAGTTTATTAGATGACATGGTGGTGAAGAGTAAGGTGGTGTCTGAGCATTTGGGAGACCTCAGAAACATCTTTGAAATTCTGAGGAAACACAAGTTGCACCTAAACACTTCCAAATGCTCATTTGGTATTGGATCAGGCAAATTCTTGGGCTACATGGTAACTCACAGGGGAATCAAGGTCAATCCCAATCAAATCAAAGCCATTAATAGTTTACAACCACCTCGAAATCCCAAAGAGTTCCAGAAGCTAACTGAAATGACTGCTGCCTTGAATCGATTTATTTCTCGGTCAGCGGATAGGTGTAGACCCTTCTTCCTCTTGATGAATAAGTGGAAGGGATTTGAGTGGACTGAGGAGTGTGCTTTGGCCTTCCAGCAACTTAAAGAATATCTATCTCAACCACCTATCATGTCTAATCCTAAGGTGGATGAGGTCCTGTTTGCTTATATCGTTGTGGCCCCTCATGCTGTAAGTTTGGTGTTGATACGAGTTAACAGTGGCATACAACAGCCAGTTTACTATGTGAGCAAGTTACTACATGAGGCTGAGGTTCGTTATCTATCATTGGAGAAAGTCATTTTGGCGGTGGTGCATGCTACACAAAAGTTTCCCCATTACTTCCAAGCACACACAGTTGTTGTCTTAACTCAGCTTCCACTCAAATCTATACTTTGAAGTGCTGATTACACGGGGAGGATTGCTAAATGGGGCACAGTTCTAGGGGCTTTTAACATCAAGTACATGCCTTGTACCTTTGTCAAGGGCCAGGTCTACAGTTCGCTGAACCTTCATTATAGGAAATAACAACGACATAGAGCATGGATTGAAAATCAGTTGGCACAATCTTCTTGCAAGAACCTTTATTTCTAAAGGTATATGTTAATGGTGCAGCAAATCAGAAGGGCTCCGGAGTGGGGCTAGTTCTGGTTTCTCCTAAACAAATCACCATTGAAAAGTCACTAAGATTGGGTTTCTCGGCTACAAATAATGAGGCTGAATATGAAACTTTGTTGGAAGTAATGTCCATGGTTCAAAAAATGGGCGGAAAAGCAGTAAAGATGTTTTCAAACTCAAGATTGGTTGTTGGCTAAGTGAAGGGCGAGATGGAAGCAAAAGATGAGAGAATGCAAGGGTACTTAAGTCAAGTTAGGCATTTGCAATCAAGATTTGAATCATTCAGCCTACTACACATCCCTAGAAGTGGAAACACACATGCTGATTCCCTAGCCACGCTTGCAACCACCTCGACGCAGAGCTTACCTTGGGTTATCCTTATAGAAGACTTGTGCAAACTCACAAAGGTAAAGGGAGAGGTGGTCCATGTTCACCAAGTCAGAGTAGGGCCCAGCTAGATGGATCCCATAGTACTATTCTTGAGAGATGACATCTTGCCAGAAGATAAATTAGAAGATGACAAAGTACGGAGAAAGGCGCCTTATTTCTGGCTATCCGAGGACCAAAAATTGTGCAAGCGCTCTTTTTCTAGGCCATATCTACTTTGCATTCACCCCGAGGCATCAGAGCTACTCCTTGAAGAGTTACATGAAGGGATTTGTAAAAGCCACACAAGAGGCAGATCTTTGTCTCACAGAGCCATCACTTAGGGCTATTGGTGGCTAAATATATAGAAAAAATCACAAGAATATGTAAGGAAATGCGACCAATGTCAAAGGTTCGCACCAAACATATACCAATCGAGAGGAGTCCTTAATTCTCTGTCTAGCCTTTGGCCGTTTATTTAATGGGGCCTAGACATTGTAGGCCCTTTCCCCAAGGCAGTAGGAAACAAGAGATACCTGCTAGTTGGCACGAACTACTTCACTAAGTGGGTTGAAGTTGAGCCCTTGGCAAATATCAAGGACGTGGATGCCAAGAAGTTTGTTTGGAAAAATATTTTCACACGATTCAGAGTCCCTCGTACCCTCATCTCTAACAATGGCCTTCAGTTTGATAGAAAATCTTCCAGGAGATACTGCTGTGACATGGGAATTATGAATAAATATTCTACCCCAGCTTATCCCCAAGGGAATGGACAAGCCAAGGCTGTTAACAAGGTCATAGTGAATAGACTCAAGAAGAGGTTGGATAATGCGAAGGGAAAATGGGTGGAAGAACTGCCACATGTCCTCTGGACATACCAAACCACGTCTCACAGATCAACCGGGGAGGCCCCGTTTTCGATGACTTATAAAGCCGAGGCTGTTATTCCTTTAAAGACTGGCTTCCCAATGTTGAGAACCAGCTCTTTCAATCCGAGCAATAATAACGGGTTACTAGAAAAGAGCCTATACTTAATTGTAGAAAGAAGAGAAAATGCAATGGTCCAATTGGCATATTACTAACACAAGCTCAAGTAAGGATATGATGTCAATGTGAAGTTGAGACCATTAGCACCTGGTGACTTGGTATTGAGGAAAGTTGTAGGTACTGCAAAGAACCCAGCATGGGGAAAGCTAGGGCCCAACTGGGAGGGGCCATACCGCATCACTTCGGTAGCTGGAATAGGAGCATATTTCCTCACAGACCTAGACGAACATGTAATACCATGACCTTGGAATGTAAACAACCTAAAAAGGTATTATTATTAATGAAAGTTCCCTTTTTCATATGATCATTTATTGTGTAAATACATCGTACTCCCACTATTACATATTTATAAGTGATTAAACAGAACCTTAGTCATGCCTGGGTTCTCGGACCAGATGCTTTGAGGAAATTAACACTCTATGACGTCTTTATAAGTGATTAAACAGAACCTTAGTCATGCCTGGGTCCTCGAACCAGATGTTTTCGGAAAATTAACACTCTATGACATCTTTATAAGTGATTAAATAGAACTTTAGTCATGCCTGGGTCCTCGGACCAGATGCTTTGGAGAAATTAACACTCTATGACAGCTTTATAAGTGATTAAACAGAACCTTAGTCATGCCTGGGTCCTCGGACCAGATGCTTTGGGGAAATTAACACTCTATGACATCTTTATAAGTGATTAAACAGAACCTTAGTCATGCATGGGTCCTCGATCCAAATGTTTTGGGAAAATTAACACTCTATGACATCTTTATAAGTGATTAAACAAAACCTTAATCATGCTTGGGTCCTCAGACTAAATGCTTTGGGGAAATTAACACTCTATGACATATTTATAAGTGATTAAATAGAATCTTAGTCATGCCTAAGTCCTCGGATCAAAGGCTTTGGAGAAATTAACGCTATGACACCTTTATAAATGATTAAACAGAATCTTAGTCATGCTTAGGTCCTCAGACTAGATGCTTTGGGGAAATTAACACTGAGACGTCTACTGATCTTTTACTAAGTGTCAAAACAGATCCAGGGTTATACTCGACTCCTCGAATTAATGGCTTTAAATAAGTTGGTCCTTATTTATTTATTTAAGTGATAAGCAAGATGAAGGTTGTCCGCCCCTTCCTATGTTTTACAAAGTATATATCTATCTTCATTAGATTCAGCCTTCATTGTAGGAGGTTCAATTCTCAATACAAAGATGCATTAAACCCCTTTTATTGCTGATATTTGGCAATATGTTGTTGTTAGTTTTTATTAAAGACAAGCAGCAACAATTCAATACTATTTATAACAGTAATAAGCTTCAAAGCACATAAAAGTAAAGGTACGAGAGATAAAAAGAAAAACATTTTCATTAAATGAAAAAGGGAATACATTATGTTTGATGGCGAAACACCATTACAAAAAAGTTATACACAGAGAACACTACAAAAGAAAATCCTATATCTAGGTCTTTGCCAGTGGAGGGCCCTTCTTAGGCTCAGCCTTCTCGAATTGGGAATCTCCAACCTGAGACTTAAGCTCTGCATCCTTGGCCTAGGAGACCACATCCCTGATTGTGAGGGCATCCTCAGAGGGATTGGCCTTCAACGATGGCTGAGCCTCCTTGCCTAGTTCAGCCCCTTTAGGAATTTCAGCATCTAGAAGGGGGGCTTGGGTGTAGGGAGTTGCTCGGGAGGAAGGACCGTATCCGAAATTTCTCGGATATCCTTCGAGAAGAAGATGTTCTCGGCCCTCCTCAGTTCGAAGTCTGCAGGGACTCCTACCCAGTCAAGTGCTACTGCCCATGACTCGATGCACTAGTCTCTACACATTTCGACCACCTCTTTTACTAGCCAGGTCTCCGTGTTCCACACCCCATGTTCGTACGATGCCTTCACTGTGGCCTCAGCGGCTTCCCTAGCCACCTGAGCTGCGTCTTTGGCTTTCTTCAGCTCAACCTTGAGATCCGAGACCAACTGTCTCTTGGTGGCCAGGTCTATCTCGGTCAGATGAAGCTTCTAGCGCTGGTCCTCGACCTGCCTCTCGGTAGTTTTTAAACCGGCCTCGGCACTATCTAGGGCCCTCTCCGCTTTGGCCAGCTTGTTGGTCAGCTCCATTTGTTCTTGCTTAAGAGCCCACAAGGATTTCTCTACATTAGCACGGGAGAGGGCCTCAGCCCTGGCCTCATTACTTACCATATTGAGGTCCCTCTTCAAGGACAGGAAGAGGTCGGGCTACTTAAAGCACCTGTAAGCCTTCATATATCTAGGGAGGAGAAGAGGCTACTCTAAGGCGTCGGTAATGTAGCCTACATGCCCTTTCTGGAAGTCCTAGATTGAGGCGTCCTAGGGAATGGCGGTGCCATCTAGCTCCAGCCGGGGAGCCCAAGTGTGTTGCGACCGACGCACGTCGGCCCCAAGGGAGTCCTCTTTGCTCTCCACAGAGGAGCCTTTCTTTTCTCTGGCAGTCTTTTGTTGCTTCCCCCCCTTCAGAGGAACCATCTTGCCCTCCTCCACTTCCTATACTTCTTGCACTTTCCTTTTCCTCTTCAGGTTAGGATTAGGAAGCAATCCAACCGAAGTCACAAGGAGAGGAGGAGAAGGCGGAAGATTGGCAGGAACTTGGGATTTGGGAGCACCCTTGGACGACCCTCCTTGATTCCTCGAGGCAAGAAGACCCTTCAGCCCTTTCCTCGGATTGATATCCATTTCCTCTTCCTCCTCGGAACTGGGATCAACGCGGGCAATAATAAGCCTCGGAGAGTAGGCAGCGGATTGCTGGTCTAACTCGTCCTCAGAGTCCAAGAGTTGGATTATAGGATCTGGCTTTTCTTCCTTGTCTTCCTCAAAGTAAAATTGGTTGATCTCGGCCTCAAGGGATAAATGTGTAGAAGCTATCTCCTCTCTCAGAACGGTTACTTCCCGAGGGACACGTTGGATGGGTTGCTCAACAAGCGGAAGGTCTCTCCGAGCCAAAAACCTCGGCTTAGAGACGTCTATGCGTGCTAATATAGGGTCACCAGCCCTTATTGTCTAGCCTACGTCCTAAAATATGCGAGACAGAGGCTTGTAATCCAAAATTAAGTGAGCAGACCGTAGTTGTCCATCTTCGCTTATGAATATCTCAAACCTCAGTAGTTTGTTGAGACCTGGTGTGTTGACTAAACTGAGTCTCGGAGAAACGTGGCTTTTATCTGTTAAAACATCTGAGGAGGAAATTGTGGTTAGACCAGTAAAGACTAGTATCTAAAAAGGTGAAATGTTAAGGTAGAGTAAAAAAAAAAAATTAAAAAATTAAAAAATTAAAAAAGAATTTAAAAAAAAAAAAAAGACTAAGAAGGCTAAAGTCCTTGCTAAGAAACCTAATGCTAGGGTACCCCACCTAGCTTTCCCACCCGAACTGGGCAGTGAAGACCGTTGTGCCACTCTCCAGAGGCGACCAGATAGTCATCCTTCAAGCCCTTGTTGGACTTAGGAAGGCAGGATATTAATCTAACAACATCGGATCGGGACTTGAGGTAATATCCCACGCTAGCAAAGGAATGACACTCGTACATATGAATGACGTCGTGCCATGTGAGCCCTAAGTTCATATGATCGTTCAAAGCATCTATGCTCCTTAAGACTCTAAACAGGTTGGGAGCGCACTGATGGGTACACAACTTATGATTGAGTAGGTAGTCTCTGGTTATCCTGCCTATAGGAAGTGTCATTCCTCCCTCTATAAAGGTGATCATTGGGATGACAACTTCACCTTCCCCTTTATTCGTAAGTACTTGGTCTGGGGTACAATATTGTAGGCTTGCTCCTTGTGGGATATGGTATTTGGCCCTAAAACCCTCCATACTGGCCAGAGAGTCTACTAAATGCTTAAATCTGCCCATCTAAGCAAACATAGATGACACGAAGGAAGTTTTCTAAAAAAGAAAGGAGGTCGAGGAGGTTGGCCGAGGAGAAAAATAAAGTTCAAAGAGATAGATACTTACAAAAACGAGTGTATTGAATCCTGAACCTTTAGAAAAATCTTTCGGAAATTTCTTAAGACAAAAAGTTAGGGAAACTTCAAGATCCGTAAAGTAAAGGGAAAATGATTTCCCTTAAGGCTTTATAAAGAGGGAGAAAATGAGTGGGAGTTCTCCCTCTCAAAATTCCAAGAGAAAGATCAACCATTGGATCTGCGCCTCACCGTTAGATCTGGGGAACAAGACACCGCCTAGAGCAATTAATGGCGCCTCACAGGTTTCGAAGCGTTAGTGGCAATTATGGGGCACGTAAAACAGCACTCCCACACGTGTAAATCAGAGGATCAAGTAGAATTAGCTCTTAAAAATTCAAAACCCCAGTTTTCTCCTTGGATGAGAGGAAAAAATCGAAGTTTTGAAGGGCTATTGTAGGATTAAGGGCCCAAATCATATATTGGGCCTTGGGCCTTAGTCGAGAGCATGAGTAGGTCGAGAGCATGAGTAGTCCGAGGAGGAACGAATTGTAATGAGTGGTTCAGACTTATGATTTAATGAGTAAGATGCAAATGGAAAGGTGTTCCGAGGAGGAATATTCCCTCAGATATGATAAATACAACTTAAATATGTATTCCAACAATTAGGGTGACCTTCCAAAAGGCTCCAGTGATAGGGACGTGCATCATGAACATACGAGAAGGAGGGGAACCCAAAAATATCTAAGGGAAAGCTGCTACCATCGCAATGAATGCATTGCAGCAACTTTTCTGGCTGCATTTATGTGGAGGAGACCCCTGTACAGTACTACCTTGGCTGCCACAATTCACAGAAAGCCAAAGAGTGTGTCTGATGAGATAGGTACTCAAGTAAGGGCTCAGATGACCAACAAGTGTAGGATCAAGATGGTCCAAAAGGAGCTATATAATGTAAGGGACCTTCCTAGAGGAGGGGATGGGAGAAATAGAGAAAGAATACTATAGCAATCAAAATTGTAATTATACTCTGTTTGATTGATTTATACGAAAAATTACCTCATCGAACAAAAAAGTTCATTCATATCAGTACCTATTATTTGTGCTTGAGTGTCATCGAATTCCATATTAGCTGTTGTCCAATTCATTATGGCCTAATTCTTCGACCCATTCTCTACAAATTTATTATACTAGGCTCACTGGGCCAAGATCCCATACATTTTGGACTTGGACTGCAAAACGTGTCCCTACAGCAAGTTATTTGTCCATGATTTACCAAAAATGTTTTTGGATAAAGTATAAAAAAAAAAAAATGTAAATAACATAATAAGTATTTGAGTTTAAATTAAACACCTTCTCTTTCTTCTCAAAAAAAAAAAAAAAATCTATATATATATTGATGGAGTAAACTTATACGTATATCAACGTTTGTTTTGTTTTTTTGTTAAAAAAAAAAAAAAAAAAACCATTTCCTTTTATTCAATAAAAAAGGTGTTATTTTTTCTTTCTATTCCTTTGACCTTTTTTATTCCAATTTTTATGGGTTTTATGAGATAGCAACAAACACATTGATTAGAAATCATAATTCCAATAGGATTTAAATTCTATATCAAATGAAACTCTACCTATATATTAAATTTCATATATATATATATATATATATATATATGTGTGTGTGTGTGTGTGTATGTATATGTATATGCTATAAACAAAAAAAAAAAAAAAAAAAAATCAACTTTCTTATTTTTTAATTACTATACTACATGATTTTTTTAGATTTTTAAAAATATATATATAATTTTTTTGTTTTTTTCATTTATTTTTATTATTTATTTTTAAGTTAATTAATAAAAAAAATGATTTACATAAGAATTTTGATTAAGCCGTGTATTGCATGAGCATAATGCTCGTATAAGCATAAAATTGATTTTTTTTTTTTTTTTTTTTTTAAGTTTAGAGATGAAAATAAGTAAAATTTGAAAATTGAAGGATAAATTAACACAATTAATATTTAAGAGGTTTTATTTTAAAATTTCTAGAATGAAATTGATGCAATTAAATGCATAGAAACGAAATTGAAATTAATTTTTACAATTTTTTTTTTTTTTTTTTTTTTTTTGAGAATGGAACCTGAGAATTTAATTAAAATAGAATCAACCAACATCGGCTAAGAGTACAGAGTAAAGTATGGAGGAACATCCTTCATCCACACCAAATAACCACTAACATGTCTAGCATGTTTAGCTAGCTTATGAGCAACAGAGTTTCCAAGTCGACGTACATGGGAAAAAGAAATACACCTGGATTCTGTCAAGGCTCTGGCTAGGTCGAGGATATGACCCAAGGGAGAAAGAGAATCCTCATTGCTGCTGAGAGTGTTGATCACACGTTCTGAATCACCTTCAAGAATAAAGGATAAGTAGCCAATTTCTAGTGTGAAGCTTCAACCAAATCTAAAGAGAAGGGAAGGGGAACTCGCTCCGACAGCAACGCCAATGCCTGGCCTTGGCTGTCACGTACCACCACACGCAGGCTAGCTTTGCCTATATTTTTGAAAGTCGCTCCATCGAAGTTAACCTTCAAAGAATTTGGGGGAGGAGGTGACCATCTAACTCGTGTGGGTGACTGGGCAAACATCTATGAAGAGGCCTTGAGGTTTGCTCTGCTAAAATCCTAGAGTGCTTGTTGTGCCGTTGGGGCAATCTATGATATCGGGTAATTAGAATTTTTTACTCTGATTTGATTCCTTCGGTACCAGATTGTCCATAACAGCATTGCTAACTTCTCCAGGTTTTTTCCTTCCCGTTGTGCATATAATATAAGGTTCGAAATGTTGGAAAAACAGTGGGAACGATGAAAGTCGAACTCAAGAAGAGCTTCCCATATCTGAGCTAATTCAGTGCAGTCCCACAATGCATGCAAGATACTTTTTGGTTCTCTATTGCAGTGGTCACAGATATCAAATGTCAGAATCATCTGTTTCCTTAGATTCACCTTTGCTGGCATCGTGTTCCGGCAAGCTTTTTTACTTTATTTGGAACGGACAAACCCTAAACCAGCTTCCAAACTCCATTATCTTGATTCGGGCCCATTGTTGTTGGGTTATTTAAATTTTCTTTAGCTAGAAATTTATAACCCGACTGCACCGTGTACTGACCTGAGGATGTATATGGCCAAATTAATTTGCCTTCAGCTGAGGAGTTACAGAGATGAATAATTTGTATCAAATCAACCTCTTGTGGATTAAACAAGCCCTATAACAAACTTGAATCCCACTACTTTGTACTCGGATCAATGAGGTCTACCACCTTTGCTTCCTCAAAACCATCAACTGTTGGAGACAAAATTCTTGGATGATAATTGTTTGGTAGCCATGCATAAAGCCAAACCCCAATTGATTCTCTATTGCCCACTCTCCATCTAGCACCTTTCAAGAGACACATCATGGCCTTTTAGTATCCTCTGCCATGCATAAGAACCAACACTTGAATCAAGAGCCTCCATTATAGAGCAAGTAGGAAAAAAATTTGAATTTAAAAACCCGGTAGAATAAGGATTCCTTGTGGTGTAGAAGTCGCCATGCTTACTTAGCTAGCAAAGCATCATTGAAGAGGGCTAGGTCCTTAAAATCCATTCCACCTTTAGATTTAGCTTGGCATAAAGTTTCCCATTTGACCCAATGCACTTTTCTTCGATCACTCTTCTGTCCCCACAGGAACTTTCTAATCAGGCTTTCAATCTCTGTGCATAAACCCATTAGGAGCTTGAAACAACTCATTGTGTAGGTTGGGATAGCTTATACCACTGCCTTGATAAGGATTTCCCTCCCTGCTTGAGATAGTAGTTTTTCCTTCCACCCTTGAATTTTTTTTCAAACCCTTTCCTTTATGTAGTTGAAGCTTGCCTTTTTATTTCTCCCCACAAGTGATGGTAATCCCAAATACTTCTTGTATTGTCTTATTTCAAGAACCCCCAATGCTACCTTGATGTGATCTCTAAGCTTTTCAGAAGTGGATTTATTAAAGAAAATGGTAGTTTTGCTTCTATTTATTTGCTACCCCGAACATTTGCCATGTGTCTAGGATGTCCAAGACCTTCTGGCATTCTTGAGTGGTTGTCCTGCAAAACAAAAGACTGTTATTTGCAAAAAGGAGGTGAGTCAGACGAGGACAATTTCTAGATAGAGAATATCCTCGTATTTCACCCTGGCCAATTGCTTTACTAATGAGACCATGCAGTCCTTCCATACACAATAGGAAAAGAAAAAGGGAGAGTAGGTCTCCCTAGTGGATATCTCTTGAGGGGTAGATCATGCCTTTGGGTTCTCCATTGATAAGGATTGAATATAAGACAAAAGTAACACATAGCATATCAGCTTAATCCACTGTTCGGTAAACCCCATTGTCCTCATCACTGCTTCTAAATATGGCCATTCCACCCTATCGTAAGCTTTGCTCATATCGAGTTTTATTACCATGAAATCATCATTCCCAATGTGTTTCTACATACTATGGAGAGATTCAAAGGCTACCAAAATATTATCGGAGATAAATCTACTTTTTGTAAAAGCACTTTGGTGTTTTGTGATAATTTTTGATAAAATTCTTTTCAATCTATTTGCCAAAAATTTTGAGAAAATCTTGTATAGAACATTGCAGAGACTAATGGGTTTAAATTCAGAGGCATATTCTGGGTCTTTTTCTTGGGAATAAGGGTGATAAAAGTGTGATTTATGTGCTCAAGTAAGGAAGAATTGTTGAGGAAATTAAGAACAAATTGACATACATCATCACCAACTAAATTCCAGTAATGTTGATAAAATAAATGGGACATACCATCTGGTCCAGGGGCTTTGAGAGGAGCTATCTGTTTGATTTCCTGTTGTACTTCCGATGTCTTGTACTCTATGGACAACTGAGCATTCATCTCATTACTGGTGACTTTGTTGATGGAGCATATGGCTGCTGCATTATGTTGTAAATTTGCCGAGGTAAACAACTCTTGAAAATAGTTCATCAGGCACTTCTCTACTTCTTCAAGAATTGATGTCCAATCACCAGATGCAGCTCAGATCTTCTATATTGAATTTTTCTTCCTCCTTTGAGTGGCTCTGCTGTGAAAGAATTTGGAATTTTTATCACCATCTTTTGCCCATCAAACTTTTGCTCGTTGAAACTACATCCTATTCTCCTTATCTGTGAACTCAGTGATCTCCCTTTTCAACTCCCTCACCCGATGGTTCGAGCTACTTCTCATTGCTTCCTTCTCGGCTTCCACTAGGAGTCTTCTTTTTTTTGCTAACTCCTTTCTAACATTTCCAAAATGATCCCGATTCCACCTCTTCAATTCCTTACCACGCTTATCTACTTTCCTCATCACTTTAGTAGAAGGGTCAACCATGTCATTGGAGGACCATACGGCTTCAACCACCCCTGAACAGCAAGGATCAGAAAGCCACATTTCCTCAAAGTGAAATGGCTTAGTTGAAACTACAACATCCAGTCCATCAGGTACAATCCAAAGGGGGTAGTGGTCTGAGGAGTCAGATGAAAGATGGTGGATTTTTGTTCCTAGAAATTTCAATAACCAGTCATTGGTAGCTAATCCACGATCCAATCTTTCCCATATTGAATGTCCATCTGCGAAATGCTTTTGCCATGTATAAGGAGAGCCCTCAAAACCCAGATCAATAAAGCCACACTTGTCTATAGCATCTCTGAATAGCTGCATCTGGTTTTGACTTCTGTTACTAACCCCTAACTTCTCAGAGCTTTGAACAATTTCATTAAAATCTCCTACACAGAGCCATGGGAGACTGAATCTGTTATTCAATTGACGAAGCATGTTCCAGGATTCAAAACGCTTGTGAGTAACTGGATCACCGTAGAATCTAGTGAATCTCCATGAATCTTTCTTCCCCTTGTTAATGATGGCATCTATATAGTTTTTTGAGAAAGTATCAATGCTCAAATCAATGGAGTTTCGCCAGTACAGCACCAATCCACCTCCTCTATTATTTCTTTCCATAAAAAACAAAATTTTAAAATCAATCTGTCATTGAATGTCTTTTAGCCTTGCTTCATTTGCCCATGTTTCGGCTATAAACACAACGAATAGATCTTTTGCCCGAATCATTGCTTCATGCTCATTTCTTATACGTAGGTTCCCAAGTTCACAATAGTTCCATACCATGAAACTCATTTGGATTGGTGGGGCTGCTTAATAGCTTCCACCATTGAATTGTCTTGTTCTTCAACCTTCGAAACCTGAACTTTCTTATTTGGTAACTTGGGTTGGGTTGTACTACCATGGCTTCTAGTTCTTTTAGTCAACACAGTAACCTGCATTGGAGAATCATTAGAGTAGGTGTCACGTGCAAATTCTTTCCACTTGCGAAGAGTAGTGGAATCCGTGGGAAGCTCCTCACATGGACATTCCTTATGTGGATTTTCGAGATTACCATTATCTTCTCCTATAAAATCTCCACTAGGGACCATAATAGATATCACTTGATTCTTGGGCTTGGGATTTTTATTGTTATCAAATTTTTGGATTTCCTAATCTATCTCTTTCAATCGAAATTCAAAGTTTGTGGATTGATTAGGAATAGGAGATAAATCTAGAACAGGATCAACCAAATCAAATTTTCAATTTACCCCAGTATGTGCACCACACAGGAAATCCTCCACCAAATCCGAAGATACCAAATTTGAAACCTAATGATTGTCCACGTCTGTTACTCCACAGTGGGATTGATCGGAAAGTTCAACTGAACTAGGTTGCTCACCGGATGTTTCATGAACATAACCAACTATATCCTACACCAAATTA
This sequence comes from Quercus engelmannii, assembly GCA_029955605.1. Taxonomy (NCBI): domain Eukaryota; kingdom Viridiplantae; phylum Streptophyta; class Magnoliopsida; order Fagales; family Fagaceae; genus Quercus; species Quercus engelmannii. Next base: position 49,866,367 of record JARPSG010000010.1, read on the forward strand.
GACCTCCCTGACTGAGTACAACCAAAACCATCCCCCATCCCTGAGACCTTCGTAAAACAAGTTTTCCGAGTATTGTGGGGGGGGGGGGGGAGCTCGAAACCAAGCGCCATATTCCTGTTGATCCAGGGTGAGGGTACCCTTACTAGCAAGCCATTTTTCACACTCTTTGTCCGTATGAGAGACCTTACTACACCAGTAGCAAAAATTCGAGAGCTTTTCATACTTAAAAGAAACCCAAACTTCATCTTTGTCATTAAGTGCAACTCTGCAGCCCCTGCACAGAGGTTTTGAGACATGGACTTCAAATCATATCCGCAAGAAATCACCCCTAACCAATTCATTCAAGTTCTTCGTAGATGAGATGGTACCTATTTTTCCCCCCAGTTCCATGGCCGTCTCAAAATCTAGCATGCTACCTAGTAACCCGTGCATCTGAACCCAAAATTTCATAGTCGTAAACCTTAGGTTTTTTGTCGATATGGAAAAATCATATCAGTGGAACAAGACCAAATGCTTATCAAAAGACCACGGCTCTGTTGCTAGGACTCGTTCAGCATCTGTTTCTAGTTCGAAAACAAATAAAAGAACATGATCGCCAGCCTCCCTTGTCTTAAAATCCTTTCGAGCCCTCCAAAGTGGTTTAAAAGTTCTACCCATTGCTTCCACATTAAGGGCTTCCTTGTCTTGAATCTTGCTGCTAAAACATGCTCGTTGCTGGAAGAGAAGTGTGGTTTTTTTAGTATAACTCTTTCCCGCTCCTTACCTGTCGAGATGGAAAAATCATATCGCTAGAACAAGACCAAATGCTTGTCGAAAGACCACAGCTCTGTTGCTAGGACTCGTTCAGCATCTGTTTCTAGTTCAAAAGCAAATAAAAAAGCATGATCGCCAGCCTCCCTTGTCTTAAAATCCTTCCAAGCCCTCCAAAGTGGTTTAAACGTTCTGCCCACTGCTTCCACATTAAGGGCTTCCTTGTCATGAATTTTGCTACTCAAACATGCTCATTGCTGGAAGAGAAGTGTGATTTTTTTAGTATAACTCTTTCCCCCTCCTTGCCTATCAGAGAAAGTCTTTTCCAGTCTCTAAGAATCTCGTCCATAGTCAATAGATGAGGGTGATCACAGACTCACAGAGTGAGAATGTTTCAAAATATTAGCAAGAAAAAGAGAAAAACAGTGGAGATGATAACCAATGTCTCGTGTTTCCCCACCACAAAAGAAAAAAATCCAAAAACAAACCCTACTAATAATGTTGTTATTAGAGGGGAAAGATTATCATTCCCAAGGAAGATAACAGCATTCTACACTCTTGTCACTCAGCAAGAGGGACACAAAAAAGAAAAAAACTATTGTTACAAATTTTGTTTGCTAAAGTAAACAATGAAAGAATGAAAAATATAATGAGTTATGGTTATATTCTATCCAGACATATTATTTTGATCTTTTGCATAGAGTAGAAAAGATTTTGTCTCTAAATTCATTTAAAAGATTTTATTATTCTAACCAAATAATGCTGAGTCAATTTTTTTAAAACTTCAAATTATGAGACTTTAACGATTCATTTAACTAGCTAGATTCATTAATAAATACTTTTTTGGGGTCTTGTTAATTTTTCAATAAATTCTTTTTTAAATGAAATATATTTTTTTTATAATTTTTTTATTTTTTTATTAAAGTAAGATTGATGGCTCATTTTGAAAATGGGTGGGAATTGAATGTTGTGGGGACCAATGATTTGAGGCCCTGACCCATTTATTCATTAGGGCCCAAGGCCCGAGTCGATGAGGGTTATAGCTCAGGATAGGTAATACAAGTGCAAAATAGTCCTGGGACACAGCCGAGGACGAATCAGTCCTCGGCATGTCCGAGGTCCCCCTGGAAGGAAGGACAAAAACGGAACAAAAACAGTCTGGAAAAAATTTAAAAATATCTATGTCAATAGGGAAGGACACCCTGGATCGCTTAACGACCAGGGAAAGCTGCCCTTACTGCCATTTAATACTCTGCACCTGATAAAGCCATACTCTCCAGCTTTTACAACCACCCCCAACCACTCTGGGTATGGGCTGATGGGACAAGTATCAGTCTTGGAATGTCAATCCTACACGTGGACGAAGGATAAGGAACACAGGCTAGTATGCGAACCCAACACTGTTACGGTTCGTTACAAATCGAGTCCTTACAATTGGCGCCGTCTGTGGGGAAGGCTTGTGTGTTGGCATAGGCGGTAGGTCGAGAGAGTTCCCTTGTCATTTCTAACAGCCGGTTATAGAGTTCTAGCGTAAAGTTCCACTAGGGGCTATGATTCTTGACTAGAGGCTACGCTTTGTAGCGTCAATCGCATGGATGGTTCTAGGGGCTTGCCCGAGGAGCTAATTCCCCTAAAGCCAAGGCCCCATGCCAAAAACTGAGTTTTGGACAGAACCGAGGTATTGTATGGTCCTCGGACTCAAACCTATGGGGAAACCAACTACTTGGAAGAAAAACTGAGTTTTGGACAGAACCAAGGTATTGTATGGTCCTCGGACTCAAACCTATGGGGAAACCAACTACTTGGAAGAAAAACTGGGTTTTGGACGGAACCAAGGTATTGTATGGTCCTCGGACTCAAACCTATAGGGAAACCAACTACTTGGAAGAAAAACTGGGTTTTGGACAGAACCAAGGTATTGTATGGTCCTCGGACTCAAACCTATGGGGAAACTAACTACTTGGAAGAAAAACTGGGTTTTGGACAAAACCAAGGTATTGTATGGTCCTCGGACTCAAACCTATAGGGAAACCAACTACTTGGAAGAAAAACTGAGTTTTGGATGGAGCCAAGGTATTGTATGGTCCTCGGACTCAAACCTATGGGGAAACCAACTACTTGGAAGAAAAACTAAGTTTTGGACAGAACCAAGGTATTGTATGGTCCTCGGACTCATACCTACGGGGAAACCAACTACTTGGAAGAAAAACTGGGTTTTGGACAGAACCAAGGTATTGTATGGTCCTCGGACTCAAACCTATGGGGAAACCAACTACTTGGAAGAAAAACTGGGTTTTGGACAAAACCAAGGTATTGTATGGTCCTCGGACTCTAACCTATGGGGAAACCAACTACTTGGAAGAAAAACTGAGTTTTGGACGGAACCAAGGTATTATATGGTCCTCGAACTCAAACCTATGGGGAAACCAACTACTTGGAAGAAAAACTGAGTTTTGGACAGAACCAAGGTATTGTATGGTCCTCGGACTCAAACCTATGGGGAAACCAACTACTTGGAAGAAAAACTGGGTTTTGGACAGAACCAAGGTATTGTATGGTCCTCGGACTCAAACCTTTGGGGAAACCAACTACTTGGAAGAAAAACTGAGTTTTGGACGGAACCAAGGTATTGTATGGTCCTCGGACTCAAACCTATGGGGAAACCAACTACTTGGAAGAAAAACTGAGTTTTGGACAGAACCAAGGTATTGTATGGTCCTCGGACTCAAACCTATGGGGAAACCAACTACTTGGAAGAAAAATTGAGTTTTGGACAGAACCAAGGTATTGTATGATCCTTATGGAAAGGTCGGCTACTTAATAAAAAGTGTAAGTTGCTCAATCCTCGGCTCAAATACCAAAAAAAGGTTAAGGCTATGAAAGTTGTTAGGAAGATGGTGAAACACCCTATTACTCAGCAACCTGGAGGGACTGTTCATTTTTTGAATTATATGTCTTCGGATGATTACTTCCTACACCGCACCGAGCATTCAGTTGTCATCTCGGCTATTTTGAGGTAAGTGTTGTTTTCTCAGGTCGGCATTATTGTGCCAGACAACTCTATTAAATTCATGATAATATCTTTTCCTTAGCAAGAGTTTTTGACCTTAAGTATCATTTGTTCAAATCGGTATTATTGTGCCGAACAGCACTTGTAAGTTCATAATTGTGCCTTTTTCCTTGATAAGGGATTTCGGCCCTAAGTATTGTGCTCTCAGGTCGGCGGTATTGTGCCAGACCGCCCCAATAAGCTCGTCATAATATCCTGTCTTTTTCTTCTTAATATGGGTTTCAGCCCTAAGTATCATTTGTTCGATTCAGTATTATTAAGTCGGATAGTTTCAATAAACACAGAGTAAGATCTTTTTATTAACTGAGATTTCGGTCCTAGGCAACGGTCAAAGTGTAAAAATAAAAAGAATTCACAAGATAGTATGTCTATTCACAATGTAACCATTTCAGAAATAAAGAGATAAAACATGTGAAATAAAGTAATAACGACTTTTATTAATATAAAGAGGTATTACAATGTACAAAGAAGGGCTTAAACAAGCCTATACAGAAGGTGGATTACAAAAAAAAAAAAAAAAAAAAAAAAAAAAACAACAACAACAACAATATGACAAATAAACAGTCAGATGTCTTTTTAAACTCGTCTCCAAAATCCTTCCAAACTCCGTCCCAGTAGCGCCCATATTGAGAGGAGGACCTTCTTCAGAAGAAGAAGGAGGAGATGAAGAGAAAGAAGGAGAAGAAGGAGAGAAAGAAGGAGGAGAAGAAGAGGAAGAAGGAAAAGCGCCAGGTTGGATCTGGCGGTAGAAAGAAGAAGAAAGAGAGGCAAAAGGAGGCACCAGTGAAGGAGGAGAGGAAGAAGTAGGGATACTTTGTCCCTGCGTCAATCCTGACTCCTAACATGCTGGTGCCATGTTAGCTATACTCGTAAGAGAGCGGCTGGTACTGATAATGGGTGATCTCAGCTCAGTCGCGCCAAAAGTTTGACGCGATGAGCCCCTACTTCGGATTTTAGCTGAAAGGAGGGTAAGAAGGATCTTGAGTCTCTGCCATCCCTCCCCTGACCGAGCTATTTTGAGCTTCACAAGAACATGGTATTTCTGGAAAGGGTATGGTTCCTTCATTACTTACTCCTATCTCGAATATATCACAAGTTAAGATGCAACTAGCGGATAAAATAAACTCTGGAGGAAGTTAAGGGTTTCAGATTTCAGAAGGATTAAAAGGGTCTCTGTACAAGAGAAATAACCTCTTGCCTTCCTTCTTATATAAAGGGTAGAACGGAAGGTATTTAATCCATCCAGATTTCCATGAAAATCTGTAAACGAGAAAATACCCGTTCCACTTCCCCATACCGATAATAACCGTCGAATTTAAATGGCCTCGTAAAGAGACATCATTAAAGGCGCGTTTTGGATAATCAAACGGCAGGAACGCATCATGAATGAATTCAAAAGGAATGTCTCGTAGCTCGGAATGTTTCCTGGGTAGATGAAGAGACGCCAACATTAATGAAGAATAGAGTTAAATGAGCCGTGATAAAGGCTTAGCATCACCAAAACCTTCCTCTCCAACCAAGAGGTCGGACAGCAGGGTTTTGAGGGGCTATTGTGGGGACCAATGATTTGAGGCCCTGGCCCATTTATTCATTAGGGGCCAAGGCCCGAACCGAGGAGGGTTATAGCCCAAGATAGGTAATACAGGTGCAAAATAGTCTTGGGACACAGCCGAGGACGAATCAGTCCTCGGCATGTCCGAGGTCCCCCTGGAAGGAAGGACAAAAACGGAACAAAAACAGTCTGGAAAAAATCTAAAAATATCTATGTCAATAGGGAAGGACAACCTGGATCGCTTATGACCAGGGAAAGATGCCCTTACTACCATTTAATACTTTGCACTTGACAGAGCCATACTCTCCAGCTTTTACAACTACCCCCAACCACTCTGGGTATGGGCTGATGGGACAAGTATCAGTCTTGAAATGTCGATCCTACACGTGGACGAAGGATAAGGAACACAGGCTAGTATAAAAGGAAAAATAAGCAATCCAGAGAGGAGGCTGGGAAAAATGGCCAAAAACCAGAGCCTCCCAGCCCGCCTCCAGGAGAAAGACTCTCAGGACGAACACGATTTAAACCATGTATGAACACCACGAAAGACCCACCGTCTGGTGACTAAGGCCTAGCCTTTCAAACCCACGCTCTACAAATGATATTGTTTGGGCCTTTTTACGTGCGAACCCAACACTATTACGGTTCGTTACAAATCGAGTCCTTACAAATGTCATTTTGAAAATAAGTAGAGGTATCTATATTAGTTAATTATTTCTATTAAAAGTTGAAACATCTGAGTAAAGATAATTTCTATCTTGTATACACTTAGATTAAGATAGAGTAGAATTTCTATCTTGTATTTTTTTTAAAAAAAAGTTTACCTTATAATTATTTTTCAGCTTTTCAAGATTTTCCTTGAAAGTTTTTAAGGTAGTATGCTAAGCACTATATCGAACAGTCTCAACAAGGGAGTCAATTTTATACTGGAGGCTGTACCGGTTTGGCCAATAGAACAATATATTTCGGTATCGATCAATACTAGTGTACCATTTCAAGTTTACCGCTATTTTTTATATTTATAAATATATATATATATATATATATATATATATATATAACAAAAATAAAAGTTTACCATAAAACATTATCTCAATTCAGAAAAAATTATTCACGGTTTTAGACTTTAGTATCAACTAAAAGAAGAAAAAAAAAACAATAGAAAAAAAAAATGCTTAATTGTTTATTGCATACTAAAAAAAAAACAAAGACTACATATAAATTAATACAAATAAGTTATAATTCTGCCCTTACAAAAATTCAAAAATTACAAAACTAAAAATAGATTTTTTTTGTACCGGCCCATACGCTCGGTATCAGTCGAGATGCCTGAAATCGGCTGGTATTTAAACTAGTACGAAATGTTGGAGTTTTGGTACCGGTGCACATACCGGTATGGTACATGCCGGTCGTACGGTACGTACGATAACCCTTTTTTTCCTAGACTCCCAAACACTTTATATATGGGGAGGTGTCAATTCAGTTACAAAGCCTTTAGCTTTAACCAATCCAACTTGGTATACTAAATATGACAGAATCATATATATGTGAGGAGGAGAGGACCTGCAGGTGCAATATACATACAGTAAATACTAAATATAATATACTCACCAACAGCAAGGGGAATTGCTAGTGATGATTGATGGGGGAACACATTCCGCTCCCTCCTTATGGTAGCCTTTAATGCACAAACAATCATAACTTCCGGGTTCATTAACACAAATTTGTTTGTCCGTGCATTTCTTGTCCTCTTCACCTTCGTCAACGCCTGTGGTTGTAAAGCTCACATTTTTAAGTAAATAAAATAGTAGGTCCCAAAAAAAAGTAATAAGAAGTATATATAATCAAAAGCATTTACATACTTTTGAAACGAAATGATGGGCATTGCCTTGCAGCACTAACACTAGAGAGGAAGTATATCAAAGTTTATTAAAACGACAAAGTTGCGATGAGATGGAATATCATTAATTACTTTCATGTAAATTATTATTATTATTAATATTAATTGTCTTTTTAAATTACTAAAAAATTATGAATTTAATCATTTAATTATAATCTAATCGCCCCTCTCACATGTGAACCTAAATTTCAATATTTCTTTCTTGAATACCATGTTAAATTATCAATTGTCTCAAAAATTTAAGTTATTTAGAAATAGTGGATTCGATCATTTCAACATATCAAGTCAAATAATTATGAAAAAAAATATATAATTTTTCTTTTGTGTCACTAAAATAAGCCACATAATATTTTAAAAATTAGTTCAAAAAATATTAATATTGTAGAAAAAAATTCTTTTAGATGAGTAAATTGAATACCTTGGCAACCGTCTTTGAGGTATGGGTCCCGGCGGTAACCCTTCTTGCAATTACAAAGGTACACAGACCCGTTGTTGGGATCAGAACACGTGGTATTCCCTCCACATATATAATTCGCTTTGTACTGAGCAACTACACACGTCTCGTTACCAACTGCCCAATCAAGAACCATGGAAGGGTACGGTGTCATTGCATTGTAGACTGATAAGATAATCTGAGGAGAACTGGAACTTGTCTTTTCAAATAATAAAGGCAAGGATTGAAATCCCAAACTTTTGTGTGTTTATTGAAGCTATTTGCTGCCAAAGTAATATTTTGCATTCCTTTTGAATTATCAATCGGGCAACACCCAATCCCAGAGCAAGAATCGTTGACTACGTTGCTTATGTTTTGACAAAATGCATTGAAATTGATGAATAAAATGTATGAGTTTTTGATGAAATGTATTTCAAAAACAAAGTTTTAAGCCCAATTTTTCCAAAGTTAAAATTTCTTACATTCTCAATAAATTTTCAAGCATCAAATCAGTTTTGCACAAAACTCAAACTATTTGCAAACTAGGTTGGTCAGACCAAAGACACACTCAATAACATGTACAATGTTTAGCAAAGAGTAACTTATGTAATGTGTGTATAGCAATAGCTTGAGTTATATGTGAGGTGATATGTGTATAGCAATTAAACAGAAAGTCTACAAAATTCATCACAAAGAATTTGAAAGAGACTATTACCTAAAGAGTTACATCATATAACTCCCACATCTCCTAGATCATAAACTTGCAATCATGTAAGTTTCTTAATTTTTACCTCATAATATACACACCAGTTTTAATTGTTCAGAAACTTATTAAAATAGCCGAGATAATGTACACACCAATTTTATTTGATAGACTTAACATTAAGTCCAATAATGTACACACCAATTTTAGCATTTGAACCGAGGCTACACCTTATGTTCTTTTTGTGCATGTGCTACACTTTCTCGAGTACAAAATCTTACGATATGCACTAAGGTGTTCATGATTGGCTAGTGAACAGTGGTGAGATAGTTATTTATGCCTTTCTCTAAAGGTTCAAGTCCGTCAGTTAAAGACAAGTGACTTCAAGATCAAGACAAAATGATTAAAACTATAAACATCTTTCCCACACAACATGCACTACAAAACTTTAACTAGTAAAGTGCAATAAGTAAGTTCATCAAGGCTAAACAAGGTACAAAAGACATGTTATGTGAAAATAAATTGATCAACCTTATTTTCAAAAATCAAGAAGATAGTGCAAAACACAATTTGCTTCCTTTTTCTTCTTTTTTTTTTTTAATTAAAAAAAAAAAAAAAAAAAAACACCTAGAATGAAATGCATGAATGTTATGCAATGCAAATCTTAGAAAGAAAAAAAAAACACAAAACCAAAGAAGAATGGTCACAAAGGGTAGAGTAATGAAGCACAAGGACCATGTCAAAAAGACTCAATTAGTTCGAGTCTTTTGCATCCAAAACCTTTTAGATGTACCATGAGCATTGGAGTTCTTATTCACATGGGAATGATTACCAACTCCATGATTGGAATAAAAGGTTTAAACCCTTTACCAATTCACCAATGAGTACCATAGGATCTTGTGCTTGAGGCACATGTACTTTTGGTTTGTTTGCTCTCTTAGCAGCTTACAGCTTGTAACAGTTTGAACGAATGTATCCAGCCTTTCCACAAAAATGGCAAACCTATGCAGGCTTATCATGTGACTTGTCCTTAGAAAGGGTAGGCTGCTTAGGTTTAGACTCTTTCAGATCAACCATAATCTTCCTAGATGGTGAAACTTCTATGGGTTTGACAACCTCACTCACAGGGGGTTTGACAGTTTCACTCACAATCTCATTCACAGAAGGTTCAGAAGAAGATGAAGGGACAAAGTTTGTGGAGTAGGGAGTAGACACAGAGTTGCTTTCAACAAAACCTAATCCAGATTTGTTAGAAGGAGACTTTTGAACACTCAGCATTTGATCAAGTTTAGAATTAGCAGATCTAGCAACAAATAAATCAAGTTCCAATAATTTAACTTTATCAAGCAATAGCATATTCTCAGTTTTCACATTGTTCAAAAGTTCATTAGCATCAAACAGTTTTACAAGCAAATTCTTCTTATCAAGCTCAAGAGATTCAATTTTCTTCAGGCCAAGTTAAACATTCATAACATCATTTGCAGCAACTTTGCAAAGTTTATTGTAGGCCTCTTGAAGATCTGCATCCTCAGAGAGTTCCCCATCAGAAGGGTTCTCTTCAGCAGATATGCTCTCATTGACTACAGCAGTAGTAGTGAAAACAATGGAGTTTCCATTCTCGTCACAACCAGACTTATCATTAGAAACTTCACCATTACTAAGGGTTACAGCCAAAGCGTTACCCTTAGACTTCAAATAGGTAGAACATTCAGATTTCATGTGACCATACCATTGACATCCAAAACACTGAGGACCCATAGAATTATTTGAAGATTGTCCTACTTTTTCTCTAGGTTTATCATTATTGTTAACCTTAGTGGGATCATTCTTCCTAAAGTTTATGGGTTCAGCAATGTTCGTATCTCTTACCCTTCTATTACTATTCCTGAGAAAGTTTCTAAAGTTCTTGGCAAGATAAGCAATCTCTGTAGCAGAGAGCTCATCATCAAATCCACCAACCTCAACATCATCAACTGACTTAAGAGCCATTGATTTGGATTTGCTAGTTTTGGGTAGGTCAAACTCATAGGATTGAAGTGATCCTACAAGTTCATCAACAGGGATGGAGTCCACATCCTTGCTCTCGGTGATGGCAGTCACCTTGGGTCTAAAGTCTTCAGTTAAAGATCTAAGAATCTTCCTAACAATTTTAGGTTGATCATAGATTTCACCCAAGTTATATGCAGAATTAACAATATCATTAAGTTTAGTATAAAATTCATCATCAGACATCCTAATGCTTTCAAATTTAGAAGTTAACTGCTGCAATTTGTTGATTTTGACAGCCTTTGTGCCTTCATGCACAGTCTAGAGGATATTCCAAGTAGTATGAGCAACCTTAACATTAGATATTCTCTTAAATTCCTCCATAGAAACAACGTTAAAGATAGCATTCATAACCTTGCTATTGAACACGACTGCTTCTTTTTGAGAAGTTTGCCACTCACTAATAGGAATAGTGAGCTTCTCCCATCCGTATTCAACGGAGTTCCAAACTCTCTCATTAATCGATTTCAGGAATGCTTTCATCCTTACTTTCCAATAAGCATAATTATTACCATCAAAATGAGGAGGAATAACAAGAGAGTGTCCGTGTTCCATGACAACAGGGGTCAAGGATCAGCTCAACGATCAAAAGATCAACAACAAGAGAGCAACCTGCTCTGATACCACTTGAAAGTTTTTAGACCCCTTAAAAACACAATTGGATTAACCTAGGTAATTAGCCAAGTTGTTACTTAGTCCAAATTCCAAATCTAGGTTATCACAATCAAATAATCATATCATGCATAGCAGCGGAAAGATAAATAACACAAAGATATGATCACCTAGGAAACAAAACCGGTAAAAACTTGTGAAGGATTTAACCTAGCTATCCTTAAAGTAAGCCTGAATCCACTATCTTGAAAGAATCGAAGTTCATACGATAAGATTTATAAGCTCCCACGCTCGACTTCTTATTACTACCCACCAGTAGAACTTACTGACACGACCACGTGCAAACTCCGAATCTACGAACTCCTTCTTTCTTGGATTCTCCAGCAAGTACAAGCACCCTTACTATGTTTCTTTAAGTTCTCGTGGCAGCAACTGAATGATTATCAAGCTCTTGAATGAATCTCATTCTTGATAATCCTAAGCTTATGTAAAGGAAAGCTCCTCACAGATCTCACAAGAGATTTACACAAACAGCAATATGAGCAACACTAAAACGTAGCTAGATTTTGCCTTTTATACTAAGGGAAAATTAGAAAACCCTAAACGTTTTAAACAAACTAGGGCTGAGTTGGAATTCTGCAGAAAAACGCCTCTGACTCGATTTTCGATTGATCGAGCCTAAGCTTCGATCGATCGAACCAGGCCGAGAAGTATAAATAAATCCTGCAACAGCTTATTCCAACTTTACATAAAAAAACCAACTTTGAGCACGTCTAAACACGACTAACCAACTTGTTTTGATCATGGTTTGCCAACAATACACATTAGAGTTCTAAATACATTAAATCCTAAGTCTTTAGAACCTAACACGGGTCTCTTATAGCCATTAAGCCATAAATGGATTCCGAGACTTCTATTAGGCTTATCATAATCTCGATGCTTTTCTTTCTGTTTCTCTCATCTACAATGGTGATTGCTGACCCAAGCAATGTCGTCCCACCAGCAAATGAGTTGTTTAATTAATCTAAGTGTGTTCTCTCGAACATGGTTTAAAAGTTTTTCATAAAAACTAATTATATATTTATCCAATATCTTGTTTTGCTTGCAGAAAAGAAGAGTTCCTTGTCACGAGCAAATGTTGTCCGAAGGAAAATTGGTGTGCAACCCCCGGATGTGCCATCACCATATATATTTGCATGCATTTTCAAGCAAATATGACATTGACTCTCTGAATATCACGTTTTTTTCTCTACATGGGGTGCACAATTTCCCAATACTAGACTTGTACCGGCGCAATGACCAGGGCCACCAGGCATTATACTATTAATTAATTTCATTTTACCTTTTTTATCCACAAACAAAAAAACACATACTTTTTTTAATCCAAATAAATGAATAATTAGCACAATCCCGAAAAATATTTAAAAAGAATGTACCTGCTCGTACCCAAAAATTATAATAATAATGAAAAACATACTGAAGTTGATAGTACTTTCGTAAACCACAACATTAGGGAGTCACTAAAGTTTAAAGTTGAGCTTTGTACACAAACATAATCATTTCATAATCAACATTGTTAATTGACCGTTCTCATTGATAATTGGCTATGGCATCACTTCAATAGTATAGATCACATTGATGTGCAACAATAAAGTAACTACGTCTTTTGCTTACTCCACCATTCTCCAATGCACAACATTGCCATTTGACAGTTTTTAATCAATGAAACTAATGGTCTTTCCAAGACCGGTGGCGAAGCTGGAATTTTGGTTGAGAGGGGGCAAAATTAAAAGACAACATTTAAAGTGAAATTAATCTAAAAAAATATTAATCGATAATAATAACAAAATAAATAAACAATTATAAGAAAAATAAATATATTTCATATTATTAAAATAAATAAACAAAAATAATCAATTCATAATTACTACAAAATCTACAACAAAAAAGTTTACAAATTAATGTGGTAAAAATGTGATTAGTGTTATTTAAACAATATAATGAATAGATGTTTGTGATTATTTTTTGTGATTGATAACATGCCAATTTGTAAGATATAGATAGTAAAATTTGCAATATCTCTAACATCACCTAACAATAAAATACTGCAAAAAGTATCATTAATTGTGAAAATAATGATAGAAATTAAAAAAGAAAAAAAATTATGAAATAAGTGTCAAACGTGGGACAAGACAAAAGTTTACAAGAACAGTAAATTAGGTGAAAATGGGATATAATTTGATGTTTGAGAAAACTTCTTTTTACTCTCCTTTTCTTGTGCCAGAATCACTTTCAAGTTTCAACCAATTGGAAGTCATTTTTTCCTTTCTTTTTCCTGTGTTAGAGTCCCTTAAGATTACAATTACACATACAATGAAATTTTAGGTGGAGTCAGGGGGGCAGGTGCCCCCCCTCGCCCCCCCTCTGGCTCCGCCATTGTCCACGACTGCAACATCAATTAAATTATTCAGCAAAACATTTTTTTAAATAAATCAATTTAATTGTGTACACATTAATTTACAACAATTTTTTTTTTTTAATTTAAAAATTTACAACAATTGAGCAGCTACTAATTTTGCTTCCTTTCCCTTAAAATGGACTTGTAGTTGCTGTAATGAACACGGTCGAATCATATATTACAAAGTACTAGATTGAGACTACCCACGCATTCAGATGGCCGATATCACAAACATGTATTTTATGGGGTAACTTAATGAAAATTGCAAAACAAATATGAATGATCAATATGAAAAATACTTTTGATACACTAAACCTATAAGTGTATATATATTGATTTCAATAATTAATAGTAAAAATACTTCAACAAATATTTAGCGAGACTGAAACCTATATATACACACATCACATTAGAAAACATAAAGAAATGAAGAAACATAGTGAAGTGAAGGAATGACAAAATACTTAAGTTATTTCTCTTCAAAGCACAAAAGCAAATATTGATCAAAAGTGATTCGCTTCTATTAAGTATGTTAAGTTTGAATAGCTTATCAAGTATATTTCCAAATGAGTTTCTACAATTAGTTGTATCACAAATAATTAGCTAAATAGAAAAATAGTTGTGTTAATTCAAGTAATTCATGTTTAACGTAGCCTACAATGATTTAAAGCATTAAAAAATCTTTTTTTTTTTTTTAAATACCAATAGAACATATAAAAACACACTTAACCCAAAAGACTTAAGTCTAATGGGTATGAGTTCAACTATATTATATTAACCATTCTTTCTTCTCATTAATATCCAATGCAGGATTTCACTACTTAACCAACTAAACGACTCACACGAGAATATTCCAACACACCATAATATGGTAAATGTGTAATAACACCCACTTGGTAGATACTGTTACTTCAAAATCGTAGGATTCGTTATTCTATAAGAGAATTAGTAATTAAATTGTTTTTGGGTAAGTACATAACTCTCAAAAATTGGAATAAGTATATTTGTTCACAACATGTATGTTTGTTCTTAAGGAGTATGTTATTGATTATTGTTAAAATTGTGTAGTTAAATGATTAAATTATCATATCTCAATAGTTTAAGTTTTTGGAAAAATCGATAATTTAACATGGTATCAGAGCAAAAGGTCTTAAGTTCAATCATTATCTCCTCGACTCTACCTCCTATTTAAATTCCCATGTGATTAAATCTACCGTATCCCAATAGTTTAAAGTTTTGAGACAATTGGTAATTTAATACTTATAAATACTCCTGGTTATTCAGTTGGACATTTATACAATTTTCTCTCTACAAACTTTTTTTTTAACAAATGAGGATGTCTAAACCTCTTCCAATATCTGACTATTATCTTCGGTGTATGCAATCCCCCGTCCCACATGCAGCAGGTTATTACAGGGAGGAATTCTATAAGGGTAACCTCAAGATTTTGGCAAAAGGTTTTAAATCTAAGATCTCATAAATATCATGAAACTTTAGGAATCACTAAACCAACCAATTGAGATTTTTCAATACAAACTAAAAATCCTTATGTTTGTGATTCCTACTCTAACGAGATTGTCATTCACATTAGAGCCCCAATAGAACCCTCTTTGTGTTTTACTAATAATTAATCTTTATAAATTCATCCATCATGGAGTTAGTTACTTACAGTCATTTACCATTTTACTGATACTGAGGGTTTGTTTGGAATTCGCTTATTTTGCTGAAACTGAAAACTTTTTGCTGAAAGTACTATAGATAAAGGTAAAAATTAGATGAAACAATACAATAGAACTCTTGAATAATACCAAAAAGTGCAGTTGAGCTCATAAATAATAACAAAAATAAGCTGAATAGTAAAATAAGTTAGCTTTTTAATTTTTGCCAAACACACACAAGTAATACACTTCTCATCATGTGGATATTTTAAACCGCTCATATTATTAAATAAATAAATAAAATCTGAACACACATTAGGATATTCCAAGGACCATATTTTCGTGTGGACCATGCTAAGTCGCTAAAGTCCATGGTTTTAAAAACCAGTACAGTGAAAAAACTGAAAAATGAGCTAATTACCGGTTTTATGGTTGAACCAGTGACGTCATAAATAATTTAATTATTATTTATTTAAATTATATAAATAATTAATAATTTTTTAATATACTAAAACTAACAAACCAATAGTAATAAATATGTTTCCTTTAAAAAAAATACAAGTATGTAACATCTTTTTAAAGAATTTAACATAATAACATTAAAAAACAATCATCCTTAACATGATAAACTTTCAACAATTTCACTCAACAATTTCAAACACACACAAGTATTTTAGGTGAACTTGTACTGGTTTTTCTTTGAGAGAGTGAGAAATACATGCTAGCTGAATTTTGATTTTGGCTGGTAATGACTGAAACTGTAACGTGAGAGAGAGAGAGAGAGGACAGACCACCACAGCAAATCGGTTCAACCATACCGATTTTCGGTTCTCAGGTTGAATCGGCCGGTTTGCACTATTTACCAGTTTTTAAGCTATTTTCGGTTTTTTGCCATAACCGGACCATATTAAAGGCCGGTTCTCGGTTGAACCGGTCAGACCAGCCGGTCCAGTCCAATTTTTAAAACCATGCTAAGTCTTCTTATGGAGTCAAGCTTGCATGCAGGGCCATTTAAACTTGCATGGTTTACTTGACTTAGAGATTAGATAGTACTGTATGAAGAAGAAAAATCAAGATACAATAAATTTAGGGGCCCTCTTTTCATGATGACTACCTTAAGTTTTCTAAAAGCATTCATAATGGTGAATGCTATCCTATTCTATTTTACCATCTCAAAAACCTACTTTATCAATTATACCATATCATTTTACAATACATCTAATATCTCAACTTTTATTTTCCTATTCAACTTATTAAAATAATATATACTACCTAATAAAATAATATATTTTAATCTCTCTTACTTCATTCTCTACCATCAATCTGTTTATCTTTTCCTCACTATCTCCCTTTCAACCACCCATCACCATCACCTTTGTCGCAAGAAACCCACCACTACCAGTGCTAAAAAAACCCATCACCACCACCTCTGCCACAAGAAACCCACAAAAACACAAAAAATCAAAGAAATCAAATAATCCACCACCACCACAGCAACACAAAAAACATCCACGGCAACACAAATAATCCACCCCCACAAAAACACAAGAACACAAAAAATCAATGAAAAATCCACCACCACTACAGCAACAAAAAAGTAAAATCAAAAAATAAAAATCAAAGAAAAATCCACCATGGCAAATCCACGACAACAACACACCCACCACCACCATGGACAGAAACCCACAAAAAATTAAAGAAAAATTCACATCGAAACCCACCAAAAATTGAACCCATTACCACCGTGAGGCACAGGAAATCAAACCCAAAACCCACCTGGAATTCACACACCACTGTTAGGCACCGGAAATCAAACCCAAAACCTGATCTCCACACTGTGCCCACGCTGACTTCCAACCCAACTCCAGTGGCATGCTTAAAAGAAGAAGACAGAGATGTGAGAGAGGGAGTGAGGATGAAGACAAAGATAGAATCGGAGGAGAGAGAGAGAGAACTGAGTGTACGCTGATCTCCACGCCAAACTCCAACCTAGCTCCAGTGGCATGCTTAAAAGAAGAAGACAGAGAGATGTGAGAGAGGAAGTGAGGGTGAAGACAGAGATTAGGAAAAAAAAAAAAAAAGAAGAGAGAGAATTGACAACTGAGTGGCTGAAAGAGAGAAAACAAATAATAAAATAGGCGTAAATGCAATTTTATTCCCTACATTTTGCACTTTTTCCATTTTGATCCCTACATTTTATTTTTACCACTTTTAGTCTCTAAACCAATTAACGCCTGACATTTAGGTCATTTCCGTCACCCAACTAATAGCAAAAGCTGACGTGGCTGACAATAGAATAAAAAAAAATAATATAATCACTCATTATATAATGCCACGTCAGCATAAAAATTTTAAAAATTAATTTATTAATTTTAACTAAATAAAAAAACAAAATTAAAACCCAAAAATCACTAAAATTAAGATCAAAAAAAGTATCTTGAACAAAATTAAAAAAGCAAAATATTCAAAAAATTCAAAAAAAAAATGTTTTTTTTCCCCAATCTTTGGTTGGAAACATGTTCAGGCTATCTCTTTCTTCCAATTCCATTTCCAATTACAATTCTAACTAAAACCAAACAAATCCTTATAAACCAATTTCTCTACTCCACTTACTCCACTTATCAAAAAAAAAAAAAAAAAAAAAAATCTCTTCTCCTATCTCTGAGCTATTCCATAGTCCCCATCAAATCTCTCCAAACCTCTATCTCTACCTCTTGATCTCGCTCTCTCGGCAAGGGTGATGACAGCAACGACAAAGGCTTGAAAATTGAAGGTGACAATGGCGGCGGCTTGAAGATTGGTTGTTCTAGGTTTTGCTCACATGGGTTTTGGATATAGATCGATGCTTCTGTGCCTAAGTTTTTCTAGGTTTCGAACCGATGCTCCGCTACTGCTGTTGCTGCTCCGCCGCCGCTCAGCCCAGTACTCTAACCCCTCTACCCTTTTTTCCCTTCGCGATTTCTTTCTCACGAACCCATATTTTCTCTCTCTTTTCCAACTAAACCCAGTTAAGACAAAGAAAAATAAAAAACAACAAAAATCCATAACAATATCCACGAACCTAGATTTGCTCTTTCTCTCTCACGAACCTAGATTTGCTTACAATATTTATCAGCTCCTAGAAAATTCTTTTTCTTGTATATTATTATTATTTTTTGCTGTCTTTGGGTTCAGATCTGAGTTGCTGACATGTTTTTGTTTTTATTTGTGTGTGTGATTTCCATTGTAAGATGTCTGGGAAGTGTGTTGATGTAGTTCGGATCAAATGTGTTTTTTTCATGTGGGTATCTATAAAAATTTAGGATTTTGTGGTGTCTCAGTGGTGGTGGCGGCTAGCTTTTGGTGGTTGGGTTGAGTTTAGGTTGTTGTTGGCTTTGGTGGGTTGTTGTTGGTGGTGGTGGTGATTACTAGTCATGGGCATGATGGATAGAGAGAGAGGAAGAGAGAGACGTGTGTTCTTGAGTTCTTTGATCTAGGTTCGAGTTCTTGTGATCTTCATGTTCTTGAGTTTTTTTTTAATTTTTTATTTATTTTTAATTTAATTAATTAATGTGTGTGATTATATTATTTTTTTATTCTACCGTCAGCCATGTTAGCTTTTACTGTTAGTTGGGTGACGAAAAAGACCTAAATGTCAGGCATTAATTGGTTTAGGAACTAAAAGTGGTAAAAATAAAATGTAGGGACTAAAATGAAAAAAGTGCAAAATGTAGGGACTAAAAATGCAATTACACCAATAAAATATTTATCCAAGTTGCTACAATACTATAATAAAAGTAAGACGGTACTTTAGCAGTATTGCAAAAAATTTTACAATTTTACAAGTTTAGCAAGTCTGTTATTGGGTATTTTTGAGGCTTGATTCTAAATATTGCTAACGTATGGCATTTACAATTTCCATTGTAAATGCTCTAATGGAGACAAAGTTACAGATAAAACTGTTGAAAATTTCTGCAAACAATTTGTGGAAAAGATATTAGTAGATTACATAACGCGTATAGTATATTAGATGTTGCTGTCCGTTGTCTACGTTATTTAGACCCAAAAAAATGCACAATTTATAAATTTTAGGAAGCGCATACTATCATGTTTTGAAACCATAAACGTAATTTTTTGCCCAAAATATGATAATCAAAGGGGCACTAAAGTTTCCCAATTGAGAAAAACTTGAAGATGATGATTTTGAAAATGTCTTCAAATATTTTATGGATCGAAAAGGACCAGAATAGTGTGTGTCGAATATCTAGAGTTGGTGTTAGAATTCATACATCATGAATGTTTATAATCTGTAATTGTCTACGTTATTTATTGCTATGTACCCATTTTTCTTAGTAATTGAATATGCAGTTTCGGGATTATTCCCCCCCCCCCCCCCCCCCCCCAAACAAAAAAAAGAAGAAGAAGAGAGAATAACATGTGTTGACGTTGGTTTACTTGATTTTAGACAGTGCTGTCCGTCGTGTGTGTGTGTATATATATATCACAGAAGTAATGAAGTATTGAAGTGTTCATTTTGGTCTTTTTATAGCCATTGAGCCATAAATGAATTCCAAGACTTCCATTAGGCTTATCATAATCTCGATGCTTTTCTTTCTGTTTCTCTCATCTACAAAAGTGATTGCTGACCCAAGCAATGTCGTCCCACCAGCCAGTGAGTCGTTTAATTAATCTAAGTGTGTTCTCGCGTGCGTGGTTTAAAAGTTTTTTATGAACTAGTTTTATATTTATCCAATTTCTTGTTTTTCTTGCAGAGAAGAAGAGTTCCTTGCCACAAACAATTGTCGTCCAAAGGAAAATTGATGTGCAGCTGGCAGATGCGCCCTCACCACAAGAGGGTAGCGCTACATGATACCTGTGGGATGTGATACTGATTTCTGTCACATGAAATTGATTCATGATGAGATTTATTATTTATATGAAATAAGAATGTACGGGATTATTGTATCGCATAAATACTAAATAATTGTCTAAGATTGTGGCTATATTTACGGAGTAGTTATGTAATAATTAGACTAAAGTACACATTTGGTCTTAAAGTTTGGGTTGTTTTTATTTTAATTCTTTATATTTTAAAATTTTAATTTTGGCCATTTATGTTTGAGTCCATTTTTCTATTGCCTATTTCCATTAACTATCCGATGACACTTGGTTAAATATGAACGACATTTTTTAATGAAGAACACTTATTTGGTATTTAACAGTTAAATTATTAACAAAAACTAGTTATTGGCCCCTACTTCGTACGATTTTTTATTTAATTTATTAATTTATAAATATTATAAGTAGACACATTATAAGAAAAATTAATCTTCATTTAAAATAAAATGTATTATTATTATTATTATTATTATTATTATCATTATATAAACGTTTGTTATTATTTATGTTGTCCTCTTTTAATTTGTGACTAAATTTGATTACACTATGTCCCGATACTCCAGTTCTGGGTTAGGGCCTCTGGATAGAGTTGCCGATTGAGGTCATGGGACTGTGGCATTGGAGTTTAAAAGCATTTCAGATTTAGGGATTTTTGAGATGGTTCAGGTTTGGATTGGGTTGTCTAGGAGTGGTGCAAGGGTAAATTTGTCTCACTAGTTGAACTGTTTAATTCATGTGGGCCAATAATTGTGTGCCACATGTTTACAATTTAAAAAAATAAATTAGTTCAGTCAATATCAAATACCACGCCAGCTCTCCATTAAGTCACGTAGGACCTAAACTAACACACATTGACGGAAAGACAAAATTAGAAAATTATTTTTGTGTAAATTTAGGGATAAAAATGATATTTTATCCTTTAATTTATTTTAATTTTTAGAAAATTAGAATACCCAAAATTTGAAACCCAGTTTCATTCCTCTCCTCTATTTTCATGAAATCTTGCCGGAGAATGACATAGAACTTGAGTACTTGACCTCCATTGAATGCAATTTTCAGAGGTTTAGAACTCCCGTTATCAACCTCCATCGAGCTTAGGTCCCCCACAGGTTTGCTAGCTATTGCACCGGAACCCACTTTTCATTTTCCATAACTCAAACAACTCATCATGTATCTTGAATTCAGCTATTCCATAACTGAATTCAAGATCCATGATGAGATCATTGAATTGCATTTTGACCAAGCCTGTTTCTCAAGTGTTGTGATTGCCATTGATGCAGTGATGGAACCATCAATAAATCCAAGCTTACTCTTGGCATCTAAAGCCATCCTCATTGCTCTGGCCCAAGTAGGGTAATTATCCTCAGTAAGAGGTTGAACAACCAAGATCGCACCAGGAGATTCACCATGGTGCAAGAAGAATGGGCTTCGAGGATCTTCCAATAGAGAAATCTCTCGTGGAGAAGAAGTTGAGTTTGTTTCAATGTTTGATGCCATTGACAAAAGCTCAAACTCTGATACCATATAAGAAAGCACAGAGTACAGAGAGTTGAAGAAAGAGAGAAAAGCTAAAAGCTAGAGAGAAATTGGAATGCAGAAAAACTTGTATTCCATCAAATTGATTGAATCTGAACATGAAAGTGACTTTATACAAAACAGAGTAAAATGAATAAAACCCAACTAATGCGCAATCTGTTCTAGCATGTGCAACAGTTAGTTACAACACGTGAGGAAGAATAAGCACATAAATATACAACTAAACTACTTGCAGTTTACATACAGTAACTAAACAGTTAAACAAGCTACTGTCGTTTAATGCCTAAATGCCTTATTTCAGTTTCTTTTCTTCGTTTCTTTTCTTCCTTGTTGGTCTGCTTTCTTCCTTGCTGATCTGTACCACTTTGATAGTGAGAGTGGCTTTGCAAACATGAAGGTAAAACCAGTTGGACCATCTGTTTGCATTGGTTTGTGATATGGGATTAAGATCTGGGTTAATACAACAATCAATTATCAATTATCATAGAAAAATCAAAACACAAAATCAAAGATCAAATTGGACCTACTTGACTTATAAATGGTTTCTTAGAGATTTTATCGTTCCACACAGCCATGAGACAACAATCCAAAGATGCGAAAAAGCTAAACCTCCGCACAGCCAATCCAATGCTTCATACTGTTACCAAATCCACAAAAACAAAAACAGAATGTGATCGCATTCTATTGCTCTTGTTGCTGTGTTTTACCGTGCGATCTTGGTTTCTTGGATTTTCGTTTAATTTCTAAAATAATTTTTCATCGGTGTGGTGGCGGTGAGATTGGTTTCTGATTTTGGGATTTCTAAAATTTCTAATTTTCTTAAAACAACAAACAAATAAATAAGTGTGGAGTTTTGACAGGTCATATGTTGAGACCTGATGTGTCAATCTATTTTTCTCCAATAACTTTTTTTTGACAGAAAAAAGGTAATAAAGTCTCCAATAACTGACATGGCACCTTAATTTTAATATTTTTATTAGTGAATTAATGACTTGGTATAATTTGAACCACTTATTTCAAAATGAAAGTTTAAGATTAAAATAACTTTATGTAGTAGAGAACGCTAGGAACTTTAAGGGATTTTGATTTTGTCTTTTGATTGTTGTTTTAACTTTTAAACCGCTCAGGATGAGAACTAAAATTTAGACCGTTTTGCTTAAATGGTATTTAAAGTTTAAACTATATTTCATAATAGATACATGTATTACCAAGAGGGTTTGTGAATTAGGCTTCTTCCATTATATATGGTAATAGATTTATGTTAACAATGTTTTTTTTTTAAATTCTAAGTTAACAGAGTCATTAAAATTCATAGGCTATGAATAGTTTAAGCTAGAAATGCACTTTTAATTTAGAAGTACATATAAACAATATCCTGTCAATTAAAAATATATGTTGAGATAACATGCAAGCAATACTATTAAGAATACTAGCATTTAACCCGTGTAATATGATGTTATTAATATTATTTTTTCTAAAAGGAAAAAATATATATATGAAGTGCATCAAATTGAAATAGTTTAGCATGTGTTTCTTTTTTTTCTTTTTCTTTTTTGGTAAAAAGATTTGAGTTGTGTTTTGGGTGTTTGGGGATTTTTTATTCTAAATAATAACGTTATGAAGTAGAAATTTAGAGTGCACTTGGGTACCCCTTATTTTGTTGAAAACTGAAAACAACAAAAAAAATAATTTCTGGCTACTATTCACACTCACAAAACACTGTTCATTTACTTTAATGCATTGTTCATGTTCCATGAACAGTGCAAGAGGCACTGGTCAAATTAAAAAAAAAAAAAAAAAATGCCAGACGTTGAAACACAATCAGCTATCCAAACACATACTTACTGTTTTGGAGACTTTTGGCTTGAAAGAGGTAAGATAGGCAAAAATATTAGGTGTTTGTGTTTTGATGGAAAGATGAACAACCTTTGTAGATAAGCGTGACGAAAGTATAAAAAATAAAAATAAATAAAAATAAAAATCCCTTTAGAGATCAACTGGAATGAGAGAGAGAGAATTTGGAGGTTTCTAAAAATTTTGGATCAAAACTGTGGATAATCTCTTCGAATTTTGAACTATATATAAAAGAGCACTAAACCAGAACAAAAGTTTTGTAGACTCCAAAAAAAAAAAAAAAAGCACCTAACTTACTAAGTCCAGAAAAACAACTACCTTACAAGTATACGAGTGTAGCCAACCCATATCCTGGATGTGTTTGGAAAGAAATAAAGAAATAAATAAAAAAT
Source organism: Quercus engelmannii (assembly GCA_029955605.1). Lineage (NCBI taxonomy): Eukaryota > Viridiplantae > Streptophyta > Magnoliopsida > Fagales > Fagaceae > Quercus > Quercus engelmannii. The sequence continues at coordinate 49,890,209 of JARPSG010000010.1, forward strand.
CCTCTAGACTCTAGATGGACAAAACAGACTTCTACTTCTATTTATATAATCCATGCCTTACTCTTAATGCGGGCCTTGCTTTGTAAAGCATTTTGATCAAGCCTAAACTTATGGAAATCCATGGCTTTGTCGCCCAGATTGTTATGATCTTTTTGAGGTACCATTTCCTTGTTGGGTTACACTTACACATGCATGGACTTCAATTTACAATAGAAACACATGCAAGGTTAAGCAAATTTAGGGTGACCATTGTGTCGCCCCTAGGGGCGGTCCAACATAATTTGGGGCCTAAAGCAAAAAATTTATACGGGACCTTTAATATATAAATATTGATTAAACAAATTTATTTAATACTAATCAAATTATAGTTAATTTGATACATTAAATACATAAATAATACCAGCTAGACTAATGTGAATTTCATATAGAAAATTGAATATCATAGTTGAACTATAAATATTAATAAAAAGAAATAAAAATATATTGCGATTAAAAGAGATACTTTATTTTGGATATAAAACGATGCATAATTAAATAAAGTTGTAATCTAATTTTTAATTTTTAATTTTGATTTTAAGAGAGAGAGATAGATATTATTTGATGTGTGGCTTTGTAGGATATTAGTTTACAAAAATTAAAGTCTCAAAATATTAGGGGAGATTAATCTATAATTGACAATTTAATACATTTGCAACATCTTTTTGAAATATTTTAGGGTTTCAATTGAGTTAAGGTTCTACTGGTCTCGTACTTTGAGAGTCTTAATATAAATGAAAAAGAAAAATGCATTAATTAAAAGTATTATAAAATGTTCAAAATATAATGTAACATTGTCTCTTATTAATGAACTTCATCAATTTAACTAATGAATGTTTATATCATTTTTTTGTGATTAATAACATGGTAATTTGTAAGTCAATAGTAAAATTTGTAGTATCTTTAACATCACTATTAGAAAAAAAAAAAAAAAAAGTACAACCTTTAAAATATATATATATATATATATATATATATAATTTTATAAAAATTTGAGCCTTTATTAACTATGGAAAGTGAGGCCTTTTTTTCAAAAGAAAATTTTGTTTTTTGGTGGGGCCTTAGGTCTAGGCCTAACTTGCCTAGGCCTTGGGCCGGCCCTGGTCATCCCACCGGTGGATCAAATGGATCCATGTTAATATTTGAAGTGACTAACCCATTTCACCACCCAAAAAAAAAAAAAAAAGAGAGAGATAGAGGTCTACAGCTACGTTTTTAAAACACGGCTATAGCTCCTAAAAACACAAGTACCTGTAGCCACGTTTTGTAGCGTTGCCTATACACCGTGGCAATAGACCGACTTGGAGACCTCAAGTTGAGTGGAGTTTACAGCCTTGCCCAACAGCGGAACTACGCAGACAAGGATCCTTTATAATATTTATAATTATTAAATATTTTTTAAGATATAATCGATAAAATTTGGACTTGGCCACCTCAGCACCAAAAATTCTTAGTTCTGGCCTCATCCATCAACTTGTGGATTTGGAATCAATATCATGTGTTCTCGTGTAAGATTTATTTTCCAACATCAATTATAACATACCATGTATTTATGTTTATTCTCTTTATAAAAAATCAAAGTTTAAAAATTTATAAAAATAAAAATTAGACATATGACATACCATAATTAGAGTATAAAATGAGATTTAAGATTTGTGTTATGAACTTAGTATGTCAAATGAGAACCAAGCCATGAAAGTCATCATTGGCTCCAATATAACCATCCATGCATGAACCTAATTACCAAACCAGTAATTCTAAAGAATATCCACTTGTCCGTACGTAGTTCCTCTTTCCTTGGAACAAAGACAATGTTGCTAATAAAATAGAGGTATAAAAGGTTGATGTCTTGCTCATATAAAGGTAATTTAACATTTTCACGCATATGGGGAATTGAGAAAGCATTTCTGCATTTAAAAAATAATAGCCATCGAGTTGCTCACAGACCTTTGAAGAGTCTAAATTGATTATAAATTGTAACCCCTAAACCTTTTTTTTTTTTTTTGCTAAACAAATGTAACCCCTAAATCTTGATTTCGGGTCCCTTTGAATACAGCTGAAAACTGAAAACTGAAACTGAAAACTGAAAAACACTGTAGCAAAATAATTTTTAAATGTGTAAATAGTACCGTGGGACCCATTTTTAATATTTTTTTCCGAATAAAGCGATTGTGTGTCTCATAAACAGTGTATAAACAGTATATGAACAGTAAAATTTGTCTCTGTACAGTATATGAACAGTACTTTTACTATTCATTCGCTGGAAAAAAAAAAAAAAAAAAAAATTCCTAAAACGCAAACGCGTTTGGGAAGCGCAAAACGCGCTTCCCAAACGCACTCTTCATCGTCACTGTCTAATATTATTATTTAGTCCACTTGTTATTTGCCTCATGTGAAAGGGAGGGTGGACACGTTACCTTGCTTGTAGACTGAAATATGGATGACTAGCCCCAAATCCAAGTGAAATCATTATCAAGGCATGTTTGAATGTATGAAAAACTAATGTTTTATGTGAAATTCGCCTTTTTTTTTTTTTTGAGAACGTATTCATCTTATGTAGAAAACTTATTATTTTATATAATAATCCTAGTATTGCAACTAAAAATTTTATTACTTTATGCAAAATGAAGTCATTCATATATGATGCAAGATCATATTTGCAACAATCAACGTAAAATCCTAACTTGATTTATGTTAATAAAGACCTTAAATTTATTAATACCATATTAATAAAAGTTAGGTTTTAGAAGTTGTGGTTGATCCTATTCTTCCAAGTGAAAATTATATTAATTATCTCATGGAGATTGCAACATTGCTTCAAGTAAATATCATATTTAATTACCAAATATACTATTTTATCAATTTCCAGATAGAAATAACAATTTAATCGTTTTTATCAACTTTTCCTTTATGGCTTCATCCTTTTTTCTTTTTTTTTTAAGGTTTAGTTGTTATCAACATTGTTGTCTTTTCACTTTCTTTTTTTTCTTTTTTCTTTTTTTTTTTTAAATTATAAAATGAGTACGAAATCACAAGTCTAGGCCATTGTTTAGTGACAAAAAAATTGGTAATCGGTAAATCAGCAAGATTATGCCAAATCAAGTTGAATGATTTTTCTCTGCTCACACTCTCAATCTACTTCCAATGATTCGATTATATATATATATATATATATATATATATATATATATGTATATATATCTCATTTTGTAGTGAATTGAACGAATTACACATTCATAATCAACAGGATTATGCCAAGTCAAGTCGAAGTCTCAATGTATTAGCCAAATATTCTAAATATTTTTATATGAAATTTTAATATTCGAGTGACGGAATGCATGTGTTTTGAAAACTTATATTTTCCATTATTTAAAACTTCTACCAAATTAATTACTGTGTATGTGTAATTACACTTTTTTTTTTTTTTTTTTTTTTTTTTGAATATGTGATTGCATTTGATTAGGAACTTCATTTTCTTCCAATGCATTTGTTTTGTATTTCCACGCTTAATCTGAGATTTTTTTTTTTTTTTTGGTAGAAAAAAATTCCTTCTAGACATTTTTAATTGAAAAACTTATGTCACTACCCTTTTTGTACTAACAAACTCTAGCAAGCTTCCAATCAGATTGACAGAATCTAATTTGATGTATCATGTGAACCCAAGAAAAGTCATCATTGACGTTGGAGTTAATGGTCAATACAACCATCCACAAATCTAAATCCTCTTTCCTTGGGAACAAAGGCATAGTCGGTATTAAAATAAATGTATTTAAGGTTTTTTTTATAAATAATATATTTTAATGTTGATATCATGCTCATGATAAACTTAATTTAACATTTGCATGCACATGCCGAATTGTGAAAGCATTTCTACATTAAAAAAAACAAGCCGTATTGTTTCATGCAAAGACTTTTCAATTGTCCGAGGATTTCCATTTTGACCAATTCCTTGCATGAGTACTAGTTTTGTTTCTTACTTGCCAACACTCATTGGTCACTATAATAAACCATCTATAAATAGTTACAAAAGTGATTATTTTGTGCAACCCAATTCAACTTTCAAGCTACCAATTGACATTCTTTCATTTGGTTTTCTCTTTTATCTGTTCTCACCCTTAGAACCCACCAAATTTGAAGTAAAAAGCTCCTAAGATTGAGGTAGATGATGGAAATTATTTCTCATCTACTTGCAATTTCGGGAGTCTTAGTATTGGTGTCACTTTTATACAACCTTAGGAGGGTTAGAATTGTTAGTAACAAAAATAATGGTATCTTACCCCCAGAACCATCAGGTGCCTTACCAATCATAGGTCACATTCATAAATTTCTTGGCAAAATCCCAATGTTCTGAACCATGGCAGCCATGGCTGACAAACATGGTCCAACCTTCATGTTCCGATTCGGCATGAAACGTGCACTAGTGATTAGCAATCATGAGGCAGTCAAGGAGTGTTTCACTACAAACGACAAGGCTTTCGCATCTCGTCCAATGTCCAGCCATGGAAAGTACCTTGTTTACAACTATGCAGCATTTGGGTTTGCACCATATGGAACATATTGGCGAGAGATGCGAAAGCTAGTCATGATTGAACTCCTCTCTAGTCGCCACCTAGAGACTCTTAAAAGCATGAGAGTCTCTGAGGTTGACACTTTGGTTAAAGATTTGTACTCTCTTTGCAAAAGCAACAAGCACAACAACAACCAAGCTAAGGTGGTTATTAGTGACTGGATTGGACGCCTAAGCTTGAATATAATCACCAAAGTGATTGCAGGGAAGAGATATTTTGGTAATGATGGAAATGATGAAGAGGCACAACAAATAGGGAAAATTATTAAAGATTTTATGTATGCAGCTGGGGTCCCAGTAATTTCGGATTTAATTCCATTTCTAAAATGGATTGATCTGTTTGGGCAAGTGAAATTCATGAAGCGTGTTGCAAAGGAATTTGATTCTCTAGTAGGAAGTTGGGTTGATGAACATACTACGAGGAGGGTCAATGGTGACGAGCCAAGTGACAAGTTGGACTTCATTGATGTGATGCTATCTAAGATTGAAGAGAACTCTATGTTTGGCCACACGCGTGAAACCATCGTCAAGGCAACAGCAACGGTATGTTTTTGTCTTATAAAGTCAAAAGACATCCAATTTTACAATTTGTTAATTTGTGCCATTATAAGCGGTAGACATCTTTTGCCCTCTACTCCACATACACCCAATGTCGAGTTTCTTTTAACCTGAATATGACATCCATGTAGAGATTGTATGAGAGGGAATTATTACATACTAGCTAGCGAGATCAATAAAAAATTCCACTTAATTTAAAAGAGGCAAGTCTTCCACCTAGTACTCCCGTGCACACAGAACGGAATACAAAGCCCACATGTGGCAATTTTAGAACACATGTTGTGCTTGTACCACACTAATACACAAGAGCCCAAACCAAGGCCCTTTATAAATGTAAATCTTAAACCCATAAAAAGAATATTCCTTAGTAAGTAACACGGAGGACAATAAAATAAAACCCAAAATTACAAGAGGAAAAACCAATACCCTGGCTACTACTATTGAAACATCCTTCAACTAAAGTGATATTCTTTGTTTGTCCTAACCCCTAATTGATAAATCTTTGAAACAAGCAGAGCTAGTACTTCATTCATAATGGACTAAAGAATTTTAGAAGTTGCACACCATAATTAATCAAGGTCCGAGTCCTGGTCCTAGTTCGACTTCTTGACATTGGTTCATTCCAATAATATCATAGTTATAAGTTATGAAATATATAATTTATTTTACTTATAAATTGCAGTGCACTAGAATGAAATTCTAATTCTAATTGTGGTCTCAATTACTTGTTGTAGATGCTCATCTTAGGTGGGTCAGACACTACATCTATTAACTTGACTTGGCTTCTGTCTTTATTATTAAACAACCAACATGCTTTAAAGCGTGCCCAAGAAGAGCTCGATCTCAAAGTAGGAAGAGAAAGATGGGTGGAAGAGCATGATATAAATGACCTTGTTTACCTCCAAGCCATAATCAAGGAATCCCTGCGCTTATACCCACCAGTCCCTCTGTCTGTCCCACATGAGGCAATGGAAGATTGTCATGTATGTGACTATTACATTCCCTAAGGTACTCATTTGTTTGTAAATGTGTGGAAGTTGCATCGCGACCCAAGAGTTTGGGAGAACCCTGAAGAGTTTTTGCCAGAGAGGTTCCTCACAAGCCATGCAAATGTAGATGCCTCAGGTCAACATTTTGAGTTCATACCATTTGGTTCTGGGAGACGATCTTGCCCTGGTTCAAAATTTGCCTTTCAAGTGTCACACTTGACACTAGCTCGCTTGCTTCAGGGATTTGAGTTTCAAACACCATTGAATATGCCAGTAGACATGACTGAAAGCCTAAGCATTAACTTGCCCAGAGCAACTCCTCTTGAAGTTCTCCTCACTCCACACCTTTCCTCCAAACTCTATCAAATCTAGACAAATATACAAACAATGCTTGCCCAAAGTATCTGTAGTGTGCACCTTATTTTGAAATTAGTTTGCCTTAACATCTTTCTATTTTTCTTGTTTACAATCAATAAATTGGGTTTGCTTCATGAAATGCTATAAATTTTGAAGTTACACTTGGTGTGTAAAACACTAGTGAATGTTTAGATCCCCAATTTCAAAATAACCAACACAAGCTTATATCCAAACAATATATGTGCGGAATGATAAGTACAAGCTATACCCAAATAAACAAACTACTCTAAACCATAGTTAATCACATCTACAACAGCAATTAAAAGGCAAGAGTGAGGGTTATAAAAATGCAAATACAAAAATAACACCAGCACGTGTTATCGAAGAGGAAACCGAAGAATTCAGCAAAAAACCTCTCCGCTGCCCTCCAAGCGGTAAAATGATCCACTAGAAAATCAGTTTTGATATATGAATAGTAATAGACCCTCCAAGCCTAATCTACCCAATGCACCTAAGACCTCCAAGCTTCTTGCTCCAACAAGGTTAAGCCTAACCGTGTTTTCTCTAGCTTTTCAGATCCCGCAATAAGCCCATTGCATCAACCAAATAAATTGGTCCTCTCTGAACTGCTTCCCAAGCACCAAATAACCTTCTCATTGATATGGGTATGGTGAGGTGAGGATTTGACTAAGTATCCTCTTAAGGGTATGACAATGAAGAGGGTGAGAATAGAGGAATTTGGAGAATCAAATGTCTAAGATTGTAGATGAGTCAATCTTGTTTTTCTCTATGGTTTATCTCTCAAAATTCTGTCTGGAAGCTCTTTACATTTTTTGGGTATAAGGGTATTTATAGTAGGTTATGTGAGGAATATGAAAAGTCATTTTTTTTCTGCAAAACAGGGGTTTTGGTGACTCACTTGCGACTGGGACAAGTTACGAGTTTCAGTCGCGAAATAACTAACTAGCCAGACTATCCTTTTTGTCCTATAGTGCTCCAGCTATTATGACCCTTCAACTTCCTGCATGCTTCACACTTGTGGCACTTTGGCAAGTCATCAGTTGTGAAAATGCTCTTGATTGCACACACACTTGAATTCTTCGCACTCTCTCACACACAACCCTTACATGATTCCTACCTAAATATAAGGTATCTTTTTGCTGAATTACAAGCGAATTTGGCACGGAATAAAGCCAACCCATAGTTGAATAAATTCAACTTTACAAATTTTATTAATTATAAAAACCTCATAAACTAATGTAATAATTAATAGATGTGATTGATGAAACTTTCCTTTCAATAACATAGTAATAAATAAATAAATGTTTATTTGCTTCTTCTTCTTTTTAATATAATTGGTTTAGTTTGTATTTCTTCTCTACTATCAATGGGGACAAACAATTCAAATTTCAAAACATTCACAATATCAAGCCAAAGCAAAAATCAATCTTAGACCTATCTATATTTATAATATATCATATGCCAACTATATAATAAAATTTGGATACCACAACATGTGTGGAGCCAAATGGATATACTCTCTTTGTCATATGAACAAACTCTTTACTCTTTAGTTTTATTGAAAATGATCCTCTCAATTTGGAATGGATTCATTTTATAAAGTTGTTATTTACATCTATGTTTTTATGTTGGCTTTAATTTCATGTCAAATTTGTTTGTATTTTTGTTCAATCATTTCTCTGTATTTGTTGTGGGATTTAATGTAAGGATTGTGTGTGAGAGTTTGGTGAAGATCTATGAAGAAGGAGATTTCGCGAGTAGCTTGCGAGTGCCAACCCACGAAAGGCCATGTGAGAAGCACATGTTAGAATCTAAAAAGTCTCATGCTAAGCTAGATTTCATGAGTCACTTTGTGGCTTAGGCCAAGTCGCGAGTAACCCGTGAAACTCACTGCCTGGAGCTTTTTAAAGTGTGTTTATCTCATACCTTTATCAACCTTATATAAGCCCTCATTACCCACAAAATTGTAAAGAGTTTTTCCAAGGAACTTTTGAGAGAGAAAACCCTAGCTACACACTTGAGAGAGAGAGATTGTATACCCATAATCATCTACACTATTTCTCTAAAGTTTTCCTCTACACGTACATCTTCATCTTAGCCCAAACATTTACCTCACCCAATCTAAGTGTCGAGAGAAGTTTTTGTGCATATGGGAAGTATTGGAAGAAGCCATCGATTGGCGGATGTAATTTGAAGCTAATTGTAGGACCCGGATAACTAGTGAAGACATGGCTCCGTGAAGCTTGTTGGTAGCTAGAACTTGGAGGGTTCAAGTACACTAAGTAGATTAGGCTTGAAGGGTTTTTTTGATATTTTTGTACTCCAACTTTATTTACTAGTCGATCAATTTCCGCCTGGAGAACCATGGAGAGGTTTTTCACCAAGTACTTCAATTTCCTCTGAGATAATACGTCTTAGTATTATCTTGTATTTGCATCTCTCTTTCCTTACTCTTTAAGTTTTATATTTGTTGTTGTTGCTTGTAGCTTTGGCTTAAAGAGTAGTTTTGGTTATTGCGTATCATTTACTCTTGTTCCGCACTTAAATAAGTTAGAATAAAAGCAATCAAGCTTTGTTTTTAAAATTTGGGGTCTAAATTAGTTATAGTATTTTACACTATTTAAGCCTTCACATTATATTGTTCAAATTAAATTTTACAAATCTAAAAAAAAAGTACAGAGTATCACATCATTACAATTTAAAATGACATGACAGTCTATACAATATTATATCTACAAAATAAAATTTTAATAGTGAAATAAATGAAATGGAGAAAACTTTATATGGAAAGGATTATGTTCCTTACTTTACATACTTAACATTGTCATACAATGTGCTTCGTCATGTGTCTCACTCTACAAGTATATTAAAATTACTAAGATAGTCTACTATATGTGATACAGCATTAATAAAGTTTCAAAAATTCTAAAAATTAAAATTCTATTACTACAATTGAATAGACCCCATATTTGAGCACCAAATTACAATTTATCATGTTATTTAATCAATTCATCAAATAGACATACTATGGTAGTATGGTGTGCTTCGTCATGTTTCTCACTCTAACACTATCATTCAATGTACTTTTATGTAATATATTGAAACAAAGAAGTTCAATAAAGGATTCAAATCAAATTCTAATTTTACTCTTATTTTGTTTCAAATGCTAGCTATTCTAATTAATGGTCTGTTTGGATTGAGGAGGAGGGAGAGGGAGTAGAGTAGAGTAAATTTAATACAAAATTAGTTTATTTTTAGCCAACACTACTCTACTCCCCCTCCTTCCTCCCTCTATGCAAACAGGCCATAAATTTTGCAAGAATTCTAATTTTGCACCTAGTGTCCCTATCAATCTATTTCAATTTTGCAAGCACTCTAGTTCAACAGAGAAGTTTATTACTCATATATTTCCAACTTATTTAAAATTCCATTTGAAACCATTTCCAGCCAATTTGAAACTACAACCTCAATTTGGCCATTCAAAAGGTTTTGGATGTATTCCAACCATTTTAGAAGTTTTGGAATATTTTGGAAATTTTAGAGATTTCAATAATATTTTGGCCAATTTGGTGGATTTGGGCATATTTCAATCATCCTAGAGGTTTTTGGAGGATATTTTTGTGATTTTGGAGGTTTATGGTGTATTTCATTCATCTTTTTGAAATTTCAAGGATATTTTTGTCATTTTGGAGGTATATGGTTTATTTCATTTATCTTTTTGAAATTTCAAGGATATTTTAGTCATTTTAGAGGTTTTTGGTATATTTCAATAGTTATAAATGAATGTTTTCGCAAGTATTTTGACATTTAAAGTTTTTAATGATATTTCAATCATTTAGAGGGTTTTAGGTATATTTTGTCATATTGGAGGTTTTAAAACTATTTTGGTCATTTTGAAAGTTTTGTGTGTATTTTGATCCTTTTAAAGGTTTTATAGATATTTGGGTCATTTTGGAAGTTCTAGGTATATTTTGATTATTATCGATGTTTATGGAGGTATTTTGGTTGTTTAGAGGTTTTAGGAGTATTGGAAGGTTTTGATGTATCTAGGGCAATGTTGATTTTTTTTTAAAGGTGTATTTTGGCCATTTTAAAAGTTTCTAAAGCATTTTTGTCATTTTAGAAGTTTTAGTATATTCAGCTATTGCTATGGTGGTTGTGAATTTTGGTCATACATACATAATTGATTAGATAAAAATGTCTGTTGGGTTTTATATTAAATAATTGGGCTGTACTGTATATGGGTAATTAATAGTATATAGTTTTTTTTAGCCAAAATGCAAAACTAACACTTTAAATTTCACTCCCCTCAAAAAAAAAAAAAAAAAAAAAATCTTTAAATTTCACATTTTGTTAATTCAATCTTTTAAGTTTCAATTTTTTTATTTTAATTCTCTAACTTTCAAATATAATCAATTTAGTCATCCCTTAAATGCTGCAGTCTACTAACCAAAACGACCACGTTTTGGATGATTTTTTTTTGTTTTTAACTTCTCTTAATTAAAAAAAAAATTAAAAACCTTAATTAAAAAAAAAAAAAAAAAAAAAAACAACGTATGGGTAACGACATCGCTCCCCAACCCACTGGAAAAACAAAGCAAATCCCCAGCCCTGACCTGAGAAATTTGAGGAACTGAGGGAGAAAGAAAGTGGGGAAAAGAGAGAGACCGAGAGAGAGAGAGATCGGGAGAGGGGGAAGAGGGACCGAGAAGGAGAAGGGAGATTCGCGGTGGCTCCGCTCCGCTCCGTCGGGCTAGGGCCTACTTGGCGGCTCAACACCTTCGAGCGAGGGTCTAATCGAGGTCCCTCTTCCTCTAGAGCCTCATCACTTCCCAACAAAACCTTCAGCTGCTTCAAGAATGGTGACCCTGTACACCCACACACACCATAGCACCATGGAGTGCTGTACCTGTCAACCATGGTTTAAATAATTTTTGTGATTCTGATATTGCCACTGATTTGGAAGTGTACTAGATTCTGATTTCTATGCTATACAAATGAAATATAGTATTCATTTCTAGCATTTTCAACCTGCAAAGTTTTGAATTTTGGATGTTCGTCTTGATTTGCTATGTGGGTCTAGTGTATTATAAGCTCACCATCATTCAAAGCTTAGGAATTCTACTTATTTCTTGCCTTACAATACAGATTGTTATGGTACCTGGTTAGACCCCAACGTTAGATAAAAAAGGAAAGGCCTTTTTTTTTTTTTTTGTGTTGTGTATTTGATCAATTGATCCGATCGGAATCTTTGTGGTGTTTTGATATCATATGGGGCGGATTGGTGGTTTGTATGGTGGTTTTGGAGTGTAATGGGTAATGGATTGAGGCGGTGACAGGCCAACAACAATGGGTCAGCTGTGTTTGCGTGGTTGTGGGATGAAACGGTTGTGGGTCTACAGGGTCTCTTCTCCCTCTCCATCTCTCTTCCCTCTCTTTCTTTACCCTCAGTTCCTTAAATTTCTCAAATCACGGGCTGAGGATTTGTTTTGTTTTTCCAGTGGGCTGGGGATCGACGTCATTGACTTAGTTTTTTCTTTTTTGGTAATTAACGTTTTTCCTTTTTTTTTTTTTTTTTTTTTTTTTTTATATATATAATTTAGAAATTTAAATAAATAAATAAAATCATCCAAAACTAAGAGCTGCACCTCACGGAAGGCCAATGGAGGACTAAATTGATTATACTTGAAATTTAGAAGATTGAAATGACAAAACTAAAACTTAAAGGACTGAATTGACAAAAAGTAAGACTTAAAGGGTCAGTTTTGCATTAGAAAAAACTTACATTGGACTTATAGATCACCCATCAAAGAGGACTGCTATTAACAAGACTCGAACTTAGACCTTTTGGACGAAATATTTGAGCCTTGCCAATTAAACCAATTCCCGTTGCCAATCCACCCCATTTATGTCAGTGCTTGAACTCATTTGTTTGCTGCCCCTACATTAGAGAAATTATAAAGTGTACTTTGGAGGACCACGACTACAATGGCTTATGGTAATAACAGTAATCCACTTCCCATCGACGCTAGCTAGACTAGCTCTTCTGCTTTTTTTTTTTTTTTTAAATTGTAATTTATTTATTTATTTATTTCTGTACTAATATGAGAACTGCACTAGCTTGGCTTAAGAACAAAGAAGAGTTTGTATTGGGTCCATAATAAGTTATTAACCAACCCCATCAACATTAATCTTAATATTTTTCTTTGATTAGGGTGTGTTTGAATACCGCTTATTTTACTGAATCTGAAAACTTATTGCTGAAAGTACTGTAGATAAAGGTAAAAATTAGTTGAAATAGTATAATGAGACCCATAAACAGTAGCAAAAATAAGCTGAATAGTAAAATAATCTTAATTTTTCATCCCAATCCAAACGCACACTTAATGTATAGATATCGCTGGCTATAACAGCCTAGGTAGCCATATTGGACAATGGTCAAAATCTGCTAAAGTTTGACTCATAAACCAAAAATTAGATCCGGTTAGCCTGAAGTTCATCGTCCAAATAATGACAAGGAGGAGCAAAGAGGTTGGGTTTGAAATAGGCTACATTGGTTTGGGCATATACCTTTATTTAAATTAAAAGATCAAACAAAATTGCCATGTTTCATTTTCTAATTTTAACAACTTTTGGCTACCTTTTTTTTCAATGATTCAAACTTTTATTTAAAAAAAAAAATTAAAAAAATAACCTAAAATTATGTCATTTTAGTTGGCATTGTGGAAAATTGTCTAACAGAAGTAGACAATACGACTGCATTAACCTCCGGATGCAAATTTGAAGGGTGAAATTGACAAAATTCAAACTTTGAACACCAAAATGATAATTGACCCAATCTTAGAGGATTTAGAATGAATTTTATCCTTTTATTATTTTGTGTGAATTTCAAAAATGTTATTAAAGTATTTTCTTTATTTTATATATGATTTTAATTAATTTGTATAATACTTGAGCATGATAGGATGATGGACCTTGCTAGGCTGCTAGGAAATGAATGCTACCCAAAGAATTTATTCTAGGCCTCGCCCAAGGGAGCTTAGGGAGGGAACTACTGCCACCCCATCTAGGACGCTGCATCTTATATGACTTTTCCCTTTTTTAATTAATACTTTTAATTTCATTACTAGATCTTTTTTAAAAAAATAAAATAAAAGTGGGAGAAAAAGAAGTCAGATTTTTTTGTTAGGAAAAAAGAAGAAGTTGAATTTGAACCACATTCATGAAACATCACAAAGAATACTATGGCTGCGTTTGTTCCACTTGAAAAGGATTTCAGAAAATTATTTTACACTAGGCGGCGTGTTTGGTACCTACAGAAAATTGGGTCAAACGGAAATTATTTTACTCGTTGCCTGTAAAATAGCCCTTCTCAACCGTAAAACTATTTTCATGCTTGTTTTACCGTCAAATGATTTACACTTCTCACACACTCTCTCGAAGCTTCTCACACGCACTCCTCACAAACATCATTGGTACTCTCCAAGCTTAGTTGTGACCAAGCTCCACCCTCTCCCTCACGCCAATTTGAGCTCCACCCACAATTCGACGAGTGTCACCGATCCACCCACGGTGTCACAGCTCCACCCCATGCACTAACAAGAGAGAGACGTAGCTCCACCCCACACATAGACGTCAGTTTGAGGTCCCCCCTCATGCTAGCGAAGCCTATCTCACCTCCAACATCTCCGATCCGTCACTCCCACGTCGCCGGCGAAACACTTCTCTCAAACCCACCCTTTACAATACCCAATCCACCCTAGACTGATCTCATTCTCGACCCACCCAAGACCGATCTCATTACCGCCGTTGAAAATCGTCACCGCTGTTGAAGACTAATCTCGTTGACCCGATCTCCATCTCTTCCCCAATCTATCTCTCTTTTGCTCAATCTCTCAGTCTTTCTTCCTCCCTCTCTCTCAGTTTCACCGAGTTCAGCTTGTGAATGAATGGAGCTAATGGATTTTTGTTTTGTTAACTGTATATACTGAAATCTTCTATTATAAAATTTGTTTGGAAGCTAAGAAAATGTGAAAACTAATAGAAAATAGTATTTTTAGAAAACAACCAAACACCTGTAAACATTTTCTAAAACAATTTTCATAATGCAGCCAAATACTTGAAAATATTTTCTTTTCCCAAAAATATTTTCACCTGAAAATATTTTACATTGAAACAAACGCAACCTATGATATCAATGGATTGTCAAAACTCTCTTTTTTTTAAATAAATAAATAACTTTTGGCACGATACAATTACAATTTTTTTTTTTTTTTTTTGGGAGGAAAAAATAAGATAGACTTATGCAAAACCCTAGGTCATGATGGAATACATGACTTAGATCAGATGATAATTCCTCTATTCATACAACTATAGATTTTAGATAAGAATAAAAAATGAATATCCATAAATAAATATAATAGAAAGAAATGTTAGAAATATGAATTTTTTTTTTATAGGATATAGCTTCATGGTTTTACAAGGTAAGAAACCGTTGGATTTATAACCATATCAGCCGAATTACTCAAATTGGATCAATCCCCTTAATAGGTATGCAAAAAAAATTGCCTCAAAAAAAAAAAATAGGTATGCAAAATAATAAAATTCTAAAATAATAATTTTTTCAAAATAAAAAAGGGAGTAAAAAAGGAGGAATAAGTTTCTTTTGTTTTTGTGGTTGAGAAACAAGGAGGAATAGTGAGTTAAGAACTAAGAAAGACACTTTGTTACTAAGGGGAAGGGGTCATCCCTCTCCCTCTCCTTATAGGAGGTTATGAAAATTTCTTTATTGAAAATTTTGTCGTTTTTCGATTTGTATGGCAATGCCCCATTAATAATAATAATTATTACTATTATTATTATTATTTCTCATAAACATTATATCAAAAAAAATTTAAAATAATTCATTAACAAATAGACTAAAAACACGTATTAATCCAACCATTACTTTTATTACATCTCCAGAAATCAGTAGTCTTAAACAAGGAAATTGCACATACCCACTTCAAATAGAATCCAATATCCTTTGATTCTCAAAAAAAAAATAAAAAAATAAATAAGAATCCAATATCCTTAAATATTATCCAACGTGTCAACCCCTCATTAGCTCCCACCAACATAGAAACAAAATAAATGCTACATTTTTTTTGCTAAACAAAAATAAATGCTACATAAACAAAGAACTTTCCATATTTTTATACCAACTACGGCCCTCTTCATATCTTTAAAAAAAAGGCTTTCTTACTCTTATTACTTGCTCCCACACTACATCAAAACAAAAACGCTCTCTCTCGTTTGGTTTGAGTTTTGTGTGTCTAGCTAGAGGTAAGAGAGTGATCATCATGGGTAGGAGGAGGAGTTCACCTATGAACGTGTCGTCTGAATGGGTGAAGAAGCAATCTATGAGGATGAAGATTTGTCTTGGTACAATGGTTGCACTTTTAGCTTTGGTGGCTTTGAAGCTTACCATTCATGATCTCAACCACTTCTACATTGGCTCAGAATTCACCCATGCTTTGGGAATCATTGTCTTGATTTACAAACTCACCACCAAAAAGACTTGTTCTGGTACATGCATCTATATTTATATACCTGCACTGCATGTCTTCCTATTATTAATTTTTAAGATAACCAGAATCTGTTGTTATTGATCTGTTTTGTCTGGTGCGTTAAATTATCTTCTTTTTTCTTTTTCTTTTTTTCTTTTTTTTGAGGAATATTTATCTTTTTAAATTGTCAACATATTTGTTTAGATTCCATATGTTGTTTGGTGAATTCATAATTTAGTCCATACACTTTTAATTCTTATATTTGACTTCTTAAATTTTAGATTAATAGAAAAAGAGAGCTAGATTATATTCAAATTAATAGATTTTGTAATTTTTGGACAAACAAATCATTCCTTTTAGTCTGACTCAATAACAATTTAGTTCCACGACCTTTTCCGTTCTTATTTTGAGCCCAACTCAATGCTTAAATTTTGATCCATAAAGTTTGGA
Organism: Quercus engelmannii; assembly: GCA_029955605.1. Classification (NCBI taxonomy): domain Eukaryota; kingdom Viridiplantae; phylum Streptophyta; class Magnoliopsida; order Fagales; family Fagaceae; genus Quercus; species Quercus engelmannii. The sequence goes on from JARPSG010000010.1 coordinate 49,906,735, forward strand.
GTAAAAATGATATCAATTGACGTCTTTTGATGGAATCCTAACAATTTCACTTTTAATCCGAGCTTTAGAAGGTAAAATGTATCACTTGAAAGTTTGTAGGCTAAATTGTGATTTGACCAAATCGTTAAAAGGCAATTATAATTTTCCCTTTTATTTTTCTTCCCAAAAAAATATAATAAAAAAAAAAGTTGAGTTTCTTTTACTTTATTGACTTAAAGTCTAAACCTCATGTCTGAGGAATTAAGTTTATAAGAATGACCAGTCTTTGTTTAGAAGCACAACTAGGATTTTAATGATTAAGGAAAAGTAAGTAGCACAATTAGGATTTTTTTTTTTTTTTTTTTTTTGAGAAGACACAACTAGGATTTTAATTCAAGGGGAAAGATTAAAAGCTAAAGTTGACAAGATATTAATTTTGAACTTATCAGACTAAAAATTAGCAATTATATAAAATCTTTTTGACAAGATAACATGTGTGTGAAGCTCCCTATTTCAATTTTATTATTTTCTGGCTTTATACACCAAAATTAGCAATTATATAAAATCTATGCAATCCAAACATTTTTTTTTTTTTTCCATAAACTGTTCCACAAAATTGGGATCTGTTTGGTTGTCTTAGAACTTAATATTTAAGCATTTTTGTGGAATAATAATAAATTCTGTAATTTGCTCTGGTGTTATATATTGAAAAAATGCTACCAAATGCTGCTTTGCTCATTTTGGAGAATAGAAAAAGGAAAAAAGTGAATGATAGGAATACAGAAAGTTTCAAGGAAATTTTTTTTAAAAGATAGTGCAAATTGTTTCATATCATGTTTTCTTTTTTTCAACTTTTGTTTGCCATGTGACTTTTAAGTCTTAACAACAATAACAACAACCCAATAAAAAAAAATTTAACTTATTTTTCATGAAAATAGGAATTCTCTTTCTGTAGCAGTTCTTGACATGATGTTAAGGTTTCAAGTGTGAGTGTGTGACAAGCACGAAACTTTTTATTTTCTATCTACCTTCACAAAGATATGTGTTGAGTTCAACCCATTAACTAAGTTTGAGGAGTATTGGTAGTTTCAATAAAAATGTTTTATTGCCTTGTTCAGGCCTTTCGTTAAAGACTCAAGAACTCACAGCTCTGTTCGTAGCTGCAAGGTTGGTCACCATTATGGCGGGTGGAATTTACATAATATTAGATGTAATCACCCTGGTGGCAACATTATGGGTTATATACATGATCCGGTTCAAGTTGAAGTCAACCTACATCAAGGAGCTTGACAACTTTCCCTTATATTATTTGGTAACAACATTTCTGCTTCTTCTGTTCAGATTTAAACATTTAGTCTACAATCATTCCTTTAAATTTATCATAATTTACATTCCTTATCCTTGATATAACGAGTATTATTCATAGTTAAAAAAAAAAAAAAAAAAAAAAAACAATTAAAATCATGGAACTGCCTTTTTGTTTAAAGAAGTTGATTTAGTATCGAGATTATTGAACATACTGCTAGAAAATTATCTTATGTGGTAAACAATAATGCCTGATTCATTTGTTTCTCCTTAGCCCATTGCAAAGAAAGTAAAGCCAAGATGACTGTATTTATAAGAGCTTTAGACTGTTTTGAATGTTGCACTATTATTGTATTCTTACATGTTTCACTTTTTGTTGAATGCTCATCTTTTTAGCTAAACATAATTAGCCACTGTAAAACATTACATGACAGTTGAAATTAGTATGTGTTTGGAATTCTGTCAAGGAATGGAACTAGTATGGGTGATATTTAAAATAAATAAAATAAATATATATATATATTTCATTAGCTTTTATTTTGTATCGCATCTCTGTAAACATCAAAAAGGATGTTTTGTTGTACCATTGTATGGAACAACATGAGAATTGATGTCAAGTTATTAGCTATTCTTTCAAAATGTTTTATTAATATATTGCATTGAACACTTCATAATGACTGCCCTTTAATCTTAGATATTAAAAAAATATTTAGACAGCTATTGTTTTAGCAAAGTATAAAGAGAGATGAATTAAGGATGTTCTGCTGGTTATTCTATGACAGGTGGTGCCTTGTGCTATCCTTGCCATACTTATCCACCCTAATGCTACATATCATTTTCTCATTTGTCAAATCCTCTGGGCATTTGGTTCATATTTGGAAACCATTTCAGTGCTGCCTCAGCTCCGTCTGATGCAGAATGCAAAGGTTTTAGCTTCATTCCTCTCTTTACTTTAAACTCAGCATTTTATAAATTTCTAGGAAATTCATACTAATTTTGGTCCAGTCTGGCTATATTGTTTCAGATGATTGAACCATTTACAGCCCATTATGTGTTTGCACTGGGAGTTTCAAGATTTTTGGCATGCGCTCATTGGATAATTATGGTGAGACATTGCAGGATCACATAATGCATAAACTCAATCTGAGTTCAATATGACTATTCTTATTACATCCATGAAAATTTAGTGGACTCTGTGTGGAACTGGAAACAACTTGCTAGAAGGGAACAACTTAGTAATGTGTGTTTTGCCTGAGCAACTAAACATTCCTTAATTTTACTAATAGTATTCTTACTTGATTCAAGTTTAAAAAGTATTTAGGGTGAAGAACACTATGAATTATTGCCTGAACAAGCTCAATGACATCTTTTCAGATGTTGTTCAAATGAAAGAATATATAGAATAAATCATCATTTAAAACAACCATATCCTCATGGCATTGTGTATCTAATCTGGATATTTATCCTCCCCAATTTCCAAGTTTTATAAAACAAGGACACTTCATTGGTTCACAATTGGAAAGTTTATTAAACTGTTTGCGGCAGAGTTCAACTCTACTGATACAAAATTTTATAGTTATATAGTATTTGCAAGTATTAGCTTCTTTTATTTCAGAGGGAAATATTAATGTGGGCATTGGATTCTCTAGTGATTTCGCAACATAGACACTATCAGACATTGATTTTTAACATACCACTCCATTCTTGATTTCAGTAAAGTTTCAACATTTGCTATGCTTGGAATGCTTCATAAACTTATTCTATTATTTTAAGGCTAATCATGAGAACCCCATATTAGAATTGTTAATTTAACCCCTAGGGATTGCTCTAGTAGTTCAAAAAGCCTCAGGAGATCTATTAGGTCCTGGATTCAAAACTTCTAGCCAGCATTTTCGGACAACCCCCAAGGGGTCCCCCCCACCAAAGGAAATATATATTAGACTTGTTAATATATCTGTAAGCTGTATACCACCTCAGTTGGATTAAATTCTTAACTTCCAAGCACAACTCATGTGATGCTGGCCATGGGTTTGTCTAAATGTATTTCTCAACATTTATGAATAGATCCTCGTGCAAATTGGTTCCAGGAATTTGCATGATGTCAAAATTCAGGCCACATAGCGTTCATAACAAAGTCATATTATCTGATTAGTTATGAATTAAGCCTTTGGACTAAAATATTTAACAACACTTGAATCTAGTCTATGAGATTAGGTCTATATGACTATATCATACTTAGAATAACAAGGAATGGGACTATGCTTTTTAAAATTTATTAGTGACATTAGTGTTGATTAAATTCTCTCTTCTTTGCTTCATTCATAGTCTGTACAAAAGCAAAATTTTTGCAAAATTCAGCCACCCATATCATTATGTTTGGTGGTGGCTTTACTTTTAGAAAATAACCTTTCTTTTGTCCCTTAATTATGGGAACAAATAAATGCAAGCAGTTTTACGAGACCGGTGGAAAGTATTTTTATTTGATTGGTAGCGGCAACTTCTGGTTTGGGGCTGCTCTCCTCGCAGAAATAGTCCAAACATTCATCTTGGCTGACTTTTGTTACTATTACATCAAGAGGTAAGTCCCCTTCCATATGTAATTTTTGTTACAAACTGTGTTGCCCTCCATCATATATCTAATTGTGTCACATTGTCTTTGTCCCTCCTATCTTTCAATTTGCAGTTTCATTCAAGGCCAACTTATAGTGAGGATGCCAGTTTAGAAATCAGTCTTGGAGATTGTAACATTTCGTTTACCTACATTGACTTCTAATTCAAGCACCCATTGAAATCAAAGTGAATTTTCAAATTTTGATCTTTATTGTCTCTCCCTTTTCTTTCTTTCTTATGCTATAAAATTTACAAAGATTTGGGTTACCTTTTATTAGGTTTTGATTCTTAGAGCATTCACATTGGAGTTTTTTTAACAAAAAAGCTATTTTAGCACTCACATAACCAAAAACCATGTAGGAAGAAGAATGAGTAGATGTGAATGAATGAGTAGATATAATTTCAATGGGTTAGCTATTTATAACCTTTCCTTCAGTGCTTCATTTAGAACCCGATGTGTACAATGATCCCTTGGAAAAGATGTAGGAAGAAGAATGAGTAGATATGGATGAGAAGGCAATCAACACAATTCATCTCAACCTAGGTGATGAGGTCATTCACAACATCCTATAGGCAAAGACAATAAAATAAGTTTGGAACAAATTAGAAAGTCTCTATATGAAAAAGAAGTTGTAAGTGAAGAAGCAATTTTATGGTTTACATATGAAAGACGATTCGGATCTACTGGAGCATCTCAACACGTATAACATGTTGAACACCAAATTGTCAAATTTTGGAGTAAGTTATGAGGACAAAGATAAAGCATTACTTTATTAGCATTGCTTTAGACAAATTTTGATCATCTTCTAATTGCTTTGACGTATGAGAAGGAAACCTTAGAACTCAAGGAGGTGATCGTTCTCAAGCTAATGAAGATGAAGCAAGATGGTGATCGTTCTCAAGCTGATAGACTTATTGTAAAGTCAGAATCAAGCATTTGCGGTAGAAGTAGGTCAAGAGGAAGGAGCTCTAGCAGGAACAAATCTCAATCTAGATCACATGCAAAGAAAGACGTAGAGTACTTTTATTATCACAAGAAATGGCACTATAAGAATCAGTACAAAGAGTTGAATGAGCATCTAGAGGAGAAGGAGAATGGAAAGCTCTTAGAATCAACTAGTTTTGTGAATCTTTTTGATGAATTTCTTATTCATTTGCAAGATTTTCACTTAAATTTTATGTTATACTGTTTTAATCACTAGTAATTAATTTATCCCAAAACCCTTTTTGATACTCAATTAATTTTTCTATTCCTCTCATTTTTTTTTTCAATTATTTTTTTTCATATCTATATGTGCATTTTCTTCTTGACATTTATAATTATACAATATTTAATTAAAAAAAAAAAAACGATCTATGACATTATAATAGACTAGATATATATATATATATATATATATATATATATATATATATATATTTATTTATTTATGAACCACTATCTATTGAGTTAAGCAACCAAGTACTAACAACTATGATTGAAAACTTTTATGATATAATATATATATATATATATGTAAGGTTGAATTTAATCAACCATTTTGTTGGCTTTATTCCATGCCAATTTGCTTGTAATTCAACACTTAGAAACCCTGTATTTAGGTGGGAATCATGTAAGGGTAATGTGTGAGAAAATGTGAAGAAATGCTCAAGATTGTGTACTGAAGCAGAGACTCGCGATTGGATCTTGCGGATGGCTCGCAATTGGCAAGCCGCCAGACGATGCACACGAGTGAAGCATGCAGAGAAGCTGAATCATCATGCCAGCTGTAGCACTACAGGACAGTTAGCTCGCAACTTGAACTCGTGACTCAATCAAGTCACGAGGCCAAGTCGCCAGCCAACTCTGTTTTGGAAAACTGACTTTTCGCATTCCATTCTCACACAAGTATAAATACCCCTTATACCCACGAAATGTTGAAAGTTTCCTGAGAGAATTTTGAGAGAGAAACCCTACAGAAAAACAAGATTGACTCATCCACAATCTTTACATAGTGACTCTTCAAATTTCTCAACTCTCACCCTCTCCATTGTTACATCCTTGAGAGGTACATTAGCCAAAACATTTTCTCACCATACCCATATCTGTGAAAAGGCTACTTAGAGCTTAGGAAGCACTTAGGAAGGGACCAATGGATATTGGTTGATGCTATGGGCTATAGCGGAATCTGATAAGCTAAAGAAGACAAAGATTCGGCGCAACCTCATTGGAGCAAGAAGCTTGGAGGGCTTAGGTATATTGGGTAGATTAGACTTGGAGGGTTTTCTACTATTCATGTATCCCAACTTCATTCTTTAGTGGATTATTGACTGCTAGAAGGGCAGCGGAGAGGTTTTATACCGAGGACTTCGGTTTCCTCTTCGATAACACATCGCTGTGTTGTCTTTGTATTTGCATCTCTCTTCCCTTAATCTTTGCCATTTAATTTCTGATGTGGATGTGATTTTATTTGGTTTAGATTATGTTATCGATTCTGTTTTTGCTTATTTACATTTTCCGCACGTACATTGTTTGTTGATAAGCTTGAATTGGTAATTTGTTATTTAGGGGTCTAAATGTTCAAGGGTGTTTTACACACATTTTGAACATTCAATTGGTATCAGAGCGGGTGCACTTGCTGTGGTTTAATTACCCTAGTGTGATCTTTGACCCCGTTTGAGATGGACCGATCTCAATCTTCAAATGTGCCACCATATTTTGATGGCAGCAACTATGCCTTTTGGAAAGTCCGAATGAGGGCATTTTTATGTTCAATAGATGAAACTGTTTGGAATGTCGTTGATATTGGATGAACTAGACTGGAGGCTGCCAAATCCACGTGGGATAAGGCAACTCTCGCAACATCTAATGCGAATAGTAAAGCACTAAACGCTATTTTTTGTGGTGTGTCTCCAGATGAGTTCCACAGGATATCTCACATCACTATTGCCAAGGAGGCATGGCAGATATTGGAGACCACTTATGAAGGAACGAGAAAAGCAAAAGACACTAAGTTGCAGATGTTGGCCACCCAATTTGAGGAGCTGAAAATGAGTGAGGACAAGTCTTTTGACTCCTATAGTAAGCTGAATGAAGTGGTCATTAGCAAGTTTTATTTGGGCGAGAAAACGGAGGATTCCAAGATAGTGAGGAAGATCCTTCGGTCATTGCCGAAATGCTTCTGTGCCAAGGTTATATCGATTGAAGAGAGTAAGGACCTTGATGATATCAAAGTCCAAGAGCTGATTGGCTCGCTTCAAACTTATGAGTTATCATTGCCCTCACAAAGGAAGAGCAAATCCCTTGCACTTAAGACTATTAATGAAAGGGAAATATCTTCCAAGATCACAAAGAGGTCCGAGAACAAACCATGTCTGTCATCATTGTGGACTTCAAGGGCACACCAGACCTAATTGTCATAAGTTGATAGCATTGAATAATGCTAGGGATCAAAGGTCAAGAGGACCAAGAAATGACAAAAGGAATTGGGCTGTTGAGCAATCAAGAGGCCGAGATGGTGATTCCAGAATGATGGATGTTATGAAGATGATTGATGCATTCACCACCTATTTGGCAAGCTTCAACAAAAGGTTTGGAAGCCACAACACTCGTACCCAATCCTATAAGGATATCACCCCAAATGCACATGATGTGTGGATGAAGAGGGGTACTCATGCATAAGCATTTCAACATGTTCATGCATTAATTCTTCCAATATTTTGTGATGATGCTTGGTTGTATGCTTTTTTCTTGTTTAATAAATAAATAAATAAAATTTGTATTTGTTTATCTTTAGCTTTAAATGTTTTTACATTGTTGTTTTCTATCAATCTTTTATTGCTTATTGTGTCAAAAATCCAAAAACACATAAAAAGTAGAAAATCCAAAAAGTTTGATCGGCATTATTGTATTTTGTCACAAGCATTTTTTGCCTTGTACCTTTGTGCAAATGGCCATGTGCATTTGCGAGCATAGCTTGTTCCCTTTGCACTCATATCTCTATGGGAAAAATCTTGACATCTATGTGACTGTTATAAATAGATCTTCAAACTGGTCATGAATAATTAGTCAATGGTATTGTTGATCTTGAGACATGCATAGACTTGTGCCTATATAGCTTCCCACTCATTTATTTTATTGTTTTTGCTTAAAGAGCTCACCAAATGTAAATCTCCAAATGAAAAGAGATATTGAGCTGTAAAAACCTATCGCACATACTAATATTTGACTAGAAAAAAGGGAAAGCGAGGTAAATTGAAATGTATGATGCCCAAAAAGCCAAAGGCTAACTCATCAAATTGAAATATCAAAAATTTCAAGCATCGATCTCACAATGAGATGTATTGTTTCAAAAATGATCAAATGATATGATGTATATGGAGCCAAATGGAAAGCTTCATAGTTTTGTTATCAAGTTATGTGGGAGGTCATATATGTATATTTCTATAATTGAGATGGGTCACTTTATCTAGTGCTAATTGTGTATGGCTTGATTGAATTGATCATTGAAGCTTCACTTTAGCCAAAGGACTATCTCATTGTTGATATCCACATACATCACACATGTCTATGTTCAACAAATGTCATATTCATTCATGTGATTGCACTTGATTAAATGTGTTTTCACATGCTTAATTTTTGTTGATCAAGCACAAAAAGATTTTTGAGTGTTTTAGTTGTTTTTGGAAAGTATTTTGTTTTTACAAATAGAGTCAAATTTTCAAAAACAGTGTTGCCCTGTTCTGGCAACTTGGTCGCAGGTCAGTTCAATCGCATGTCCCCAATTGTGAACTTATACAGTAGGTTTTTGAGACTCACTGGCAGATTATTGTCGCAGTCGGGAAAAATACTTAGAAATTTTTTTTTTAAATTGGGTTTTTAGGTTTCTCGTGACTCAAACTAGCGACTTGTTCACAGGTGAAAGCTCCAGTCACGAGGGTTACACAGAAATGTTCACGGCTCCCTTCGCGACTTCCTTGTGGGTGGAACTTTCAGTTGTGAAAAAAACTTAGACAAATTTTTCAAAATATGTTCTCTCAGGTGTCTCGTGGCTTGTCCTAGTGACTTGCACGCAACTTAAATCAGTCGTGAAAATCGCGTGTTTTGCGCAAACAGGTCAGTTTTTAAAACCTTTTTTAGTTTTCCCTTGAACTTTTGTGACTGTTCATTGTCTTCCCTGTTTTTACCTCTCTCAAACTCACCAAGTCACTCTAAAAAAACCTCCATTTTTTCATCATTTCAACTTCAATCTTCAAGAAAAATGTATGGATTTTCTTATTCTCACAATATATTTCATGTTCTTTGCCTCGGTTTTCTTGATTTGTGAGTTTTTATTGAGTATTGTGTTACTTAGGGTTTTGGACATGGGTTTGATTATTTTTGTTGAGTTTGAATGAATAGGTTTTGTTGATTATGCTTTTAAGATGCTACATTTTAGTGTTATCATGATTGAATTTCAGTATTGAGTATTTTTAATGATCTGTAATGTTTTGAGCATGTCATACCCATTGTGATCTGTCTTATTGCCATATGTATATATATATATATATATATATATATTTATTTATTATTTTTTTGGGATTTTCTTGTGGTACACTCTGATTGTGAGTATGGTTGGGTCACCATGTTTGTTTATTGCATGATTGGATTATATGTTTGGCTGTGTACCCTAGGTGATTCTTGTTGAGTTTCTGTACTCACTGTCACTGTGTTATGCTTTAAAATTGGTATTAAAATGCACTGTGTTCTTTTGATTTGGGTTATTTCATGACATGTTGATCTTGAACTGTGCATGAATTGAATGTTTGGTATAGTGCTTTGTCTTTCTCTATGTCACTAACATGTTACTAATGTTTTGAGTTTTCATCTATTGTGCTCTGTTTTTGTGGCTTTTTCTGCTGTGTTTACAGATGGCTCCTTCTCCTACAAAGAAAAAGACTACTGCCAAGAAGGGTGACAAGAGGTTGAAGATGGACAATACCAAGTTCAGGTCTCTTCAACATTTTGAGAGATGCACTCAGTTCTACATAAAGGCAACCATCATTCAAGAAAGATTTGTAGACTTGGTGGATTTGAAGGACACTTTCATTCCAAGCTGTTTAAATCCAAACGAGGATTTACTTCGGGAAACCCTTGGAAGAAACTTGGAATTCTCCCAAACTGGGAGTTCAATCAGTGTTTCCTCCCTATCTTCCGAACTGAGGGTGCTTACAATAATCATGTTCCACAATCTATATCCTCTATCCAGCACCGGATATATGAATCTAGGGAGAGCCTTGTCACTTCATGATCTGATTTCGGATGAAGAGATCGACATTTGTGCTCATATCTTTCATCTTTTGCACAAAACGGTTCTATGAACTGATTCAAGGGCATGCATTCCTTTTTGCTGCCTCATTTCAAGGATTTTGAAGCTCAAAGGCATTCATCCATCTGACAATGAGTCTCCTTACCAGAAGTCAAGTCCAATCAACATTCGTACACTCAACGCTAGCAGTGGTCATAGTCGAAAGGGAATCAAGACAAAAACTTCAGCACCTCCTAGTGGTTCACACTCTACCTCATCCTCCTATGATGAGAAATTGGATAACATTATAGGATCCATCCACGACATAAGCACCAAGATGTCCGGACTTGCTACTCTCTTGCACCATCACAACATTTGTTGTGATACGAAGTTCACTTCTCTCCAAACCCAATTGGACCAAATCCAAAGGAAGCTAGAAGAAAATGAGGACTAGCTATTACATGACAAAAAGGGGGAGATGATGATAATAGGGGGAGTACTGATGTTGAGCAAGAGTTGCCTATGTTTAATGCTTTGTTTATTTGTTATCATATGACTTAGTTTATTTTCAATTTAAGTTTACTCTGTGTGTTTTGCACCCATGCTTTGTAGCTTTGTACTTGTTGGTAAATGTTATGCATTTTCTTTAAGTACATCAATCTTGTGCCCTTTGTTGGATTTTATATCGTTAATGCAATTTCCTTGCGTTGTTACATTGGTTGAGTGTTGGACATATAAAAAATACTTTGCAGTGAGCTTATTAGCTTGCATGTCTAGATATTCATTCCTTGTGTGAATGAGCATTGTGGTCACTATTTATAGTGATTGTTTGTCTTTGGTCAAGCCATGGTTTATTGCTTAATTCCATTTTGCTTGATCGCATTGTGCTTGTTCCATATGCATTACAAGTTTTCTACATACAATGATCATATTGTGTTGTTGTGTTTTCAGGAGATACTTGTTCTTATGATTCAAGAGCTTCACAGATTCTAGAGCTAGGTGTGAGAGAGTTTTGTTCAACTGTTCCCAACTCACATGTTAAGTCTAGAGTTTATTTTAGGGTTTTGTCACAGAATAGCCAAGGGGAAAGATTGTAAGGTTGAATTTAATCAACCATTTTGTTGGTTTTATTCCATGCCAATTTTTTTGTAATTCAGCACTTAGAAACCCTGTATTTAGGTGAGAATCATGTAAGGGTAGTGTGTGAGAGAATGTGAAGAAATGCTCAAGACTGTGCACTAAAGCAGGGACTCGCAATTGGATCTCACGGGTGGCTTACGACTAGTAAGCTGCCAGAGGATGCACACAAGTGAAGCATGCAGAAAAGCTAAACCGTCATGCCAACTGTAGCACTACAGGACAAAAAGTCCAAATTGGCCATTCAGTTAGCTCGCAGCTTGAACTCGCGACTTAGTTAAGTCGCAAGGCCAAGTCACCAGCCAGCTCTGTTTTGAAAAACTGACTCTTCGCATTCCATTCTCGCACAAGTATAAATACTCCTTATACCCACAAAATGTTGAGAGTTTCCTGAGAGAATTTTGAGAGAGAAACCCTACAGAAAACAAGATTGACTCATCCACAATCTTTACATAGTGATTCTTCAAATTCCTTAACTCTCACCCTCTCCATTGTTACATCCTTGAGAGGTACATTAGCCAAAACCTTTTCTCACCATACTCATATCTGTGAGAAGGCTATTTGGTGCTTGGGAAGCAATTAGGAAGGGACTAATGGATATTGGTTGATACTATGGGCTATAGTGGAATCCGATAAGCTAAAGAAGACAAATGTTCGGTGCAATCTCGTTGGAGCAAGAAGCTTGGAGGGCTTAAGTACACTAGGTAGATTAGGTTTGGAGGGTCTTCTACTGGTCATGTATCCCAACTTCATTCTTTAGTGGATTATTGACCGCTTGGAGGACGGCAAAGAGGTTTTACACCGAGAACTTTGGTTTCCTCTTCGATAACACTTCACTGTGTTGTCTTTGTGTTTGCATCTCTCTTCCCTTAATCTTTGCCATTTAATTTCTGCTATGGATGTGATTTTATTTGGTTTAGATTATGATATCAATTCTGTTTTAGCTTATTTACATTTTTCGCTTGTATATTGTTTGTTGATAAGCTTGAATTGATAATTTGTTATTTAGGGGTCTAAACGTTCAAAGGTGTTTTACACACATTTTGAACATTCAATAAATAAATAAATATATATATATATATATATATTTTTAATTTGTAAGGTTGAATTTATTCAACCATCTAATTGGCTTTATTCCGTGCCAAATTTGCTTGTAATTCAGCATTTAGTAACCCTGTATTTAGGTGGGATTGATGTAAGGGTAGTGAGTGAGATAGAGTGAAGTTTGCTCAAGAGTGTGCAAGAAAACAGAGACTCGCGGCTGGGACTCGCGGGTGGCTCGCGGCTTCAAGCCGCCAGATGCAGCTCACGTGCCAAGCATGCTGGAAGATGAACAGTCTGCTAGCTGGAGCACTACAGGACAAAACAGGACAACTGGCCATACGGTTATCTCGCGACTGGATCTCGCGACTCAGTCAAGCCGCGAGGTCAAGCCGCGAGCCACCCCTGTTTTGTAAAAACCTGACGTTTCACATTCCTCTCCACTCCAGTATAAATACCCCTTTTACCCACGATTGAAAAAGAGCTTCCAGAGAGAATTTTGAGAGAGAAACCCTAAAGAAAAACCAGATTGTTTCACCCACAATCTCTACCTTAGAATCTCTTCAAATTCCTCAACTCTCTTCCTCTCCATTGTCAAATCCTTGAGAGGCATTACACCAAACCAGATTCTCACCATCATCATCATTGTGAGACTGCTGTTTGGATTTCTGGGAAGCAATTAGGAAGGAGCCAATCTTCATTGGTTGATGCTACGGTGTAGTAGCGGAATCCGGGAAGCTAGAAAAGAAAAAGGTTCGGCGCAACCTCGTTGGAGCAAGAAGCTTGGAGGGCTTAGGTGCACTGGGTAGATTAGGCTTGGAGGGTCTATTGCTGTCCTTGTATCCCAACTATATTTTCTAGTGGATTGATTACCGCTTGGAGGGCGGCGGAGAGGTTTTTCGCCGAGGGCTTCGGTTTCCTCTTCGATAACACATCGCGTGTTGTCTTTTTGTTTGCATCTTCCTTCCTCTCTATCTTTGCCTTTTATTTATCTGCTGTGGATTTTAATTTGTTATGGCTTAGATAGTATTTAATCAATTTCATGTTATAGCATATGTTAAGTTTCCGCACACTAGTTGTTTGACATATTGCTTGAATTGATTAAGTTATAATTTGGGGGTCTAAACGTTCAAAGGTGTCTTTGTACACGTTTTTGAACTTTCAATTGGTATCAGAGCAGGTACACTTGTTGTGGTTTTATTACCTAAGTGTGATCCTAGACCCCTGTGTTGTGGTTGATTGTTTTGGTTTAGACCATGCTGAATTGTAGCTTAAGTGTTTGTGAAAATGACTCTTTGCATATGTCAGAAAGGTGTCTTACTGATGATCTTGTAGAATTGTTAAAAACTAAGAAACATGCTAGAGTATTTGTTCACATGCTGGAATTACTTGAAAGTCAGAATCATGTCTTACATAGTAGCATATCTGAATCTAAATCATTGATTAAGAAATATAAAAGAAAGAATAGAACGTTGTGTGAGATGATTGAGAATCTGAAAATGAAAAATCAATCTGAAAGAAGCATGAAAACTGATGATGAGTTTATGTTTGAAGGTCAAGAATGTTTGTCACATGTGAACCTATTTGTGCATACCTCATTGAAGGTGTTTAATGCATGTTTGTGGTATCTTGACAGTGGGTGTTCTCGCCATATGACAGGGGATAAGTCTCTGTTTAAGACACTCAAAGAAAAGGTTGGTGATTATGTGACCTTCGGTGATGGAAGTCATGCTCAAGTCCTAGGCAAAGGAACCATTGAGATACCTGGTTTGCCGCTGTTGAAAGATGTGCTGTACATAAAAGGGCTGAAGGCGAATTTGCTGAGCATCACTCAAATTTGTGATGATGATTTTCTGGTACAATTCTCTAAGAAGGGATGTGTGATCATTAATGAAGAGGGGATTCAGGTTTTGGAAGGAAATCGGACTACAGATAACTGTTATGGAATAGTTCCCACGGCACCCATATCATGTAGAAGTGCTCGTGTGGATATGTTGGAGCTGTGGCATCATAGATTTGGGCATGCCAACTTCAAACAAGTATCAAAAGTCTCCAAACTAGAAGCAGTCGAGGGACTTCCTAAGTTTGGAAAAGTGAAGAAGACCGTTTGTGGTGCGTGTCAAATGGGGAAGCAAACTAAGGTAAGTCATCACAAGGTGAATGTGATAGCCACCTCTCGGTGCTTGGAATTACTCCATGTTGATCTAATGGGGCCTACCAAAACTGAAAGCCTAGGGGGAAAGAGATACATTATGGTTATTGTGGATGACTACTCAAGATACACTTGGGTTGAATTTCTTAGAGAAAAATCAGAAGCTTGTGAGAGGTTGGAGATTTTGTGCAAGAAACTACAAAATGAAAAAGGGATTCCGATAGCCAAAGTTAGAAGTGATCATGGGAGGGAATTTGAGAATGCAAGATTCGAGTCCTTCTGTGAAAAGAATGGAATTAAGAGAGAATTTTCAGCTCCCAAAACTCCACAACAAAATGGAGTGGTAGAAAGAAAAAATCGTGTGATTCAGGAGATGGCAAGAGTCATGTTGCTTAACAAGCAAATACCTCAAAAATTTTGGGGAGAAGCTGTCAACACCTCGTGTCACATTAGCAATAGGATTTTCTTTCGAGTTGGTAAAAAGAAGTCTGCCTATGAGATATGGAATGGGAAGAAGCCAAAAGTGAAGTATTTCCGGGTGTTTGGAAGTAAATGCTATATCCTAAATGATCAAGAGAATCTTGGGAAGTTTGATGCGAGAAGTGATGAGGGTATTTTTCTTGGCTACTCTACTACAAGTCGAGCGTATAGAGTGTTTAACAAGAGAACAAAGACTGTGATGGAGTCCATAAATGTCAAGATTGATGATGCCTTACCTAAGGTGGAAATGATTAATGATGTAGAAGGGCCGAGCACCAAAGAGTCAGATGTTGAGGTAGAAGCTTTGGATATAGAAGGTGAAGAACCTATACCAGAAGTAGAATCGACTCCAATCAACCAAAGAATGAAACGAGATCGATGTCTAGAACCTCAAGCCCTCTTACTCCTCCTGAAGTTCATCCTCCTATCTCTCGTAGTGAGGAAGTTCCCACTTCGAAAAGGCCATCTTCAAGAGTTATCAAGAATCATTCGGAAAGTAACATCATAGGATCTCTTGATGACGGTCTTCGCCTCAGGAAAGGAAACATTCTGCTAGCTAATCATGTAACATATCACTGCTATCTTGCACAGTTTGAACCAAAAAGGGTTGAAGAGGCTCTTCAAGATGAGAATTAGGTTGAGTCAATGCATGAAGAGCTG
This sequence comes from Quercus engelmannii, assembly GCA_029955605.1. Classification (NCBI taxonomy): domain Eukaryota; kingdom Viridiplantae; phylum Streptophyta; class Magnoliopsida; order Fagales; family Fagaceae; genus Quercus; species Quercus engelmannii. The sequence goes on from JARPSG010000010.1 coordinate 49,922,365, forward strand.
AATCAGTTTGTGAGAAATGATGTGTGGGAACTTGCTCCACGGCCTGAGAACATTCATGTTATAGGGACAAAATGGATTTTTAAGAACAAAACTGATGAAGATGGAGAGATAATCCGAAACAAATCTCGGTTAGTAGCTCAAGGATACACTCAAGTAGAAGGAGTGGACTTTGATGAATCTTTTGCTCCGGTAGCAAGACTCGAATCCATTCGAATCCTCATTTCCATTGCGTGCACCTTGAATTTCAAACTTTATCAAATGGATGTAAAGTGCGCATTTCTGAATGGATATCTAAATGAAGAAGTTTTTGTTGAGCAACCAAAAGGATTTGAGGATCCTTATTTTCCAGATCATGTATTAAGACTGAAGAAAGCCCTTTATGGCTTAAAACAAGTGCCTAGAGCCTGGTACGATCGTCTTACACATTATCTCCTAGATAGAGGTTTCAAGAGAGGGTATGCCGATAGAACTCTGTTTGTCAAAAATGATGAAGATTATCTCCTTATGGCACAAGTCTATGTTGATGATATAGTGTTTGGGGCAACCATCGAAGATCGTGCTACTGAATTTTCTGAGGAGATGAAGAAGGAGTTTGAGATGAGTATGGTGGGGGAGCTCACATTTTTCTTGGGTCTTCAAGTCAAACAACAGAAGGAGGGTATATTTGTATCTCAAGAGAAGTATGCCAGAAACATTGTCAAGAAGTTTGGACTAGACTCCAAAAAACATGCCTCCACCCCCATGAGCTCTTCCACTAAACTGAATGTGGATTCGTCGGGAGTTGAAGTAAGTCCTACATTGTATAGGAGCATTATAGGGAGTTTGCTCTACCTTACAGCCAGCAGACCAGACATTGCTTTTAGTGTGGGCGTTTGTGCCAGGTACCAAGCTAATCCGAAGGAATCTCATCTGACTGCTGCTAAGCGAATCATTCGATATGTGAATGGTACTGCAAACTATGGTCTGTGGTATTCAAAAGACTCAAATGCTTGTCTTGCTGGGTATTCAGATGCTGACTGGGCTGGCAGTGTAGACGATCGGAAAAGCACTTCAGGTGGCTGTTTCTATCTTGGTAACAACCTTGTCTCATGGATGAGCAAGAAGCAGAATTCAGTTTCTCTATCTACTACAGAAGCAGAATATATCGCTGCTGGAAGTTGCTGCACTCAGCTCCTTTGGATGAAGAAATTACTTCATGACTATGGAATTCCTCAAGAAACGATGTGCGTCTTCTGTGACAACACCAGTGCCATCAACCTTTCCAAGAATCCTGTCCAGCATTCAAAATCTAAACACATAGAGATACGTTACCATTTCATTCGGGATTTGGTAGAGGAAAAAGTTGTGTGTCTTGAGTTCATAAACACCGAAAATCAAAAGGCGGACATCTTCACCAAGCCTCTCGATGGTCCACGGTTTGAATCACTCCGTAAGACCATTGGTGTTGGTACAATTCCTTGACTCCCTTGTGTGTTGTGTGCTTCACATACTTTTAATATGATAAGTTTGCTTGTGTTGAGGCACACACTTCTTTGTTAGCTCTTTGTGCAACATGTTTATTGTTTGTTTGTCCATCTGTGAATTCTGTTGGTTCTTTCTTTGTCTGTTCAATCATTTTCTTCTTTTATGTCAAAAATCCAAAAACCTCATAAAAATTAGAAAATCAAAAAGCTTGATTGACTTTGTTGAGTTTTTGTCTCAAAACTTGTTTTGCCTTGTACCTTTGTGCTAATGGCTTTGTGCATTTTCGAGCATTGCTTGTTTTCATGCACCTATATCACTGTGGAAAAATCTTGAAATCTTTGTGATTGTTGTAAATAGATCTTCAAACTTGTCATGAATGATTAGTGAATGGTTTTGTTGATCTTGAGACTTGCATAGACTTGTGTCTATATATCTTCCCACTCTTTATTTTTGTTTTATTAAAAAGAGCTCACCAAATGTAAATCTCCAAATGAAAAGATATATTGAGCTGCAAAAGCCTGTCGCACATTCTAGTATTTGACTAGGAAAAAGGGTAAGCGATCTTATATTGAAGTGAATGTTCATTCAAAAAGCCAAAGGCTTATTCATTAAAGTGAAATTTCAGATATCACTCTCACAATGAGAGGTGATTGACTCAAAAGATCAGAAAGATCAATTGCTATGATTGAAAGTGGAGTCAAATGTAAAGCTCCAAATCATGTTATCAAGTTTTGTGGGAGGTCATATATAAATATTTCTATAATTGAGATGGGTCACATGATCTAGTGCTAGTTGTGTATGCCTTGGTTGAATTGATCATTGAAGCTTCACATTAGACGAAGGACTATCTCATTGTTGATATCCACACACAACACACAAGTTTATGTTCAATAAATGCCATATTCATTTGTGTGATTGTACTTGATGAAATGTGTTTTCACATGCTCAATCTTTGTTAATTCAAGCACAAAAATATTTTTGAGTGTTTTAGGTGTTTTTGGAAAGTATTTTGTTTGAAAAATCTGAAAATTTCAAAAATCCAGTTTTGCCCTGTTTTGGCGGCTCAGTCGCGGGTATGTCAAGTCGCGAGCCTCAGTCGCACCTTCGCTGGTCATTTTTGGCGACTTGTTCGCGAGTGGAAGGTCCAGTCGCGAGGTTCACTCAGAGATTTTCGCAGCTCAGATCGCGACTTACTCGCGGGTAGACCTTCCAGTCGCGAAAAACACTTAGAAAAATTTTCAAAATTTTGTTCTTGAGTGCTTTGGCGGCTTGAGCTGGCGACTGTGTGGCGACTTACTCCAGTCGCGAAAAACGCGTGTTTTGCAGATATAAGGGCAGTTTTAAACTTTTTGTTTTTCCCTCGATCTTTTTGTGACTGTTCATTGTCTTTTTCATCTGCTCTTACCCATCACACCGTGTCTCCATTTTCGATCTCCATTGTTTGCCTCCTTTCAGATCAAAATCGTCGACTCACAGGTATGATATTTCTGTCTTGAACTCTATTTTACTTGTTGTTATGGTTTTCCCTCTGGATTTTTCACATTTGTTTGTGATTTTGTGTTGGGTTTTTAGCTCAACTATTTCTCTTTGTCCATGCTTAGCTTATGGAAACTTGTGTTTCCGGCTTTGAGCTAGTTTATTTTGGATGGTTTTTGTGTTCTTCATCTTGTGCTTAGCTAGGGTTTGCTCATTTGTGTTTGATCTGTTGTTGATGTCGTGTTTCACTATGATCCTGTGTGGTTTTCTGTTGTTGTGTTGTTGAATGTGGGTCCTTTTTCAGCTGATTCTGTGGTTCTTTTTTATCTTCATCTACAGTGTAGTTCAATTTGGGCCTTTTGTGTCCCTCATTGATTTTGTCTGACCATTTTCATCCAGCTATTAGGGTTTCTTCATTGTCCCTATATTTCCACTAACCCACTGCTAATACAGCTTGTTGGATTGTGTTCTGTCATTTCCCTTGTTCATATTGCAGACTGGTCATGTCACCATTTAAGAAAGCTGCTGTAAAAGGAGGTAGTTCCAAAGGGAAGGAACCCGTAATTGATGTTGATGATTTTCCATCTCAACCAATAGGGACTCGCTCTTCATCAAAGAGATTCGATCCCGACAAGTTCAGATCATATGCAGCCTATCAGTCTTATGAGAATTTCTTTCTTCATGCCAAACCATTACTAGAGAGAGCTTTGGATCAGCCCTCACTTCATGACACTGACATTCCAAAATGGTTTGCTCACAAGGATTGGAATTACCTTCTCTCTGATCCGGGTGACGCGTATGAAGAGATGGTAAAAGAATTTTATGCTAACGCAATTGTGGAAGGAGATGAACTTAAGTGCTGGGTTCGGAAAAAGAGCTTTTCTGTCTCTCCTGCATATCTGGCTGAAATTCTTCACATCAACAGACCCATTTTCCGACATTCACCAGTTTACGATGATCTCTGTCCTGATGAGGAGCTTCTCAAGGAAAGTCTTGGTCAAGACTTGGAGTTCTCGCCAACTGGCAAATCTATTAGTGTTTCCTCTCTTTCTCCAAAACTGAGAGTGCTTACAATTGTAATGTTTCACAATTTGTACCCTTTATCCAGCACTGGGTATATGAACCTCGGACGGGCTTTGTTTCTTCATGATCTAATCTCTGATGTGGAAATAGACATCTGTGCTCATATCTTTCATGTACTGCGCAAAACAGTTCTTCGAACTGAGTCTCGGATATGCGTTCCTTTCTGCAGTCTCATTTCACGGATCTTGAAACTCAAGGGAATTTATCCAATGGCTGATGAATCTCCTATGTCCAAACCAAGTCCAATCAACATGTGTACATTCAATGCAAGCATTGGACATAGTCGGAAGAGAGCCAAACCAGAAACTTCTGCATCTCACAGTGACTCTCAGTTTAGCTCTCTCTCCCTAGATGGGAAACTTGAACGTATTGTATCCTCTGTCCACGAGTTGAATACAAAGTTGTCTGGGCTCACAGCTTCTCTACACCATCAAAGCACTCGGTGGGATATGAAGTTTACTTCTCTTCAGACTCAATTGGATCAAATTCAGAGAAAGCTGGAAGAGGATGACTAGCCTATTCCATGACAAAAAGGGGGAGAGATAGGCATGATCAGAGGGGGAGTCTTTACCTAAGGGGGAGTGTCTTTACATTCTTCTTCAGCTTAAGTTTTCACTTTACGTTGTTTTGTAAACTGTTATTCAGGATGTTTGTGTTTTGTACCCATGTGCTTTTGTAAGCTTTTAGGGTTTATGTCTTTTGCATAGTTTGTAGGCGTTATGGTATGTACCTTGCTTAGTGCAGCCTTTATGCTATGTTTAAATCAGTACTTTAATCTAAATGGTATGCATTTTGGTTCATGTACTGTCACTCTTGTGCCCTTGGAGGATTGTTCCTAGATGCATATGCCTTGTGTGATATGCATTGGTTGAGTGTTGAACATACAAGTGTCTTGCCTTGTGCTTGTTAACTTGTATGTCCTTGTGTTCATTCCAAGTGTGAATGAGCACTGTGATCACTACCTTGTGGTGTTCACTTGGTTGATCAAGCCATGGTTTGTTTCTTAACTCCATCTTTGCTTGATCACATATTGCCTGTTTCATATGCATTTTATAATTTTCTACTTACAATGATCATGGTGTATTGTTGTGTTTCAGGAGTATTATGTTCATTTGATTCAAGTGCTTCACAGCTTCTAGAGTTAGGTGTGAGTGAGTTTTGTTCAACTGTTCCCAACTCACATGTTAAGTCTAGAGTCTATTTTAGGGTTTTGTCACGGAATAGCCAAAGGGGGAGATTGTAAGGTTGAATTTATTCAACCATCTAATTGGCTTTATTCCGTGCCAAATTTGCTTGTAATTCAGCATTTAGTAACCCTATATTTAGGTGGGATTGATGTAAGGATAGTGAGTGAGATAGAGTGAAGTTTGCTCAAGAGTGTGCAAGAAAACAGAGACTCGCGGCTGGGACTCGCGGGTGGCTCGCGGCTTCAAGCCGCCAGATGCAGCTCACGTGCCAAGCATGCTGGAAGATGAACAGTCTGCTAGCTGGAGCACTACAGGACAAAACAGGACAACTGGCCATACGGTTATCTCGCGACTGGATCTCGCAACTCAGTCAAGCCGCGAGGTCAAGCCGCGAGCCACCCCTATTTTGTAAAAACCTGACGTTTCACATTCCTCTCCACTCCAGTATAAATACCCCTTTTACCCACGATTGAAAGAGAGCTTCCAGAGAGAATTTTGAGAGAGAAACCCTAAAGAAAAACCAAATTGTTTCACCCACAATCTCTACCTTAGAATCTCTTCAAATTCCTCAACTCTCTTCCTCTCCATTGTCAAATCCTTGAGAGGCATTACACCAAACCAGATTCTCACCATCATTATCATTGTGAGACTGCTGTTTGGATTTCTGGGAAGCAGTTAGAAAGGAGCCAATCTTCATTGGTTGATGCTACGGTGTAGTAGCGGAATCCGGGAAGCTAGAAAAGAAAAAGGTTCGGCGCAACCTCGTTGGAGCAAGAAGCTTGGAGGGCTTAGGTGCACTGGGTAGATTAGGCTTGGAGGGTCTATTGCTGTCCTTGTATCCCAACTATATTTTCTAGTGGATTAATTACCGCTTGGAGGGTGGCGGAGAGGTTTTTCGCCGAGGGCTTCGGTTTCCTCTTCGATAACACATCGCGTGTTGTCTTTGTGTTTGCATCTTCCTTCCTCTCTATCTTTGCCTTTTATTTATCTGCTGTGGATTTTAATTTGTTATGGCTTAGATAGTATTTAATCAATTTCATTTTATAGCATATGTTAAGTTTCCGCACACTAGTTGTTTGACATATTGCTTGAATTGATTAAGTTATAATTTGGGGGTCTAAACGTTCAAAGGTGTCTTTGTACACGTTTTTGAACTTTCATAATTTGTTAACATCTAGGATCTTAGGTACTGTATAGAATTTCATCTCTCTATTTATGTAAAGAAACAAAGAAATTGAAGGTGAAAATTTAAGTATGTGAATAAACTAAGCCTCTGTTTGGGAAGCGCGTTTTGCACGTTTTCTAGTGGTGCATTTTTTTAAGTGGGTCCCATGCACTGTTCACGAGACTTGCAAGTACTTTCTCAGCAAATACAACTTTAAAACTGGATCCTACGGCACTATTCACTCATTTAAAAATTATTTTACTATAGTGTTTTCAGTTTTCAGCAATAAGCGGTATCCAACCAGACCTTAATAATGTAGTGGTTTGTGATTTTTTTTTTTTTTTTTTGGGGGTTTATTTTATAAAACCTATGCTACCCACATCCCTACCCTACCCCAATTTGTAAGTTAGTAAAATTATAGAATGAGGCATTTATCAACGCCTATGTCAGAATGTAAAGACTTCACAGTAAAGCAAGTACAAAGTAAAAGCGCAAAAAGAAACAGAATTTTTATAGAAGAAACCTAAGGAGCATAATCAACGGTAGCTCAGCCTCTTTGGCAACACTCAATGAAGAAGAAAGTTTGAAGCGCAAATTAGGAAGTTCAAAGTTAAAAATAAAAAATAAAAATACTTTCTAGCCATTTGTATAGAAAAGAATGAGGTTTGAGATTGATTTTTTTTTTCCCCCTTGAATTCAGTTTTGTTTCATTGAGAGAGATAGAGAGTTACTTTCTATCATCTATGTTTGAGAGGTTAATGAGTTTTATACTCTAGAACTCTCATAGAGAATAGGAACAATTTTAGTCACACACTCATTGATTTTTTTTTTCTTCGAAAAAAAATTACCTTTTATTCATTAGTTAACATTTGGGACCTAATTAATATTTTCATAGATAAAAGAAATATTTCTACTGATTAAAATTTGGGGCTCTTTTTTACTTGGGTGTCTTAGGTCGTTGCTTAACTCCATCTAGTGCTTCAGCCAGCCCTGTGTAGAGTTCCATAAGCTCAAGTTATTAGTTCTTCCATTTCCTTCTCCTTTTCAACCTTATTTTCTCATTTACAGTACGTTTGGTTAGGGTGAGTATGGGGAGGGTGGGAAAAATGGAGGGAAAAATAGGAGAGAAAATGGATGAGAGGGAGTTTGGTTGGGAGGGGGAAGGGGGAGAAAATCTTGAGACTCAATTCATTTTTCTCTAGGCCCACCAAAACATAATTTCCCCAAATCAGGGAGAATGTACAAAAGAATATGCGAAAGGCTCACTTGAGGATCTTTCGGACAAAATTGTCCTTAGATCTTTCCTAGCTATAAGGGTTCAAAAATGGTCCCAGCCTCCCAAGCCACTTAGAATAGTGGTGCTTAGTATTTCTGGCCCAACACAATTAATTTATAAGTGTGGGATTTATAAGTAAACTATAATGCTAAAACAAACAAACAAATAAACTAGCCCAAGAAAACTGTGTGTGAAACAATAAATTTTGGCTCACTCAATTTGACAAAACCAAAAAAAAAGTTTAAGAACACAACATTTTCACAATACTTCTATTTTCAACCATGATAGATCCCAATCTAATAATTTATTTTTACCTATAAGGAACTTACACCTTAATAGTTCTAAAAATATTGGGATATAACAAAATGCCACAATATTTTCACAGTACAATACCATTATTTTTAACGGTGCTAGATCCTGGTCTAATATTTTATTATTTTATTTTTACACATAAGAAATTGACACGTATATAACAATATTTTTCACAATATCTCTATGTTTACATTAAACTTACATTATTGTAAACTAGTATATAACCCGTTCTACCACATGGAAATGGTTAATTGTAGTGATGGTATTGGTCAATTTATTTATTTATTTATTGGGTTTATCACACGGAGGATAGAATTAGATAAAAAAAATGAAAAAAAATATTACATTTTATTATTTAAGTGATGCTATTGGTCTTTTTTTTTTGTTTATCATACGGAGGATAGCATTAGATAAAACAATGAATAAAAAAAGAGAATATTACATTTTATTATTTAAGTGATGCTACAATGAAAAAAGGAAGAAGAGAATATTGCATTTTATTATTTAAAATATATAAAGGGACATTAATATAAATTTTTTTTGTTTGTAAATTGTGTATACAACTACATAGAATATAAATGACCGGAGAAATTAATTAAAATAAATAATGAGCAAGCATGTTTCAGAAAATCATGATAATTATTCAGGGAAAAAATGTATCTTCAGTTCGTATTACCTGCAAGTACTTTGCCAAAATGTCATCCTTTCTCTATGTCTTGCAAAAGTGCATCCAATTTTATTTTAAAAGCTCTTGCAACATTGTCTGGTCGGTCTTCTAGTTTTTGACCAGGAATCAATTCTAAGAAAGAAACTATTTTTGGCCATTTAGGATTGCATGTAAAAGTAAGGAAGAGGCCTGGATAGCCTGCCCACCGACATATTGCCATGGCATCTTGATAGTTATGAATCATGTATCTTGGGCCACCAGTGAAAGAGGATGGTAAAACTATTCTTTTACCAAAAGATTCTTGAGTTGTGTCTCCCTGTTGTACTGCATCTTTAAGGCCACTGTATATCTCAGCTCTTAGGTAGTCTTTTTTTTTTTTTTTTTTGGTATCCACCATAAAAGAATTCCTTCAATACAACAATAAGCGCCAACAATATACTGCTGAAAAAGTCTACCACCAGAAATTATTGTGTTGCCTTCACTAAGTCGTTGTTGGATACGGAATGCATAATATTCTCTCATCGTAACAGTTGAATTTTCACTTTCATGCGTTGAGCCTCTTGATCTTTTTGGTATACCAAGAGAGAAGTCATCCTCACCATAAGGGAAAAGCAGATGATATTGCATAGCCATAAAAGCTAGATGGATTTCACTAATACGTCGGAGCCCACTATCACGATCCTCAACAATAATACCACGATACCCATTATTAGGGTCAAAATCACCCACAATAAGACTAGCAACTTCTAAGGCAGTAGGTAGATTATACTGTGAAGAATGATTGGTACGGCAATAGATGAGACGCAGTCTCATATTTGCGGTATTTTATTAAGTGTAGCAACCCCTGGCCATTCTGAAAACCTTAACCAAAGCATTGTTTTCATCAAGCATATGTATTAGAGAGTTAACAATTTCGGTTAAAAGCTCTAACAAAAAGCATATTAACAATCAGTCATATAATTTACCAGTAATTAATAATAAGTACATTATCTGTAAAACAGTAGCTGACCTTTGTTAAGAGAAAAACAAATTATTAATGCATTATCGGGGCTAAATACTAACCATATTCTTGCAATCACAACATAAACAGGAAAAAAAAAAAAAAAAAAAAAAAAAACCACTGACATTTGTTAAGAAAATAAGCAATTACTATGCAATATCACAGCTAAGTACTTGCCATAGTTTTTAATCACTTGAAAATTTATTGACAGGAAAATAGAAAGTTCTGGTAGAATTGTGACTACCGTTAAAATGAAAAAATTAAAAGCTCTAATAAATAGAATATCAACAACCTATAATATCATTGACCAATAATAATAAAAACATAAACAATAAAAAAGAGCTAACCTTTGGTAAGACAAGAAGTAGTTAAAAAGCCTTAGTTCATTGGCAACAGAGTTTCCCAATTTTATAACAATCTCTTGTGAACAAAAAAAGCACCCCAAATAAGAACATAAACTATATATAAATAAATAAATAAAAATGACCTTTGTTAAGACAATAAGCCCTTTAAAAAGCCTCACCTCATTGGCAACAAAGTTGATAAAATAAAAAAATAAAAATAAAAAGGAGTTGGCCACATACATATTTTGCTAAAAATTCCTATAGTCTATCTTATTCCTCTTTAGTATATGGATCCAATACAATTGCAATACATCTACCCATTAAGTATGATTTTTTACTTGCCTTCTTCAAATAGTACATTTTAGACTTGGTTTAGGTCCAGTGCACTACCATTAAGTATGATTTTTGACTTGCCTTCTTCAAATAGTACATTTTGGACTTGGTTTAGGTCCAGTGCATCTAGTGCATTGGACCTAGTCAGATTGTGACATGTGTCACTTTTGGACATATGTCATCATCTAAACGAGTTCAGTACCACTAGACACTGGACCTAAACTTAACTCGTATAGTTTAAGCCATATGATAGATAACAACCAGTTTCTTTCCAAGAGAACATTTGTGAAGCAATTGCCATGCCTTATTATAGACGAAGTCCAAATATATCAACCTACCCACGTAAAGAGAGAGTACGCCATCCCATTTCAAACATCACACAATCAACACAAACATACACAGAAACCAAGCCAAAATCATCACCTAATTGATAACATACAAAATCAGAACTCTTATCTCTGAAGATTTATTATATCTACTATAGCTAACCTTTGTTGAAGATAAGCCATTCAAAATACCTGATTTCGATGCTGATAGACTTTCTAATGTAGGATAGAATCTACAATTTAATTTTTTGTAATTATTTAATTTTAATATTTTTATGTAAAAAAATGTTATTTTAGATTTAGGTTGAAAGTTCAAAAACGTGTACAAAACACCTTTGAACGTTTAGACCCCCAAAATACAACTTAACCAATTCAAGCAATATGTCAAACAACTAGTGTGCGGAAACTTAACATATGCTATAATACGAAATTGGTTAAATACTATCTAAGCCATAACAAAATAAAACCACAGCAGATAATAAAAAGGCAAAGATAGAGAGGAAGGAAGATGCAAACACAAAGACAACACGCGATGTGTTATCGAAGAGGAAACCGAAGCCCTCGGCGTAAAACCTCTCTGCCGCCCTCCAAGCGGTAAACAATCCACTAGAAAATACAGTTGGGATACAAGGACAGCAATAGACCCTCCAAGCCTAATCTACCCAGTGCACCTAAGCCCTCCAAGCTTCTTGCTCCAACGAGGTTGCGCCGAACCTTTTTCTTTTCTAGCTTCCCGGATTCCGCTACTAGACCGTAGCATCAACCAATGAAGATTGGTTCCTTCCTAACTGCTTCCCAGAAATCCAAACAACTGTCTCACAGTGATGATGATGGTGAGAACCAGGTTTGGTATAATGCCTCTCAAGGATTTGACAATGGAGAGGAAGAGAGTTGAGGAATTTGTAGAGTCTCTAAGGTAGAGATTGTAGGTGAAACAATCTGGTTTTACTTTAGGGTTTCTCTCTCAAAATTCTCTCTGGAAGCTCTCTTTCAATCGTGGGTAATAGGGGTATTTATACTGGAGTGGGAGAGAAATGTGAAACGTCAGGTTTTACAAAACAGGGGTGGCTCGCGGCTTGACTAAGTCGCGAGATCCAGTCGCGAGATAACCGTATGGCCAGTTATCCTGTTTTCTCCTGTAGTGCTCCAGCTAGCATGACTGTTCATCTTCCAGCATGCTTGGCACGTGTGCTGCGTCTGGCAGCTTACAACCGCGAGTCACCCGCAAGTCCCAGCCACGAGTCTCTGTTTTCTTACACACTCTTGAGCAATCTTCACTCTATCTCACTCACTACCCTTACATCAAACCCACCTAAATACAGGGTTACTAAATGCTGAATTACAAGCAAATTTGGCACGGAATAAAGCCAATTAGATGGTTGAATAAATTCAACCTTACAATCTCCCCCTTTGGCTATTCCGTGACAAAACCCTAAAACAGACTCTAGACTTAACATGTGAGTTGGGAACAGTTGAACAAAACTCACTCACACCTAACTCTAGAAGCTGTGAAGCACTTGAATCATATGAACATAATACTCCTGAAACACAACAATACACCACGATCATTGTAAGCAGAAAATCATAGAATACATATGAAACAGGCAATATGTGATCAAGCAAAGATGGAGTTAAGAAACAAACCATAGCTTGATCAACCAAGTGAACACCACAAGGTAGTGATCACAGTGCTCATTCACACTTGGAATGAATACAAGGACATACAAGTTAATAAGCACAAGGCAAGACACTTGTATGTACAACACTCAACCAATGCATAACACACAAGGTATATGCATCTAGGAACAATCCTACAAGGGCACAAGAGTGACAGTACATAAACCAAAATGCAGAACATTTAGATTAAAGTACTGAATTCAACATAGCATAAAGGCTGCACTAAGCAAGGTACAAACCATATAGCCTACAAACTATGCATAAAACATTAAACCTAAAAGCTTACAAAAGCACATGGGTACAAACACAAAATAACCTGAATAACATCATCAAAATATATTAAAGATAAAACCAAGAGTATAGGATAAAAGTTAAAAACAACTATACACCAAAAACACAGTGTATCAAACCCATAAAAACACTAAGAGTACTAAAAACATAAACATATATAAACAAAGTCTTAGAGTTTGACAACTCCCCCTCAACACATTACTCCCCCTTAAGAGCTGCTTTTCTGCTTCTCAATCAATCATCAATGTCATTATCAACAGAAACATCTCCCCCTTTTTGACAGGAATGGCCAAAGGGTCAGTGTTCGGGCTGAGTGGTGAAGCTATCAAGTTTTACAGACAAAACATCAATCTGATCCTGCATAGCTCTCATCCTCTCAGAGTGCTCAGTCTGGACTTCTCTGATCCCATCAAGTCTTTCCAGAATGATTTGGAAAGCATCTGGAGGTGTATCTGAAGAAGTTGAAGCTCTGGGTCTTTTGTCACTCCTCCTAGGTGTTGAGGTTGATGCATGCCCTGCTGCCTCTGCTTCAGTCTCCATTGGGACACCTTCTCCTTCATCACCTTCATCTTCTTCTCCTGGAAGCCTAACACTTATCCTTTTGCAGGTAAGCTTGTTAATTGCAGAAGGTGTGGACATGGGACTGATGTCTTGAGGGATAGGAACACCCTTCCTTCTAAAAATCCTCATTAGCAAACTGGGAAAGATCAATTTTGGCCTAGAGGTTGTTCTTGTCTCATCCACAGTGGTGTCATATATGTGGGAACTAATGTCAATGAAATTCTTTTCTTTGAGATCCATCAGAAAGATTGCTCTAGCACAATTGATTGTAGTCAACTTCTTAATGGGATAGAGGTTAAACATCATGATGATTGTTAGACACCTCATGTCCACTGGAAAGGCAGTGGTATTCAAACATTTTCCTTCTCTCTGCCCACCTATCCTTTGTTGAACTGTTTCAATAGAGACAATCCTATCCTTGTAGTTGATAAATTCCTCATCTTCTAATCCTTCAAGCCCTAATGCATCATCTATGACATGAGCATCCAAAATGAATTCTTTACCTCTAACCCAGCAACTTAACTCATTCTCCTTTATCACAGCATTTGAGTAAAATTCCCTAATCAGGGGTTCACACACTACAGGGAAATCACTCAGAAGTTTTTCCCATCCTCTTCCTTCAAAACAGCTGGGGATAAAGGTTTGTCTCAAATCCTCCAAATCTACAAATCTTTCTTGAATAATTCCTGCTTTCATGAAGTTATCCCTGTATCTCTCAAAATGATGAACTGGCCTAAATAGTTTAGGATCCATTTTCAATCTTTTGTCAACCTTCTTTGCAGGAGTTTTCTTCTTAGGAGGTGAGGGAGTCATCTGTGAACAATCAGAAGAGGCCACAACAGTATAGAGCAATATATGTGTAGAACTAGTCAGTCCCATGTAATTAACAAAGAGATTTCATCCATACAAATGAACTTGGAACATTTAGACACAAGCTACTTAGATCAATCACATGGATAAACAAGCCTAAGATAGGAAACACATATAAAAGCATCAGATATAGAAACTATCCTAAAGGCAGTTATAAGTCAATGAGACAGATAATGGAAAATGATATGACTCATAAACAGCATTGTGAAGCTCACATATGCTCCCAAAAGATTTACTCAATAGAGCATGCATATTTAGCACAGTAAAACTCACAGCCTCAAAAGGAACAATTTGAACCAACTTAACTGCTCAAAGTTCAGATAAAATCAAAGAATCACTTAGCTAAGCACAGGATGAAGAGCAATAAGGAAACAACTAAGATCAAATCATAATCTAGTAGCAGCATTCGCAAGTGAGGCATGAACAAGGAGCAAAATCTGAAACACAAACCCATTTCGAAATCACAAACATATGCGAAAAATCAAAGGGAAAAGCACAAAATCAAGTAGAAAAGAGTGCAAAACTGAAAACCCATACCTTTGACTTGAAGATTTTGAGCTAAAAGTATGCAACAATGGAGATAGGGAATGGGAGCACGGAGTGTTTGGAAGGGAGATAGTTTAGAGAGAAGATAAACAGTCACAAATATTCGAGGGAAAACTGAAAAAGATTTAAAAACTGCTCTTATTTCTGCAAAACACGCGTTTTTCGCGACTTGATTAAGTCGCCACACAGTCGCCAGCTCAAGCCGCCAAAGTACTCAAGAACAAAAATTTGAAAAATTTTTCTAAGTGTTTTTCGCGACTGGAAGGTCTACTCGCGAGTGAGTAGCGAGCTGAGCCGCGAAAATCTCTGAGTGAACCTCATGACTGGACCTTCCACTCGCGAACAAGTCGCCAAAAATGACCAGCGAAGATGCGACTGAGGCTCGCGACTTGACATACCCGCGACTGAGCCGCCAAAACAGGGTAATATAGGATTTTTGAAATTTTCAGAATTTTTAAACAAAATACTTTCCAAAAATACTTAAAACACTCAAAAATCTTTTTTTGCTTGAATTAACAAAGATTGAGCATGTGAAAACACATTTCATCAAGTACAATCACACAAATGAATATGGGATTTATTGAACATAAACTTGTGTGTTGTGTGTGGATATCCACAATGAGATAGTCCTTAGTCTAATGTGAAGCTTCAATGATCAATTCAACTAAGACATACACAATTAGCACTAGATCATATGACCCATCTCAATTATAGAAATATGTATATATGACCTCCCACAAAACTTGATAACATGACTTGGAGCTTTACATTTTACTCCACTTTTAATCATAACAATTGATCTTTTTGATCTTTTGAGGCAATCACCTCTCATTGTGAGAGTGATATTTAACATTTCACTATAATGGACAAGCCTTTGGCTTTTTGAATAAACATTTTCTTTAATATAAGGTCGCTTACCCTTTTTCCTGGTCGAATACTAGAATGTGCGACAGGCTTTTGCAGCTCAATATCTCTTTTCATTTGGAGATTTACATTTGGTGAGCTCTTTTTAGCAAAACAAAAATAAAGAGTGGGAAGATATATAGACACAAGTCTATGCAAGTCTCAAGATCAACATAACCATTCACTAATCATTCATGACAAGTTTGAAGATCTATTTACAACAATCACAAAGATTTCAAGATTTTTCCCACAGTGATATGAGTGCATGAAAACAAGCAATGCTCGAAAATGCACAAAGCCATTAGCACAAAGGTACAAGGCAAAACAAGTTTTGAGACAAAAACTCAATAAAGTCAATCAAGCTTTTTGATTTTCTAATTTTTTTTATGTGATTTTTGGATTTTTGACACAAGAAGCAAAAAGATTGATAAGACAAAATTAAAGATATTCACAAGTAGACAAGCAAACAACCAACATCAAAAACAGCAAGCAAACCAAACAAACATTGTCACAAAGCATAGGAAGTATTAATGCATGGACATGTTGTAATGCTTATGCATGAGTATCCTTTTTCACCCACACGTCACTTGCGTTTGGGGTGATTTCCATATAGGATTGGGTACGGGAGTTAGGGCTTTCAAACCTTCGTGAGAAGCTTTCCAAGCAGTTGGTGAATGCACCAATCATCTTCATCACGTTCATCATTCCGGGATCTCCATTTTGATCTCTAGATTGATCACCTGCCCAAATTCTCCTATCATTTCTGGGTCCTCCTGACCTTTGAGGAGTTGTACTGTTCTTTGCTCTCAGCTTTTGGCAATTTGGTCGAGTATGCCCTTGAAGTCCGCAATAATGGCACACATAAGTTCCTCTAGGACCTCTTTGTGGTCGTGGACGTGACTTGGCACGAAATTCAGACCTGCCCACAGACTGATTACGGGGATTTAACATCCGTTGGTTCACCACATTCTTCTTCTCCTCCACCTCGAGCTTCTCACCAGTAAGGTTAGCTACAACTGGATCTTTGGCCTTTACAAACTTCACTTCTTTAGTGACATTTCCAGATGAACTACTTCCTCCGGTATATCCCAATCCGGATTTGTCTGAAAAGCTCTTTTGAGATGAGATAACATCATCTAGCTTCTTGGTGGTGACCCTCTCTACTTTAGCATTTGCTTGCACAACCTCACTCTTAAGAAATCTTACTTTTGTGTAAGTTTCAGACAACTCACCATTCAGTGTTTCTATCTCACATTTGGCCTCCCTATATCGGATTAGGAGACTTTTGTAGTCCTCCTCAGCCTTCTTCATTTTTCTCACAGCAGCCTTGGCCACCCTTGTGTACTCCCCCGACTTCTCCAAGAGTGAGTTATAATTCTCCTGAAGATTTGCTGTGCTTCCATCTTCTTCAGCATTCGATTCTTCAACAATTCCTAGTGATTCATCATCACTATGTTCTCCAAGGTCTCGTACAAGCAGATTCAACTCATCTGAAGACTCAACATGAGCAATAGTCATAAAAGCCGAATAGTTCCCCTCTCCATCACAGCTCTCTTCAGATTCTGAGTTAGACGAATCCGAGTCACTCAAGGTCGTGGCATACACTTTACCTTTCGATTTCAAATAATTCGGACATTCCTTCTTAAAGTGTCCATGCCCGTTACATTCGAAGCAAGTGACACCTTGTGTGGGTTGGGATTCTTTTCCATCTTTCTTTTTGAATTCCCTCTTCTCCCTTCCAAAACTTTGGAATTTTCTTTTATCATCAAATTTGCCATTATTTTTGAATTTCAAGAACTTTCTGAAATTTTTGACAAGGTATGCAACATCTTTGTCAACCACATCTTCTCCCGATGAGTCTTGATCTTCCACCTTCTCATTAATGGTCTTTAGAGCAAGGGATTTACTCTTCCGTTGATTGGGCAGCGACATCTCATAAGTCTGCAGAGAACCAACCAGCTCCTGTACTTTGATGTCATCAAGGTCCTTGCTCTCTTCAATTGCTGTCACTTTAGCACGAAAACTTTCCGGCAATGATCGAAGGATCTTCCTTACAATCTTTGAGTCCTTCGTTTTCTACCCCAAGTTGAACTTGCTAACAACCACTTCATTTAACTTCCCATAGAAAGAGTCAAAAGACTCATCCTCACTCATTTTGAGCTCCTCAAACCGAGTGGTCAGCATTTGTAACTTGGTGTCTTTCACTTTCTTTGTGCCTTCATAGGTGGTTTCCAAAATCTCCCATGCTTCTTTGGCAACGGTAATATGAGAAATCCTGTGAAATTCATCTGGAGACACACCACAGAAAATAGCATTAAGTGCTTTACTGTTAGCATTAGATGCAGCAAGTGCTGCTTTATCCCATGTGGATTTGGCTGCCTCAAGTTTGGTCCAACCAATCTCAACAGCATCCCAAACGGATTCATCAATAGAACACAGAAAAGCTCTCATACGAACCTTCCAAAAAGCATAGTTACTACCATCAAAATATGGAGGTGCATTTAGGGATTGAGACCTATCCATCTCAAAAGGGAGTCAAGGATCACACAATGGTAATGGAACCAATAGTAGTGTACCCGCTCTGATACCAAATGAAAGTTCAAAAACGTGTACAAAACACCTTTGAACGTTTAGACCCCCAAAATACAACTTAACCAATTCAAGCAATATGTCAAACAACTAGTGTGTGGAAACTTAACATATGCTATAATACGAAATTGGTTAAATACTATCTAAATTATAACAAAATAAAACCACAGCAGATAATAAAAAGGCAAAGATAGAAAGGAAGGAAGATGCAAACACAAAGACAACACGCGATGTGTTATCGAAGAGGAAACCGAAGCCCTCGGCGTAAAACCTCTCCGCCGCCCTCTAAGCGGTAAACAATCCACTAGAAAATACAGTTGGGATACAAGGACAGCAATAGACCCTTCAAGCCTAATCTACCCAGTGCACCTAAGCCCTCCAAGCTTCTTGCTCCAACGAGGTTGCGCCGAACCTTTTTCTTTTCTAGCTTCCCGGATTCCGCTACTAGACCGTAGCATTAACCAATGAAGATTGGTTCCTTCCTAACTGCTTCCCAGAAATCCAAACAACTGTCTCACAGTGATGATGATGGTGAGAACCAGGATTGGTATAATGCCTCTCAAGGATTTGACAATGGAGAGGAAGAGAGTTGAGGAATTTGTAGAGTCTCTAAGGTAGAGATTGTAGGTGAAACAATCTGGTTTTTCTTTAGGGTTTCTCTCTCAAAATTCTCTCTGGAAGCTCTCTTTCAATCGTGGGTAATAGGGGTATTTATACTGGAGTGGGAGAGGAATGTGAAACGTCAGGTTTTACAAAACAGGGGTGGCTCGCGGCTTGACCTCGCGGCTTGACTAAGTCGCGAGATCCAGTCGCGAGATAACCGTATGGCCAGTTGTCCTGTTTTGTCATGTAGTGCTCCAGCTAGCATGACTGTTCATCTTCCAGCATGCTTGGCACGTGTGCTGCGTCTGGCGGCTTGCAGCCGCGAGTCACCCGTGAGTCCCAGCCGCGAGTCTCTGTTTTCTTGCACACTCTTGAGCAATCTTCACTCTATCTCACTCACTACCCTTACATCAAACCCACCTAAATACAGGGTTACTAAATGCTGAATTACAAGCAAATTTGGCACGGAATAAAGCCAATTAGATGGTTGAATAAATTCAACCTTACATAGGTGATTTATTTCCTTGTTTTTAGGGACTTTTAGTGCTTTTTGGTCAAATTTGGTTCCTATTATAGTTAGGTATTAATTAGGAGTTACTTTAGAATATAATTTCTTGTCTGTGAAGTTTTACAGAGCCCTTCACATAAATAAATTAAAAAAAAAAAAAAAGTTTTACAGTGCCCTTAAATAGGCCCTAAGTCTCTACACATTTTTTTAACAATTATTCAATCAATAAAATCCGGACTTTTGTCTTTCTATTTTCTGGTGGATTCTAGACCCTTTCATCTTGTGGATTCAAAGAACCCTCATGGATTCGAGGTTATTTTCAAAAGCAAACGTGTTTTGTTTCTTGTTTTCTAGAAGTAGACGTGTTCTGCTTCTTGACACTTCTATATCCCGCATTAGTTGGTATGATAGCCTTGACTTATCCTGATCTGGTGGCTGATGTATGAGATAGTAGCAATTTCAGTGACAGAAAACTTAGCAAGTATTATGTAACATACAGCTACTACTCATAAATATCTTTGCTAGGATGCCATCGTTGGAGCATGGAAACAATAGGGATAACTGTCGCAGAGACATAACTCACGGGCAACCTATTGGTAAGCAAATCTCATATAGGCCTTATAAGAGAATTGCAAGTTTTAATAGTTATTTTTTAAAAGAAGATTTTCTTGATTGATTACTTGATCTAGAGAATTTATTTAACCATGAGAATGTTTGTTATGAGAGAAAAGTTGGACTTGCTTTGTAAAAATTTAGTAAGTACGCCTTATGTTGGTGGGAAAGAGTACTGATGAAGCAGATTTCGCCTTGTTAGTATGTTTCTCGTTAGTACGATGGACAACCTGGAGATCCTATGTAAGAGAAAACACTAAGTGGATAATGGCACTAGTTTGGGGCCTGCCAAGGACCCTCCGATGCCTCAATTAGCTTAAACTCTTTAGAAATAAGTAATCTGTAGAGCAATTTGTGTGTGTTTATATGAATCATCTACTTGTCTTTCCTAGCTTTATATAGCCTTTGTGTGAATAAATGCTCAGTGTAACATTATACCACAGCTGAAGGAGTTATGGCTCAATGATGACCACTTAATCCCAGCCTTTTACTGTTCATAACGACCATTTAAATACACATTATTGGACGGCAGTAACGGTTTTGCACCCATTTATCACTTAGTCATTGAATGCTATCTGGAATTGATGCACTTACGCTCGACCATACTCTTACTCATCATTATTATGGACAGTTTGCAAGTAAGGATGACCATTTATATGCTACTTGTCAATTGACCCCTTTATTCCTTTGTTGTCCTTCGTTTGGATGAGCAAAGGAATGTGGAAAGTCTTTTTTGGCTGGTTAGTTTGTTCATGCCCCGAGATTCTCATCTCATCATATTTATTGTGAGGCAATATTCCCGTCAAGTGATTGCCACGTTTCCTCTTGTATTGGTCGCACATGTGTGTTTTCCTTGTGTTTCCCGTGCATTGATTTTGCTTCCTTTTTTAGCAAAAACTCCTCATATTCTCCTTCTTCTTCATCGTACACTGTATTTGAAGTCTGAAACTTTTCAAAAAAGAGAGCTTCCTGCACATTCAATACGGTAAGACTTCTTTTCTTCAAAAACTCCCTTAATGGTTGATTTTGCTTTCATTAGGCAAGAAGCTTCTTCTATTTCATTCTTCTTTGCTAGATTAGGGGTGTTTCTAGATTTTTTTGGTGAACATCATCCTCAAGTAGATTTTTTTTTACCTCAAGACTGTGGAGCTTTTAGACCTGTTTTAATCACCCTTTACCCCCTGCTTCGTCATTCTTTGATTGCCCATCACTTGGAGATGACTGCCATAGAGAATAGGGACACCGATGTTAGGTCTAGCGAACTTGAAACTGGTTTGTCTTCAAGTAGTGAGTCTATGGACAAAGATTTTGAAATTGTAGTATCAAAACCCTCGTCGTCTTCAAAACCCTCCTCTTCTTCGTCTTCAATCCCTTTCCACGCTCTCTCTGAATCTTGCTCTTTGGACTAGAGACACTTGAAATCTATAAGAAAAAGGTTTCCATTCCCTGGAAGGGTTGTCATAAGATTACCTCATCCAAATGAAAAGGCCTACTCCTTTGCCCATGGCAAGGTGAGTTTTTACGAGGCTACTTTTCATGTGGCCTTCGCTTTCCTGTTCCTCCTTTCATCATCCAACTCCTTTTAGCTCTGAATGAAGCACCTGGGCAGCTTATCCTTAATGCTTGGAGGACGATTATTGGCTATATGTCAGTTTAGGTATCTATCCATGATGGGGACATGATAACCCTAAATGAGTTCCTCTATTTATATCACTTGAAACCTTCTACCCACTATGGGTATTTTGAACTTTTACCTTGGAGTAGGGAGTCTAGGATTGTCCATAGTTTTCCTACTTCTTTTCGTGACTGGAAGTCATGATACTTTTTTATTTCTGGATCTGGATGGGAAACCATGGCTGACGACCTGTGGGGTGAGGTCCCATGGCTGCTACGGAAATGGGAAATTCCCTCTCTTGGTGCGTTCCTCTACCTTTCCATTAGACCAACTATTTTAACTTATCATTTTCTGATTCTTCTTTTTCAACTTGTTTTGTAGTTTCTGAACGTCCTAAATTAGAAGACTTTTATCAAGGACAAGTTCAAGCTACTCTTGAGTTTGTCCTCACAATCAAAGATTTTGATGACTTGGTAGACCCCCGCCATTTATTCGACTGTTGCCTTGGACCTGAACCCTCTACATTTGTGTTAAAGAAGACTACTCGGGAAGAAAAGAATATGTTTAACTTACCTTCTCTTCTTTTATTTCCCTTTTCTTTATAAGAGCTTGACCTTTTACTTTCTGTTTTGCAGAAATGGCTACTAAGTACAGCAAAGACATATACGCCCGCGTGAAGAGCTTGAAAAGCAAGTCTTTGTCCTAACTTACCCCTAGATCGAAGAAACGTAAGCTAGATGAAGGAAAAGATGAAACTCTTGTCCCCTTGTCTCTATTTGGTACCCCATCTTCTCCCACACCTTCCCTCAAGATGATGACCTTTACACCTCTAACCACTTGTTCCAAATGGAAGAGTAAGGTTGGCAAGAGCATCTAGGAACATCCTGCCATAGCCCTTGGACGAGCTCACAACATCATTACTGATGACGAGCTCAGAGGTCTCTTGTCCATCCCTTCATGAACTAGTCAGTCATCACATTCATAAACTAGTGTAGGTATTTTACTCAGCTACTTTTTGTTGCTTATTGAGTTTTTACACTTGTTAAAAGTTTTGACCCTTTCTTTTCGTCTTACTAGTTCTTAGAGAATCCCTACGCTTGACGATAGATTACTTGAGCAGTGAAAAGAAGGTAGTGGTGGCCAATTCCAAGTTTGACTCAATTGAGGCCGAGAGCTCGAAGTTAAGGAAGGATCTGGTCGAGGCAATGGACTAAGCGATGAAAGCTAAGGAGAAGGTGAAGGAACTCAAGGACGCACTGAAGGTGGAGAAGAAGCTCGTCATTCAAAAAGACGAGGAAGTTCAAGCTGCCCTTTTGAAGACAAATAAAGAACATGAGAAGGTGATCTCCAAATTTCTTGAGTTTGATCGCTTCTCTAATCTTCAATTTGTCCAATACTTCAAAGGCTTCGAGCTTCTTCGTAAGTGGATGATGAAGCATCATAGTCAGGTAGCAGACTTTGCAAACCTTGAATTTGAAGCCTTTGACACTAAGATCCTTGCCAACGAGACTAAGGAGAAGGAAGGTGAAACTACCACTGATGCTGCTGAAGGAGATGGTGTTGCTACAGTTGGAGTTGTGGATGAGGCTCACATGAACGAGGGCCATGTTAAGGAGGTTGTCACTACTCCTTAAAAAAATACTTTTTAATAAACTTTTCGTTTTTTTTTTTTTTTTTGAAAACTCTGGTTGCCTCGTGTTTTGAGGCTTTAACTTAGAAACAATGAATGTTTTGGATGCCTCCTCTTTTAAGGCTTTTGTTTTCATAAGCAATGCTCTTGTTTAAGCTTTATTTACTTTGCACAAGAAGTTTTGCTATGGCTTAAACCTCAAAGTTCTTGTTATAATATTAGACTTCGTTGTTTGAGGGGTTTTTTTTTTTTTTCTTCTTCTTTTTTTTTTTTTTTTACCATGCACGATATTCCTTTGGGAATATATGATTTGAGCTTGAAGTTGTCGTCACCGAGGACATACTTCTATGACTCTTATGGCTTAAACTCATTGTTAGAGTTTTTACCATATTTATGATTTAAACTCGTTATTGGAGTTTTTACCATGCTTATGATTTAAACTCGACATTTGAGTTTTTTCCATGTTTATGATTTACACTCGTCATTTGAGTTTTTACCACGTTTATGACTTAAACTTGTCATTTGAGTTTTTACCATGTTTATTATTTAAACTTGTCATTTGAGTTTTTACCACATCTTTGATTTAAACTCATCATTTGAGTTTTTACCAGATTTATGATTTAAACTCGTTGATGAGGAAAATTTTGGACCTACCTTAGAAAGGGACGACCGAGGATCAGAAGGAAGGATCATACCTCAAGAGGGACGATCAAATCCCAAAAGGACGATCAGTCCCAAAGGAACGATTAAACCTCTAAGGGACGATCAGTCCCAACAAGGGACGACCCTTTAGAGGATTGTCAGGCCAGACGATCCTTGGTGTCTGGATGACCCGTCACCTAGGGTTTCCTCACAAATATGTGGGGCCCATCTACACATCCTTACACGAAAATTACTTGCACACCACAACCAAAGACCTTATCACACAATCAAATCCCTTATATATGGAAAGGTGATCCCAAGTATCTTGGGACCCTTCTCTCTACAAGGAAATTCCCCCGTATCAAGGGATTCGAGTCGGCTCTCTACCATTATATAAACCACAAACTTTACCCTTCTCGAGGTATGTGAATTTTCCCTAACTCTTGCACTTTTGAGTTCTTGGAGATTCTTCTTTCACTAACTTAACCTTCGGAGGGTCTTTGGTTGGTACCCCACTGGTGCCCTTTGATCAGCTCTTCTCTTTTGCTCTTCAAGTACACCCATTGGCACGTGTGTGGACGATCAACTCACTGACAATTTTTGTGCATCATCAGTTGGCATCTGAGGGAACATATGATAAGCTGCATCACCATTTCAAAGACAAAGAATTGTATGGTCCAGACGCGATCAATGGCCACCACCAACCATGAGACCGGGAACTCGTCCAATACGTTGGAGAGGTAGGTGTAGACCCTAGCTACAGCAGTTGAACGACTCACTCAACGGAACCATGAGTTGGAACGACAGTTGGAGCAATTGAACGATCGAGAGTTGAACGATCAGAACGATGAGCAGAATAGGGACAAACGCAACACCGATTGTCCCCCGTCAAATGACCATCAAGAGAGGAATGACCAAGAGGAAAGCAATGCCATCAGTAGGCACGACTAGCAAGATACCAGTCGTCCCTCCGAGTTAGAGGTTGGCACATTATGCATGGCGCAAAAGATGCAGATGATGAAAGAAAACATGGATATGATGATGATAAATGCCATGAAGGGTTGGGTGTCCACTAGCTTGGACAAATTAGTCCATCGTACCGACTCTCCTTTCACAGAACCGGTCATATCTTTCCCCCTTCCAACCAAGTTCAGAATGCCTCAAGTGGAAGCCTACGATGGATTGAGGGACCCTCACGACCACTTGGAATCGTTCAAAACCCTCATGCATTTGCAAGGGGTCCCGGACGAAATCATGTGCAGAGCCTTCCCCACCATTTTTAAAGGGCCAGCCTAAGTATGGTTCAGCAAGATAGCTCCCAATACCATCTCGGCCTCCATGGAGTTAAGGGGATTTTTTGTCACACATTTCATTGGTGGTCAACGATACAAGAGGTCCGCAACACTCTTAAGATCCAAGCAATCCTGGAAATGAGCCCCCGAAGAACGTCAAGGAGGTACAAAGCTTGAATGGAAGAGTAGTGGCACTCAACAAATTCGTCTCGAGGGCAATGGAAAAATGTTTGCCATTCTTCAGAATTCTGAGGAAAGCATTTGAATGGATCGACAAATGTCAGAAAGCATTTGAAGAGTTGAAAGCATACCTAGCATCCCCATCACTCTTAAGTCCATCCAAACCCAATGAAGAACTCTTCCTGTACTTGACCGTATCCCCCACAGCCGTTAGTTAAGCTCTGATCCGAGAAGAGGATCTCGTGCAATTACCTATGTACTATACCAACAGAGCATTAAAGGGAGTAGAAGAAAGATATCCCCCCATGGAAAAGTTAGCCTTTGTTCTAATCATGGCAGCCCACAAGCTCAGGTCGTACTTCCAAGCCCATACCATTGTAGTTCAAACGGACAAGCCTCTTTGGAAGACAATGGATAAACCAAGGGCCGTCGGATGATTGGTCCTTTGGGCAATAGAACTAAGCGAATTTGACATATGGTACAGCCCGAGGACTGCGATCAAGGCCTAGGCCTTAGCTGACTTCAACGCCGAATTCACAATAGGTGAAACCAACGATTAGGGGGTGACCCTTGGAAGGTTCAAACGAATGGATCACCCAACAAACGGGCCGGAGGGATCGGAGTGGTCCTTCAATCCCCCGGAGGGGATATCATCGAATGCGCCATCCAACTCCAATTCCTAACAACTAATAATGAGGCTGAATACGAGGCCATTCTCATTGGCCTTGATCTGGCCAAAGTAGCTGGGGCCTTATCGATCGTCGTTCATAGCGACTCCCAGGTTGTCATTGGGCACATCAATAGGGATTATGAAGCCAAGGGTGAACGAATGAAAAAGTACCCCGACTTGATTAGGAGGCGGACAAGTCAGACCTTTGACGTAAAATTTTTTCAAGTCCCGAGAGGAGAGAACGAACACGCTAACCGATTGGCCGAGATTGCATCCGTGGAACACATTATGATTAACCAATTGATCCTATCCTTCGTTCAATAGTACCCTGCCATTAGAGAGTTGGAGATACAAATGATTCCAAGGGGCGCTGACTGGACTACTCCGATTATTGCTTACCTTAAGAACGAGACACTTCCTAATGATCAGGATGAATCCCGACGATTAAAAGTTTGGGCAGCACACTTCATGCTGATAGCGGATGTACTTTACAAGAAAGGATACTCTCGACCATACCTAAGGTGTTTGACCCCCGACGAAGCAGACTACATCATAAAGGAAGTCCATAAAGGGGTGTACAGAAACCACTCAAGAGTGCATTCATTGGTTCACAAGCTCATACGAGCAGGGTACTATTGGCCTACAATGCAGAAGGATACCCAATCCTACGTAAAAGCATGTGACAAGTGCCAACGCTTTAGCAATGTCATAAGACAACTGTCCGAACCACTCACCCCGATGGCGATGCGGCAACTCAAGTTCTTAGTTGTAAGGATCGACTAATTCACCAAATGGGTAGAGGCAAAACCATTGGTAACCATCATGGAGAATAATGGCAATAGCTTTGTCTGGAAGAGTATTATCGATTTAGGATCCTTAGGGTCCTCATCTCTGACAATGGGAAATAGTTCAACAACAACTCATTCAGAGACTTCTGCAATCAATTAGGGATCAAAAATCACTAATCTTCACCCGCCTACCCACAAGCCAATGGGCAAGTTGAGGTTACCAACTGATCCTTGCTCAAACTGATCAAGACTCGGCTAAAGAGGGCAATGGGGATATGGCTCAACGAGCTACCAAGCATCTTATGGGCATATAGAACAACCACTCAGACACCCATAGGAGAAACACCATTTCGTCTAGCATTCAAGAGCAAGGCTGTCATCCCTGTAGAGGTAGGAATAGCAAGCTACAAAGTAGCCCACCATGACGAAGGAAAAAACGAAGAAGGGATCTGTCTACACTTGGATATGTTGGACGAGTTAAGGATGGCTGCTGAACAGCAAATGACCTGATACCAAAACCTCATGACCAAACATTACAACGCTAAGGTAAAGCCTCGACATTTCAGCATCGGGGACCTTATCTTAAGGAAAGTGACTACGGCCACCAAAGATCCCACGCAAGGGAAGTTAGGACCTAACTGGGAAGGCTCATACAGGATCATTAATTACAATAGGAAGGGCACCTACTATTTTGAGACACTCGACGGGCAAAGGTTACACCATCCTTGGAACACTGACCACCTCAGGAGATACTATTAGTACTACACCAGCAGCAATTTATGTTATCGCTTTCCTATGTTATCACTTTTCTTTAAGTTTTTGTTTAAGTAGTTGATAGACCAGTTTTTGGCTGAGGAAATGTTATCGCTTATGTTATCAACATTTTTATTCAGTTTATTTTCTAATGGAATTATTATTATCTATAATAAGGAAATGCTTAGCCCTATTTAAAGGGCAAACAAACGATCAAGGATGTCTTCGCACAGTTGATCAAATCCTAAGTCCCACCTAAGGGTTGGACAGACGATCGAGGATGCCCTCGTACACCTTATGAAATCCTAAGTCCTGCCTAAGGGTTGGAAAGATGATCAAGGATGCCCTCGTGCACCTTATCAAATCCTAAGTCCTGCCTAAGGGATGGACTGACGATCAAGGATGCCCTTGTGCACCTAATCCAATCCTAAGTTCTACCTAAGGGATGGACCAACGATCAAGGTCGCCCTCGTGCACCTAATCAAACCCTAAGTCCTACCTAAGGGATGGACCAATGATCAAGGATGCCTTTGCGCACCTTGCTTAACAAAGTCCTAACTCCCACCTAGGGATTGGATGTTAGAATAACTAATCTTTGCCAAAATCCAAAAGGGGGTAACTTGGTGACTTGGGGGGCAGAATGTATTAGATGAGATGAACGACAAATCATCAAACTTGCGTACCTAACAAAGAAGTAAAGACCGCTAAATCAACGGTAAACCGACGATTCAGTAGTGGGCTATGGTGAACCGACGATTCAACCAAAATCACAATAAACTGACGACCCAAAAGATAGTAAACCAATGATTCAATAATGGATTATGGATAACCAACGACTCAATAATGGATTATGGTTAACCAACGACTAAACAAAAATGTAATAAACTAACGATTCCAAAGTCAAAATAAACTGACGAACATCCACACTTGCGCAAAATATGATATAAAAGGTTAAAGTATGAAGTATCAACCCAAAACAAAGGGCATAGATGAAGTTAAATGCCCAAAACAAAGGGCCATCATTGTTCTTAACTTACAAATAAAAAGTTGATAAATTAAAAAAAAAAAAAAAAAAAAAAAAAAAAAAAAGGAATACAGATAAAAATTTCTTCTAAGGACTAGTAGGAGGATTGTCACTTTGCACTGAAGGGCTCACAGGATCGTCAGCCACCCTGCCTGGCCCATAGGTGACCACCACCTCTTCGTCAGTCTCCACGTCCTTAAGGGTAGGCCCAGCAATAGGAGTCATCGGGGTAGTAAGCTTGATCTAGATTCGGGAAAAGTCCAGGTCTGAGAACATAAGGATGGCCTGTTTTTAAAAGTCCTCAAAACCATCCTCATAGTAACCCCTCATCTTATTGAAGTAGGGTTGAGATCCCTAATACTCCTCAATGGCCTCCTCTTTCACCTTTCCCATATGCTCATAGAGTGCAACCACTTCGAACTTTAAAAGAGCATTCTCCTTCGCCAGATCGTTGGCCTAATGGGTTATCACTTTCAGCTTGGCCTTTAGATGAACCACCTCTTGGCCAAGGGCCCGAGAAGATTCCTTAAATTTCTTCAAGGCATCCACTTCAGACCCTATACGCTCCTTCAAGCATTTGATCGACACCTCACTAGATGCACAACGAACCTATAAAGCACGCATCCTCACCAAGCCCTAAGTAAGGAGAGCTGATCAAGGTAAAGGGACGATCAAGTTAAGGGGACAATCAAATTAAGGGGATGATCAAAATAAAAGGACAACTCAACAGGTAAGGACCAAGTGAATAGACTTACCCTCATCATATCATGGAGACCGGAGTCACCTAAAGGGTCAGTCTCATGCTTCGAGCACTCATTCAAGTTAGCATCTCAGATGATGAAACGGGCAGTGTCCACAACATATTCCCTATCCTTCACCAGCAAGGGCAGGGGAGGAGGAACGACATGACCCTGGGAGGTCATGAGACCCTTCCCAACTCCGTGACGAGGGGGATCAGCAGCCACCTCGTGTCAGGATTGTGCCATTTTGCCCGACAACTGAACGTCAGGAGTGTGCTTCCTCTTCTTGAAGGCATAAGGGGTTTAAGCTGACAACCCCCCACCTTGGGCTTTCAAGGCAGCTGCCTTCTTAATCTCTTCCTACCTGTTTTTTGCTACTTGCTTATTTTTTGATGACTTCATCTCTAAAACCGACGGGTATATTAAAAGTGCACAGGTCTAAGCTAAAGCAAAGAAAGCATGACAGATGAGAGAAAAGCACTTACGAATTCTCAAAAAGTAGTCTAGTCGTCGAGCTTCCTCAGTAGGGATGGGCCTACCACAGTAGGCGTGAAACATGTCCAAATTAACAAGCTTCTTCCATGACCTCTCCTCAAAGGGAATTTCAGAAACCTCTCCAAAAAGGTCTTTTGCTTAGGGAGGATCATCGGGCAAGCTTTGGCTAAAACAAAACAAAGAATCAGTCAGTTCAAATGAAAAGTGCCTACCGATGACCTATAGAGACCGACAACCTACAGAAACCGACGACCCAAGAGTAAACTGACAACTCACTAGACTTGAGTAGTTGCCCCCAAGAATGATCATAAAAAGACCCTACATTATTCCACTTGTTGAGACTATAAACCTAATTAACCCCTACACAAAGAAAAACCTAGCTTTCCACTAATGATTAGAATTGGGCATGTTAGATATCAGCCTTAGGGCAGCCCAACGACATACAAAATTGTCAAAACCCTTGAATTAGGGAATTTCCTAGGGTTTGTA
Organism: Quercus engelmannii; assembly: GCA_029955605.1. Taxonomy (NCBI): domain Eukaryota; kingdom Viridiplantae; phylum Streptophyta; class Magnoliopsida; order Fagales; family Fagaceae; genus Quercus; species Quercus engelmannii. Next base: position 49,952,476 of record JARPSG010000010.1, read on the forward strand.
GTAATGAAAAAACTCTTCCAAAGTAAGGGAACGGTTGCCCCCACTGAGTTGTCCCCATAGCACTTCAGCCTCGATGAAAATCATCCAAGTGTTCAGGGCTATCTGACTAATAGACACGCCGAAGTAGAAGGCTAACCGATGATGCAGGGTTGAGAGAGGTAGACGAAGCCCCACTATGAATGCAGCTTTGTAAAAGCCTAGTCAGACGACCGCCCATCATAACACTTCTCCCCTAAATCACCCTTCCTAATAGGCACATTTTCAGGTATCTGAAAATGGGGTCTTAGCCTGCCAAAGACCTCGTCACTAATATATATGGGAAAATCATAGATGGACCAATCGTCGAGCAGAATGACCCCCCACGGTCGTCACCTCAACAGGCTGGCCTCCCCCGACAAAGATTCAAAAGATGAACTTCTATCGGATACCGACGAGTCATCAGAAGAATACTCTAGCCTAGGACTAGTCAAGTCATCGTCCGTACCCATGCAGATCGATGGGGCACGCTCACTCGTCGCTTTACTATCTCCAGACATCCCTCACCTACAAGCAACAAATGAAAGCTAAGATTCTGCTCCACTTCCTATGTGTACAAACCAACAAAAAAGAAAAGGAAAAGGAAAAGGAAAAGTGGAAAAGAGAAAAAAAGATAGACTGACGGAGTATACCGAGGAAATGGACGAATAATAAAACCAATGAAGCAAGGATACCGATGAAGCTCAAAACTGACGATTGAGCTCTGGGATTAAGATGGAAGAATTTTCGGATAATGAGGATAATAACAGCATTGGACTATTTATAGGATAACATGGCATAGAAATCGAAGCATCGCGACGCTTGATTCCACTAGTCAGAAGGTGACACGTGTCAACAACCCAGTCAAAAAGACATAATTATCCCTATATTTGACAAGCATTTATGACAACTCCGCAACCCGTAGACCATCCTAACGACTCACGAAGTAGGGGGCAGCTGATAAGGAAAATTTCAAACCTACCCTAGAAAGGGACGACCGAGGATCAGAAGGAAGGATCGTACCTCAAGAGGGACAATCAAATCCCTAAAGGATGATCAATCTTGAAGGGATGATTATTCCTAGAGGGACGATCAAACCCCTAAGGGATGACCAGTCCCAAAGGGACGATCAGTCCCAACAGGGGATAACCCTTTGGAGGATCGTCAAGCCAGACAATCCCTGATGTCTGAATGCCCCGTCACCTAGAGTTTCCCCACAGATATGTGGAGCCCATCTACACATCCTTACATGGAAATTACTTGCACACCACAGCCAAAAACCCTATCACACAATCAGATCTCTTATATATGGAAATGTGATCCTAAGTATCTTAGGACCCTTCTCTCTACAAGGAAATTCCCCTGTATTAAGGGATTCGAGTCAGCTCTCTACCACTATATAAACCACAAACTTTACCCTTCTCGTGGTACGTGAATTCTCCCTAGCTCTTGCACTCTTGAGTTCTTGGAGATTCTTCTTTCACTAACTTAACCTTCAGAGGGTCGTTGGTCGGTACCCCATCGGTGCCCTTTGATTGGCTCTTCTCTTTTACTCTTCAAGTACACCCATTGGCACGTGTGTGGACGATCAACTCAATGACGATTTTTGTGCATTATCACTCATCATTTGAGTTTTTACCATTTGGCCATGGATATCTCCTTTTCAAAACTCAATCTAGTTTGTAAACATAACCTTGAGGCTTTGTCAAACTTATTGAAAAAGAGATGGCTTATAGGGCCTTACTATTTCATGCACCCTCATTTATAAGGGGATTACAAAGAAATTACTGAAAATAACTTGACCAAAATATTTGAAAGGAAAAAATGCTTAAAGGAAAAAACAATGAAATCTCGCTTATCTAATGCGTCGTTAGGCGAGGTGCTCCTATAGACAAAGCTTATTAATCCAAATAGTTCTTACTGATAGTATTTCTTGAGATGTTCCACATTCCAAGGACATGGCAGTGGATTTTCATTGAGGTCCTTCTGGTTGTAGCTTCCTCTTCTTAAGTAACGGACGACCTTATATGGACCTTCTCAAGTAGGGCCAAACTTCCCCTGAGCTGGGTACTTGGTGACTTGTGAGACTTTTCACAGTACCATATCGTCAGGGTTGAACCTTCTTAGCTTTACCCTTTGATTGTGGTATTTTGTCATCTTCTATTGATACCGAGCTATTCTCAAGGTTGCCTCGTCTCTAACTTCAGGTAAACAATCCAAGTTGAGTCTCAGCTCGTCATTGTTTGAACCTTCGTCATAGTGAGCTCGCTTAAGACTTGACACCCCCACTTCAATAGGAATAACTACTTATGTACCAAAAGCCAACTTGAATGGTGTATCTCCTATTGGTATTCTTACAGTTGTCCGATAAGCCCATAGTACCCCTAGTAACTCCTTTATCCATACACCCTTTGCCCTTTCAAGTCATGCTTTGATGAGTTTAAGCAAAGTACGATTTGTTACCTCTGTCTACCAGTTAGCCTATGGGTGCCCAAGTGATGAATAGTGGTTTTTTATTCCCAGCTCTGCACAAAATTCCCTAAATCCTCGACTATCAAATTGCCGACCATTATCAGAGATAATTGTCTTTGGGATTCTAAACCTGCAAACAATGTTCTTCTAGATGAAGTTCTGTATCTTGCCTTTAGTGACTACTACCAATGGTTCTGCTTCAACCCATTTGGTGAAATAATCAATAGCAACGAGCAAGAACTTAACCTATTTCTTCCCTCAAGGGAATGAACCAACGATGTCAATCCCCCATGCGGAGAATGGCCAAGGTGAGGAGATGCTCGTCAGTAGTTCTCTAGGAATGTGCTGAATGGTCAAGGTGAAGAGATGCTCGTCAGTAGTTCTCTAGGAATGTGCTACACATTTCTGAACTGTTGACACTTATTGCATTTTTTTTACGAGTTTAATTGCGTTTATTTGCATAATTGACCAAAAGTAGCCTGCTCTGACCGTCAAAGTCCTGAATGGTTACTACATACGCCTTCACGGATTTCTCACAACACATACATTGCTTTTTCAGGAGTCAAGTATTTTAGGTATTATAGCAAAAATCCTCTCTTGTAAAGTTCACCGTTCAGAACATTGAATCTAGCAGCTCTAACTCTAACCTTCTTTGCTTCTAACGAGTCAGATGGGAGCTGGCCGTCTCTGATGTAAGAAAGGATTGGGTCTATCCAGGTGCTTGGTCATTGGATTGAGAAGGTTTGCTACCTTTCGATACTAAGGACTATCTGGACTTCCATGAAAAACTCTGTCGTCACTATGGCATCTTTAGTTGACGCCAACTTAGTGACCTCATCAACAACTGAGTTGCTTTCCCATGGGATTTGTTGAAACTTGGCGTCATCAAATTCAGCGATGAGTTAAGTGTCAGCTTGAGGTACTTCTTCATTCTTTCTTCCTTTGCTTCATATTCGTTGGTTATTTGCCCAACAATCAACTTAGAATCAGTCCTCAATTTCGAATTCTTGATCCCCAAGGCTTTTGCAATTCTCAGGCTAGTAAGGACCGCATTATACTCTGCTTCATTATTCATTGCTGGAAATTGGAGTTGCACTCCATACTTAAGGATGTCCTTCTTGGACGATGTCATAATGATATCGACACCTCCGATTCCTGCAACTGATGAGCCATCTGCGTAGATCGTCCAATACTCTGCTTCGTAATATGGGTCTGGAAGAGTGAATTCAACAATAAAATCTGCTAAGACTTGGGCTTTGATCACTGTTCTTGGCCTGTATTTAATATCAAACTAGCTTAGCTCAACAGCCCATTAGACTATACGCCATGTTGCATCTGGTTTGCTCATTACTTTTTGGATTGGTTGATCCGTCATTACCATGATGGTATGGGCTTAGAAGTACGGGAGAAGCTTCCGTGAAGCAACAATCAATTAGAAGCCAATCTTCTCTATTCGTGGGTACTTTGCTTCGGCACCCTGAAAAGCCTGACTTATGTAGTACATGGACCATTGCACCTTAGATCCTTCACGGATCAATGTCGAGTTGAGGGCTATTTGTGACACAGCCAGATACAAAAACAAATCTTCTCCTTCCACTAAAGAGCTCAATAGTGGAGGCTTACTCAGATATTCTTTGAGATTCTAAAAGGCTGCCTCCCATTCGTCCGTCCATTGGAAAGCCTGCTTAAGAGTTTTAAAGAAGGGGAGATGCTTTTCAATGGCCTTCAAGAAGAAATTGTTTAATGCTGCCACTCGTCCTATCAACCTTTGCAGCTCCTTAATCGTCCTACGAGAAGTCATGTCAAGTATGGCTCTAACCTTCTCTGGATTTGCCTCAATTCCTTGCTGAGATACCATGCAGCCAAGGAATTTTCCTAACGAGACCCCAAAAACACACTTCGCATGATTAAGCTTCATTCTATACCTTCTTAGAGTATCGAATGTCTTTTGGAGGTCTTCAAGGTGGGTTTTGGCTTCTTTGCTTTTCACAAGCATGTTGTTCATATAGACCTCCATTTTTCCTGCCTATTTGCTTGCTAAACATCTGGTTTACCAATCTTTGGTACGTGGCACCTGTGTTCTTCAGTCCAAACAACATGACTTTATAGTAGTATAGGCCTTAGCTAGTGACGAATGTAGTTTTCTCTTGATCTTCCTTCTTCATTAGGATCTGGTTATAACCTGAAAAAGCATCCATGAAGGTTGGCAGTTCATGACTAGCTATTGAATCAACGAGCTGGTCAATTCTGGGAAAGGGAAAACTATCTTTGGGACATGCATTGTTTAAGTCTGTGAAGTCCATACACATTCTCTACTTTCCGTTGGACGTTTTTACTATGACAACATTGGCAAGCCATTCGAGGTAGTAAACCTCTCAAATAAATCCTGTAGCCAAGAGCTTTTCCACCTCTTCCATAACTACTTTGTTCCGCTCTAGGGCAAATACTTATCTCTTCAGTTAGACAAGCTTCTTCATTGGGTCGACATTAAGACTATGCTTTATCACTTGTCCGTCAATCCCTGGCATATCTTCATGGCTCCATGCAAAAACATCCAAGTTCTTTTTCAAAAACTTCACTAGCTCATTCTTTCAGGACTGTTGGAGCTCCTTTCCTACCTTGGTAGTTTTGGAAGAGTCTCCTTCCACCAACTCTATATTTTCTACCTCTTCCATGGGTTTGGGTGGTTCCTCCTATATCATCTAGGTGTGATTCTCTCTGGACACCAGGACTGCCTAGTAACATTCCCTAGCTAAAAGTTGGTCTTCACAGATTTCTCCAATCCCATGGTGAGTTAGGAATTTTACTTTCAAGTAGTATGTGGAAGTTGCAACATTGAGGTGATTAAAGATTGGTCATCCGAGAATTACATTATAAGACAAAGGGTAATCAATGATCAGAATGTCCACCTCCCTTGTTACCTAGGCTGGGTGAGTCCTTACTATAATATGCAATGAACCGATGCCCTTTGGATAAACACGGTCCCCACTAAAACTGACCAATGGAGATCCGAAGGGTTTGAGGTATTTTGGATCCAACTTCATCTACTAGAATGTCATCATGTACATTACATCTGTCGAGCTTCCGTTGTCCACTAACACTCTTCGGGTGTTGTACCCTTTAATGGTTAGCATAATAACGAGGGGGTCATCGTGTGGCTACTTGATTCCCTTTGCATCTCACTCAGAAAAAAAACAATGTTGTCATTCCTAGTATGATGATGTTTTGCTATTGGGTGCTTGATATGAACATTGTTAACTTGCCTTTGGACTACCTTTCTCAGGGACTTGTATGATCCCCCAACAATCGGTCCTTCGGTGATTGTCCTTATTTCTCCCACTATTTGCTTGGGATTGTCCCAATCTTCTTCCTTGTGGTCGTCAGTTGACTTCTCTTCTGTCCACTGGCGGGCCTGATAATCTTTCTTGACAAATTTTTGGAGTTTTCCACTTTGGATTAGCTCCTCTATTTGTTCTTTCAAATCTCAGCATTCGTCAGTATAATGACCATGATCCTTGTGGAAGTGGCAGTATTTCTTTGAATCTCTCCGCTTTGAGGATGAGCTCAATGGTTTGGGCCATTTCAGTGTAGGGTCGTCCTTTATCTGCATGAGGATTTTGTCCACAGGCATCAGTAAATAATTGAAATTTAGCTTTTTCTTTGATGACGTCTCTGGACCACTTTTGTTGGCCTTGGCTTTTAAGAGATTATCTATGCAATCCCTCTTTTTGCCTTGGGACTTAGCACTTTCTTCCTTCTCTTGCTTGCCCGTCAGTCCTTTTGTAGTTAGTGCATCTTCTCCATTCATTAGCTTTTGTGCTTTAAACAACAAATCTATCATCGAGGTTGGAAGGGTCTTCCCTAGGGAGAAGACGAGATCAGGATTGTTCAACCCTACTAGGAAGGTTGTCATTATCACCTGATCGTTTGCTTTGTCAATTTCCAATATTGCTTTGTTGAAGCATTTTACATACTTTCTCAAGGTTTTCCCTTCCTGTTGTTTCACAGTTAGTAGAGAGGAGGTGGGCTTCTTATGGCATTGGCTCTCAATGAAATGACAAACAAAAGAGTCACTCAGCTGGTCAAAATTTGCGATAGATGCCGCGGGCAACTTACTGAACCATGCCCTTGTTGCTCCTCGAAAGGTGGCCGAGATCTACTTGCAAATGACTTCATCTGGGGTTTACTGGAGATTTAATATCGTCTTGAATGCCCCTATCTGATCTAGGGGATCCTTAGTGTCGTCATAAACTTCTAGCTGAGGACGATGAAATTTGGGAGGCAGGGGACACTCCAAAGCGCTGGTAGTGAAAGGTGAATCTGTCCTCTTGATCATTTCATCAAGATTTACTTTTGTCTCACCCTTCATGGCATTTTTGACTTCATCTAACTCCTTCCTCTTGTTCTTCATCATTTGATTGCTGCCACGAGTTGACTGCGCAGTGCATTCTGAAGTTTCTCTTCTGCTATTTCCTGGTTATGTGCTTCGTCATCATTGTCGTTGCGGTTACGCTGTGACTATGATGTACTTGTGCCCTCTGGACATACTTCCCATTTCAAGTCTTCATTCTGTTCATTAATTCTTGCACATTAGCTGTCAGTACTTGAATTTTTTAAGCCATTACCACCGAATTCGGAAGTGCAGTCATGTCTAAGTCCATCGGTTCTAAGGTACTTAGTCAATAGAGAATTCAATGGCTTATGGTCGAAATCCCCACAGACAGTGCCAGACTGATGAAGCAAATTTCACCTCGTCAGTACAATGGACAACTTGGAGACCCTGTGTAAGAGAAAACACTAAGTGGATAATGGCACCGGTTTGAGGCCTACCAAGGACCCTCCAATGCCTCAATTAGCTTAAACTCTTTAGAAATAAGTAATCTATAGAGCAATTTGTGTGTGTGTTTATATGAATCATCTTCCTATCTTTCCTGGCTTTATATAGCCTTTATGTGAATAAATACTTAGTGTAACGTTATACCACAGCTGGAGGAATTATGGCTCAATGATGACCACTTAATCACAACCTTTTACTGTTTGTAACAGCCATTTAAATACAAATTATTGGATGGCAATAACGGTTTTGCGCCATTTATCACTCAGTAATTGAGTGCTGTTTGGAATTAATGCACTTACACTCATCCATACTCTTACTCATCATTATTATGGACGATTTGCAAGTAAGGACAACCATTTATATGCTACTCGTCAAGTACAATCTAATAGAATCCGACAATGTAAAGATAAAATTCGTTCATGGCCAAGGATAAAAAAGATGCTTGCTATCATATTTTATCTGTTGGATTGTGATGAAATTTTGTAGTATACAAAACAAGATTATTATTGGCCAAGAAGTTCATATTTTAATTATTTTGAAGAGCCATATATTCCACCAATAAGGGAGGAACTGCATGTTGAAGAAAATATTGTTGTGAGAGACCGGCTTCTTTAAGGGGTGCTCTCAAAAAGAGACTTGGGTGCTTTAAGGCACCTCTCTTTTGAGTAGTGGTGTGGAGTCACCACTTACTTTTTATACAAAAAAATAAGAAAAAATAAATACAATTACATATTCAAAATACATCAAATGTCATTGATTGAATAAAAAAAGGTGCAATTTGGTAGATTAACCTTGCAAGGCTTTGGTCCTAATTACAAGTTATGCAAAAAAAAAATACAAAACTTTGGTCCTAGTTACAATCTACCAAAATTAAAGACAAAACACTAATCTGCTATCCAAAATCCTAAGTTCGGTGGCTAGGTTATGGAATAGGAAGATGTTAGGCACCCAATCTGCCCAGACAAAGTCTGGTCTTCTAGACTCTACTGACCATTATATACCCTTTTTTTATGATGTTGAATGATAAGTTATAACACACATGACAAACACTTGACAAAAATTAATTTAAATAAATTTGCCTTATGAATAATATCCTCTTTTTAAAGAAAAATCAGATCTGTTTTGAAATTTTTTTTTTTTAAAAAAAAAAATGAGACTTGATTTGTAAAAATTAGATCTGTTTTTGTAAAGAAAATATATGAGATTTTATCAAGAAAAAATATCAAATATGTTTTTTTGTAAATTTAAAAAAAAAAAGAATAATAATTTTGATCAAGAAAAATCAGATCTATTTTTTGTAAAGTTAAAAAATTGAGATTTGATTTGTTTATTTTTAAAGTTAACAAAAATGAAATTTGATTTGTAAAAATCAAATATGTTTTGATAAGGTTAAAAAATTGAGATTTGTTAAAAAGAATCAGATCTGTTTTGAAAAGTTAAAAAATGAGATTTGATTTGTAACAATCATATCTATTTTTGAAAGTAAATAAAAAAGACTTTTAAAAGAGGATTCACATTCATGAGACAAACTTACCATGCATGCATCACATATTTAAAAGAAAGACTTTAACCTAACTCTTAATTCCTTCTTTGAAATTTCAAAATCTGCAATTTTATTTTTAAAAAAAAAACTTTTTCAGAAAAAAAAAAATTCAGATCTGTATTTGATGAAAATACAGATTAGTTTTATGACAAAAAATACAGATCTATAGTTAATGAAAATACAGATCAGTTCTGAAACCAAAAAAAATTCCTATCTATATTTAATGAAAATACATATCAGTTTTGAGTTTTAAAAAAAAAGGTTTTGATGATCATTAGTAGATTTTGAAATCAAAGAAAATATTAAAACAAACAATCAACTAAAGAACATGTCAACGAAAATTTCAACTAAATATCTAAGCATGGCAAGCATGAATTAAAAAACAAGGCACAATAAAAATCAAACATATTAACCGCATTCATGCAACAAACAACCACAACATACTAGTTAATGGAAAGGAAAAAAAAGAATATAGAAGAATATAACTAATTACCTCTTGCATGAGCGTCTTCAAATAAAAGAATATTTTAGAAATCAAAGAAGTTTTCACTTCTTTGAGGTCTAAAATACTTTAATTACAAAAAAGAAGTTCTTAATGTAAAGGGAGCAAAGAAGTCCAAAAAGAAGAGCCCTTAATTCTGATTTTTTTTTTTCTCTATTTATAGAGGTTGGAATGCTTAGAAAATAAGTTGAATGAGATTATATACGAATTGGAACACGTCCTTATCTCTAAAAAGTCAAAAAAAGATAGACTTTATCTCAATCAAGAAGCTCCCAGGCCGGGCCGACTGAGCATTTGGGCCTCAGAGTGTTTATAGACCCTCTTGGGTGCCAAGCCCACATTCAAGTTTTAGTTTGATTTGGACTCCTTTTTTGAGAATTTTTGAGCCAGAAATTGCCCCTAGACACGTTTTTGATTCGTATTCCAAAAATTAATCCCTTTTTCTTGATATTAAGGTATTTAAAGCGATAATTATTTGATAGATAAATATTCCAAAAAGACTTGATTATCCATACCTTCTTTGTTATCTAATTATCCACTTTATTCTCATGCAAGCAGGCCTATTTTTGACACTAACCAACAACCAATCACAAAATTATTTAATTAATTTTAATTGTTTAACCAATCAGAATTAATTTAAATTAATCATGCGTGATCGGTTCCACCCAAACTAAATGCATGCAGACCGTGAAAACTTGATCTTGTGATATCTTTCAATTCGACGATCTGATTCAGGAATCGGACATACCGTTGCGATTGTTAGAATCTCAAAATCATTTTTATGATATGCAATGAATGAATTAATGCATGTAATGCAACTCTAAATTTTGGGTATATGGTCACTTTAGTCATCTTCCAAGATTAAATTATGGGTACAAAATCGAGTGCCTACAATTGTTCTCGAAAATTATGTAGAAGTCAAAGAAAAAAATGTAGAGATTTCTAAAGAAATTCTTGTTATGGAAGAAGATCCTCAAGTCAAGATTATTGTGGAGGAGAATAATGAAGATCTTATTATAGAGAAAGATCTTGAAGTCAAGATGATAGAGACCATTGAGGAAGAAATTGAAGAGGAAAGTTTCAAGGATCTCAATGAAATCAAATCATATGATTGTTAATCTCAAGATCCTTTATTTTGGTGGTAAGCAATACACTGAAGTTTATTGATTTTATTGGGGTTGATAGATTTGATTCAATTGTCAATTCTTATTTGGTAAATCTCTACAATTACATGAAGACTAAGGAAAAAGAAATTCAAGTTGATTTGTTTATTCCATTGATGAGTTGCAAGTATGAAAAGAAGATCAAGGGGCTCATGAATTTGAAGTGTTTGTTTATTTGAAGCGGAAGATTTTAGATTTCAAAAATGAACTTGAGGATGAGTTTGTTTCAAGTAGAGGGGTCTGATGTAGGACAAAATCTACAATTTAATTTTTGAAATTATTTAATTTTAATATTTTTATGTAAAAAAAATTTATTTTAGATTTAGGTGATTTATTTCCTTGTTTTTAGGTGCTTTTACTGCTTTTTAGGTCAAATTTGGTTCTTGTTATGGTTAAGTATTAATTAGGAGTTGCTTTAGAATATATTTTCTTGCCTATCAAGTTTTACAGAGCCCTTAAATAGGCCCCTAAGTTTGTACACGTTTTTTAACAATTATTCAACCAATAAAATTCAGACTTTTGTCTTTCTATTTTCTGGTGGATTTCAGACCCTTTCTCCTTGTGGATTCAAGGAACCCTTGTAGATTCGAGGTTATTTTCATAAGCAAACATGTTTTGTTTCTTGTTCTCTAGAAGTAGACATGTTCTGTTTCTTGCCACTTCCACATCACGTATCACTTTCCCAATTTTATGACAATCCCCTAGTAACAAAAATAATATATAAAAATAAAAATAAAAACTACGCCACACGCAAATATTATTAATGACATTTCAACATCACAACGTTAAATATTTTTAAAAATCGTATGAAATATAAATTTGCAATTCAAACAATTCCCTACTTTCCTTGCAACTTGTTATAAAACAGAAAATAAACATGCAACATCAATCATAGGAAAACTAAAAAGTTATGTAAGAATAAAAATTATTCACAAAAAGAGAGGAAAGCATAGGTAGATGAAAGAAAGGAGTAATCAAACCTTAGGAATGGTTGGAATGTGTTTTGTAGAGCATAAACCAGGACCATTAAAATTGTGAAGAAAAGTAAAATTGGAATAGAATGAGAACCTCTTCCTATATTAGATACAAAAATACCCAAAAGCATGCATCATAGATCCCAAGAGATCCCTTTCAAATTCCATAGCATTCATTGAAAAAGAGGGGAGTTGTATATTAAGGTTCTTAAACTGGTGTGGTAACTGGCAAGATGCACCGTTAGTTGAGTAGGAGAGGAAGGAACTTAGAATTTCTGATTTGCGTTAGATTATTGCAGAAGAGGAGGTGAACCTAAAAATAGGTGGGTCTAATATTAAAGAAGAGCAGAATGTTTTATCTGTCCAAAAAAAAAAAAGAGCACAACGTTTTAATGTAAAACGCAAAATTCTAGAAGGGAAGGTAAACCTAACGTTTTATTCAACAACAACAACAACAACAACAAAAAAAGGGAGCACAACATTTTTTAATGAGATAATTATTACATGGTCCCACTTAAATTTAGATAGATGGAGCAAAATTGGACTTTGATTTTAGATTTGAATTGAACAACTGGAAGAATAATTATGGTAGTGGTCTCCACATAAATCTAGACACATGGCACAAAATTGGAATGCTAATTTGGAATTCTAATTTGACTTTCTATGAGCTTCACCTATATATATATATATATATATATATATATATATTATAGACACAAAAAAATTGGCAAATGTTGTACACATTTCCAAAATATTTACAATATTTACCATATTTTTACAAATGTGTACAATATTTGCTACTTTTTGCGTGTCTATAATGTAAGCTTACTTTGCAAGTACAATATAAACATACAGAGATCCTTAAAAAAAATAAAATAAAATAAAATAAGGCAACTCACCAAATTGACCAAACCAAAAACACTATTCATGAGCCTCTTGGCTCTTTTTATTATTTAATCAAAATAGAAATATAACTTATATAAAATTTAGGTAGTTTTTTATGTTAAATTTTCTTATTTAAAATCCATTATTTTTAGTTTTTTATATGACTAATTCACTTGATGGTGATTGAGTTATATACTAATATTCATCCTTTTTTTTTTTTTGTGAAAACTAAAACTATAATAAATTTTACACCAAAGAAAAGTTACAAACTGATGTGATAATGGAGTAATGGAGTAATGAAAAATATGAAGTGAGAATTTATTCTTGATTTTATGAAAGAGAAAGTACATGAGGTTTAATCTTTATCTATTTAGAGATAGATATGGGCCATTTGATGTTGGTAATATCGTGGGTCGTGAGCCCAATTATTGAGGAGAAAAACATTAGCTTTTTTGTCCTTAATTCTCCTTCTAGATTTTCCTAGCATCTTCTGCTTCTTCTTACATCTGCCTTTCTCTCTCCTAACAACTCAATGTTTATGATATTTGTTATCATCTTCAACCACCCCCACCATAACAACAATAATGAGACTCTTGAGATTTAAGCTAAGAGAGGGAGTCTATGCCATTGACGTGGTTTCAATTTTCTTTTAGATTCCTTATCTATCAAGTGTCTTAGAGAATGGGAGATTTTAAATCAATAGAGGACCCAAACCCTAAAAATAATGTCATACAAAAGTTCAATTGCACCTCCACTTCTATCAAATTGTCTAATTCTCTCTCTCTCTCTCTCTCTCTCTCTCTCTCTCTCTCTCTCTCTCTATATATATATATATATATATATCAATAATTTTAGGGTAAATTACAACTTACCCACCTGTGGTTTAACCAAAATTTAAGTTGTCTACCTGTGGTTTGAAATTTGATACTTTACCCACTTGAGGTTTGACCGAAATTTAAGTTGCTTACTTATTATTTGAAATCCTATAATGCAAGTGTTCCATTGGATTCTTTTTTATCTTATTTGATCTTGTAATTTTATGTTTTTGTATTTTTGAAGGAGAAAGACATAAAAGTGAAGCAAAATTACATATTTAGCACTATTTTTAATAGAGTTGGGTTACGAAACTCTAATTGAGCTAACCTTAGGTGAGTAAAGTGTAAAATTTCAAACCATAGGTAGACAACTTAAATTTCAGCCAAACCACATGTGGGTAAGTTGTAATTTGCCCATAATTTTAATGTGGGTGAAAGAGGAATGAACAAAAAATTGGAAATTTAAAGTCACAAAAAGAGAGAGAAATGGATAAATGAGTCTACACTCAACCAGATGATAAAAACCGTTTAAAAATCAATACAAAAAACTTAATTAGGAAACCTACATCTTTGCCATTAATACATACATAACAGTCCTTAACAAAAACCTACTACCATGATTACTACACTTCCAATAGTCAAAACACCTTACAAAACAAACACAATTACTACACTTCCAAACAACTTTAAAACTCCCAACTTTGTGAGTTGAATACATACTTCAAAATTAGGTAGCTCATTATAATACCATATCAAATTCAATTATCAACTAATACAAATTTATTACCGAGGACTAAGCAATTATCTCCCATCTTCCACAGATTTCAATACTTGCTTTTTGATGCTATCATACTTAGCAGTTGTACTAGTAGAACAACCAATGCCAACATCAATGTTGAAAGAGTGACTAGTTGCACTAAGCAAGTACTCAGTCTTTTTTCCATCGACATCAATGTTTCCCAATGGAGTTTTTTCTATACTTCTAAATCTCTCCAGCTCCCTTGCCACTTCTTTCATGAAAGGCCTATCCTCCCCTCTCAAACTTAGGCACCTTTTTGCAAGATTAGCAATTTCCTTTAGTTGCTCAATATTACCCTCACTGACAATGTGATCTTCAAGAATTTGAAGTAGGCGATCCTCTTTTATAGCAAAAACAAAAGATATTGCTAGATTTCTATCAATTTCTGGCCTATCAAAAGAAAGTGCCTTCTTACCTGTTAACAACTCTGCCAAAACAACACCAAAGCTATATACATCACTTTTTTCTGTTAGTTGGCTAGTTTGCATGTATTCTGGGTCCAAGTACCCCAAAGTTCCCTGCACCAAAGTGCTCAATTGTGTTTGATCAAGAGGAACTAGCCTTGAAGCTCCAAAGTCAGCCACTTTTGCTGTATAATCATCATCCAATAGTATATTCGCAGTTTTCACATCTCTATGTATAATTGACATAGAAGTTGATGAATGCAAGTATGCAAGTGCTCCTGCAATTTCTGATGCAATTTTCAGGCGTTTCTCCCATGAAAGTAAGGATGATAGACTTTTATCATGAATGTGATTGGAAAGAGTCCCATTTGTGATGAATTCATAAACTAGTAAGGGAACTTTTGTTTCTAGACAACAACCAAATAACTTAACCACATTCCTATGGTTAATTTGGGTAAGAACAATCATTTCATTTATGAATTGCTCGATTTGGCTTTGATCACCAATTTTGGACTTCTTAATGGCAACTACTGTGTTATCTGATAATACTCCTCTATACACAGTTCCATAACCTCCTTGGCCAAGGACTCTACTCTCGTCATAGTTGTTGGTGGCCTTTTTGAGCTCTTCTGTAGTAAAGATTTTGGTTGTCTCAATAGAGTTTTGGTGATTAGAGAGTTGCTGTTTTAAAAATAAGCCACCATTTTGTTGGAAGAATTTTTCTTTGAGTTTGATGATCTTTCTTTTTTTCAATCCCCAATATATCCAAGAACATCCCAGAAGCAGTACTAAGAGGCTTATTATGCTGATACCTACACACATTCAAACATGCATTTTCACTAAGAACAATGTTTTAACTTTATACTTTTGCTAGTATCATGGTCTATTTTATGGCAAACATTTTAACACAGTAAAAGGACAAATTAAATATTTAATATACGTATCATATAAAGATGAATGAATAAAGATTTCAATTATACCGTAAGTAGTGACTCAGTGACTGCCACATAAATATAAATCTCCTATGAGCGGCTTTAATAAAATCCAACTCATGTCAAATTATATCAAAACTAAAAATATGGACAGATAAAATAGAACTGGTGAACCAAGTTTTGAATTGACATCCTTTTTAAAAGTACAATGTTACTTGGTTAGCTGAGAAGAAGACTAGTAGCCCAGAATATATAATTTCTTTGAAAATATCAAAGCTTATATATCAAAGATTGAACCTCCCACAAGTAGGCTCCTAAGAGGCCATCCATATTGTTTTAATTTGCACCTTGAGCTAGCGAACCTAGTTGAGAATCTCAATCAGTAGCCTTGTTTATATAATCAATGTGCGGACCCGTCTAAATTTCTTATTTTCTGCATGGTCCATGATGGTGAATAATAATAACAACAATAAAACATCCTATTGATATCATTTCCGCAACTAAAGAGCTCAACCCGTCACCCAATCAAAAACAAGAAAAAACAAAAACAAAAACTCTCAAGTATAACATGCATTTAGGGTCTATTATGCATTTAGTGTATTATAAGGATAGACTGCTAGAGTTTTAGTTTTGGACCTTTTGCAATAACATGCATTTAGGGTCTATGATCGACAGACTATAATGTTAAAGTGTTATGAAATTATTATTCTTTTCAATAAAAAAAGAGTAATGATATAACCACAAACTATTTTACAACATTTTTACAAACTATTGATATGGCAAATTCTTATTAGTTCTAATATGGGTTCACTATTAACATCATATTTATGTTTACCAATAATTATTTGAAAATTACTAAAACTATATCAGTAGCTTGTAAAAATATTGTAAAATAGTTTGTGTCTATAGCATTACTCATAAAAAAAATTGAGAAACTGCGTTTCGGTATGGAAAATAATAAAAGTGCTATATATGTATTTTCATACCTTAATCTATGTAAGGACAAAAAATTATATAGTTAAATTAATGCAAAGCATTTATTTATTTATTTTTTATAATCACCGTTATTAGTAGTTCTCTCTCCAAATAGATAGACATTTAGTATTATTTAAAATTTAAAAAAAAAAGTATTACACTTAGGACAAAGTTTGGCTACAAGCAATTGATTATAGTTAATGCCTACAACATCACTCAATATCTTTTTATTAGATGTAAATTTTGATAAATCTACAATTGAATTACATTTTTTTTTCTATTAAATTGCTTGCAAAATTTTGAAAATGTCAAGTATTAATAGTTATGTCATCAATGAAATGTTGAAATTTCAAGTTTTTGTAGTATAAAATTATACATAAAATTTTCTTTTATAAATCGAATAATAAATAACATCTTTTTGACACACAAAATTTGACATGTATGTCAAGAATATAAAGAATATGTAATCTAACAGTTAGATTTTTAAAATATGTAATCATGTTAATTTTTTAGTGGGAGATGTAGCCAAACTTTGTCTTTAGACTTTACACTAAGTGCACGTTTGGATTGCATTGAAAAGGAAAGCAGACACACGTCTACATTTTTTGTGTGGGTCCCGTGTACTGTTCACAAGACCCCTAAGTACTTTTTTTTCAGCAAAAACAACTTTAAAACTAGGTCCCACGGTACTATTCATACATTTAAAAATTATTTTACTACAATATTGTCAGTTTTCAGCAATAAGTAGTATCCAAATAGACCCTAAATAACTTTTTCCTATCTCAAAGAGTAAAGTTTTCCTATGAACTAGTTTGTAGGTAATGGCTCCAAACTTCCACTATATTTTTTTATTGAATGTAAATTTTGAGTTTTTGATAAATCCACCATTATATTGTACTTTGTTTTTTAATTATATCATCTATGTTTGTAAAATCTCAAGAAGATCAAAATTAATATTTATGTCATTAATCAAATACTTAAAATTCAAGTTTTTATAATCTTAAATTATTCATAATAATAAGTTTATAAATCGAATAATATCCAATTTAAACTAAATTTAACATACAAATTAAGAATATAAAAACATGTAATTCAGCTATTAAAAGTTCAAAATATGTAATTTTGTTAATTTTTAGCTCACTTGTAGGCAAACTTTATCAATCTCTCAAAATTCCAACTAGGGGAAGGGGGCACCACCAAACAATGTAATTTGCTATCGTTGTTGAATTTTCAAATAATTGCTGACGTCCTTTTAACCTAAGGCTCCGTTTGTTTCGACTTCAAACGGAATTCAGAAATTCTTTTCCGGAAAATAGCGTGTTTGGTAGGTTAGGAAAATTCGGTCAAACTGAAAATATTTTCAGTTTGACCGTAAAATAAGGCTTCTGAGGCGGAAAACGATTTCAGTCGTTATTTTCCCTTCAAATGAATTCCGTGGCTTGCAAAACGCAGAGAGAGGGAGAGAAAAAACAGAACACAACACGCGAGATTGTCACACCCAGTGCTCCGATCCGGCGAACGATCCGGCGAACGAGCGATCGAACCTCACAACTAGAGCGCCGCGAAGATCGCGCCGTCGCGAGATCGCCTTCGACCGAGATCGCGATCGACGGCGCGATCTCGCGATCTCGCGACGCGTCGATCGCGATCTCGCGCCGTCGCGAGATCGCGATCTCGCGACGCGTCGATCGCGATCGACGCTTCGCGAGATCGCGCCGTCGATCGCGAACCCAGATTCGTCGTCCCTGATCGTCGCAGTCGCAGCACCAATTCGTCGTCCCCGATCGCGATTTGACCGGAATATGTTGTTTTTTTTCTGGGTTTTATTTGTGTTTTGGTGTTCTGTATGATTTTGATTTTTGGTGTTGTTGGGGAGGTGGTGTTGCCGGAGTGTGCTGCCGTGAGTTTGGCGGAGTTTGTAGGAAAATAACATTTTCAACCATACAATCAAACACCAGAAAATATTTTTCACAACATTTTCCATAATGCAACCAAACACTTACAAATATTTTCCTTTCCGGAAAATAACATTTCCGGAAAATAAGTATTTTCCGGAAAATTACTTACATGAAACAAACACAGCCTAATAATGGTTTGTTTTATTATGACTTGTAAATCAGGTCCAGAAGACAACGTGAGTAACATGACCAAACACGACCATGGCACAACGTGAAAAGACTAAAAAAGTGTCATGAGATTTCTCCGTTTTGAGCACTAGACATTTGTTATATATTTGAAAGAAATGAAAAATAAGAGGAATAGCATTGGAGGTATAAAAGTTTCCTTTCTATATTACAAAAAAAATTAATTTTTTCTATTTTAGATAATCAATTTGCAAAAACATTTGCATCAAATTATCTATAATATACTTTTTTTTATTAAAATAATACTTTTTCACCTTTTTTTTTTTTTTTTCCTTACCCATACACGCCCCACCACCTTACCACACACTACTTCTCTAAACACTCTCTCTCTTTCTTTTTCTCCTTCCCCTTTCTACACTCTTCTTTGGTCTTCCCCTTCTTTCTTCTTCTACGTTTTTTCTTCTTCAATGTCTTCTTTCCTTCTTCTTTTTCTTTTGCTATTCTTTCTTTCTTCTTATTCTTTTTCATTTCTAAAAATAAAATAAAAAAATCTTTCACTTTCTCCCCCTCTCTTTCTCTATCAATCAGTGCTCTCTTCAAATTTGAAAAAAAAAAAAAAAAAATCTCTATACCAAGCCTCCATAGCTCAATACACTCACACTCTCTTCTTGAGTTGATTTTAAGTTGGGTTTGTGATGATTTTCATTAATTTTGGGTTGATTGTGTTTGGATTAAATTGATGTTGTAATGGGTTGGTTGTGGTAGTGGTGGTGGTTGGTTAGTTGTGATGGTGAATGGATGTTGGCGGTCGGCTTCTTCTTCTTCTTGGCATTGAAGAGTGGGTGAGAGAGAGAGTCTAACAAGGCAAGGGAGTGGAGAGAGAAAAAAAATATAAAATAATCATATAGAAAGCTATAGTAATCATGCATATATATACGGTTACTATAGCAATTTTGCATATAAACAGTGTTTTAGACAGACTGATTTGGGTAGTTTTTGAGTGAAAATGTGTAAAATTGTGTAAATTTTGCAATTTTTTCTATTTTGCACTGACTAGTGCAAGTGCTCTAGGAGGATAAGTCCATTAGGTAGGTCCTTTTGTTTTGTAAAAGGTTATGAACAAAACCCTTCAAATTCTTCTTATATCTTTCTATTGAGTGTCAATTTTGAAAGGAAAAAGTTTAACTACAAAATTGGTTGTAACTTAAGAACCCTAATCAATATCTTTTTATTGAAGATGAATTTTGACAAATCCTTCATTAGATTATATCTACTTCTTATATCCTCTGTACTTATGAAATTTCTAGAAAATTAAAGATCAATAACTATATTATCAATAAAATGTTTAAATTGAAAGTTTTTGTAATTAAAAATTATTCATAAAATATAAACTTATAGATCATATAGTAAATAATATCTAATTGACACAAAATTTGACCAGTGTATTAAAAGCGTAAAGAACATGCAATTCAACAATTAGATTTTTAAAATATATAGTAATATTTATTTTATCGAGTAAGGATATAGCCTTAGGCTACAACTAATTTTGTAACTAAATTTTGTCCATTTTAAAAACCTAAGCATTTAATTACATGTTCTTATTATATCCTTTATTAGGGGTGTGCAGCAAACCAGGCAAAATCGACCCGATCCAACCCAACCCATTGGATTGGGTCAGTTTTTAAAGGTTGGTTAGTTGGGTTGGGTTATGAAATTTTTTTGTTGGGTTTGGGTCTTGAGATTCACAAATTTATCTAACCCAACTTGACCCACCTATATTTAATATATATTTAAATTTTAAAAAATATTTTAAAAATATATATTATACAATTTTGTTATTTACTTTTTTGCCCCTCTTCCTAAATAAAACTCAAACATTAAGTTCTCTTCATATAGTTTGTGTTTGTTTAGTGTTATACTCAAGATTATTTTATCATAAATTTGCTCTTATTTGTAGTGGTGTTATTCTAATGTTCAATTTAATAATAATAATAGTAATTAAAAGAAACTGTCCAACCTATGGGTCCATCCCGATCTACGTGGGTTGGGTGGGTTGGGTTGGACTCTTATGACGAGTTAGGTTGAGTTGGATCTTTTTTAACTCACCCTGGTGGGTTAGATAGAAAAAACTACTCAACCCGATCCATGTGCACCCCTATCCTCTATACTTGCAAAATTTTAAGAAAATCAAAGACCAATTACTATGCTATCAATCAAATGTTTAAATTTCAAATTTGTGATCTAAAATAATGCATAAAAATAATTTAATTGATTGAATTATAAATAACATTCGATTTGAATGAAATTTGACATGCATGTTAAGAGCATAAAAACCATACAATCTAATGGTTATATTTTCAAATTTCACACTCTATAAAAAGATATATGAGAAGTTTGAAAGATTTTTCTTCAAACTAGTTTGGAGATAAACCTTTTCCGTCTATATTTCTCTTCTGGTCATAAAAGATTAACATATAGCCGTGACCGTGTGTGTTTGATAGGAAGAAAAAGTTAATTTTTTAAATCATTGCTCACCTCTAAGAAAAAACCATAACGAATGTTTATGATTAATGCTAGGACCTTACCTCAAAATCAATCTCAGAAAAATATTTTTATGAAATATGAAAATGGCCGTGATTTTGGTCCATTAATCGTGATAGATTGATCCAACTTGATGATATGATTTCAGTCCAAAAAAAAAAATTTTGATGATATGATAGAATCCTCTACATGGAAGGAGGATAAGATGCAATACCAAATTGATGGTTAGGGAAAAAAAAAACAACTTTTGCTCCCAACCATCTGTAAGGTCCTTTTCCTCCCAACCATCGATTGGGCATTGCATTTCATGCAATAACCTAATCATACGATATTGACATACAGTAAATATACTCACCAACCGCGAGGTAAATTGTTAGTGATGATCGACTAGGAACACAAACTTCTTCAACCTTATGGTATCCTTTGATGCACAAACAATGATAACTCCCGACTTCATTAACACAAATTTGTTTTCCCGGGCATTTTTTTCCCTCGTTGCATTCGTCAATGTCTGTAGTTACAAAGGTCATTTAAAGTAACTAAGAAGAGTCAATTCAATGCCCAAAAATAAAACACTAAGAAGAAGTATAATCAAAAGAGACAATCTACTTAAACGAAAGGGTTTGACCTACTTTTAGTATTTTTTTAACTTAACATGTCATTTTATTTTAAATATACAAAGACAAGCAGCAGTGAGTTTTAATCTCTACTTTTTATTTAGTTAGTAAATGATGTGGCAATCTCTCATTAAAATAAAAAGAAATTCATTTTTAAAAAAGTATTGAAAGTAAAACAAACTCTAAACGAAAATAAAAGTATTGCCTAGCGATTCAATTAGAGACAGATAAAAAAAATTCAAAATTTATTGAAATTGTTAAGTCACGATTTGTATAACATCATTTATACATGCATCCATCATCATCATCATCATCATCATCATTATTATTATTATTATTATTATTATTATTATTATTATAAATCACAACCTATCAGTTTAAACACTAGTAAAAAAAAAGTAACATTTTTTGTGTAACTAAAATAAGGAAATATTTTAAAAATTCATGAAAAATATAAACCTTTTATTATTTTTTTAAAAACTTGTTGTAGATATGTAAGTAAATTGAATATATACCTTGGCAACCATCTTTGAGGTATGGGTTCCCATCGTAACCTTCCTTGCACTTGCAACGGTACCCAGAAGCAGAACCATTTTTGAGATTAGAACAACTGCTATTTGCTCCACATATGTAATTCCTTTTGTTCCGAGCAACTTCACACGTCTCGTTACCAACTGCCCAATCAAGAACCATTGGCAAGGTTCTGTTCTTTTGTAGACTGGTTAGATAAGCTGAGGAGAAACTGAACTTGTCTTTCTGGATAATAAAGGCAAAGCTGCATGGATTGAAAGACCAGACATCACTGTGGTTATTAACGCTATCTGCTGCGAAATTAATTTCTTTCAAACCTTCAGGAATATCTAGATGGCAACACCCAATCCCAGAGCAATCCCCTTCTACAATATTGTGTGTGTTGTTACATGTGGACATGCAGCCGGTGGCAAACGGTTCATCTTTGAGAAAACCATCAAGGAATGCGATAGTGTCACAGCCAACTGCCACGAACTTGTTTTTGGTGACAGAAACCGTGAAACTGGGGACCTGGAGCCATGGTGCCGTGTTATTTGACAGAGGCGTACCCCGCTTGTCGTAACAGTTAATGGAGTTATACATCATGATGTCCATCTCTCCTTCGATGGAAATGTTTGTAACGTTGAGGTTTCCGGTCATTGGTTGAGGTTGACCGGACGATTTGTTACAGCTGATTAAAAAGTCTCCACTTTCATTCCAGTAACAACCTGGAGTTGTGCCAAAGGGATATGGAATATTTACATCCCCACAGCTGTCGGAGCAGTGAGGCAAGGCTAATGGATATGCTATTGCTGCGGCTGCCATTATTGCTGTTAACATCACACCAACCCAGGTGACTAGCACAAGCATCGAATGGAAACCCATAGCCCCACTATTTTCCCAGAAGAGCATCTAAGATTAGAGTTTTGGAAGTTGGTACGTATCAGCTTTTAAGATGCTGGACTCTTTAAAATCGCCCACCAAGTAGAAAATTTGTAGGAGTATAAAATTTTTCCACAACTTTTTACAATGATTGTGATATGACCATGTGTAATTAGGGAAGAAGAAATAGTAAATTTATATATAAATGATAATTAATTACTTACCGTCGATCACGTTAAAACTGTAACAAAAACGTTATCAAATAATTTGTGGACAAAATTCCTCATCGCATAAAGAGAAGACCTATCATGATGTGCATTTTTATGGACCCGATCCCTCATCTCAAAGGTAGACCATAAAGTAAACCTTCGCCTTTTCTTATCAAATAATTTGTGAACAAAATTCCTCATCGCATAAAGAGAAGACCTATCATGATGTGCATTTTTATGGACCGGATCCCTCATCTCAAAGGTAGACCATAAAGTAAACCTTTGTCTTTTCTTATCAAATAATTTGTGAACAAAATTCCTCATCGCATAAAGAGAAGACCTATCATGATGTGCATTTTTACGGATCGGATCCCTCATCTCAAAGGTAGACCATAAAGTAAACCTTCGCCTTTTCTTATCAAATAATTTGTGAAAAAAATTCCTCACCGCGTAAAGAGAATGGCAAAGGTTTACTTTATGGTCTACCTTTGAGGTGAGGGATCCAGTCCATAAAAATGCACATCATGATAGGAAAAGGCAAAGGTTTACTTAATGGTCTACCTTTGAGGTGAGGGATCCGGTCCATAAAAATGCACATCATGATAGGTCTTCTCTTTATGCAGTGAGGAATTTTGTCCTTGCCTTTTCTCTTTTTTTTCTTGATACCAAAAAAATAATAATAATAATAATAATAATAAGGTAGACATTGACTTTGACAAGGTCTAAATTAAAATTATACCTAAGTAATACACAAAAGCACCAATTAAACTTTTTTTTAAAGTACAATTCACTCAGTTGCCTATAAGGGTTAATTGCACGAGGGAATCTAAACGTACACATCCAAATTATTAAAACTTTAACAAAGACTACATCACATTTGGAAAAAAAAATCAAAAAATCAAGGATCCGTCTAAGAACAACTTATTTAGCTGAAATTGAAACTTTTTTTGTTGAAAGTACTGTAAATAAAGGTAAAGGTTAACTGAAATAATACAATAAGACTTATGAATCGTACCAAAAGGTAAAATGAGACATATGAATAATAACAAAAAAAAGTTAAATAATAACAAAAATAAATTAAATAATAAAATAACCTGATTTTAACCTCTGATCTCAAATGCAACCTAAGAATGCATTTCAAATCATGTTAAAATGTGGTTTAAATCAGGATTTAGCTTCCTTTTTTTTTTTTTTTTTTTTTGGTATTATCATGGTCCCACCATACTGTTTGTGGGCCATTTTGTTGAAAAAAAAAAAAAAAAAAAAAAAAAAAAAACTCAATTTTTTTGATAAAAACATCTTATTTTTTGTATATGCATCCGCTGTTGGGCTCTTAGGCTAATTAAAATGCTATTGCTGCGGCTGCCATTATTTTTGATAATATCATAATATCACCCAAAGTCCCAAACCCAAATAACTTGCCGCACAAGCATCCTTTGGAAACCCATAGGCCATAGCCCTACAATTTCGGAGAAGAGTGTCTTAGTCTATGGAAAACTTCATCAATGCTGGGTTTTATAAAAGCAGACGGAATATACCATAGATTAGGGGAGGGTCCAGTCTCCGGTGCAATAACATCATGCAATTCCTTTCACATCATTTTTACTTTTTAAAATTATTAACTTTTTTTAACTCTAAATTTTTTTTACTTTTTCAACTTTCTTGATCCAATGGTTGATATCAAAAGTTAACTTTTTAACTTTTGATTTGAACCATTGAGAAGGTATTGCATGGTGCAATATTATACCAGGTCTCAATCCAGCTATTGTCAATCACCTATTGGGGGTGTCCCAAATTCCATTATCATTCTACTATGTAGGCCGTACAAGTCTTCGTCTTTAAAGGGGTGTTTGGTTGTGTTGTTTAAGCAACAACACAACACGTATTTCCATAATATTTTTTTACACACACGTATTTTCACAACACTTAAACAACGTTACTAGAATAATATTACCAAACGAGCTCTAAATCTCAAAGTGCGCGTTGCATATGATAGGGCCCATGTTTGAACTAAATTGTACTGCTTACTAATGAAAGTCTTTGTATTTTTTTTTTTTTTTTTAATTCAGATATTTTAGAATTACACCATTATTCCATAATTTTTGTAACAATTTGTTGAAGTAATTAACTATAAGTGGTTGAAAATTATTTTCATATGAACTTACTAATTTTTCATTACTATTTATAATTGACTCTAAGTTGTACCTAGTTAGAGGATTGCTCAAATTGCATAGGGAGAAGAGTCTATTTACAAGACTATTGTAATTGTTTATTCTAAAGTGAAATTTCCAAGATAGGTTATTTATATTTTAGAGTGGTTTTTTATTCGAAGAGTTCATCAAAAGATTTTTACTTTGTCACCAAATCCTTGTGTCTTTTTATTACTTTTGGATTGTGGTGACATGTTTGTGGTTGATTATTTGCCATTGTTGCACTATCTATTGGATAATTTGGATTATTAAATACGGACTAAAGTGACACTTAATCTACTAATTTGTTAGTTGGGTCTAAGTAAGATTATTCAATAGGTATAGAGATATGAATCAGGATAAAAATTATTCAATGTAAAGATAGTTTAGTTAATTCAACGTGACCAGTCTCTTGAAATTAAGAGTGAGAAAAAGGTAAGGTGACATTCAAAGAGAGGTGACAAGGGTCCAAGGGTTATGTGCTTACCTTACTCTTTATGCAGCAATTATTGCATACAAGGTTGTAATAAATCCTCTCTCTATAATAAAAATAATAAAAGTGTTTTGTATTTTCATACTTACCTTAACAAAACAAAGAAAAACAAAACAAAACAAAAAAACCTAATTAATTCAATTAATTAATGGCTAACATTTAGTATTATTTTTTTGTTATCATCAAGGTCAACAATAGTTCTCTCTCCAAAATAGAAAGACATTGAGTGTCCTTTTGAAAAATAAGGAGTATTATACTAATTAATTACTTTACTCTAGCTCAAAATTTTAACATTAACAAGTTCTTTTTCAAACACTGTCATTTGCTT
The DNA here is from genome assembly GCA_029955605.1 of Quercus engelmannii. NCBI lineage: Eukaryota > Viridiplantae > Streptophyta > Magnoliopsida > Fagales > Fagaceae > Quercus > Quercus engelmannii. The sequence continues at coordinate 49,978,645 of JARPSG010000010.1, forward strand.
CCATCTTTACAGTTGAATTTTTAATCATTGCTAACATCCTTTTAGCCTAAAGATGCTTTGTTTTACTGTTCCTTGTAAATCAGTCAATCAGGTCCAACAGAGAAAAAGAGAATAAAGATTATTAAAAGAAAAAGAAATAGAAAAAGGATAATGATGATATTTCTCTAGCAGAAAACGTGAGTAACTTGACCATACATATATGGCGATGTTCTTTTTCAACTCTTTTTCATTATTTATAAAGGCGAAAACCACATTTTTGTCCCTATGTTTTCACGTGATTTCACTTTGGTCCTTAACTTTTTTTTCTACCGCTTTTAGTCTCTATCCTGGAAAACGCGTCTCGTTTTTGTCCCTGTCGTTACATCATAAACGGAAATTGCACAAGTGGCAAATGGCATAAGTTAAAAATATTAAAATAACATCCACATTAGCATCTAAATTAAAAAAATTTATTTATTAATTTTAACTAAATAAAAAAATTAAAAACATGAATAAAAACTAAAAATCACATAAATTAAGATCTAAATGTTTCTTGAACAAGAACACAAACCCAGATCTAAGAACACAAAATTAAAATCCAAAAATCACAAACCCAAAAAATAAGAACAAAAAATTAAACTATAGATCCACATCAAATTAAACATGAACACATTAAATATTTGAACAAGAACACAAACCTAGCAAATTTAAAGCCCAAAAAATTAAATTCAAACCCAAATTCAAACCTAGATTCAAAAATTTAATTCCAAAAAAATTAGCTCAAATACAAATTCATAAATCCCAAAGCCCCCATTTTCTCAAACCCAACAAAATCATCAAAGACCCATAACAGGCCACACCCAAAATCTCCATTGATGAAGACCCAAATTACTGATTCTGCCCCTCCACACCCTCTTCACCGCCTTGAAGTACTTGCCATCGCTTCCCCTAAAAGCCAAGTACTTCACTGTGCACTCCACCGTCGCCGCGAAATATGCCGCCTTCAACGACTCTCTAATCTCCACACCGTCGTTTCGGTCCATCTCTTCAATCAGTTCCAGTGCCTAGAGCGTCGTCTCAATGATCCAAAGATGGAATGAGTGCGGCAACCATGACCGGCCTCACCTCCACCCATGACTAGCCTCACTTCCACCATGGTCAGCTCTACCATCGATTCTCAGGTTTGAACTTCCTGGGTTTTTTTTCGTTATTTTCCACCTCCACCGACTTTACCTCCATCGTCTCTACCTCCACCTTCAATAGCTCACTCATTGGCTTTACTTTTTTGCTGCATGGGGTTACTGATTTTATAGTTTTAGTGCTACGTGGGCTTATGGCTTACCAATCTCAATTTTAAGGCTGGGTTTGTGGATTTTTGTTGGGTGGCTGGGATTGTGGATTGCGATGGGTGGTTAGCTGGCTGTTTTTTCTTTTTTCCCTCTCCAACACGTGGATTTGTGTGGTCGATCGAGTGGAGGTGGGTGGTTTTGTTCCGATTTGTTGGTGATGTGGGGGCTCAGTGGAGTGGGGGTGTGTTGGGTTTTGCCAATTTGTTGGTGGTTGCTTGGGTTTGCTAGGACGTGAGATTTGGAGGATCAAATTTCATTTTACTGGGTTTGAATTTAATTTTTTGGGTTTTAAATTTGCTAGGTTTGTGTTCTTGTTCAAATATATAATGTGTTCATGTTTAATTTATCAATTTTACTGTGTTCATGTTCTTGTTCAAATATATAATGTATTATTGTTTAAATTTGCTAGGTTTTAATGTGTTCTTGTTGAAATTTGCTGGTTTTAAATTTGCTGGGCTTATGTTCTTGGCATGAATTCTAATTTTGGGTTTCGACTATAAGGTTTTAATTTTTTGGGTTTTAAATTTTGGTTTCATGTTTAATTTCTTGTTCATGTTTAATTTGACGTGGGTTTATAGTTTAATTTTGTGTTCTTATTTTCTGGGTTTTTGATTTTTGGATTTTAATTTTGTGTTCTTAGATCTGGGTTTGTGTTCTTGTTGTTCTTGTTCAAGACACACTTAGATCTCAATTCATGTGATTTTTAGTTTTTAATTATGTTTTTAATTTTTTTTATTTAGTTAAAATGAATAAATTAATTTTTTTTAATTTAGATGCTAACGTGGCATTTTTTAATGCCAAATAACATTTTTTATTATTATTTTAATAGCCATGTCAGCTTCCGTTTGCCACCTGTGCAATTTCCATCTCTGATGTAATGGCAGGAACAAAAATGAGATGCGTTTTCCAAAATAGGGACTAAAAGCGGTGGAAAAAAAGTTAGGGACAAAAGTGAGAATCGCGTGAAAATGTAGGGACGAAAATATGGTTTTCGCCTTGATTATAATTTGAATGTATAGAGAGAAGAAATTAAGTAAGAGAGATGAAATTAAGTAAATTTTGAAGCATCACAGTAAAGATTAATAGCTTTAAAGCTCAAACATCCAAGTTTAGTTAGCTTAATTTAAAAATAAAAAAATAAAATAAAAAGGTAGTACTATATGCTAAGCTCAGTGAATAGTTTTTAAAGGTTCATTTGGTTGGAAAAGTGAGATGATAGAAGAGATTTTAATTTTTCTCATTTTTGTTTAGTTGTGGAGTGAAAAAATAGAGGGAAGAAAAAAAAATTTATTTGGTTGAGAAGAAAAACTAGAAGATAGAAAATTAAATTTGTATAAATTTAACATTATATCTCTATTAAATAAAATAAAAATAACACATTATATTTTTATTAAAGAAATAGTGTATGATCAAATGGAAACTTTATTTATTTATTTTTAAATATGGTAGTACACAAAATTCAAGAACGCAAAACTTTTTTTATTAAAAAAACAAAAGCCAAAACTGATGAGAAAATAAACAAATGAGCACCCAAAAAAAAAAAATGAGACAACATTTAAAAAGAAAAAAGAACAAAAATGAAAGAAAAGATTTATAAAACCCACAGTTGAACGTTGGTGTTGGTGTTGGTGTTAGGGTAATCTCAAAAAAATAAAAAAAAAATTTTGCCATTTATGAACGGAGTACTTGTAGGCACGTAGGTTGTAAAGTCTTTTTTCTTTTTCTTTTTTTTCTTTTTTTTTTTTTTTAAAGAAACGTAGGTTGTAAAGTCATTCCATAGGAAAAGTATTTGTGAACCGCGGGATATATATAACTTTTGTGAAACTGACATTTGGGCCCACAGCGGACCACGAGCTTTAAAAAAGTCCGTGGTATTTTGATTGATTATATTTCATCTACAGATACTTCAAAGACATTTGAGTACTCTGTTTGTCGTTTTGCTGAAAGAAGCGATGTAATTCAGCGAAATAAAAGAAAAAGAGGAGTATAATTGCCTTTGGTAGGTGAGTGTGTTCCTTAGACATGGCAAAACGGGCGAGGCGGGTCGGGTTTGAGTCGGGTCGATTGGGTTTGCGAGTCAAACGGGTCACGGGTCAAAACGGGTCATTTTTAAACGAGTTAATCGAGTCACGGGTTACGGGTCAGGTCGGGTCGGGTCAGTTGACCTGTATTTTTCAAACAATTTTTTTTTTTTTTTTGAAATAGATGCAATTTGTCAATCGTTTATAAGTTCCTCAACTGTGATTAGATTCTCACTTGTGATACTATTATCAGTTATCACTAGATGCTTAATACCTAAATTTGGTGCAACTCTTGTTTAGGCTTTCTAGAAGCTAATCTTGGTATAATTTTCAATTTGTTTAAAGTAGGTAGATAAAATGAAGATGGTAAGTAAAGAATGACAAATTATAATGGAGTACAACCAGTTGATATTTACATCCAATTTAGTAATTTACCAACACGAATAACATGCACATGCATTGTACACTAATATTAAAGAATTGGGATTTCCCTTGCTCCTCAGTCCTCACCAAAGCCAAAAGACACTACGGTGCAGATGAGAACACGTCAAAAGCACAATTCGTGCCCCTCTTAACTCTTAAGGATTGAAAGAACTAAGAAGAAAAGAGTAGAGGCACAGACAGTCTTAGAGAGAAAAGAGTAGAGGGCAGAGGCGGAGCTTAAAGTGTAGAGGTAGAGAGGCGCAAGCTTGTAACTGAAAAAGTGTGGAAGTGTGAAATGAAGGGCAGAGGGCCAGAGGTGCAGCGCAAGAGACGAGTAGACGAAGTGAGGAACTGACTCACTGAGGAGGCTTTGACACTTTGGCCCTTGTGGATGTGGCGATCACATTTCAGACTTCAGTGTTTCACACTTTCACTCTTTCATGTTTGTGAGTCTGTGACTGAATTGTGCCTTTGGTAATTCCGTAATTGGCTTTGGAAGTTTGGACTACAGCTAAGCTACTCAAGCTCATTAGATTTTTTCTTTTTTTTAATGGTTGTGTTGTGTAACACTGTAACTTGTGTTGTCTTGTCTAGAGACTAGTTGTCTCATTCTCTCTTGTCAATTTGTCATGGCTGTGGAGGTAGTGGAGAGCTGAAGCTTTAATGTTTTATTGGTTGTGATTCGTGAAGCTTTAATGCTTTGTTGACTATTGCATCAGTTTGGTTTTGGTGCTTTGTGCTTTATGTACTCAGTATCAGGACGTAGTTTAAATATTTTTTTAACGAAATTTTTTTAACGGGTCGGGTCACGGGTTATCGGGTTGGGTCGGGTTGATCCGCAAAAAAATCGGATCAGGTCATAGGTCAACCCGTTTTTGTTTTGGGTCAGAAAATCGGATTCGGGTTAGGTATTTTTTGGGTCAGGTCAGAAAATTCTGACCCGTTTTGTCATGTCTTCCTCACTACTTCCTCTTCAAGTTGAAAGAAATTGACGTATAGTTGTGACTGGTGAGGTGAGTGCGATTTGAAGGGAAGGAAAATTGAAAGAGCATGTGTTGTATGTCTACGTTTTACATAATATATATATATATATATATATATATATATATATATGAAAGAGCAGGGAAGAGAGCAATAGAAAATAAAAGTAAATTGATATATATTTGTTGCCAAGTTATAATTTCGGTCTGTTTCAATTTCTTTCTCATAAAGTTAATCAGTACTTAATTATTAACGATGTTAATTTTGTATGTCAGTTCAGTACTTGTGGAGTGTGGGAGGCAAAGACCAGGGTTCAAGTCTCCAGGAGGAAGTTTCACGTACATATACACTTAGATTAGGCTAGAATAGAATTCTATCTTGTATCAAAAAAAAAAAATTAATCAAATTTATCCTACAATCATGTCACCTTTTAACATATAAGCATAAAATTGATTTTTTTTTGAAAGTTTAGAGATGAAAATAAGTAAAATTTGAAAATTAAAGGATAAAATTAACACAATTAATATTTAAGAGGTTTTATTTTCAAAATTTCTAGAATGAAATTGATGCAATTAAATGCATAGAAACGAAATTGAAATTAATTGTTACAATTTTTTTTTTTTTTTTTTTTTTTTTTGAGAATGAAACCTGAGAATTTAATTAAAATAGAATCAGCAAGCATTGACTAAGAGTATAGAGTAAAGGTGTGGAGGAACATCCTCCATCCACACCGAATAACCACTAACATGTCTAGCATGTTTAGCTAGGTTATAAGCAACAGAGTTTCCAAGTCGACGTACATGGGAAAAAGAAATACAACTGGATTCTGTCAAGGCTTTGGCTGAGTCGAGGATATGACCAAAGGGAGAAAGAGAGTCCTCATTGCTATTGAGAGTGTTGATCACATGTTCTAAATCACCTTCAAGAATAAAGGATAAGTAGCCAATTTCTAGTGCGAAGGAGATAGCTCGCACTGCTGCCAATGCTTCAACCAAATTTGAAGAGAAAGGAAGGGGAACTCGCTCCAACAGCGATGCCAACTAATGGAAAAATACATGTTTGTATCGCATACAAAACATACGTAGCGGAAAATTAACGGATCTACTTCGTTCGCAATTGATAACATGTACCATGTAAATTTCAAAATACAAGAACAAGATAGTGTACCTTGGTGCGGTGAAATTCAAAACCAAATATTAGAAATACTTGGAAACACGCTTAATCTTAACTCCAATTCCACTTGATGCCTAAGAAGTGTGGTCTCTCAATCAATTTCTATGAATGTGTTCAAGGGAGAATAAGAGAGTGTCCAACACTCACACACAAACCATTTCATTCTCATACAAAATTCTGTATGTTTCTCTCCTTATAACTGATTATCTAATTGGGCTAGCCTTTTGGGCCTTTCCAATTAGACTTTAGTATGTGGTTTGGAGTGGAACCAAAAGGGAACAAAAAAGACACTAACTCCAATGGGCCTTGGACTTTTCTGTCAACTCTTGACAAATCCAAAGTTACCATTAATTATATTTAATACCACTATATAAATATAATTGCACTCTAGGCCTTATTAATAAATTATATTCCAAGACTTTATTATACATGCAACCCCTTCATAAAATATTCGTAGTAATACAAAGTCATAAATGTAGACTGCTACTTTAAATATTACTATATCTTAATCTTTGAGTGCCCAGTTTAATCCTTTAAGTTATTCATCATATCTTTATGAAATCCAATTTCATAAATATATACTTTAGTAACTTTTTACTAAAGTAGTTAGGCCTAACATTCTAAATAACCAAACTCATTAAAATTATCTCAAGGGAATATTTTATATCTCCGTTAAAAGATTATGAATTCCATCTTGAGAATATATGTTCCATCAACACTAAATATGGCTGCCCAACATACTGAGGTTTTGATCGTGACTTTAGATCTCACTCCTGATATATCAAAGCAACCTACACTTCATGATCAAGTCCATTATTCTCTCAGGATTAAGAGTTCATGTAAATAGAAGTCGTGAGATTTATAATTCATTTGATAATCGTTAAGAGAATAATAAATCTCACAGTGGTCTAGTTCAATATGTTTTAACTCTTGAAACATATCAACATATTAATTAGAAATCTTCATTTCCATGATCAAGACAAATCATCTTAGTTGATATGTTATAGTCTTCACAGATGAAATGCCCAATTTCGTCACCAACTACGAACTAAAATTCTGAGTTTATAAAGAACTTGTGATTTATATCCTCTATGACTTTTCATATAAATCACATACTATGCATCTCATGGACTATATGATAATGTCCGAATATTCATGTTAACATTATTTTAGACAATAATAAAACAACTTTATTAATTACAACATTAAGTCATACATAATGTCATACATTAAGTCATACATAATGTCATACATAGCATCATATAATAGGATTTAAGGGCACTAATCCTAACACTCATATCAAGTAAGACTCTTTTACCCTTTCTTTTCATTCAAATTACATACATTCATGCATAAATTTGTCATTTTCTTCAAAAATTTCAAACTTAAAGAATTTGGGGTTTTTGATGATTTTTGGTGTTTTTGATTTGAAATGGTTAATGGGTTTTTGTGTATGCATGTTGTTTACATGATTTCTATGCTTTAATTTAAAAAATTTCATGATTTATAAAAAATTTTGAAATTAGGGTTCATGTGTTCTTGACGAAATTGGTGATTACGTTCAATTGGATAAAATTGGCTAAAATTGACAATTGTTGTTGATTGATTGATTGTTTATAACGTGTTTTATACCTATTGTGATGGTCAATTACTCAATTTGTTTGTTTTTGAAAAATTAGGGTTTTAGTTTTTCAAAAATTGGGAGTTTTTCATAAAACTTGAATTTTTAGGTCAATTTTTTCAAAATTATGAGAAAATTGAACATTTTAATGCATTAGTTTATGCATCACTTATGTCTATGCATCATGCATCATGTAGATTTTGAAGATTGCATATATACTATGTTTAATCTCTCTCTAATGTAGTCTGCCCTTGGTTTTGTGTTTTGTTTTGTGTTTCCTCTCTCTTTAGATCTTAGTAATGGCTCCTAATAATGCTAGGAAGTTTAAATCCAAACTAGGTTTCATGTTTTTCAAAACTTTCAAAAATTTGATTCATTGGTTAAGTATAGGTCTATTTAGGGTGAGAGATAGGTCAATCTAGATGAGTTAGATTGTTCTGTGTTTCAAAATCTAGAGTTTAGGAATTACACTGATTAAAAGTTTCTAACAAAAATCTTGCACTAGTATAAGTATTTTCAATTTAATTCAAATAAACTAATGCATGAAGATATGTATTTATATAGTATTTAGTTCTTTTCTTGCATTGCAAATCAATATGATAGTTTAGCGTCACCCAAAAAAAAAATTAATTATAAACTTAGTTCCGCCCCTGATCATACACATGTCCAAGAATACACCACTTAAGTGTAAGGATGAAAATTAGAGTCGCTACTTGGTTTAGTTCCAAGAACCACTACTCTTTTGACCTTTATATGAGGCCCCGAGTGTGCAAACACTTTCAATAGAAAATCTTACATGACCAATTAGGAGTTTCCACCAGACTCGGACTCGACCCAACCGACTAAACTGGACTAAAACCAACCCACCCGCGATCGATCCAAGAGCTCTGACAGTTGGCGGCGGGTTACAGATCCCAAAAACCAACTCCGACAGGTTGGTTGGCGGTCTAAAACCCTCCTCAACCGACTCAACTGTAAAACTTACCAAAGTCGAGCGATTCAAGCCTTCTCCGATGAGTTTTTGGTCAACATACTTTAGATCCAACAAGATATATACCGGATTTGGGGAGATCTCACCAAATCTAGTGAGATCTCAGCCAGATCTAGTGGAAATCTCACCGCCGTGAATTCTTTTATTTTTCTTTTCTAGTGATCGAGTCACATATTAAAAAAGAAGAAGAAGAAGAAGAAAGCAGTAAGAGGAGGAGGAGGAGGAGAGATGAGCAAAAAGAATTTGTACTCACCTGATTCAACTAGGAATTGACCGTTTTGGACTAAAAGATCCACATGTTGGATGATGGTGAACATGGACAGCGACATAGGCAAAAACGATGCCACCAAAATATTCCTCTGGTTCCCAACTCCAACTACTCAGAAAAGAAAAGTATCAGCCATGATAACTGTAACCGAAGGCTCTAGCTGATCAAGGAGCCACACAAATGGAGCTTCCAACTTCGTCATGGTAGCTTTAACGAAGGAGTTAATGTCAACAGCATAGCCTAGCTCTGGTGGGATAACGTTAGGTACGGTGCCGAAGCAAATGTTATCGGGCTTAGGATTGGAGCCGATGAAACCGAGCCATTCTTCGGTGACAACGAAGGTGACAAGGATATTGTTGTTTTTCAAAGCAAGTGTTTTGCAGAGGTTCATTATGGGGTTGACGTGGCTGCGACCGGGATAAGGCATGGCCACCACGTGGCACTGCGTGGTTGGTTTAGCTTTGATGGAACTCATTCTTCAAAGACGCTAACAGAGGATAGCTAGCGAAATTCACAGGCAACTACCCATCAATGCTGTTGAATCCCAAATCAATGGCCATAAGGTTACTGTTGCCATCGCTGGGCCTTCAAACCTCAACACATTTCTATAAACACAAAATTTCCCAATTGCAGAAAATCAAACAGTTGAAAAGAAATATGGTTTGCAAATATAAATTTGTATTGATGAATAATGAGTACAATCTCTATTTCAATTCTTTTACAAAAGAATACCCTCTGATTCTATCTTCTTTAAACTTGACTCAAACAAGAGATCTTCTTGACTTTGGTTGGAAGATGGATTGAACAATCTTCACAACAAATCTCTAGCTTTGAGCTTATTAGAGATTTATTGTTCTTCAAGTCTTCGAATGTGAAGGCTCTTAGGTTGAAGTTCTTCGGGGCTTTAGAGACTTGATCCGTTGAGCTTCAAAGATTTGGGTTTGTTGAGGTTTATGGAGGCTTTGTAGTTTAATTCCAATAGAACTTCAAAGAACTCAAACAAGAGATCTTCTTGACTTTGGTTAGAAGATGGATTGAACGGTCTTCACAACGAATATCTAGCCTTAAGCTTGTTAGAGATTTGTTGTCCTTCAAGTTCTTCAAGCCCTTTTAATGTTCTTCAAGTTCTTCAAAGATGCTTCTAGTTCTTCAAAGATTCTTGAGACAGAATTTCTCCAGAGTTTGGGCCTCTTGAAAACTTGGTGGTCAAAATGAGAGGGGATGTCCTCTATTTATAGTGATTTCGGAAGATAAGCTCCACTTTGAATTGATATGTTTGAAAGTATGTAGTAGAATTTTGATTGGCCCAAATTCTTCTTAGAGATAATTATCTATATTTATCTATTTTGATAAAGATCATATTTTGATAAAGATAATAATCAACAAAGATAAATAATTATCTCTATTTAATTTATTTATTTTAATAAAGATAATTATCTATCAATTTTGAATAGAAAATTTATCTTTATTTTATTTATTTATTTATTTATTTATTTTAATAAAGATAAGTATCCATAAATTTTGAATAGGAAATTTATCTTTATCTTGTGGGCCAAATGACACATGGCAAATTTTGATATGCCAATGTGATGTCAATTTGGATAACACATGTCATCATGTAATTTAATTAATTTAATGACATTAATTTAGAATTTGCCACTAAATTTTGATTTAGCATTTTATGATTGGCTTAAATTTTTTGCCTCCTATAGTGTCAAGCTATTATTGGCTAAGTCAACTTGTTGAAGTGACGGCAAGGGAAAAAACCAAGCTTGTAGTGTCCCTATGAATGAGCGAGTTTTTGCTGAGTTCCACCACTTCCAACTAATAGTCAACCTGTCAAAAGATGAGTTTGAGAGATACCTAGATAAAGAACTATGCTTTAGAGCGAGTTCAAGCAAATTTGGTGGGAGTTTAGGAAGTAACCTAGTGAGTTTGTTGTAACTCAAATCGAGTCATCTCAAATTCGAAAGCGAGTTGATTGAGTTTGGATGAAACCCAATTAGAGAATAGTGAGAAAGGTCCAACGAGTCAAGAGATTTAAGGTTGGTAATAGATACAGGGACTAAGCCAAAGAACGAATCAAATCAGAGAGAAAGGGTTTGGAGGTTTGAAAGAGAGGAAATGAAAGAAGGTATGGGGCCAAAGAAAGACTTATCAGAGAGGTCGAGGTAAGTGAGTTAGGAAAGTTGAGAAATGAGTGGGCCAAGTGCCTCAGTAGCGAGTAGGGTCAAGAACAAGGTGGGTGACTCGGGTCAAGTCAGTGGTGTTGGATATCATAATGTACGTAGCGGAAAATTAACGGATCTACTTCATTCACAATTGTTAACATGTACTATGTAAGTTTCAGAGTTTAGGAATAAGAGAGTGTACCTTGGTATGGTGAATTTCAAAACCAAAGATCAGAAGTTCTTGAGAACACTTTTGCTCTTCACTCCAATTCCACTTATTGCCCAAGAAGTGTGGTCTCTCAATTAATTAATTCTAAAGAGAATGAAAGAGAGTCTTCCAGTAACATACACACAATTTCATGTTATTATCAAATTCTGTATGTTTCTCTCCATATAACTGATTATCTAATTGGGCTAGCCTTTTGGGCTTTTCCAATTGGGCTTTAGTATGTGGCTTAGAGTGGGACCAAAAGGGAACAAATAAGACACTAGCTCCAATGGGCCTTGGGCTTTTCTATCAACTCTTAACAAGTCCAAAGTTACCATGAATTATATTTAATACCACTATATAAATATAATTGCACTCTAGGCTTTATTAACAAATTATATCCCAAGACTTTATTGTACATACAACCCCTTCATAAAATATTCATAGTAATACAAAGTTATGAATAAAGACTGCCACTTTGTAAATCACTACATCTTAATCCTTGAGTACCTGGTTTAATCCTTTTAAGTTATTCACCATATATTTATGAAATCCAATTTCATAAATATATACTTTAGTCTTACTAAAGTGGTTAAGCCTAACTCTCTGAATAATTGAACTCATTAAACTTATCTCAAGGGAATATTTTATATTTCCGTTAAGAGACTATGAATTCCATCTTGAGAATATATGTTCCATCAACACTAAATGTGGCTGCCCAACATACTAAGGTTTTGACCGTTACTTTAGATCTCACTCCTGCTATATCAAAGTAACCTACACTTCATGATCAGGTCCATTATTCTCTCAGGATTAAAAGTTCATGTAAATGTAAGTCGTGAGATTTATTATTCATTTGACAGTCGTTAGAAGAATAATAAATCTCACAGCGGTCCAGTTCAATATTTCTTAACTCTTAAAACATATCAACACATCAACTAGAAGTCTCTACTTCCATGATTAAGACAAATCATCTTAGTTGATATGTTGTAGTCTTCGCAGATGAAATGTCCAATTTCATCACCGACTATGAACTAATATTCTGAGTTTACAAAGAACTTGTAACTTATATCTTCTATGACTAAATCACATACTATGCATCTCATGGACTATATGATAATGTTCAAATATTCATTTTAACATTATTTCAGATAATAATAAAACAACTTTATTAATCATAACATTATGTCATACATAGCATCATACAATAGGATTTAAGGGCACTAATCCTAACAAGGGATGCAAGTGAGGCCGCAATCGAACACTTTTATAATCTACAAAGGAGTGGTTGCTTATGCAATTTCACAACTGCGCTTTGATATGATAACTTTGAAACTTGAAAGTCATGCAATGTCACATGCCATGAGCTCAACCTTTGTTCTGGTCAAAAAGCAAAACCTCGAGTCCTCGACTAGTTTTTTTTGTTTTTGTGCTTAAAAAGACTAGGAACTAGAAAGGTTTACAAGTATAAATTTCATAGGCATCCATCATTGTTGCCCTTTACATAAGGGAGGATGCATCCATCCACCTCTCAGGCCTCACCTCTAAGTCGACTCCATCCTCCTTCGTCACCTTTCATGAAGATTACAACCTAGAATGTTAAAGGAGCAGGGAATGCCCGCTTTCGCTTAAATGTGCAGGACCTGATCAATGCCTATGGTCCAGACTTACTTGTTATTCTTGAGCCACGTATCAGTGGTAACCATTGAAAGCATGTGATTAGTCAGGTGGGCCTTCCTAGGCCTTTTCGGGTGGATCCAATAGGTCTTTCTGGTGGGATATGGGTGTTGTGGGATGACTACAAATGTAATGTGGATGTCGTCCAAGCAACTGAGCAAAGTGTGGCCATGATCATTAGGGCACCCTCTTCTCCCCCTTATATAAGTTGGTTATTTTCTGCTATTTATGCCTCTCCTATTCTTAATAATCGCTTGCATTTATGGACATTTCTTAAACATGTTGCATTTATGGACATATCTTAAACATGTTGCATCTGAATATAATATGCCTCGGTTAGTTATGGGTGACTTTAACGAACTTTTAGATACTATAGACAAAATAGGAGGACGGCCACTCATAGCATCACGTGTGCATGCTTTTCAAGAATGTTTAAATTAGTGTAGTCTTTTTGATCTTGCCACTAGTGGCCCTAATTGCACATGGACTAATAAAAATTGGAATTGGTGGCAGCACATTAGGGAAAAATTAGATAGGGCTTTATAAATGCTAAGTGGCAAGTGCTATTTCCAAAAGGTCATTGTCTTACTTTACCTAGGTTCCATTCTGATCATCATCCTATTATTATGTCCATTGAGGGGTGGGATCGTTGTTCCCCATTAAAACAGTTTATGTTTCAACCTATGTGGCAGACACGCCCTCTTTTTCATCAACTGGTCACCACGTGTTGGTTTTCACACGAACCTCAGGTCATGGGATTAGGCAACTTCACAACAAACTTCTATAAAAAAATTCACCACCTTCAAGGTTGTCTAGTTGACTGGAACACTAATGTTTTTGGTCAAGTGAACCAAAATAAAAAACTCATTCATGCTAGACTCTTAGGTACCCAACGAGCCTTATGTCGCCAACCTTCCTACTTTTTATTACAATTAGAACAAAACTTAATCACTCAATATAATGCTATTTTATACCAAGAATCCCTGCTTTGGCAGATGAAATCTAGAATTCTGTGGTTGTCTTATAGGGACGCCAACACCCACCTTTTTCATGTTCAAGCTAAAATTAAACGTGCACGTCAACATATAGCCACCTTAAAAGATGAGTCAGAAGAATGGCTCTGAGGTGCTGACCTTCACAAACCTGTCACCACTCATTTTCAGAGTCTTTTTCAATCCGAGTTGTCGGGTACTTCGTTACCGTCCCCTCAGTTATTATTTTTTTCCTCCGACTTTAACCCTCAGGCTTTGTGTGACGCGCTTATCCGTTTTCCGGATAAGGAAGAAATTTGTGCCACTCTCTTCACTATGCATCCTTTAAAATCTCCGGGACCGGATGGTTACTTTTAGTCAATAGGCTTAAACCTTTTCTTTCGGCCATGATTCATCCGGTCCAATCGAGGTTTGTCCTGGGTAGAAAAGCAACGGATAATTATATTCTTGCGCAAGAACTTCTTCACTTTATTCACCACCAGCAAGGGAAAACTAATCTCCTAGCAGCCAAAATTGACCTGGAGAAAGCGTATGATAAATTGGAGTGGTTCTTCATTAAGTATACCTTGATGTCCTACCATTTTCCCACTCCTATTATTGAGTTAATTATGGCTTGTATATCGTCCTCCTCAATTTCTATTTTATGGAATGGAGAGGCGAGTGCACCCTTCCATCCATCCCACGGCATTAGGCAAGGGGATCCATTATCTCCGTATCTTTTCATCCTCTGCCTGAACCACTTGTCATTATCGTTAGACTAGGCAATTCATACCAAACAACTCGCTCCTATTCGGGTTAGTCGTCACCCTATTAGGTTTAATCACATCTTGTTTGCGAAGGATATTTTCCTTTTTGCTAGGGAAAATATTCAGGATTGTACGACCCTTTTTAATCTTTTTTCGCAATTTTGTAAGGTGTCGGGTCAAATCTACAGTGCTACTAAATCTAAACTATTCTTTTCACGAAACACTCCTTTGGACACCCAATGTAGCATTTCTTCATTCACAAACATGCCTATTGTCCAAGATCTTGGCAAATATTTAGGCATGCCTCTCCTTACTAAAAGGAAATCGACACCAACTTTCCAACCCTTTCTGGATAAAATTCACACTCGTATACGTGCCTGGCAATCTAAGCTTCTCTCATAGGCGGGTAGGTTAACTTTAATTAAATCTATCCTTTCCCTCCTTACATACTATCAAATGCAAACAACTGTCCTCCATAGGGGTACTACGAATAGTATAGACAGGTCCATAAGAGATTTCCTATGGGGTGATACACCAACACAACAGCATATGCACCTCATTAAATGGGACACGCTCACCAAACCTAAGACCTATGGAGGACTAGGTATTAGAGATTCCAATACTACCAATGATGCCTTTCTTATGAATCAGGCGCGTTGAATATGGAGAAACCCACAATCTCTATTAGCCAGGTTTCTTTCTCAGAAACATTACCGAACAACTGATTTCTTGCAGACCACTTCGGATACTGGATCTCACTCGTGGAAGGCTCTATTGCGGGGACGGGACCTCTTGCAGGGTGGTTTGCGATGGACTATACGCAATGGCCGTAACATAAATTTTTGGACAGACCATTGGCTTCCCCCAGGACCAATTCGAGGTCTCGTTCACGGCCCCTTCTCCCTCACGAATATGAGTACAGGGTGGCCAACATGATCACTGACAATCACCAATGGGATTTCACATCTCTTAGTATGGTTCTGCCATCAACTATAACCCAATTTATTTATGCTCAGTCACGGCCTCTTCCTGATACTCCCTCTACTCTTACTGATGACCGTGTCTGGGACCATCAAGGTGGGGTCGTTGCTCAGTTAAATCCGCATACCATTATCTTGTGTCTAAATCCAACGGGGCAACAGGGCGGACACTGGTAACATGGTCTTGGATTTGGGAATTAAAAATACCTCCTAAAATTAAAATTTTTATTTGGAATGTGCACACCATCGCATCCCTACCAAATCAGTCATTTTCCCGCATGCTGCTTTGAGAGACCAAGTATGTCCCCGTTGCAACGAGATTGAAAAGCCAATTCATGTCCTGCGTGATTACCACTTTGCACGTCACATTTGGTCCTCATTTCCTGTGTACTTACTTATTGCTAACTTTTTCAGAATTGAACTCCATGATTAGTGCAAGCTTAATTCCAAACTAACTTCCCCTTTGTACTATATTCCTTGGTACATTATATTCACCTTTACCATGTGGGCGATCTGGTTGGGCGAAATTCGTTGATATTCACAAGAAAATCCATTCCTTATCATACTTTAAAACAAAATGCTATCTCTCATGCCACAGAGTTTTTCTTTCTCAGCACAATTCTGTCAAGGCACTCAACCCCGTCTTCCTTCAAATACATTAGATGGAGCCCGGCTCCTTTTCCTTTTATAACTCTTAATACAGATGGTAGCTCTTTAGGTAACCCTGGCAAGTCCGGTGCAAATGGCATGGCATGCTCAGTAAATGGAGAATGGTTGTGGGGTTTCTCCTTGCACCTGGGAGTCACCAATAATACTATGGCTAAACTGTGGGGTATTAAAGAGGCATTAGTTCGAGCATGGGCCAATGGTCATCATCGAGTTTGTCTCCAAACAGATTCCCTTCTTGCTTACAAATGGTTCAATACTAATGAGGATTATCTTATGGAATTTTCTAACTTGATTTTGGATTGTAGGTGGCTCCTCAACAGGGATTGGGAGGTGTATGTTGAGCATATATGGAGAGAGGCTAATAGCTGTGCAGACTTACTGGCAAAGAGGGATGCTTCTCAATCGGAAAAGGAAGTGTTGTATGATACATGCCCCACCTTTTTGTGGCAATGTCTATATTGGGACTCCCAAGGGTTTTGTCTCATCCCGGAGTCGTCGTGGTTAATAAGGATCCAATAGTGTTGTGTTTAGTTTCAGCTATTTCTCTCTTCGTGTTGGTGTTGGTTGGATTGTGTTTCAATTAGTTTGTGTTTTTTAAGTTTGTTTGTGTGTTGATGTGGTTCCTCGCACTGTAGTCCTGTTGTAATATTTCTGTTGTAAGACCTTTGTTTATCTAATACATTTCCTGCTAATGCAAAAATAAATAAATAAATAAAATCATATGCACGTGCCATAAAGTGGAGTGTACTGGTGCAGCAATGGATTTTCATTACATTATTGTAGAAAATCTGAATTTCGACTAAAGTGCTACCCTCTATAGACTTTTCTTCTATGTGAGTAGCTGCTTGACACTGATGACTTTTAAGAGCACGATCTAATGGTAAAAATGGAGTAGAAATCCATAATGTGTAACCTAAAGGATTAACAAAAAGAATGATGAACAAAAAAATAAGGCAAATGATAGTAAACCCACATGTGATTTGGCCCATTTGCATTTTGCCTAACCATGGTTTAAAACTTAACACTTTGTCTACCTTTGCTTCAATCTATTTGCTTCCCGTTACCCACCTCACCCTTAGACATTAGAAATATAATTTATTACATGATAATTTTACATTAGAACTATTATTGTAATGCAACTTATTCATATATAAAATCTTGTAAACAATACAGTAAAAGTTGATAACTACCGCTCTTCCGCCATCACAAATTATTTCTCCTCATCTAAATTCAAGCAATTTCTTAAAATTTAAAAAAAAAAAAAAAAAAAAAAAAAAAAAAGCAACAACGACAGAAGACTTATCTTTTTTTTCTTTTTTCTTTTTTTGGATGAACTCACGTGAATAAAGATTTTAATTTTTTTGGATTCCACATGAATGAAGATTAAAAAATCATTTCTCAAAGGGGAAAAAAAATCAAAATCAAAATTAGATACTTATCAATGAAGAAGTGATAAAGCAATAGTTTATAAGAACAAATAAGCTGTTTGTTCTTATGTAAAAACTAAAAACTTGCTATGAGGAATGAATCTCTCTCTTAGAAGGTATCGTTTGCTTTGGGAATGGACCGAGGAGGCCGATGCCACCCGCACGAATTTGCTCAATCCCACATCAGGGAGAGACACCTCCCCCCCGCAGCTTATAAGCATGAGCTCACAAGTGGGGTGTACCATCAAGTGGCTGCAGGTGAGAGGCGTCTCTCCCTGATGTGGGATTGGGCAAATCCATGCGGATGGCATCGGCCTCCTTGGCCCATTCCCAAAGCGGACAATACCTTCTAAGAGAGATTCATTCCTCCACACTTGCAATTTGGTGCAGCCACCAGCGCAACCACCACTAGTCATTGGAACAGGATATTCAACATTTGATGATATTAAAAAATTCGTTCCTGTACAAGACTGATGAAATAAAAAAATTTATTCATTGCCACATGAGGTGGAAAAATCCAGTCCATTTATATCCTCGGGTAAGAATAATTTAGAGTGTTTCTCAAGTGAATAGTGGCAGTTTCTGTTCCCCTGATGCATAAGAAATAATACTTCTTTTAAGAGGTGATATGAAGTGCGCCCCATGCAATGCTGCAGCTCGTAGTATATTTAGGGGTCCAAAATCAACAGAGTATGCCTTCTGAAAACCATCCAGGATCCCCATCATCATAATATTTGGTGTTTTTCTCTCGGCTTCATATTTCTTTAACACTGTTACCTGCATAAGTTGAATCAATGCACACATCATGTGGTTATAGAGATAATAATTTATTACAATTACATCATCAGGGCAACCAAATAGCTCTAATCAAGTTTTGAGACACTTCTCAAGCCAAAATTGCCTATATTCTGATGTGGTTAGGACTTGGGACAATTAATTGGTAAACATGTTCCATTGGTAAACATTTTCAGATATATCCATCAGTCTGCCAAAAGCCTTGTAGCTTAAGTGGCACCACCTAGTATTTCCAACAAAGATGTCAAGGTTCAAATCTCTCCTCTATTATAACTACGAGAAAATAAAATAATAAATAAATAAATATTTCCATCAGTCCATTTGTCTAGCACTCTAGCTTTATGTCTTCACCTAAAACAAGTGAGATACTAGATTAAAGGTCCTTGCATCATAAAAGAAGGCAAAATACGACAATGAAATTCGAAAGACCTCTTTGCAGAATAAGAAATTTTTTGCAAAAACACATACCTCTCCAATGTCAGAGCCTACAGCTATACCCTCAGCAATGACCCTAGAAAGAGCAAATGCATCTCCAAAACCCATATTAACTCCTTGACCAGCCAGAGGATGAACAGTGTGTGCAGCATCTCCAATCAGAACAATATGCTTTGACACATAGTCATTGGCATGCCTTAAAGACAAGGGAAACACCATTCTTTCAGATGCCAACTTAACCACTTTTGGTGGAACTTCAAAACAATCATTAGCTGATAATGTCACAGATGCTCTAGGCCAAAAAAACATTTCTCCGCTTCCAAACAAGCTTGACGTAGGATGAGGACCATATCCATAATCCAGAGCATTATTTACATCTTTCACAAATTCATCCTCATTCATTAATTTACGGTTTGTTGACTCTTTTGGGTTCATAGTCCACACAATATTGCTAAAATTATCACCCATTGGCAAAAGTGCAATTGGACCAGCAGGTAGAAACCGTTGCCATGCACATCCATTTTCAACAGTATGTTCCACTGTACATATGATTGCGTTCTGTGAGTAGTTCCATCCAGTTGTCTTGAATCCTGCTAACTCCCTGACACGTGACTTGCCACCATCAGCTCCAACCTGCAATAAATGTCAACAAATTCGAATACTTGTAACCAATTATTATCAGTGACATATGTTATCACACAGATCTTACCCACTGAATAAAACGGGCAATTATTCATCCTACTATTCATCAAATGGCAATGTAACTTCATTTACATACAAGTGAAAATTACCACCAACTTTGTATACAGGCTATTGCCATCACTGAGTTCCAGCTTTGCTAAATGCTTCTGAGAAGACAATGGTGTCCTTGATGATGTGCTGTCCATCCCCAAAGATGAAGGGCTCGGAGGTAGAGTCATTGAAGATAACCTGGAAGGATAGATTGTCTTCTGGAAATCTGTATTCTATTGAAAAGTTTCAATTTTCTTAGTTGCAAAAAGTATCATAATATACAGCAAGTAAATGAAAATTACATTGCACAAGATAAGGCACATTGAAATTGGCAAAATATTATATATTGATGAGACCTCAAGGAATATGAATAGCTATATATAATGAATTGCCACCACATTCAAAGAAAATAGCTGTGCTAGGGAAGAAATTTAAATCATGTTATTTGGTCGATGTACTTTCAGTGATTAATTTTGCTGTACCTGACAGTACACACCCTGTGTACATGTGCCATTTGAGCTTTTTTAAAGAAATTTGACTTCTAAAAAATAAGTTTAAACCTCATTATCAACCCATCAGGGGGATAACATCCATCATACTGGAAACTAGAAGGGCCTCAACTGCATCACCCAGGTTTCCTCTTTTTTCTGTTTTCCCTCTCTTTTCTTTTCTTATACACACACACACACACACACACACACACATATATATATGTTCAAGTTTGCTCCCACGGGAGGGGGAAAGAGAGATGCAAAACCAAAAATGATGCAACACTGAAATTGAAGAACATAAAATAAATAAATAAATAAATAGCCTAGGAATCAACACTCAGGATTTCCTGAAATCAGCACCAAACTATTTAAGGAAAATTTCCAATAGTAAATTTTATTACTCAAGGAAACCATAAACGGTGTCCATTAGAGTACAATAGCATTCTTAGATGGTCTATTAGGACTTATCCCTAATCCTGATTAACTTGGGAAAACCCAATAATTGAATTACAAAAATAGCCTTGACTCTAGAAAATAAAATAAAATACTAATAACCCGTTTCTCGAAAGAAAAAAAAAAAAAAAAAAAAAAAAAAAAACTAATAACCTATTTAAAGAATAAGACCTAAAATAAAATTGAATACTGAAATGATATAAAAATAAAATAAAATTGTCTTCGTGCTTCCAGTACCATTCAAACTAAGGAACTCCACGTTATGAGGCGTGATCCTACCTGATTGTGGTACCCCATAGGGTTGGGTTCACTCACTTTTTCTTTGTTATATAAGACAGTATTATAAACCTGATTATGTCAATATTAACAAATCTATATATATATATATATATGAAGAAGAGGTACAAATGACCTTATATGAAGAAAAGAAAATTCCTGATAATCAAATCCCACTTAAAGTATAATAAAAGAAAATTCATTCTTAAATTGTTATACCTATTATAATGGTAAGAATGCTATCCAATGGTGCTCACAAAGCCCTGGGTACATCATTAAAACCAAAAGTAAAAAAACACAAAAGCCATCCAACACACAAAAATACAATAACAAAACTCTGAGAATCAAGCACAGATGACAACCATAGCTCATAAAAGGAGATGAAAACTCCACCATTTCGCTACATTTAAGAAAAATATTACGCACACCATTCAGCGAAGTTCATATACTTAGTGATCCAATATTGGACAAGGAATATTCTTCATCAGGAAAAGAAAGAATGTAATGAAAGGAAGAACTTCTCCATGACAGAACTTAAAATACAAGAGGTTTACACTGAATTTACGACAAATTAACAATAAAAATATGTACCTCTATACATGACAGCAGGGAACCATGAAGAACTTTATTCTCCACTACACACCTGTAGCACAAAGTCATTTGCCATTAAAAACTAGAAGATTACGAAAATGATATTTTTCTTCTTCTTATGCATATGCTTACCCTAGAACTTCTTTATTTATATCCTGTGCATTGTATCTTGTGTATCCTAAGCCAGTATAATCCCAGACCTACAGAAAATTATGAAAATATAGAAGAAAACATTACCAGTCTTATTTCAAAACATAGTGGGCCACTGGGAGAGAGGATATGTTACAAACAAGGGAAATGCTAACGGATGCCCTTAGGGCAATAGTTAATAATCCATTTAAAGAAAGTTTTTATAAAATAAAAAAAAATAAAAAAATAAAAAGTAATTAATATTTTGACAGCTTTTTCCATTTTACATAATAGTGATTTCAAAACTTTCCTAAAATGGATTGTTAAAAATTGTCCTAAGGGCACCCGTTAGCATGACCCTACAAAGAAATGTAACAGATTATTCAAGTAAAAGAAAATATGATTATATTCTAAGCAAAAGAATTATCATGGTAAAAATTGCATATGCAATGCCTAGAAGCAATTGCAGGGCACAGACAAGAGTAACACCAGCTGCACATCATGCCAAATAGACACTTATAATTCCTAAATAATGAAAAGGAATCAAATGTAAAAATTCCCCACTTCAGCTCCTTGGCAAGTAAAAAGTTGATACGGGACAATCAAGAGAAAAAAGAATAAGAAAATTAAAGGATAAACCCTAAGAATCAGCACCAAGCAAGAAACTTAGGCATCAGCACCTATGTATCAGGAATTAGCACCCAACATATTGGAAAAACTCCAATCTGAAATTTCATTAATCAACTGTCTTCCAAATACAAATAAACCAGGAGCTTATAATAGCTAGAGCTTTCAGGAAATAAAGAGATAAAAGATAAAAACTAATGAAAAATAATTATAACTAAACTCAAATACTAATTCGTCTAAAATATAATCGCTATCTAAACTCAAATCTAAAAGTTCAAAATAATCCAATCTTACATGAGATAAATACAAAAATATAAATTCTAATATAATTTTGGTTGGACTCCCACATTATACTCCCCTGGTTGGAGAAAACTCAACATCGAGTTTTAAAACATTGAAGGATCATGAATCTGGCACATAGCACTTGCTTCAATTCATGAATCATCTTTGGGAGCATTGAGAATAGATAAACCTTGTATTCCACCTCATGAAACTCTTCGGGAGTTCTTGGTCTTTTTTCAAAATCTGCTAATTCAAAGCTCCTTCCTATTAACACAAATAAAATTAAATCTTTAACCCTCTTACATCTACTGGTTATCTCACCTTCACTTGCTATTAGTTCACAGTTGATCAGAGAATGTTCAGTTCTCCTGAACATGACCTAATTGATACTCACTTGCCCTATCAATGAAAAAAAATTGTGGCTGTTATTAGTCTCTAACCTGCATGCATTCGCTTATACTTTCAGTCCCAACCCCCAAAACCTTTAAGAAGAATGATAGATAAAGTTTAGCTAACACTAGCTTCAGAGAATGCATCATTCCTAATTCTAGCTTAAACTTCATTTTCTAATCTATGTCACCAATTATATATTAGGAATGTAAGTTATGGCTCCAATGAACATGTCTTTAATTATTAGGAATGTATTAATGATCTATTCTTTTTTAAGATCCAAAATTTTATAATAAAAAAAAAAAAAAAAAACTAACATGCATGATAATGGAAAACATCAATGAGTCAGCATACATAGGAACAAAGTGAGACAAGACAACTGAACATGTCAGTGACACAGAAAATGGTGAACAATTGAACGAGTCAGATCAACGCATCCAGTTTATAGTTCAAGTATTTTAGTACATCATTTTACATTGAGCAATTAAAAGGAAATCAACTATCAAAACAAACAATAGGAAACAAAAAAAAAAAAAATTGAAGTAAATCAAACATTGCCACAACAAAATACAAAGTAGCAATGATTACCTGCATTTTATTAAAATATGCATGTCGATGCTGTTCAACGTATTGCCAAGCACCAACATCTACAAAGTACAAATGTTGTTATTCTAAGTTTAAAACTATGCAAAACATGTGTTTCTGTCTCCTTCAAAAGAAGCATTGCTTTCAGCTATGGTGATGATTTCAACATGCTCTAAAGCAGGGTCATTTCAATCAGTAAAACAGATATACCACCATATCAATTCCATCTCTTCTTTTTTTAAATCCATATCAAATCCATTACAATAATTGAAAACGCAAAAAAAAAAAACTGCCAACAAAGTTGATACCTTTGAAAAAATATATAGTAGCAGGTGTCACTGTACTGACCCTTGGATCAGGGGGGTCTTCTTTGTTGAAGTAGGGTCTACTCCCCAATGCAGGATTGCTATCAATGATGGCAACATTCAGGTGCTTTGTCAATGGCATGCTTGCTGCAAACACACAAAGAAGGTGATGGTTCTGAAATTTTAAGGCAACTGATGGAAATGGCAATATCCTATATCCTCCAGCCCAAACCAAATCTATTTAATAAATGAAAGAATATGTAACAGTACAAGATATTACAGTGCTCAAATTCATGATGAAATTTTATCCAAAACATTGTTCTGCATTTAGATAATGAGGTGAATTAACATGGTTTCACTGACATAAATTGAGCACATTTTCCACAAGGGAATTAGGTAACGAAGGTCTGGTGGTGTTTGAGAGAGACTAAAACCTCCCAGGAGATCAGATAACCAATGAATTAATAACAGTGGCATAATGTGTTAAGCAATCAATAGGAAATTAATTGACTTGGCCGGAATCCGCTTGTGGACATCACTCTTAATCCCTAGTAGAAAATAAAAAGAAACTACAGGTAGGAAAATAATATTAGGCTTATGACTAAAACAGAACAAGATGTCATATTGTGTAACAAGATTTCAACCAGGTTTAGTCAAACGACCTGCCCCTCCAACATAGGATACAGTTAAGTAAAAACAAAACATCACATACCCAAGGAACAAGCTAGAGCCATGCCGACCATGCCTCCTCCAACAATAGCAATATCATAATGCTGAATGTTATTAGAGAGATCATGTGTCTCCTTGTGCTCCTAATTTTTCAAGCAAATTAATCAAAATCAATGTCAGACTTGATATATTTAGAACTCTTTAAGAAGCAATAATTATATTGCAGAAATGAAAACAATGAAACAGTAAAAGTGTCCAAAAAAAAATTCACACAAGCATAGATAGAAAACAAGCTATAGATTTGAACTTTCAATCCCTGTTGGGTGGCTATGGACAAATGGATGGAAGAAAATCAACCACAAAGAGAGGGTTGGGGGGGGGGGGGGGGGGGGGGGGGATTGTCAGATCCAAATCTAGGCAAGATTGAGGTCAATAGTCAACAACAATAGTTCAAGGTACATATGGAGTAGTCTTTGGTGAAGTATCCAGTCAAGTTAGGGGAGATTTGCATCCTATATTCGATGTGGGGGTGGCAATGGTATAAAAGTGAGGTTCTGGCATGACATTTGGTGCGGGGCTCAATTTTTAAAAGATTTTTTCCTGGAATTGTTCTCAATTGTGTTAAACAAGGATGCTTCAGTTCACTCTTGTTTGGTGGTGAATGAAGAGAGGGGGGGGGGGGGGGGGGGTGTGCGGCATGATCTTTTTTAAATTCATTACAAACAAACTTTCAATGATTGAGAATTAGGATGTGTGGATTTATTGTTTGATAATTTGTATGCTGATACCCCAATAGAAGAAGGTCAATATGTTTGAGTTGAAGGATTTTTTTCTTTTTCTTTTTTGATAATCTAATAGTTGGGGGAGACAGGGGGATTGAACCCTTGATGTCTCCATTGGAAACACAAGCACAATAGCAATTCTTGGGTTCCACTGGAGTGAGTTAACATGAAATAAATTGTTGACTTCATAGTTCTCACACACACATAAATATATATGGAGAGATTAATATTACAGGGCTAGGTTGGCCACAATTAGAACCAGATACTCTTGTAGCTGCATCAGTGCAGAAAGGCTTGTGCCGAACTTTTAACCTAGAGACATTCACATAGAGCTTTCTTCCAATTACCCTGTGCAAGCAGATAATATGTTAGGGGCTATAACCAATGGGTATCTGTAACATAAGCAATCATGAAAGCATACAAGATAACATTGAAAACGCAAACCATTAACAATATCCACCACACCCACATATAAAATCCATGACGCAAACTCCCAAAAGTTTTCAATGATATGTTGAAAGAACTATATTTTTGAAACATCCGATGAGGAGAGACTCTTTGTCAAGTTAGAATTTGCGTAAAGGTTCCATTAATTACATAATACACACTCATTACCATTAAGGGTCGGCTATGGATCCTCTAACATCAATCAAACCAACATTTCAAATCCAACTCTTACATATTAGGGTTCCAAATATTACTCAATGCTCTTGGAGCATATTAAGTTAAAAGAAAAATTCTATAAGATTGCTATATGACCAGCTATGCTGTATGGTACCTAATGTTGGGTTGCTAAGAAGAAACAAATTCATAAAATAGGTGTAGCTGATATGAGAATATTAAGATAAGGGTAGCTCTTGTTGATGAAAAGATGAGGGAGAATCGCTTGAGACGGTTTGGTCATGTACAAAGAACGCATGGTAAAAAAAAGTAAGCTGGTACAAGTTAAGGGAACAAAAAATATTTAGAAGAACCAAAATAATATTAGTAGAAGTAATAAAAAATGAGTTATCAATTAAGGAATGGATAGAGTATATAACTTCAGATAAAGTAGAATGGATAAAAAGATGGCCAAACAACCCTAACTAACTAATTTGTTGAAAGGAGACCCCAAAATTTGGGATTAAGGCTTGTTGTTGTTTTTGTTGTCTTAAATCATATTGTTTCTCTCACATAAAATCTAGGATGCACGGACAAGGACATGGGTAAAAGTACGAGTACAAGTACGATACGGCGACACAAGTAAGTTTTTAAAAATTATAACATGCGTTACGACACTAAGTACGACACAGATACAACACAGGCACAGCACCCCAAATGAAGTGTCTGTGCATCCTAGCAAAACATGGCAGTTCCTACCATGCTTTTTTTCCTATAGCAATAGTCATAGCAGCACACAAAGTTTCATATCATATATTACAGAGATGCCCCACATTTTTTTTTTTAATTGGAGCTAAGAAAACGCAAAAATAGTTTCCATGCAAAAGGTCGCTTCAGGAATTGTAACCTTTGTTAGTCTAAATCAGAATATGAAGCAATGCAATTCAGTTTCAGTTAAAACAGAAGAGAATGATTTTGTGAAAATTAAATAATAAAAAAAGATAAGCGTTATGTCCACAACATTTTCACAACAAATCATACTGGGTAGTTGTTATTGATTCTAATTTGACCTACTACAGAAATTAATTTTCTACACCCACCAATAACAACCCGTAACAACCTCCATAACACCCACTACTACATAGGATTTGTTGTGAAAATATTGTGAAGATAACATTTCTCATTAAAAAAAAAAATGATTAATGGGAAATGTGTACCAAAAGGTGTGCTGCACCATTTCGGTTTCGGTGCGGTTAATTCGGTTATTTCACTATTTTCTCAGGAACTAAACACAATGCAATTAACATCCCAAAACCACATCATAATCATTGAAAAAACCCAAATATTCCTATAAAAAAAAAAAAAAAAAAAAAAAAACGAAAGAAAACAATTCAACTACAAAGAAATTCTCAATCTTTCCGTCAAAAATATCCCATTTCAAATCACAAAAGACCCAAATGAAAAAACTAAACTAAACCCATAAAAGATAAAACAAAAATCATTGAAAATAAAAAATACATAACAAACCTGGTACAAAACATTGTAAGGTGGATCCAAAGTCAAAAACCTTCACTGGAAACTCCTGAGAATGTCGTGACAAAGAGAGAGGAGAGGGTAAAACTTCAAGAACGGTGGCATCAAGCAGTAGTGTACGAGGGCAGCAAGCAGCAGAAGGAAAAAGTTGAGGGGAGAGAGGGAGAGTTGCTGGGAGTTTGGGACTGGGAGAGGGAGACTGACGAGAGAGAGGGGGCTGTGAGTAAATAAATCTAGGTTTTTAAAATTGAAAAACGACGTTGTTTGAGTTTTTTTGTTTTTTATTTAAATCTAATTTTTGGAACTGATATTAAAATCAATATTAAATTCAAAATGACGTCGTTTTGGTGTATATATAAATGAATAAGATTTAGGTACAGTACTTAGGTGCCGTTTCTTAGATTCTTTTCTTAAAATTCAACCACCTGGATTTTTTCTCAATGAATGAAAATGTATTTTTTAGTTAGGTAGCTATATGACTGAATCTTAAAAGTGGAATCTAAAGAACAACACCTAAGGTACTGTACCTAAATTTTATCCTTAATAAATAATAATAATAATAATAAATTCTAACATTTTCTTAACTCACACAGTGCTGTTTTCATCTTTTTCTATGTTGCTTCTCTAACTTGCCTTCTCTCAATTCTCTTCTCTCAACTAAAGCATAAAACTATATACACATGTTAAATTATTGTGTATATATATACTGATGTGGTGTGGTTTCTCGTCGGAGTGCAAAATAACCACCACTCGCCACACTGGCCATCTTAGGTGTGCCTAGATTGCCCCCAACCACCGTACCAGACACCTACGATGCTCTGCAACGATCAGATCGATTCAGTGTTGGCCGGTTTCATCAATAACAGTTAGATCCTGAATAGCTAATGTGAGAATGTTAAGATAAGGATAGCTCTTGTTGAGGAAAAGATGAGGGAGAGTTGCTTGAGATGGTTTGGTCATATACAGAGGATGCACAAGTAAAAAAGAGTAAGTTGGTACAAGTTAAGGGAATGAAAAAAATTTAGAAGAAGACCCAAAAATAATATTAGTAGAAATAATAAAAAATGAGTTATCAATTAAGGAATAGATATAGTATATGACTTCCGAAAGAGTAGAATGGACATAAAGATGGCCAAACAACCCTAACTAACTAATTTGTTGAAAGGGACCCCAAATTTTGGGATTCAAGCTTGTTGTTTTTGTTGTTTGAAGCATATTGTTTCGCACACATAAAATGGCGGCTCCTACCATGCTTTTTTTCCTATAGCAATAGTCACAATTCTTGAAAAAAATTCATAGTAACACACAAAGTTTCATACCGTATATTACAAAAATGCCCCCAAATTTATTCTTTTAAATTTTTATTGGAGCTAAGAAAACGCAAAAATCATTTCCATGGAAAGGTCACTTGAGGAATTGTAACCAATCTTAGTCTAATTCAGAATATGAAGCAAAGCAATTCAATTTCAGTTAAAATATAAGAGAATGATTTTGTGAAAATTAAATAATAATTTAAAAAAAAAGATTCGGTGAGCCCACTCAACACTCAAAACTCAAGTCACGCATCTAAATCAGAATATGAAGCGAAGCAATTCAGTTTCAATTAAAACAAAAGAGAATGATTTTGTGAAAATTAAATAATAATAAAATGTTTGAATAATGGGAAATGCGTACCCATTCATTGTTGGACTGAAATGGTTGGTTGCTGTGTGAGAGAGAGAGAGAGTCAGGGCTCAAAAATCAAAAGTCTTGGACCGAGTTGAAGTCCAACCTTGGCAGGGGAGGCTGCACGTTGAAGGCAAGACAGGTGGTTCTAAAAGAGAGAGAAAAATAGAGAACACCTGCCTCCTCTTCCTTGAACCTTCGATGAGTCCACTCAACACTCAAAAACTCAAGTCACGCGTCTAAATCAAAA
Organism: Quercus engelmannii; assembly: GCA_029955605.1. Taxonomy (NCBI): domain Eukaryota; kingdom Viridiplantae; phylum Streptophyta; class Magnoliopsida; order Fagales; family Fagaceae; genus Quercus; species Quercus engelmannii. The sequence continues at coordinate 50,007,911 of JARPSG010000010.1, forward strand.
TATGAAGCAAAGCAATTCAGTTTCAGTTAAAACAGAAGAGAATGATTTTATGAAAATTAAATAATAATAATAAAACGTTTGATTAATGGGAAATGCGTACCCGTTCATTGTTGGACTGAAATGGTTAGTTGCTGTGTGAGAGAGAAAGAGAGAGGGTCGGGGCTCAAAAGACTTAAGCCAACCTTGGCAGGGGCAGCTGCACATTGAAGGCAAGACAAGAGGTTCTAACTTCTAAAAGAGAGAGCAAAATACAGAACACCTGTCTCCTTTTCCTTGAACCTTCGGTGAGTCCACTCAACACTCAAAACTCAAGTCACACGTCTAATTTGACGCATATGATATACTAGCAATTGCAAGGCTCTTGGTATTGGTGTTATTGTGCAATTTATGGAGGTAGACTTGTTAACTATAGGAATTTAAGATTACTTGTAACTCCAAAAACAAGTGAAATCATTATGGAGGCCAGGCATGTGTAAATATTGTCTGAAAAACCACTATTTTATGTGAAATTCATCATTATATATGGCATGATGTTGAGTAAGTTTTAAATTTGGAGACTACTCCCTCAAAATAGTTCATTAATCAATTTGGAGGTCTTGATTCCCTCGAAGCAAGTAGCAAAGAATTGGGTCCATAACATATCTAAAGCATGCACTTGCTTTGACATTAGTTTGCTTTTACATCTTTCTATTTTTCATTTTTAGAGTTACTTTCTTGAAGTTGTTTTTAAATGGTGAGTTTAATTATTTCATGAAAACGGTTAAAATTATTACAAATTTTATGATAAAAACTTTATAAACTAATGTGGTAATGAATGTAATTGTTGTAAGTTCAATAAAATAATAAATGAATGTTAAACTTCTTTTTTTTTTTTGGGTGAATGGTAAGCTGGTGACACATTAATAGTAGTTCTTCTCTGTTACCAACGGCAACATATTCAAATTTCAAAGCATTCACGATATGAAGATGAAACAAATCAATATCAGGCCTATCAACTCCTACTATCTACATATCATATACTAACTATATAATAAATTTTGTGAGACATATACTAACTATATAATAAATTTGGATCTCACAAATTGTGATTTAGCCAAATGGATATACTCTCTTTATATCACATGGACAATCTTTTTACTCTTAAACCCTAATAATCTTCTCCATTTGAAATGAATTCATTTCATTATTTAGATTAAATTTTACAAATCTAAAAATATGTACAAATTGTTACGTCATTAAAATCTAAAATGACATGGTAGTCTATACAATGTTAGATTTAAAAAATAAAATCTTTTAATCGTGAAATTGACGAAATGGAAAAGACTTGAAATAGAGAGAATAAGGTTATGTTTGATAACAGTTTTTGTTTTTTATTTTCAAAAACTTGTTTTTGGGAATATAAAAACAAAACAATTTTCTTGTATTTTTGAAATAAAAAACATGTTTGGTTAGTTGAAATTAAAAAGATAGATTTTTGAATAAAAAAAATAGAAAATACAAAAATATATTGTGTAAGGACACGATTTCGTAACGAACCTAAACAGTATTGGGCTCGCACGTAAAAGGCCCAGACAATATGATTTGTAGAGCGTGGGTGTAAAGAACTAGGTTAACTCTGGTAAAAGTCACTCTTAAGAACGCTAGAGGTTTCCAGTTACTAATCTTCCTCTCTTCTTTTCTCCTCTTTCCTCCTGTTTTCTCTTGTTTTCTCTTGTTTTTCTGTCCCGATCCTCCTCTTCATGTTCCTCTTTTTGTTTATATACTCTCCTTTGCGCTCCATCCTTACCGCACACATGTAGGTTGGGTCTGGAGGATTTCTTTCTGTCTCATCTGGTATCTCCTGGAACTTCCTAAGGGCAGCTGTAAGGCTGCTTCCTTACTGTTCAGGTATCACCTCCACATTAATGCGGCCAGAGAGTTAGTTGAGAGGTCATTAATGCGGAGGTAGCTGTAGTTTCAGATATTTGTTGGCCTTATCTCTTTCATCCTTAGTCGAATATTCTACCCTCTGAGATGACCGAATTCCGATATCTGTTCGCAGCGAGTCCACGTCCTGACCATCCTCGGACACGATCGTTCTCGGACGCGTTCTGCCGAGGACCATAATGTCCTCGGACGGGCATACGGCCTCGGACGGGTCGCTGGCCCAATAATTCTGAACCAATTCTGAATCCTATGGGCCTATTAATCGAACGACCCCCACAATAGCCCCTCAAAATCCGACTTCTCGACTCTTCAGGAGAAAAGGTGGATTTTGACGTCATAAGCCTGCACCTGTGCGTGTCTTGGGGTATGCCCCTGACGCTTCAGCACCCCAGTTTTGGCAGCATTAAATTCTAGCAACTCCCTTGTCTCCCACGTTCGACGGTGAGATCCAAATCAAACGGTAGGGGGCTTTTCTCGCTTTATGAGCGGGAATTTGCCACTCACAAACTTCACAGGACTATCAAGGCGCTCCCAAATTGAAACCGCGTCTTATCCTCAATGGTTACGTGGTTCCAGAGTCTGTACGTCAAATCTGCTTTCTTCTAGTCTGCACTGTTCTCCTGGCGACTGCAGATAAACATACGTTGTCCGAGGTCCTCCCTTTGAACCTGTAAGTCCTCTTGAAGCTTTTGCCATTTTTATTCAACACCAAAAAATTTTTTTCTCTATCAAGTCTCCTTAGGAAAATGGGGAAACAGAGGAATCCCTTCCGGCGTCTCGTTGACTCCGAGGAGGGTATTAGGAACTTCCGCTCTAAATATAATATCCCACCGACGGTAGGGATGAGGTATGCGGCCCAAGGGGAGTGGGTTGACGCCAGGCAAACTGGGGAAGTGGTTATCCCTATGATCGCCTTTATTGAAGGCGGGATGACTATCCCCATGGGTAGTATCACTAGGGGTTATCTTAATTTCTTTAGGCTATCCCCCACTCAGTGCGCCCCTAATATGTTTAGGGTTCTGGGGAGTATAGACGCTCTGAATCAGAGAATGGATCTAAACCTATCCCATCACGATGTGAACTGGGTGTACAGCCTTCACCGCCTAGCTGACCAGGACTATTATCTCAAATCGAGATATCCTGCAGTAAGGCTAATTCAGTGCCTCCCTACTTCGAATAAGTACTTAAAAGAGGATTTCCTTATTTTTTCTGGGGAATGGCATGATGGTCTGCCTTGCCCGACAGTAGAAGGAACACCAGGTGGGTGCGAAGTTACAGACTTACGCCACCTAGCTCGTGAACACGTTTTACTTACCTTTACTATTTTCGGATCTTACAACTTTAACCTTAAAATGAACGGTTTTGCAGATAGACGCTACACGAAGCCCAATCTCGGATTAGTCAATAAAGGGAGCCTAGACAGGTTATTGAAAGCCGAAATATATGTGAACGAGGCTGATGGTCAGCTACGAGCAGCACACTTAATCCTTGGCTATACCCCCCTTTCTTTTGGCTTTCAGGCGCCGAAGTACGTGATTAGGGCACGCGATCCTCGGCTTCGCCGTATCAGTGTTGCCTACGAAGGGTTCGTTGTTCCAGAAGGTGTTCCACTTCCCAAACACACACCTCTCCCAGAGCCTCTCTCTGCGGCCTGCGCCTCGGCGGGGTCTTCACTACCCCCATCCCCCTTCAAGAAAAAAGGAACCAACAGGAGCAGGAAAAAGGGGAAAAACAAGGAAACCACTGTAACAGTGTTTGAATCTACGGACGACTTAGAGATTCTCGATCAGCCCACAAGCCCCGAGGAGAGTTCTGACGAGATGGGGGTACACAGGAAACCCCAGAAAAGTTTGATGGAGCTGATGGAAGGTCAACAGGGAAAGACTGCACCTGCCCAACCGATACCATCCCTGGTTCCATCTCCTCCGGCCAGGTCTTCTCCTACAGTTCCTTGCCACCCTCCTCGATCATCTCCGCAACCAGCGCCGACCAGTTCGGCCGAGCAAGAAAAGCGTGGAGAACAGGAGGGTAAGGAGGTGGCAGACGCGAGCAAGTCTCGTCCCACTCGGGAGGAGGATGTCCAACGAGCTGCAAAGCAGCAGAAAACTAGGCACCCCGCTACACGGGGTCAAGAAAAATCCGACTCCCCACATCCCGATTCACAGGCGTGGCTGCCAGCTCCTATGCTCGGTGGGGAGCCCCTGCGAGACGATACCTCTATAAGGGACTTCAACGGTGGCATTGGGTGTCACGTGGCCTCGGCCATAGAGGAGGCCTTATTGCTCCCAAAGGATATGGCTGAGATAAAGAATGTGAGGAAGAATCAACTTATCCTTGACAATAAACGATACTTGGGCATGGTGAGAAACTTTTTTATTTTTTTTATTTTTTTTTATTTTTTTTTACACTGTTCCATTGTGCGACTGTTGCTTACTAATGTGCATTTTTCATTAACTAGAACACTAACTTTCCCCCGTTTTTTCTTACAGATCATCCAAAATACTTTCAAGCTCGATGAGATGCTCAATGCTTGCTCCAACCAGCTAGATGGTGAGAGGAAAAGAAGGGTAATGGCTGTATAGACCTTGTCCAAATCTGAACAGGATTTAATCGTTGCAAGGAAAAAACTACAGGCCGAAGAAGAAGCTCGCAAGAGTGCTGAACTGACATCAGAAGGTTACCAGAAGCAGGCCGAGGAACAGGCCAAGCTTCTGCGCGAGGCAAATGCCGAACTGAAGAAGACTCAAGAGCAAGTTCTTGTTTTTAAGAAGCATCTAGAAGAGACTCAGAGGCTAAGGGAGAAAGCTGAAAAGCTCAAAGAACAATCCGAGAAAGCGAAAACCAAGTTCGAACAGGCAATGAACGAAGCCGAGCAAAAGAGCTACGAACTCGGGAGAGCTGAAACTGAGAAAGCCTTAAGAGCCGAAGTTCCGGAGGTGTGCCGCATCTTCTGCGCGAGAACCTGGAGTGTGGCCCTCGACCGTGCTGGGGTTGAAACCTCATCTGAACTACGTAAGCCAGAGAACGTATATTATCCCGAAGCGATACGCTCCTCGGCTCCTCAATCATATCAGGCTGATACCCCTTCCCCGGCTATTAACCCTAACAAGGAGGTTTTGTCTCGCAATTCCCCTCCAGGAGCTTCCCTCAACAAACCCACCACTGCCTCAAAGGCAGAGACGGTCTCACAAGGCTTTCAACAAGAATTGGATTCCACAGTTCAATCAACCGGGGATATTACTAAAAGTAAAAAGTAGAAACTGCTTTGTAACTTTAACTAGACTTTTAATAGAGCACTTTTTTGTTTAGTTTCTTAACATTCTGATGACTCTAAGTCACCTTCACGCGTATTTACTTTGTCACTGTAATTTTGTATGGGTTCATCTTCAATCACCTTTCTCATTGTACAGCGACCTTGCATTTGAAGCTTTCTCTTTCTGATTCCTTAATGAATGTTTATAGGGCATCATTTTCACCAAGTTTATGTTTTAGAAAACTCATCACCGCTCTATTTATTACTTAATAATTCGATATATCACCCAGCAGGTTAATTTCTACTGAGTTTATGGTCTAAGGACTTGGCATGACCTAGTCCCTTTTTAACAATTCAATATGAATGATAGGATGTTAATTTCCACTAAGTTTGCGATCCGAGGACCTGGCATAACTTAGCTTCTGTTTAACAATTCAGTATGAATGATAGGATGTTAATTTCCGCCAAGTTTGCGATCCGAGGACCTGGCATAACTTAGTTTCTGTTTAACAATTCAATATGAGTGATAGGATGTTAATTTCCACTAAGTTTGCGATCCGAGGACCTGGCATAACTCAGTTTCTGTTTAACAATTCAGTATGATAGGATGTTAATTTCCACTAAGTTTGCGATCCGAGGACCTGGCATAACTCAGTTTCTGTTTAACAATTCAGTATGATAGGATGTTAATTTCCACTAAGTTTGCGATCCGAGGACCTGGCATAACTCAGTTTCTGTTTAACAATTCAGTATGATAGGATGTTAATTTCCACTAAGTTTGCGATCCGAGGACCTGGCATAACTCAGTTTCTGTTTAACAATTCAGTATGATATGACAGGATGCGAAATTCACAGGATGCATATTTGACGTAAGTTTAAAAGAGAATATCTGAATTGAAACTTCTTTACTAGTAATAATACCTTCTAAGATTATTTACATTCCAAGGATGGAGTACAGGTTTTTCATCTAGGTCCTCTAGGTAGTAAGCCCCTATTCCTGCTACAGAAGTAATCCTGTATGGTCCTTCCCAATTGGGTCCCAGTTTTCCCCAATTTGGATTCTTAGTGGCCCCTAGGACCTTTCTCAGCACCAGATCTCCCACGGCCAACGGCCTTATCCTCACATTGCTATCGTAGCTCTGCTTGAGTTTGTGCTGGTAGTAAGCCAGCCGAACCATCGCGTTCTCCCTTCGTTCTTCAACCAGGTCTAGACTTTTTTCCAACATTGCATCATTATTGCTAGAAGAGAATGCACTGGTTTTCATCGTTGGGAATCCTGTCTCCAGGGGAATAACGGCCTCGGCCCCACAGGTCATGGAGAAAGGAGTTTCTCCCGTCGAACGCCGGGGTGTCGTCCGATACGTCCAAAGCACATGCGGTAGTCCTTCTACCCATTTCCCTTTCGCGTCGTCTAGTCTCTTCTTAAGCCCACTGACAATGACCTTGTTAACGGCTTCAGCCTGACCATTGCCCTGCGGATACGCTGGAGTGGAATATCTGTTTTTTATTCCCAGTTCCGAACAGTATTTCCTAAAGGCATTGCTATCGAACTGGAGCCCATTGTCCGAAACAAGAGCTCGTGGGATTCCAAATCGCGTAACAATGTTCTTCCAGACAAACTTCTTCACGTCTACGTCCCGGATGTTCGCCAAGGGTTCGGCTTCAACCCACTTAGTAAAGTAGTCCGTGCCGACCAGCAGGTACTTCTTGTTTCCTATAGCTTTAGGAAAAGGGCCGACAATGTCCAGCCCCCATTGTGCAAAAGGCCAAGGGCTCGAGAGAGGGTTAAGAACTCCTCCGGGTTGGTGGATATTCGGAGCATATCTTTGACACTGATCGCATTTCTTAACGTACTCCTGCGCTTCTTTCTGCATATTCGGCCACCAATAACCTTGTGTTAGTGCTCGGCATGACAGGGACCTTCCTCCGGTATGGCTTCCACAAATGCCCTCATGCAACTCTTCCAGGATTGACTCTGCTGTCTCAGGAGGCACGCAGAGCAAGTATGGCCCAGAGAAGGATCGTCTGTATAGCTCTTTATCCTCGGATAACCAGTACCGAGGTGCTCTCCTTCGAATTTTCTCAGCTTCCACCTTATCCTCGGGCAACACATCACTGTCGAGAAATTTTAATATAGGGTCAATCCAGCATGGCGTCAGACCAGCTTGACGAATCGGGCAAACCCCCTTTTCTGGTGAAGTGGGAGTACGTAAGTCCTCGACAATAATTACCCGAGGGAAACTTCGTACTGAGGAGGTGGCAAGGGTCGCTAAGGAGTCTGCGTGGGTATTTTCACCTCGCGGAATATGTAGTACGTCAAAGGATTCGAACTCTGTTCGCATATGCCTAACCCGGTTCAGATACCCTTGCATCCTTGGGTCTCTGGCCTCCAACTCTCCAGCAACCTGGCCGACGACCAGCTTTGAGTCCGAGAACAGTTTCACCGCCTTCCCACCCATTTTACGGACCATGCTCATTCCCATTATCAGAGTTTCGTACTCTGATTCATTGTTAGTAGCTGAGAACCCTAGTCTTAGCGACTTCTCGATAATGACCTCTTCGGGAGATATCAGAACCAACCCCAGTCCAGCTCCCCGCTGGTTTGCGGCCCCATCCACGTATACCTTCCATGCCGGCCCTCCCGGCGCGGATATTACGCCAACCGATTTTTCATCCATGTGATTCTGATTTCTGCTAACTTCCTCAGGGCACTCAGCGAACTCGGCTACCAGATCCGCGAGAACTTGACCCTTCACAGAGGTGCGGGGCATGTATTTGATGTCGAAAGCGCCCAGAATCGTTCCCCACTTGGCAATCCTGCCGGTATAGTCAGCACTTCTAAGTACGGATTTGAGAGGCAACTGGGTCAAGACAACTACAGTGTGAGCTTGAAAGTAGTGCGGAAGTTTACGTGTTGCGTGGACGACTGCCAGTATGGCCTTCTCCAACGACAGATATCTCACCTCCGCCTCATGGAGAGATTTGCTCACATAATAAACCGGCCTCTGGACGCCACCGTCTTCTCGTATCAAGACGAAACTGACCGCGTGAGGAGCTACCGCTAGATAGGCATATAACACCTCATCCACTTCAGGGCTAGACATGATAGGCGGTTTGGATAAATAGTCTTTCAGCCGTTGGAACGCCACAGTGCACTCCTCGGTCCATTCGAATCCCTGCCACTTATGTAACAGTCGGAAAAAAGGACGACACCTTTCAGCCGACCTGGAGATGAACCGATTCAACGCAGCAGTCATCCCCGTCAACCTCTGCACTTCCTTTGGATTTCGAGGCTCTTGCAAATCGTTAATGGCCCTAATCTGATCTGGATTCACCTCAATTCCCCTATGGGTCACCATGTACCCCAAGAATTTCCCGGAGCCTACACCAAAGGAGCACTTCGAAGCATTTAAGCGCAACTTGTGCTCTCTCAGTATCCCAAAGATGTTAGTAAGGTCCCCCACGTGCTCAGCTACTACTTTACTTTTTACGACCATATCATCAATATAAACTTCAATACTTCTGCCCAGCTGCGGCTCAAACATTTTTGTCATCATGCGTTGGTAAGTGGATCCAGCATTTTTCAAGCTGAAAGGCATTACTTTGTAATGGTAGTTCCCAATCGGAGTCACGAAAGCAGTTTTCTCCTGATCATCAACGGCCAGCGGTATTTGGTGATATCCCTGAAAGGCATCCAAGAAACTCATTCTAGGGTGGCCCACGGTTGCATCCACCAACTGGTCAATCTTGGGCATAGGAAATGGGTCCTTAGGGCAGGCCTTATTAAGATCTGTAAAATCAACGCAGACTCGCCATTTCCCTGTTTTCTTCTTTACTACCACCGTATTGGCCAGCCATTGGGGATAAAAGACTTCTTTAATAGCCCCAGCCTGTTTCAGCTTGGCGACTTCACTTCTGACTGCTTCGGCATGCTCTTTCGATGGTCGCCGAGGGATTTGTCTCCTAGGGGGTATGGCAGGGTTCACGTTGAGCCGGTGACAGATGAAACTTGGGTCTACTCCTGGGGCCTCATACGGATCCCATGCAAAGACGTCCACATTTGCTCGGAGGAACTCCAGCAAATTGGTTTTCTCTTGCAGAGGCAGCTTAGCCCCAACCCGGAAGAATTTTTCTGGATCGTCAGAGACGATCACCTTTTCCAGATCTTCACATTCCACCCCGTTGGTTAGTATGTCTACACCTGACGATGGGGGCTTTAATTGCTATGACTCATTATCGGCTGTAGCCGAGGTTTCTGCCTCCGGCCGATGCTGAATGGCCGCTACTTGGCATTGCCGAGCGGCCGCTTGGTTCCCTACTATCTCCAGCACTCGGTCTCCGGATGGGTACTTCACCTTCTGATGTAGGGTAGATGAAACCGCTTTAAGTGTGTGAAGCCAGGGTCTGCCCAAGATGGCCGTGTATGGAGAATAAACATCTACGACAATAAAATCCACCTCCACCACCTCCGTGCCTGACTGTACGGGCAACCTAATTAGCCCCATAGGAATGACCAACCTTCCCTCAAAACTGACTAGGGGGGAATTATAAGTTGTTAAGTCCCCCTGTTTCAAACCTAGCCCCTTGTACAAATCCGGATACATCACATCCGCTGCGCTCCCCTGATCGACCATCACTCTTCGTACATCGTACCCACTAATCCTCAGCGTGACCACCAAGGCATCCTCATGGGGTTGTATAGTCCCCACCAAATCTTCATCTGAAAAACCTAAAATCAAAGGGACACGCCTCTTGGCCCTCTTCGGTGCTTGAGAACGATCCTCGGCAGGGAATCGGGACACCGACGACACTCTTGTGGGGCAAGAACCGGTCCTTCCCGGGGCCGCAAAGATGACATTGATCGTTCCCCGGGGGAGCCTTGATGAAGCATCCCCACGCACCTCAGAACCTGCCTGGCTTGCCCTTCCACTGGAATGGTGCAAGAGTTGCTTTAATTTCCCTTCTCGGACCAACTGCTCCAAATGGTCCCATAAATTCCTACAGTTGTCTGTCGTGTGGCCGTGGTCTTGATGGTAATGGCAATATAAACTCGGGTTGCGCCTTGTAGGCTCTCCCGCCATCCTGTTCGGCCATTTGAAAAATGGCTCATCCTTTATCTTTTCCAAGACCTGCTGAACAGGCTCCCGAAACACTGCATTAACGACCTGGGTGTCCGCCGAGGCTGACTGTCCAGCGAAGTCCCTCCTCGTTCGATTATTATTATAACGATCAGACCTGAAATCCCTTCTCTCCTGGGGGATCACTTTGGCCTTTCCCTTCCCCTGAAGCTGATCCTCCTCTATTCTTTTGTACTTCTCTATCCTGTCCATGAGCTGGCGCACACTGGTGACGGGTTTGCCCGTCAAAGATTTCCTCAAGTCGTGTTCAGCTGGGAGGCCGGCTTTGAAAGTGGTTATAGCCACAGCGTCGTTCTTCCCTCCTATCTCGTTAAACATTTCCCAGTACCTATCTGAATAGCTCTTGAGAGTCTCACCCTCTCGCATAGACAAGGTCAACAAGGAACCCAGAGGCAAGGGAGTTCGGCTGCATGTGATAAAGCGGGCGCCAAAAGCCTGGGTCAGTGCCTTGAAGGATCCAACGGAATTGGCCTTTAAGCCATTGAACCACCTCATCGCCGTTGGGCCCAGACTCGATGGAAAAATCTTGCACATCAAAGCATCGTCCCTGGAATGGATAGCCATCTTCTGGCTGTAATAACTCACATGCTCCACCGGATCCGAGTGGCCATCGTACAGAGAGAACGTAGGTTGATTAAACCGCCGAGGATGGGTAGCGTCATCTATGCTTTTCGTAAATGGTGATTTGGAAATTTGGCTCAATGCTTTGTTCATCGCGTCGTTTCCCAAGCCCCTGCTAGCGGGACTTTTACGCCTACGCCTACGATGACGCTCCTCTTCGTAGGAGAAAGTCTCGCTCCGCGGAGTCCCAGATCTCCGCCTGTAACTAGTTCCATCCGACTCCCCGGATGAGGGTTCGGAGCAAGGTGGCGAACGCTCCCGTCGTGCATGGCGTAACTCTCTCTTCAAGTTCGCAATCTCACGTTGCAGATCCCCCTCATGCTTCGCGTGGGAAACGTGACTCTTCCCGTGTGTGCGGGTTCTCGTAGTACGAGCAGTATGTATGCTCCCCTCATGGATTTCCCTCCGTTCGGGACTTCTTCGAGGACCACCATGCTGAGAGCCCCTCGACTCCGCCTGATGCGGGCTGATATCACCCTGATGCAGCCCCGCCGCGGGGTGAGGCAGTTCCACTCCTTCCATTGAAAACGCTGTATTAGAGGTTATAGAGGCTAACACAAGCTCTTCCCACAGACGGCGCCAATTGTAAGGACACGATTTCGTAACGAACCTAAACAGTATTGGGCTCGCACGTAAAAGGCCCAGACAATATGATTTGTAGAGCGTGGGTGTAAAGAACTAGGTTAACTCTGATAAAAGTCACTCTTAAGAACGCTAGAGGTTTCCAGTTACTAATCTTCCTCTCTTCTTTTCTCCTCTTTCCTCCTGTTTTCTCTTGTTTTCTCTTGTTTTCTCTTGTTTTTCTGTCCCGATCCTCCTCTTCATGTTCCTCTTTTTGTTTATATACTCTCCTTTGCGCTCCATCCTTACCGCACACGTGTAGGTTGGGTCTGGAGGATTTCTTTCTGTCCCATCTGGTATCTCCTGGAACTTCCTAAGGGCAGCTGTAAGGCTGCTTCCTTACTGTTCAGGTATCACCTCCACATTAATGCGGCCAGAGAGTTGGTTGAGAGGTCATTAATGCGGAGGTAGCTGTAGTTTCAGATATTTGTTGGCCTTATCTCTTTCATCCTTAGTCGGATATTCTACCCTCTGAGATGACCGAATTCCGATATCTGTTCGCAGCGAGTCCACGTCCTGACCATCCTCGGACACGATCGTTCTCGGACGCGTTCTGCCGAGGACCATAATGTCCTCGGACGGGCATACGGCCTCGGACGGGTCGCTGGCCCAATAATTCTGAACCAATTCTGAATCCTATGGGCCTATTAATCGAACGACCCCCACATATTGTTACTAGGATTTGAACTCTAATGCTAACTCATTAAATGAGACAAATTCATTAAATTAAATGAGTATTTTCATTAATTTTTAAAAATTAGAAACTGAAAACAGCTTTTTGCATGTTTTCAGTTTCTTTCACAAATTGAGTTTTGAGAAAGTTCTTGTTTTCTGTCCATTTTGAATTGCCAAATAAGTTTTTTAGTCTCAAAAATATAAAATGGTTTTTAGAAACAAAAAATAAGAGGAAAAAACAGTTATTAAACATACCCTTAATTCCTTATTTTACATACTTGACATTGTCATATAATGTGCTTCATCACGTGTCTCACTCTACAAGAATATTAAAATCACTAAGATAGTCCGCTATATGTGAAAGTCTATTATTGACATTTCAAAATTTTTTTTTTTTTTTTTGATAGATAATAAGAGTTTTATTGATGAAAAAGAACAAATTGTAAACTCACTGCCATTACTACAATTGAATAGACACCATATTTGAGATCAACTTGCAATTTATCATTTTATTTAATTTATTCGTCAAACTAATACTATAGTGTGCATCATCATGTTCCTCACTTTAACACTGCCATACAATATATTTACAAGTAATAGATTAAAATGGAAGTTCAATAAAGGATCAAAATCAGATTCTAATTGTACTTTAATTTTGTATCAAATATCATTCTAATTAAAATTTACATGCACTCTAATTTCGTACCAAGTGTCCCCTCCAATATAAATCTACTTTAAGTCTATTTAATACTAATTCGAGCACATTTTAAATTATTTCCAACTTATTTAAAATTCAATTTGAAACTATTTCCAACCAATTTGAAATTGCAACCTCAATTTGGTCATTCATAAGGTTTTTCATGTATTTCAATCATTTTAGAGATTTTTTAGGGTATTTTGGAAATTGTACAGGTTTTAATAGTATTTTGGTGGATTTGAGCATATTTCAATCATCCTAGAGGTTTTTAAGGGTATTTTGGTCATATAAGAGTTTTTAGTTGTATTTTGGTCATTTTGAAAGTTTATGGTATATTTCAATCATATTAAAGGTTTCAGGGTCTTTTAGAAGTTTCAAGAATATTTTGAACCTTTTAAAGGTTTTGGGTATATTTCCATCATTATATATGTTTTTGCAAGTATTTTTGTTATTTTAAAGGTTTCAATGACATTTTGGTCAATTTGAAGATTTTAGGTGTATTTTCTATACTACTATTTAAGAAGTTTCCTTTATTTGGACCAGATTTTTTTTTTTTTTTTTTGTGTTCCAAAACACCCTCGCATCCAACGTTTAATAAGTGAAAACTGTTGAGGACAAAGCAGTAAAAATATGTCCATTAACTACCCCTAAAAAAATGTCTCATTAAACTATCTAAAATACCCTCGCATCCAACATTTAATAACCGAAAACAATTGAGGATATAACAGTAAAAATACGTCCATTAATTCCCCCTAACAAAATGCCTCATAAATCTGTTGTAGTCTCCCATCAGTTTACAAATTGAAATTTAAACCTTCAGTCTTCTACTCATTCACAATTCCAAATTTCCTGTTAACTGAACTTTCATACATTGGCGGTGAGGGATGGATGGAGGCCAGAGCTATTCCTCACAGTGGTGATGAACTGGCTATGGGGATTGGTTTATAATTTTGTTGCTGAGCCTCAGAGATGGACGTGGATCAATTGAGGGAACACAGTTCAATGGTAATCCATATTTTCATTCTTTGTTTCTAAAGAGTTCTAGTTCCCTCTCTTATTCCATCGGCATAAACTAGGTTTTTTTTTTTTTTTTTTTATCAATAATTTATGTACCAATATGGGGTTTAACGACATATATGGTGATTTTTTTTTGATAAGTAATGACATATATGGTGATTTTATAATTGCTATGTATAAGATTTGGAACTCATGTAACATGTAAGTTGTTTAATATTCCGTCTTTTGAGAGAAATATGATGGCCACAATTTCTATGATCACTCGATATAGTCTTTTACCCTCTCTTTTCTAAGCTTTCGTTACTTTTCAAAGATTCAATTTTTTTAGTTCTTCACTGGCCCTTTTTTTTAGTACTTCGATATATTCACTTAGATAGAGTGTTAGTTTAATTGTTTTCAGAATTATATTTTCCTTTATTTTGATTTTTTTTTTAAGCTGGTATTTTATTCATTTTATGGTTCCCATTCTTTTGATTGAAGGTATTTCATTTGAAAGTTGTTGATTAGATTTAATAAGAAGGCAAAAGAACTTTACCCTTGCTGCCCATCAACGATTGTACTATTTAATTATTTAGCACTGGAAATTGCCTTATTGATTACTAGCCTCTAAAAGATTAATAATCTGTATCTATTTACTACATTTTCCATTCACAAAATACCTAGAAGTATGATAAAAAAAATTATTTCAATCACAAACCCATAACACTCATCACACCTCTAGATATTTTGTGATTAAAAAATATAGTAATCCTAAATTATAATGGATGCAAATTATTAATTTTTATTTAAAAAAATTGAATAGCCTTTGAGAGTGCGTATAAATAATTTTTTTATTTAAAATAATTGAAGAGTCATTGCAAATTTGGTATTTCATCCCCTAACCCATTTTAAATAAGTGGGCTGGATTGTGTGTGGGTAATAAATAATTTTTGGTAATAAATAATTTTTTTAAAAGTCATCAATTTGGTATTTAAGCTCCTAACCCATTTATGACATTCTTGAACACACCCATATGCCACCCCTTTGCCACCCCTGCATTTGAGCTTCTTTATAATGTTAGAGCAATTGTGTGTTTGGTTGAAAAGAGACTAGAAAAGAAGGAGAAGAAAAAGATGATGACTTGGAAGAAGAGGAGCAACGACGATACAAGGAAGAGCAAACAGGTTACGTTTGAATTAGGCTACATCGGTTTCGGCATATACCTGAATTTTCAACCAAAAAAAAAAAAAAAAAATTAAAAATGAAACAAAATTGTCATGTTTCATCTTCTAATTATAAAAAATAAAAAAAAAATTGGTAGCCTCTTTTTAGTGATTAAAAATTGTATATATAAAAAGAAAAAAATACCTAAAATCATGTCATTTTAGGGGCTTTTTGGATACCGCTTATTACTGAAAACTGAAAACACTGTAGCAAAATAAATTTTAAATGTGTGAATAGTACTGTGGGACCCAATTTTAATGAAAATTTTGCTAAATTTTGTATTTGTGGGTCCTATGAATAACGCCATGGAACCCACTATTTTTTAACAAAACACAGGAACGCACATTAAACGCGCATTCCAAACGTACACTTAGTTGGAAATTGACAAAATACAAACTTTGAACACCAAAATGATAATTGATCACCGAATCCTAGAGGACGTAGAATGAATTTTTATGCTTTTATTATTTTGTCTCAATCTCTTTTTTAGAAACAATCTAACTGTTAAACACACACACGAGTTAAGTTCAACTTACACTTAGTGTAATTCTAAGTAATGTTACATTACCCAATAACTTATTATAGAATTTATATTTTGAAATTCCACTATTAAATTACATGTTCTATATGTTTTTAACATTCATGCCAATTTTCATGTCAATTGGATATTATTTGCCATTCATCTATAAATTCATCTTTTATACATTATTTTAAATTACAAAAACTTGAATTTAAACAATTGATTGATGACATGACAATTAATCTTTGATCACTTTGAAATTTTGTAAGTATAGAAAATATATGAAGATAATGTAATCTAATAGTGAATTTGTCAAAATTTGCATCCAATAATAAAATATTGAGTGGTGTAATACTGTTTAAAATTATACCAGGCATAACTTGAATCCAACTCCACACACATAATTACATTCTCTCACCAAATCTATTATTAAAATATCTTCCTTGTGTGTGTGCGTGCGTGTGTGTAAAATACTAATATCTTCATCATATACTAATAATAATACTAATATAATAAAAGTTGGATTTAGAAACCGTGGTTATGCCAAGTAGCTAATTTCACTAATTAGTAAATTAATTTAGTATTATTTGTTAGGATATATTTCCTCAAATTAAGGGATAATATTTAACAACTATTTAATTTAGATAAAACTTTATCATTTAAATTTAAATTTCAACAAATTTAAATTCTATTCAAATTAAAAGTCAATTATAAAAAATTCTAAACTTAAATCCCAAACAACAACATATGTTTTCTTTTCTTTTTTTTAAAACCCTGACTTCTACTCCAACTAAAATTTTATTATCAATATTTTAAAAACAACTATTTAGTAAATTAATTCTATACATTTAAATTTCAACAAATTTAAATTCTATTCAAACTAAAAGTCTATTATCAAAAAATTTTAAACTTAAATATTTAAACAGATTTAAATCATATTCAAACTAAAAGTTTATTATAAAAAATTATAAACTTAAATTTCAAACAACAACCCATGTTTTCTTTCTAAAAAAAAAAAAAACCCAACATTTTGACTTCTCCAACTAAAGCTCAATTATCAATATTTTAAAAATAATTAATTATTAAATTAATTTTATATTATTTGTTATGATATATTCCCTCAAATTAAGGGATAACATTTAACAATTGTTTAATTTAAATAAAACTAAAAGTCTATTATCAAACTTTTCTAAACCTAAATTAAATCCTACACAACTCACTTTTTTTTTTTTTCACTTTTTTCCCCAAGATGCAACTTACGCTTATGTTTTAATCTAATAAATTCATGGAAATTTGCATGTAGGATATTATACCAGAGGAAAATTACTATAAATAAGTTTTTAATTTTTTTTTATATTCTCAAATTTTGAACTCTTTTGCGTACATTTTGATTTTAGGTTTTGGTTATTGTATTTAATTTGTGAGTGCGTTGAAATTTTTAATTAGACAATCACTAGGAAAATTTGGTATTGAAGAACTATTTTATTTATTATTGTTTGTGCTGAATAGGGCATACATTAAACATAACCCAAAAAGAAATAAACAAACTCATACCGCACCGCATGTTAAGAAACTAACACAAATTACGAAGATAATTTTAAAATATGAAAATAGATAAATATGGATAAAGTCTAAACTCTAAATTCTAAAAAATTAGAACTTAAACTAATTTTTATTAAAATTACTTACTTATTTTATAAGCAAGATTTTCACAATACTTTCACAACAAATTATAAATGGTAAGTTGTTATTGATTTAAATTCAACCCACCACTGAAATTACTTTTTTGTTCACCAGTAACAACCTATTATTTAAGATTTGTTGTGAAAGTGTCGTTAAAATGTTTTGGACATAGCATTTCTCAAAGCTAAAATGACTATAAATTCTACTGTAAAATGCTCACAAACTAATGTGACAAGAATGCATAACACTTAAGCAATATAATACATAAATGTTTGAATTAATTTTTTTTATGATTGATAACACGCCAATTTGTAAAATTTATAGTATTCATAGCATTACTCCACAAGAAAAGTGTTGTGAATAGTAAATTGAAAACAATGATTGAGAAAAAAAGGAACAATAAAATGGGTGAAGACGTAAATGGTGAGATAAAACTAATAAGAATAGTAAATTTGGTGAAAAAGTGAGATGATTTGGTATATGGGAGAAGATTTTTTTCCTACTTTCTTGGTGTTAAGGGTTTGTACATGTATTAAAGTGGGAGTCTTTTTTTTTTTTTTTTTTTGTCAAGATAAAGTATCAAAGAATAGTTCAAAATATACCACTACAACAAAATGTAAGGAAAATTTTTTCATCACAAAAAATACCATATAGTAATGAAATTTATATTTCGTCACTAAATATAAAAAAAAAATAGTAACCTTTAGTGACGAAATCTATAGGGTATGCTAAATTTAGGGCACCAAACAAAAATGATAGGCAGGAAACAAATGGAAACAAAAGGCATACCTATTTCAAGGATTTTTTTCAAGGAACGAGGGGAGGCAATTGCCCCCCCACCCGTCCCTACCCCCGTGACTCCGCCCCTGTATACATATATATTTATATATACACACACTAGTATACATATATATTTATATATACACACACTAGTATTATAGACACACACGTGTGTGTCTGTGATTTTAATTAATTTGTATAATATTAGAGCATGATAGGATGGTGGACCTGGCTAGGCTGCTAATAAAAGGCCCAAATGCATGCTACCCAAAGCATTTATTCTAGGCATCGCCCAAGTAAGGGAACTGTCTGCCACCCATTAGGACTGCATCTTGTATTACTTTTCCTTCTTCTTCTTCTTTTTTTCTTTTTTTTTTTTTATTCCTAAGGTTTTTAAAACTTTATATTTTATAAGTACAAGGGGGAGAAAGAGAGGTAGGATATGAACCACATACATAAAACATCACAAAAAATACTATTACTGATGAACAATCACTTAAATTCCGTTCTTTTAAACTTAATTTTGTTGTGATACAACTACGTACAAACTCGTTTTTAGAAGAAGGTAAGCTAGAGTAATTCAAAACACCAAGTTATGATGCAATAATTAATTCAAATCAAGTGGTAATTCTCTATCCATACAAGTATATAATTTAGATAAGAATAAAGAATGAAAAATCCATAAATAAATAATAGAAAGAAAAAGTCAGAAACATCGGATTTTTATATAGGATATAGCTTCATGGTTTTGTAAGTTAAGAAACCATTGGGATTTGTAACTACAGAAACCATTGAGATTTGTAACTATATCAGCCAAATTACTCAAATTAGATCAATCCCCTTAATTAGTAAGAAAAATTTTAAAATTCATAAATAATAAAATTAAAAAAAAAAAAAAAAAGGAGAGAAAAGGGAGAATAAGAAGTTAAGAACTAAGAAAGACACTTTATTACTAAGGAGAAAGTCTTTACCTCTCTCCTATACTTATAGGAGGTTATAACAATTTTCTTTATTGCAGATTTTTGTAGTTGTTTAATTTGTATGGTAATACCCAATTTTTAAAAATAAAATAAAGTAAATTACATTTTCCTTTAGAAAAGATTTCCATTTTTACACCCTAAAATTACATTAATTTTACCCTTTTTAAAAAATTCCATTCAATTCTTCACCTCCTCAACCAAGCCTTGAATCTGTAAATTAAAAGTCCCAAAAAAAAAAAGAGTCAAAACCTAAGAATATTAATTTAATTATATATTACGTATCCAAAAATCAGTAGCCCCAAACAAGGAATTACACCCCACCAACTTGAAAATAGTATCCAATAACCTTAAATACAATCCAACGCGTCAAAATCTCATTGCCTGCCAAGATGGGAACAAAATAAACGCCACATAATATTTCAATACCGACTGCATGCCCTCTTCGTGTCTTTCAAAAAACGGCTCTGTCTCTCTTTTTAGTTATTACTTATCCCCATACTACAAAAAACGCTCTCTCATTAAATACATATATTATCTCTCTCTCTCTCTCTCTCTCTCTCTATTTGTTTGGTTCTTTCTTTGTATCTGTTTTTGTATTGAGAATTTTGTGTGTCTATCTAGCTAGAGGAAATTAAGAGAGAGAGAGAGAGATCATCATGGGTAGGAAGAGAAGTTCACCTATGAATGTGTTGTCTGAATGGGTGAAGAAACAATCTATGAGGATGAAGATCTGTCTTGGTGCAATGGTTGCACTTTTAGCTTTGGTGGCTTTGAAGCTTACCATCCATGATCACAACCACTTCTTCATTGGCTCAGAAATCATCCATGCTTTGGGGATCTTCGTCTTGATTTACAAACTCAAAACCAAAAAGACTTGTTCTGGTACATGCATCTATGTTTATATACCTGCACTGCATGTCTCTTCCTAATCTAAATTATATCTCTCATCTTTATTTTTATTTTGTTTAGGAAACCCAGAAGATGTTTTTGTTGATTTGTTTTGTCTGGTATGTTGAATTATCATTTTTTTTTATTTACTTCTTTTTAGAAAAAAATTATCTTTTTAATTTGTCAACATATTTTTTTAGATTCTATGTCGTTTGGTAGAATCTCATAAAGTCCATAAATTTTCAATTGTTAAATTTGACTATTTAAATTTTAGATCCTATTCAAATAGATTTTGTATTTTTTGGGCAAACAAATTATCCTTTTTAGTCTGTTCCATGACCTTTTCAGTTCTTACTTTGACCCAGGTCAATTCTTACATTTTGATCCATAGAGTTTGGAGTAAAATAACATCATTAGGTGTACTTTTAATGGAATCCTAACAATTTCACTTTTAATCCAATCCAAACCTTGGAAGGTCAAATGTAACATCTATACTATTATTTAAGGGTTTCCCTTGTTTAGATTGAACATTTTTTTGGCTCCAAAATATCTCCACAATCTACATTTAAGTAGAAACAAAATTGAAAAGACTAAACTATAACTGGTAAAAATACATCTTTAACTTCCATGTATTGCCTACAAAATAGGAACATTTTTCTGTTGGTTTTTTCAAAATTCAATCTGAACTACAAGTTGAAGTTGTCATTCACCGGGTTTTTTTTTTTTTTTTTTTTTTTTTTTTTTTTTTTTTTTGTGGTTGTCAGGTTTGACTAATTATTTTACAGTTTTTTTTAAAATATAGTAATTCCAAATTATAATTAATGTAAATTATTAATTTTTACCTAAAAAAATAGAAAATACTTTGAACACGCACTCATGCACGTGCTTAGAGGCTAGTATCAATTAAAAGTATGTGGACTAAATTGTGATATGACCAAAATTGTAAAAGGTAAATTATAATTTTCCATTTTATTTTTCTTTCCCAAAAAAAAAAAAAAGTTGATTTTCTTTATGTTTTATTGACTAAACATCATGTCTACAGAGGGCATGCATATCTGGGATTTAAGTTTGTATCAATGATCATTCCTTTTTAAGATTTCAAAGGGAGAAATAAAAGAGTGATGATCCATGAAAATTAGCTATTAAGGTAAGTAGCACAGCTAGGATCAGTCCTTTTTTAGTTTTCTAAGGGGGAAATAAAAGAGTGATTATCCATGAAAATCAGCTATTAAGGTAAGTAGCACAGCTAGGATTTTAATTTAGGGGAAAAGATTAAAAGATAATTTAAAATTTTATTAATTTAGAACTTATCAAAAAGAAAAATATAATTAACAGAAAAATATAAACTAATATAATTAACAAAAATAACTAACAATGAAACGAAACAAAATTTTGTTATTATACAACATATTATGCGGATGCAATTTGTAATTTGTGATAACTCGGTGGTAATAACATCTTTTGTGGTACTACAAGTTTCTAGTTCAAACCATCTCAACCCCCCCCCCCCCCCCCCAAATCCCCCTACCTATATAAAAAAATGGATGTGTGTATAGCTTACCGATTCAAGAAAAACAATATTTTATAATGCGACATTGCATATGGTTATGAGAATTTGGGATGTGGAATTAGAACTTGAGGTCCCTATTTCAATTTATTATTTTCTTCCTTTATACACCAAAATCAACCCAAACTTCTTCTTTTTTCCATAACCTGTTTAGCACATATTGGGGGCCTGTTTGGTCGTGCCTTGGAACTTACTATTTAAGCAGTTTTATGGAATAATAAGAAATTTTGTAAATGGCTCATGTTTGTGGTATTATATATTGAAAACATGCTACCATATGCTATTCTGCTAATTTCGGAGAATAGAAAGCTTGAATGATAGGAAAACAAAAAGCTTCAATGAAATTTTTTTCTAAAATAGTGAGTGCAAATTATTTCATATTATGTTCTTGTTTTTTCCTTTTTTGCCATGTGACTCTTAACAACAACATAAAAATTGTTTTAATGAGAGAAAGGATTCTCTTTCCATTGCATTTCTCGAAGTCATGTAAGGTTTCAAATGTGACAAGCACGAAACTTTTTATGTGTTGAGTTCAACCTATTAAGTTTGAGTAACCTATTAGAGTATCAATTCCATTTGATTGGAAGAAGAAGGATAGGAAGGAAGCTCCAATTGGAGCATACATTATACAGTGTATTGGTAGTTTCAATAATCATGTTTTGTTGCCTTGTTCAGGCCTCTCATTAAAGACTCAAGAACTTACAGCTCTGTTCCTAGCTGTAAGATTGTTCTGTAGTACCATTATGGAGGGTGACATTCACACAGTTTTAGATTTAACCACCCTAGTGTCAACATTATGGGTTATATACATGATTCGGTTCAAGTTGAAGTCAACCTACATCAAGGAGCTTGACAACTTGCCCTTATATTATGTGGTAACAACATCTCAGCTTGTCTTGTTCTTTATATTGTAGATTTAAACATTTATTCTATATTCATTCCTTTGAATTTTTCATGATTTACATTCCTTATCCTTGCTATAATAAGTATTTTTTAGAGGAGATAAGCAAAGAAAAAACAATTAGAATCACATAATTGCCTTTCTGCTTTTGATTTAGTATCAAGATTATTAAACATACTGCTAGGAAATTATCTTATGTGGTAAACAATAATTCCTGATTCATTTGTTTCTCCTTAACTATTGCAATGAAAGTATAGCCAAGGAGACTACATTTATAAAAGCATCAGGCTACTTGTTTGGAATGTCTACATTGTGCAATCTATTGTATTTTACATGTTTGACCTTTTGTTGAATGCTCATCTGTTTAGCTAAATGTAATTAGCCACTATAAAATATTACCTAACAGTTGAAATTAGTATGTGTTTAGAATTCTATCAAGGATCTAGTATTTTTCATGATTTACATTCCTTATCCTTGCTATAATAAGTATTTTTTAGAGGAGATAAGCAAAGAAAAAACAATTAGAATCACAGAATTGCCTTTTTGCTTTTGATTTAGTATCAAGATTATTAAACATACTGCTAGGAAATTACCTTATGTGGTAAACAATAATTCCTTATTCATTTGTTTCTCCTTAACTATTGCAATGAAAGTAAAGCCAAGGAGACTGCATTAATAAGAGCATCAAACTACTTGTTTGGAGTGTCTACATTGTGCAATCTATCATATTTTACATGTTTGACCTTTTGTTGAATGCTCATCTTTTTAGCTAAACGTAATTAGCCACTGTAACATATTACTTAACAATTGAAATTAGAATGTGTTTAGAATTCTATCAAGGAATTAGTATGGGATGGTATATTAAAAATTGTTTTTCCTTAGCTCTTTTTTTTTTTTTTTTGTATTGCTCCTTTGTATATGTTGAAAGGATGTATGTTGTACCATCGTATGGAACAACATAAGCATTGATGTCAAGTTATTTAGCCATTCTTTCAAAATGTCTTATTAATCTTTTGCATGTTTTATTGATATATTGCATTGAACACTCATAATGACTATCATTTAATCTTAGATATTCAAAAAAAAAAAAAAAAAAAAATCAGATAGTTGTTCTTTAAGCATGTATAAAGAAAGATGAATTTAGAATGTTCTACTCATTATTCTATGACAGGTGGTGCCTTGTGCTATCCTTGCCATACCTATCCACCCTTTTACACCTCATTTTCTCATCACTCGAATCTTTTGGGCATTTGGTTTGTATTTGGAAGCCGTTTCAGTGCTGCCTCAACTTCGTCTGATGCAAAATGCAAAGGTCTTGGCTTCGTTCCTCTCTTTACAATACACTCAATTGTTTATGGATTTCTAAGAATTACTACTAATTGTTCCATTCTGGCATATTTTTTCAGATGATTGAACCATTTACAGCCCATTATGTGTTTGCACTGGGAGTTTCAAGATTTTTGGCATGTGCTCATTGGATAATTAAGGTGAGACCTTGTAGGATCACATCAAGTGTTAGTAGTGTATGTTTTGCATGAGCAACTAAATATTCCTTAATTTCACTAATAAAATTCTTACTTTATTCGAGTTTTGAAAAGTATTTAGGGGGAAGAACATTATTGCCTGGACAAGCTAAATGACATCTTTACTAATATTGTTCCAATAAAAGAAATATAGAGAACAAATCATATTTAAAAACAAACTATATCCTCATGGCTTTGTGAATCTAATCTGGGTATTTGTCCTCCCTAATATCAAAGTTTTATAAAACAAAGACACTTCATTTGTTTACAATTGGAAAGTTCATAAAATTGTTTGATTTAGAGTTCAACTTTACTGATACAATGTTTTATAGTCATATAGTATTTGCAAGTATATAGCTTCTTTTACTTCAGAGGGCAATCTTATTGTTGGCATTGGATTCTCTACTTATTTTGCAATATATACACTATCAAAAGTTGGTTTTGAACAAACTACTCCATTCTATATTTCCGTAAGGTTTCAACATTTGTTATGCTTGAGGACCCCATATTAGAATTTTTTTTATTTAACCCAAGCGTTTGTTCTGGTGGTTCCAATGTCTCATGAGATCTACAAGGTCTTGATTTAGAAATCCTAGCCTACATCTTAGGTTCACTCCCAAGGGATTCCTTTCTATAATTACGTGGTGTGTGTAGGATAGGGAGACTACACCCACCCAGGGTAATAGTCAAATACTTAGAGGCTCTGAATACCCACGTTAGCAACAAAAAAAAAGTACATATATTGTTAATTTATCTTTAAGCTATCCTCCACCTCACTTGGATTAAAGTTTAACTTCCAAGCACTAACTCATGTGATGCTCTCCTTGGGTATGTGAATGTATATCTCAACACTTATTTATTAATCTTACTTCTCCCCCTATGAGTCTATGACTGCCCTAACTTGACTGAAAAAGAGCATCCTTGTGCTAATTGGTTCCAGAAATTTGCACCATGTCACTAAGAGCATTGTTACTCAATTGATT
This sequence comes from Quercus engelmannii, assembly GCA_029955605.1. Lineage (NCBI taxonomy): Eukaryota > Viridiplantae > Streptophyta > Magnoliopsida > Fagales > Fagaceae > Quercus > Quercus engelmannii. Next base: position 50,032,887 of record JARPSG010000010.1, read on the forward strand.
TGTACCTCTTAAAGTTTCCAAGGTTTAGACCCCCCTCTCAATTTTAATTATTGAATTATCAAAAAAAAAAATTCAGTAACAGGAATTTGCACCATGTCAAAATTCAGGCCAGTTAGCGTTCAAAACAAAAACATATTATCTTATTAGTTATGAATTAAGCCGTCGGAAACATCAAGGTAATTAAAATCAATTCACAACACTTCAATCTAGTCTGTGACATTAGGCCTATATCATCATCCTTAGAATAACAAGAAATGGGACTATCTATGCTTATCTAAAGTTATTAGTGACATGAGCATTGATTAATTTCTCATTTTTTTTGCTTCATTCATTAGTCTATGCAAAGTCCTATGTGCTGTGGATCACAACACAGAGAAAGATAAAGCAAAAATTTTGTAAAATTCACCACCTATATCATTATGTTGTGCCTTAAAATTGTGGTAACAAATGCAACATTTTTGCCATTCGCAAGCAGATTTATGAGACCCGTGGGAGGTATTTGTATTTGATTGGTAGCGGCTACATCTGGTTCTCGGCTGCTTTCCTCTCAGAAATAGTCCAAACATTCATCTTGGCTGACTTTTGTTACTATTACATCAAGAGGTAAGTCCCCTTCCATATGTAATTTTTGTTATCAACCTGTGTTGCCCTCCGACATATATCTAATTATGTCCCATTGTCTATGCCCCTCCTATCTTTCAATTTGCAGTTTCATTCAAGGCCAACTTATAATGAGGATGCCAGTTTAGAAATCAGTCTTGGAGATTGTAACAACGTACATTTGGTTACCTACATTGGCTTCTATTCAAGCACACATTGAAATGAAAGTGAATGTTCAAAATTTTGACCCTTACTATCTTTGTCTTTCCCTGTTTTTTTCTTTCTCATGCTATAAAATTTACAAAGATTAGGGTTACATTTTATAAGGCTTTGATTCTTATATCTTAATGAGTTGACCATGCATCATATTCCCTTACCCGCTTCTTTCTTTCATTCATTCTATCTTTCTTCTTTTTTTGTGTGCATCATGAGCCCTCATTTTAAGGAGTTCACAAATTTCATCATTTAGAATCTTTATGTGATGTTAAGTTACAATCAAAATGGCTAAAAAAAGTTGTTTCATAAAAGTTCTTCATGCATTTTGTTTTTTGTATCAGCTTTTTTTTTTTTTTTAATTGAACAAAACTAGTTTTTTTCTTAAAAATAAGCTAACTTTTATCTTTTTGTCACACATTTTGCATTTAAGTTTTCAAAAATTATATCTTTTGTCTCATATTTAGCAAATAAATTACCAAAAAGCATGGGGATACAAACAGACAACAGCTTTTTGGTTTAGCATTTTGGCGTATTTGTTTATGCATAGCTTTTTTTAAAACCTTTAGGTACAATTACACTTCAAAAAAATTTCAACAAACAAGCAAATAAGGAATCATCAAAAAAATTCTTCTCCATGGGCACAAAAGGAGTGAATAAAAGCCTATTATATCTAAGATACAACCTTGGCATGAGATTTTAGTTTACATTTACTGAACTAGTAAAGGTAGCCATCACTTATAAATATAGTTTTTAGTTTTATTTTTGGGCAAAATGCAAAACTGGCCCTCTAAGTTTCTTCAGATTTCATTTCAATCCTCTAATTTTGTTTTTATTCATTTCAGTCCTCTAACTTTCAAGTTTATTCAATTAAGGTTTTTTCATCAACTTTTGCATTTTAGAGGGTCAATTTTGCATTGTAGCCTTTATTTTTTTTATAAATTGTTATAGGAATTTGAACATTGGTTCTCCTAATAAAAAAGAGCAGTCAATCTTACTGAGCTAGGCTCTTGGCATGAATATAGTTATCTTAGATCAAGCTTTCTTTGTGTGACAATCTAAATTTTCATTCAAATACGATTGTAAACCATTTCTAGAAAGAAAGGTAATTAAATTCAAATTAAAATAGGTTGGATCAATTTGCAATTTGTTTAAGCTGATAATAAATTAGTAATGACTTCAGGGATTTGGTTGTCTCAAATCATATCATATTTTGGGGTTAGACTGATTGGGCTAGACTTGATAAAAAACTTTATGCCATTATTTTGGGGTTGGGCTGGACTTTTAACCTATTTTTCTTGCATCAAATTTCTACTCCCATAAAAGAGGTGTGCTCTTCTTCCTTACTAAGAAGAAAAAATTGTCATGACTCAAAATTAAAACAAACAAATTAATTTAAAATTAAAATGGCAGTTTATCATTCTGTATATCTCTCTCTTGACATGCTTTTTGTGATTTATTTTCTTAGCAATTAGAACCCAAAAAAAAAAAAAAAAAGGATCCCTTACTAAGTGGTTAAGCTCACTCACTTCTTGCTCCACATTTCAGATAAGTGCAGTGGACCTTTGTAAGGAACCGAGTTGGTGATTGTTAAGAGTTATATGATTAGAGACTACACAATATTAAAAGAATATGTTATTTTAATCCTTTGCTATGATTTTTGAGATTGTAAACTCGTTACACTCTTTAGATGATTATGTATTTGGAAGCCTTTATTTGTCATGTTCATAGTGTGATGAAATTTTTGTGAGATTTATTGTTTCTAGTATTTGAATGATAGTTTTTCTCAACAAAAAAAAAAAAAGTGATAAGTTACATATTTGGTCCCTAAGCCTTACACTATATGTCAATTAGGTCATTGACTTTTTAAATGTCTCAATTTGGTCCCTAACCTTTTAGTATTGTGGGAGAGTGGTAGTGGTACACTCATGCTTGTGCCAAGCGCTTATAAAGCATGAGTGGGACGCTTCTCTTGCCAATATGGGACTGCACTCAAAGTCTTCCCATGTCGCTTAAGGACAAAATCGTGCGGGCTTGGCTCCCCAAAGCGGACAAACAAGCTTGCGGGTGGTCAGGAACAAAATCCTCCCCCACAAAAAGGCACTTTTGAGGGTCTGTGCCCGTTAAGAGTATTGTACGCTTTGGGGTAGGGTGGGATTGGCTTGGCCATGTCCTGGATCTGCCACCCGCACGGCTTTGTTACCCCAAAGAGGCACGCTGTAGAGGCCTAAGAATCTCATGGAGTAAGGAACAAGCCCAAGCAAAGAAAGGGCCATGTGGCCCAACTAAAAGTGTTGAAATGGAGCAAAGTTTCAGCCCAAAAAGGTCCCCAGCAAAAGGCTTGAAAGTGGGCAACCAGCCCTTGTTCATCCCTAACCAAAGTACAACTAGAGACCCTACAAGAGAACCAAGCCTTTGAGAATGAACTAGGGGCTATCCCATCAATTTTCTGTCACCCTCTACCTGATGTGAACAATGCCAGAGGACTGTCATATCAACTGAAGTCTAAAGGATGATGGAACTCCATCCTCTTCCTCAAGACTATACCTCTAGCGGAAGGGGAACTGAAACCAAATTGTCTAAACCTCAACAAATTGATGCTATAAATGTCAAAAACGTTCAAGACATGATTTATGTGCCAAGCCCATGAATCCTAAAGGAGAAAATTTGGAAACATGTGGTTTAGAGGGCATAAAGGGATCTCCAGCGGAACCCTTTGAAGTGGACTTAAACTTTGACACATGGCTTGGGGTGTTGAATCCTACTTCCTAGGGTCCAAATCTCAGTTACAACACTAGAATTCTTCCTTAATACTTGCCTTAATCCCATTGGTTGAACACAATCTCAGCAATCTTAGCATTTAATGCAAGATTACTCCAAATACTACCTTACCCAAAGAAGCAAAACTGCCCCAAAAGCAAATCTCCAATTTTTAGGCCAAATTCAGGTTATTAATTCAGCTGATTTGCTCCCCTGAATCAGACCTACGTTTTTTTTTGGATGCTTGTTAATTAATGCTTCTCTAGACTCCATTATAAAAGTATAAACACCTCAGCCCACAAGGGGATAGACTCCCTTTGAAATTCCTGATCTATTTGCCATTTTACTGGTGGTTTAGCTCTTTTTAAGCTCACTACTCATCCACTTCAGCCCACACTCATTTAACCTCAGATATTCTTTTCTCTCCTTTACATAATCATAGTCCATAAATGTCCCCCAATTTGTCCCCCAATTAGTCACAGACAACTACCCCCTCTGAAACTCTTGATTTATTTGCCATTTTACTTGTGGTTTAGCTCTTCTTAAGCTCACCACTCATCCCCCTTTAGCCCACTACTCACAAAAGCCTTAACCTCAATGTTAATCTTATCCCACTCACTCAGAACAGCCTATATTACCTTATTCATGCCTTATGCATGCATACTCATCAAAATCTTAGTTTAATACTTGCTGCACTGAGCTATGATCTCTCTCTCCCTTCATTCCATCCTATTTTTCCTCTTGTATTTGTAATTATAAAGCCTTTAATCCTTGTTTAGTATTATTATGATGAAGGCCATAATGTTTTGGAAACAATGGAAGTTTTCCCTTATGTAGACTTAATAATAATAAGGAAAACATACGATTTTTACCATGTAAACACGCTTATTAACCTGAAATAACCCTACTGCTGGAGATAATACCGTATCACTAGAGGATTGATTTCAACTATGATACTGTAAAAAGACTAATAATATAACAAACTAATAACAGTAACGTGTTTATTGTACTTTATTGTTGTCTTCTTGTTAGGGTGCAGCCTCCATCTCTTGCTTGGGTGGGCTTACACGACACCGAAAGCCTTTGGACTTTATTTCAAGGGCCCATCGTCAAGTTTTGGCTTGGCTACCCTATATTCTATTTGGGAACATCAAAAATTTTCCCCTCAATAAAATCCAAATCAAATCATTGTAGAATATGGCTTGAATTAGGAGTTCGACTCCTTGTTGGATTTGGATAAGGAATGAATTTTATTCATTTTGGGTTACTATGGTTTGAAGTTATCAAGCTATTAAGGACAAATTTTTCACACCAAATGGCTTTATTTCATTGGCAACCCGCACCATGTCAACACTATCATGGATTTCGGGAAAATCTCTTCTAAAGCTCAAAAGAGCCCATATTTACACAAAATGGCACCAAAGCCCATGGTTCAAGCTCATAGAACATCATCTCATTTTTTGGCTCATGATTCAAGCTCATGAGTCTCATCAGGGGAATTTTGGGAGTCATGGTTTGGAGGGCCAAGAAGTATGTTCAATAAAACTCCAGTGGTTCAAAGTTGATAAAGTATGTTGCTTGGTATGTCTTCCCCAATTCCCTGAACTCTAACGGGGTAGTGTGCAATAGGTAATATTTGGTAAGCCTCTCATATCACATAACACTTAAAATGATAAAACTCTTCATGCGCTTTACATAAAAATTAATGTTCATCAATGTAATTATAGTATTTCATATCAATTATATTATTATCATTTAAATCAATTCCAAACACATAGCTAAATATATATTAATATCTCATATCTAGCATTAAAATGATCTCCTTACTCTCCAAGATTTGCTTAAAATACAAAAGGACCATAATTACATCTCTAAAACTTCATCAAATATCAACCAACTAGTATATTACTTACCAAAATTATATATGGACTAAGCATATAATTTTCCAAAAAAAGAAGCTTAGCCAAAAAATACCAACAGTAACTCCAATAGAAGCAGAAACAACTTCTGCAGAAGCCGCAATAGCTCTAGCACATTTTGCAATAGCTCCAGCTGTAGTACAAGAAATAGAAGGATCCCTTAAAGATTATCTTACCATCTTTAGCCAAATCATGAATTTAATGCCAAGTATTGTCCTCCGAGCAAAAGATGTCATCATCCAACTGTGACAACTATGATTGATAACTGTAACAGCAACTCCAACACCATTAAAGTCTCTAGCTTTCTTCTTTTGGCTAATAAACAAAATTTCACTAATGAAACCACTTACTTTGTCAAAGATTTTTCCTTATTTACTAAATTTCCCTTCAACTAGTTCTAATCTAGTTACATGCTTGGTTCTATATAAAGAGGACCAAGCCCCACACCAAGAGGGATCCCTCCCTCTCTTATCCTGAATATTCTAAAACTTCATTTACCTTATTGCACATATCTCTAAACTTCTCCATGCCTCTCCATCTCCCTTACAAAGATATTTCTTCTTAGATAACACCATTACATCACACCTATTACACCACCCCATTACATACTATCCATCTCTCCCACACTTCAATACTCTAAAACTTCATCATTTTGCTGCCCAAAAACACATCTCCATCTCATTCTTTATTTCTCATACAAAATCTTCCTTCTTAGAAAGCAACACAACTCATGACATAATAAGAAAAACCATTCCAGCAGCAACTATAATCTAATCTATTTACTATATTTAACATTTATATCATCTATCTCACACTTCCATATATTTTACAAACACATTCCTCACAAAATACCCATACATACTCCTTATATATCTTTAAACTCCTTGTCTCACATAGCATACATACACAAGATCCATATCTAACAAAGTGTCTACATATAATTCTTATACATATTACAAACGCCATATCTCACAATATATATATATATATATATATATATATATATATATACTTCTTATCATCTCCACACATCTTAAAAACATATCAAACACTCTTCTAAGAACACATTACAAAAGCCCTTTCTCATGGAAGACATATGAACATCAATACTAAGGCCCTTCTCTTAAAAGGCACAAAGACTTCATATTAAAGTCATTCTCATTGAAAACATACATTTCTAATACTTAAAGCTATTTTTATGAAAGGCACAAACTTATGAAATTAAAAGTCCTTCTTATGAAAGACAATATCACTTATACTTGACTAAAAACTAAAAAAGCATTACATAAGGAAAATCATTTAAAGTGCATGATTAAAGGGACAAACTTAACCAACCGATGCACATGGTTGGACATGCTCTCTCTCCCTCCAATTGCACCCATTTTTCCTTTTCGAATATAAAGGCTGCTGAAATGTTAAGTCCACTGATGTGATACGGCTGAAGCTACGAAATATGAAGTGCTATTCTACGGCTGGAGCTACAAACTGTGAAGATAAGTCAATCTTTCCCCATCTTTGAAATGACATCATTAAGTATATGTTAATTCATTATTATTTTACCGTTGCATGCAAGTTATCTTAATATCATCTCACTATTTAATGAATATGATCTCACTAATACTTCATTAATAAACATACATATTAATAAATCGATCTACTATCGTTGCACATATATTATTTGGACATAAACCACCATTGAGCACATATTTTTTGGAAATGAACTACCATTGGACATATATTATTTGGACATGGACCATTGCTAGATATACCTTATTATGTTGAACATGAACCATGAATCAAAACTAGACATGGACTATTGGACTTATCCCATTGTTAGACATTTGATACCTAATTAATTATTTTATAATATTGGACATCACTTAATATACATAATAATAACGTATCAACTCACCATTTAATCAAAACTATCATGCTAAGCATATTATTTATTTATTTCAACCATTATTATGATTCTAAGACTTTGGGTTTCATCTATTTTGTAGGCTTAAAAATACACCGGAAGCCATTGGTCTATGCAGCTTAATGTCGAGTTCCGGGTTGAACTCCCTAAAACAAATCCAGACTTAGTAAAGTCACACTTCCAGTAGGAGACACGTGACTACGCGCAAAAACCACCCCCGACACAAGCTTTATTAGAAGTTTTGTCTACCACTTGATTTTGAGTTCTATTTGGAATATGAGTGATTCTCCTTTTGTATGCGGAAAAGAAGTCTAGTCCTTCTTGGATTTGGATATACTAGCCAACTCAAGTCTCCTATATAAGTACAGTGCTAGTACGAAAAATTAGAGAGAAAGAGAAGAGAATGTGTGTGTGTGAGAAAAAGGCTCTCTCTTCGTTTGGTTCTTTGATATTTGCGGGTTACAATTTGGAATAATGAGAGAAGTTTGTTACCGCTTGGTTTTGGTTTTGCGGTTTGGTGATTTGCTCTCTCTTGGTGCATTGCAACTTTTGGATTTGATTTGTGGCTCTCTCTTTGGTTTATGTGTAATTCGTATTTGGTATTTGTGAACCTTTGGCTCTTTGATTCGTATTTGGTTCTTTGGTTTTGTATTTGTGAGAGAGAGTTCTTTGGGTGTATTTAGGATTTGGGTTTGTGGAGTGCCTCTACACCAATTTGTATTATCCCAAATTTGTTGTGGTGAAATTTGTTCATCGTCGCCTGTGGATGTAGGCTATTACTGAAACACATAAATCTTGGTGTTTTGTGTCTATTTTCTTTTGGATTAATTTTCTTCATTCCTATTGTTATCTTGAAGATCTTTCATAAGCCTAAAATATTTTCACAATCAATCTTGGTAATTTGAGCTTTCGCTATTTTACAACAATCATACCATCTATATGGCTTGCAAAAATGAACAATACCCACAAATGCAAAGGCCTTTATCCACTCAAAACATACCCATCTGAAATCACCAAACCCGTCTCATTTAGATTCCCCTTACGCACAGTTCAAAGACAGATAGAGGCTTAGAGCTTCGATCTAAGAGAGAGCGTGTGAGAGTAAGAGAATGGGAGGTTACAAAAGAGGGTTTGGATTGGCAAGCACTGGTGTGATGACGGTGGCAAGCGGTAGAGAATAGTAGTGGTGTTGAAGGAACTTAGAGAGTGAGTTTCGGTCATGCCATCATGGAGGCTGAGCATAGAAGAGAGAGAGTGAGTATGAGTTAGATCAAAGAGACAGAGAGATCGAGAGAGTTAGAGGGAGTGAATTAGAAAATTGTTGATTTTTTTTTGTTTTTTTAATATTAATGCCACATGAAAGCTTATGAGGAAATTGTCGTGGCATAAAAGATAATATATTAATTTTACCGTTAGCCATGTTAGCATTTTCCATCTAGCACTTAACAGTAGAGACTATTTTGACACAATACCAAAAGGTTAGAGACCAAATTGACATATTTAAAAGGTCAATGACCAAATTGACATTTAGTGTAAATGCTAAGAACCAAATATGTAGTTTACCCAAAAAAAAAGTATTTGAATGATAGTTTTGATTATTTATATTATGGGTATTTAATTTTGCAGCTTAGACATGGTAAATGGGATGAATCGGTTCATTGGCTTACAGGACATAAACTAGTCATCTTCTATAAGGAAAAACGTAAAGTATTGAACCATTATATAACCAAAGGGAAAAACATATTTAAGACACTATGCAAATTAGGGGTGTCAATTCGGGCTAACATGCCGAGATAGAAGTATTCGGTTAAATGGCTCAACCCGAACCCGACCCATTTAATAATCGTGTCATGACACTTTAACCTTAACATGACCTATTAAAGAAGCGGTTGACACAACACGACCCACTTGACACTCATAATAAATGGGCCATGTTCGGTTGACAAGAATACAATACGACCCATTTCAACTTGCTTAATATTAAATAGGTTGGGTTGACACATATTCAATCAACTTAACTTGCTTCAAAAAAGAAGAATGTGATTAATATTGTTATGAATTTAATAAACAACAAATTTAATACAAACTCATAGCATCAAAATACATATTAAGCATACAATTTGGAAGTTAATAATAACATTAAATACTTAAAACACATCATCTAAAAGTTCAAAACAACATCAGAGTATTAATAATTATTAAGCCCATAATGTAGTACCATCCATCTAGAAATAAGTTATTTATATCCTAGAAGAAGTGCATATACTTCAACCCAAATTCAAACTAATATACCCACTATCCACCCCACTGAATTGGAACCCCCATCGCCACCCAAATCAACCAACTACCATCGACCATCAAAACCATAACCCAAAATCAACCAACCACCACGGGCCACAATGACCAAACCCCAAAATCAACCCAACCCCAAGACCATTGCAACCCACCAATATTAGCCACCACAACCCATCAAAATCAACCCACAAACAAAAAAAAAAAAAACCACAACAGTAGCCCAAAAAAATTAATAGGAAGAGTGTGAGATCAACAATGTGGTTGAAAAAGAGGCCGAGATGGTGGTGTGTGGCTAAGGAAGAGGGTGAGATTGGTGGTGGTTAAGGAAGAGGCTGAGAGAGAAAGAGAATAAGAGAGAAGAGAGTAGCATACAGAGAGAGAGAGAGAGAGATGTATATGTGGAGGAGAGAGAAAAGTTTAATAAAATAATAAGAAATATTTTTAACATTTTTACCGTACAGTTTCATTAGCATAATTATACCATAGCAAATGCCAAATTTATTTGGCATTTGACACATCTCATGAAGCCTGATTTTTGTGTTTCGTGGATACTTGATGCCAATGTTCTAAAATAAATGTTATGCCAATTTTTTGTTATTGGTCGTTATGAGTGGGTAAAAAATTAATTTAAGTTGTGAATTCAAATTGGAACTAATAACAACTTACCATGTGTGATTTGTTGTGAAAGTATTGTGAAAATGGCGTGGACTTAGCACTTCTCATGCTCTAAACAAAAATAATTGTGAAAATGTCGTGAGTTATCAGTTATCATTTTGTAAACAAGAATAAATGGGAAACTGTTCGCATTTTTTTAAGAGCATCCGCAACCCAAATGCCATATGGCATATGTTGTGATGTTTTACCATTTCAGCCTTCAAATGTTGCTCCAGCCGGACTTGCAAAATGTGCCAATTGTAAAAATTTTTACAATACTGCTACAGTACCATCTTATTTGTAAGATCGTACTATAGCAACATTGTATAATTGAAAATTATTATTATATTATCTAGTGGCAGAGCCAACAACTTGTCATTTGTTAATGTATGCATACATTAAGGGCATACATTAACCGGACCCTAATAATGCTATTAACACAATATTTTTACAATAATTTTGCAATAAATTCTAAGAATAAGGATAAACTGTTAGTGGTAAGTAAAAACAATGTTAGTGGTAAACTCAAATAAGAACAAATAATAAATTATCACATAAATTTTGTTATGAAATTATTGTAAAAATGTTATAGAATTATTATTATTATTATTATTATTATATCAAAACCATAGATCTCTAGGTTCGTGAATCGTGAGCAACTAGTTTTAAAAGTAGGTGTTCTGTAAAAAAAAAAAAAAAATATATATATATATATATATATCAGTCACTCAATCAGTGTCAAAGTGAGAGAACAAAACATGAAAAACAAGAGAATGGGAAACAATGATAAAAAAGAGATAGAAGAAAGGGAGAAAATAACTTGGGTGATTTGATCTGCTTGCCTCTGTACCGAAGTATCTGCAATCAAAGGCTTTATCTTCTCAACGTGCTGAGTTTTGTGTAATTTTTTTTAAAAAAGATTTCACTTTACTACCTCCGCTGCTTGCCTCACTCCTCCAACCATGGCAAACTGTAGTAAGCAAGAATTTTTTTTTTTTTTTTTTTTGCTTTCTTTTCTTTTTCTTTTCCTAATGAGTAATGGAAAAAAACTAAAAACCTTCTCTATTAATCCTATTTATATAAATATAGATCAAAATTTTAATGAAATGGGGAGCCAGTAGGCTTACATACTTGAGAAAGAAATTCAATTTTCTGAATAACTCATATATGTTCATATATATCTGAAAATTTTGAAAAATTTTGGGGGGGCCAAGGCCCCCCTTGATCTTAACGAGGCTCCGCCACTGATATTATCTCATTCTTCTCTCTCTTCCTTTTCTCTCTCTTTCTTTCCGCTCTCTCTTCTTCTCATTACCTTCACTCAAGGCTAAACTCTCCGACAACTCTCTAGATCGGCGAGATCGGCACAATTTTCATTACCTTCACTCTAGGCTAAACTCTCCGGCAACTCTCTAGATCGGCGAGCAGCGAGATCGGCGTGGTAGGTCTCCGCGTTTTTCCTTCTCCGGTAACCAGTGGTGAGTCTAGAAATTTTGTCTGGGGTGTTCCTATTATACTTTGAAAAATTTCGGGTACTTTCAGTCTGTTTTGGGGACGTTTTGGTAAATACCGGTTGAAATTCAAGATTTGGCCAGCATGAAGTTTGTGCTTAAAAAAAAAAAAAAATGTTCTTAAAACCAAAACAAATTTGCATTTTGAACACTGAAAAACCTCAAAAGGAAAAAAAAAATGAAAAGAAAAGAAATGAACAAAGGTACCTGTACAATAAACTATAGGCTCATTTGAATTATTAATAAAATTATTAATTATTGTTGTTTAGTTGTTTCATAAATTTTTTTTCTTTTATAAACTATAATTTGTTGTATTGTTGTTTCATTAATTATTAAATTATTAATTGTTGTTTAGTCTAACATAATTTAATTTGTTTGTCTTTTATAATGTATTAGTTAATTAAATTATTAATTATTGCTGTTTAGTTGCTTCATTAATTTTTTTTACTAACTACTAACAGTCTAGCACACACCCCACTATGCATTAGCACACACTAGCACATACCTCATGTGTGCACACACCCTTGCCTCTCCGATACCGTACCGGAGGCCATTTTGGTTTAGCTAGAGAAACGAAATATTTCGATACTGGTTAATACCGGTGTACTGTTTTGAAATTACCGCTAAATATATATATTCTCTTAAAAATTTTATATATTCTCTTAAAAATATAAAATGATTTTAAAGTCTGACATAATAATTCCTTTAAATATTAGTAATAATTATGGTTGTATAATAATTTTTTTTTAAGAAGAGTTGTAGTTTAATAATATTACCAAGTACATGTACTTACTAAATGCAATAATGAAAAAACAAAAGAAATAAAAATCAATGTGCAAAAGTTAAAGCTAGGCACGTAGGTGGTTGGAGATAAACTTGAAAATTTTGAAAACTTTTGACTCATTTAAGAGCATTTGCAGCAGTGGAGCTAAAAAGCTATAATGCTATTTTAGCTCCATCAATATACCAAAAAAGGCTTGCAACAGTGGAGGCAAACCTATAAATTTTAGCTGATTTGCTACAATGCACATCTATTTATAGATGTGCACTGTAGCACACATCTAAAAAAAAAAAAAATTTAATCCAACTCCGATTAAAATAATAAAACTCACTTTATTTTTTTTCATTCTTTTATTCTATCTCCACCGTGCCATCATCACTCTCTAGAGCTCTCATCTCTCTCACTCATCAAGCTCTCCACGCCGTCGCCATCCTAGCCCAGCCCACGCCATCACAAGCTCTCATCTCTCTCACTCATCAAGCTCTCCATGCCGTCGCCGTCCCAGCCCAGCCCACGCCGTCGCAAGCTCTCCACACTGTCACCGTCCCAGCCCAGCCCACGCCTCAGCCCACGCCGTCTTCGTCCCAGCCGATCCACTTCAGATCAATGCTCTCTCTTTTCTTTTGTAGTGAATTTTTTCATCTAGGTGTTTGTTGTTTTGGCTTAATTTTTTGGGTTTAGTGTTATTTTGTGGTGAAAAATGGTGTTGTTGCTATGTTGTTTTGGGCAAATGGTGTTATTTTTTTGCTGTTTTTGCTGGGTATAACATCTGAATGGAAGAATGTATTGGGAATTTTCTGTTTGCAGGAATTTGTTGTGTGGTTTCTGTGGTCTCTGTAATTTGTGCAGGGAAGTTTACATGTTTTGTTGTCACTATAATTTGTTGTGTTGCACAAAACCATAGAGTTACATTTGGGAATTTTCTTTGTGCAGGGAAGTTTACATTTGTTGTGTTGATATAAATGTCTCTGTAAATGTAAGTTTGTTGTGTAATTTATCTCTGTAATTTGTAATATAAATGTCTATAAATGTCTCTGTAATTTGTTTATAAATATAATATAAATGTCTCTGTAATATAAATGTAAGTTTGTTGTGTAATTTGTCTCTGTAAATGTCTATAAATGTCTCTGTAATTTGTTGTGTTGATATAAATATTAGTTTGGAAATTTTCTGTGTGCAGGGAAGTGTATATATATTTTTTCTAATTTTATAGAGTCACGTAGGGACACAGAGTAACATAAAAGAGTCGTCGGTGGCGGCGGCGGCGGTGGAAAAAGAGTCGTCGGTGGCGGTGGCGGCGATGGTGGTGGAAAAAGAGTCGGTGGCAGCGGCGGCGGCGACGGCGGTGGCGATGGCGGTTGAAGGTGGTTGTGATTGTTGTTTATTGTATAGGATATATTATTTTATTTTAGTGGATATATTATTTTATTGTGATGTTTATATTATTTTATTGTGTTAAAAGCTAAAATAGATCCACTGCTGCAGCATATATGTAGGTAAAATAGATAAAGTAACTTTTGGTGGAGCTAAAAAGCTAAATTTTTAGCTCCACTGCTGTGGATGCTCACTTTAGTATTCACATGGGGAGTGGGACTCTAGTGTACAAAACAATACACGACAATTGGCATTCAAAACTAGAAATACCAAAGAACAGAGAAGCGGAAAAGTTGAAGAAAAACAGAGAATAGAGAAGAAAAGGCGAGGAAGAAGAAGTTGAAGCAGGTGGGGAGACTATGATTGACCAAATAGAAGTGGCTGGAGACATGGAAGTGACCGGCGATGTGGTGGTGAGTGGTTGTGACGACAAAAACTGATGATTTTGGCCTTTTTTTTTTTCTTTTCAAATTCTCTGTTACAATTTTTTATTTTTTATTTTATTGATTTTAGTTCAAAATTTGTTTGGCATAAAAATTTTGAGGGTGTTCCTGATATTGTTTGAGGGTATTCCTATTTTTTTAAGGGTAAATAAATAAAAAAATTTAAATTATTATATATAATTTTTTTTTTTAAGTCAGGGTGTTCCTAGGAACACCCTGGACTCTAAGTAGCGTCGCCACTGCCGGCAACTCTCTCTCTCTCTTTCATTTCTCCTTCCCCGCGTGGGTCAACAAAATCAACTTCCTTCAAGCTTCCCAACGGCGAATCCGCTTCCTTCGAGCTTCGACAGTGGTGGGTCTGATTTTTGACTGTGGGTTGCTGTGTTTTTTTTTTTTTTTTTTTTTTTTTTTTTTTTTGTGGTGTTGATGGTCGGAGAGGGCAGTAGGTGCAGCGGCATGGGTCTAGTCCTTTCTCTGGTTTTTTTTTTTTTTTTTTTTTTTGTGTTGACAGTAGATTGTGGGTTGTTGGTGGTGGTGGTGGTGTCAGGTGTGTGTAGTGCAGCGGTGGTGGTGATTGTGGTTCTTGAACAGAAAGAAAGAGAGAAAGAATAAATAATGTGTTGTATTGTATGATGGTGATTGTGGGATATATTATTTTATTGTGTAGAAATATTATTTTAATGAGTAGAATAGGGAAATAAAAGTTGGGATGCTGGGAGTATTGTATAATTGATAAAATGACTTTTTGGGATGGTAAAATAAGATAAGATGAGAATTTCGACTGTGGATGCTCTAATAGTTTTCTGGATTTTTTTTAATTGAAGAAACTTTAGAAAATCAAAACCAGAAAACCCTTTATGCTATCGCTCTCATTCTCTGTCTCAGTCGTCACCCTCTCAGTTAGTCTCTCTCTCTCTCTCTCTCTCTCACTATCCTTCCCCTGCCACGACTCACAGTCAGGTACTCTATTTCTAGTCGATTTAGTGGTTTTTTTTTCTTTTTTTCCAATTCTACTCTCTCTCTCTCTCTGATCGGTCTCTATATGTCTTTAATCTCCACTTTCTCTCACTCCTTTAGGATCTCTACTTTCATCAAAATCAAAACCTAACGAAAGAAGTCTGAGTTTTAGATTGTTTGATCTTTTTTTATATTTTTATCTGGTAATGGTGTTAATATATATGGTTTTAGATTCTATTACATAGATTGTTTGTTTGCTCTGCTACTTTTTTTTTTTTTGATAAAAAATTGTTGGGGTTTGGGTTTCTCATGCTTTGTGTGTTTTTTTATTATTATTAATTTCTCTTTTTTTATTATTATTATTTTTATGTGCCTTTGTCTATCTGTTTTATATATAGACAGAAATGGAATTAAGCTAAAAATTTTTGGTTCAAAATTGGTCTTTTGTTGACTAGGATTGTTCCATGAGCAATATTCAATAATGGGTTTATGTACTTGTGGATGGTAGTTTGTGATTATTTGTGTCAATAAAAAAAAATGTTGTAGATTGGCTAGTGAGTGTTTTGTGCTTTCGTTTTGATGTGTAATCCCGTGTTTTATTAGAATATATAATCTTTTTTGGTGTCTCTTTGGTGTCTTCTACTGTGGTAACTGGTAAATGTTTGAGATTTACTTCAAAAGATTCAACGAGTCAGTGACGTCTGTTTTGATCTAAGTTATACCTAATTGTGTAGGATAACATGGGAATCAAAGGAGTTTACTTTTCAGTAAAATAGTTTTAGTTGAAAGAGGAGCTTGTTCGAATGCACAATGTATGTTTTGAACCATTTCTAAGTAATCACATCTAAGATACAAAAGATATAAGAACTCTAGATAAAGATGATGTAGTGACTTGTGATACTACGTACCCCTTGTAAATTGGTAGTCATTTACTCATACAAAGATCTTAAAATAGATTGCTTAAAAGTGAGATTTGGGTGTTCAGCCTTAGAAAATAATTCTTTTGTTTATATGTCTCCAAATTGTCCACAATAATTTATTTTAAGGTTATTTTTTGATGCAGAGCCTACTCCTATCCAAGATAATCATGTTTCTGAGACAGCAACTAAATTGTCAAAGGTTGTTGATGGAGAAGTGTACAATGCTCCTAAAAATGTACAAGCTTTGATTGAAGAACAGAAGTGTCGGTTGCTAAGGTAGTTGATGAAGTTTCAAATCAATGTCAAATAGTGGCTAAAACTAACTGTAAAATGACATATAAGTCTACCATGATCGAGAATGTATTTGAAGGAGTTCGTAAATTAGGGACTCTCTAGTGACCAATGTAAAGTTGTGGACCATTTGCTAGTGTTGCGCAAGGATGGGTTGGATGAGTTATGGTCATTGAATGAAGGAAGAGAATAGTAGATCAAGAGTTTTAGAACTAATCACAATGGAAGGGGAATTTGAAAACAAAATTTAAAGCCCCTAAATTGTAGCTAAATTTCTTTTATGAAATTTTGAATTTTCTTCTCATGACACCCAAACAAGGGATTTTATCTGAGAGAATTTTAAACACAACATAATAAGGACTCTCTCTTATTATAGTGTCCTTATTCATCATCAATTAAAATTTTTTTTCCTCCTAAGAATTTTTGTTTTCCCTCTGCACTCTAAGTTGACGAATACAACACTAACTTCATGAAGTTTTTGAACATCACGAGAAAGTCGCCGTATATATTTTTCGATTGTCAAACGTAATAGGCCTTTTTGGAGGTAAAATTGTATCTCAAACAGTGACATTATAATGACTAATTTAAAATTTTAATTAGATCATTAACTTTGCCACGTATCTATTTGTTAATAGCATTATTAGCATGCATCCTTCTTTTTTTGGAAATAAATGCAAATCAAGATTGATTGATGATTGGGATGGGGATTGGAATGATTCAACATCCTATTATTAACAATTTTATTTTCATCTATCCTTTTTTTTTTTTTAATACACAATGCACTATACATATATTAGAACCCCTAATCCCTAACACTTACTAAATCCATACTTAAAAAAAAAAAAAAAAAAAAAAAAAAAAAAAAAAAAAAAAAAAAAAAACCTTAATTCAAAATAAAAATCATTGAATACTATTTTTAATACAATTATTACAACAAAACTCCAAAGAGTTTAAAAATCTTTTACATGTAACATCAAATTACAAACTATCAACTTGTTTTAATCATTTGTAAATCTTTAATGAATGCAATAAAATTTGTTGTAAACATAACATTTATCTAAACATAAACTTGATCTTAAACACATGAAAAAATAAATAATTTTATACATTCATTCCTTTTTATGCATGATTTTATACCATGTTATATACAAAATTGTAAACAAATCAAACAATGAACAAGCAATATGGTGAAGAAATAAAAAAACACCATGGAAAACATTTCCAAGAGAAAAATCACTACACGGCAACCTACCATGACCAACAAAGGAATTCACGATAATAAGAGAAGTTTAACAATGCAGTATAAAACTTTTATACTTACTCTACTTGCTAGATAAACTTACTATGAAAACCTTCTACAACTTCAAAACTTCTGATATCTCCCTTATATGGATGCCTACACAAATTACTCGCTTGCACTTCACAGCTGAATACTCCTACTGACTCCAAAACCTCTTGAAAAGTTTCTTCACCGTAGTAATTTACTGGGCTTCTAAATCTCAACTTTGATTAACTCGAATACACCAACGCAGTATTTAATTTTCAATCTTTGAATTCGCAGGGTGTACAGGATTTGTCTTGGATGATTCCTCAATATGGTTCATAGAAAAGTGCTTCTCCAATCTTTTGAAGTCAAGTATAACAATTACTTTTATACTTAAATGGGTAAGGCATGAAATTTTGAACAAGCAGTTGACTTTAGTAATTAACTAATATCTAACCCGTATTTATGCACGAGGATAGTAAATTGTAGTGGTGTTATTAATATTAGCTTGAATTATTAAATATATAGGACATTAGTTTGACCAAAACATTTGAAGGTACTAAAATGATTTTTCCTTGCAATTTTTATAATATTAATTATGTCAAGTTTCTAATTACACTTGTGGGGGGTAAAAGACCTGGAGGCCCATGCGAATGTCTACATTTAGGCCAAGGGCCCAGCCTAAGGAAAGACCCCTCCTCGGCATGGATATAGCCGAGGATAAAGGAGGCAACCTGTCGCTGGTAGTGACACTCCATATCGTACCACAGAGCAGGAAAAGTACTAAAGCAGAAAAGGACAATGGAGAAAAGGGAAGTGTCTAGGGAAAAGGCTGTCATTATTGCGTCCATTGCCTTGTGCCTGACATGGCCATACTTCTCTGTCCTTACAACCACTTCCAACGACTGGAGGGAAGGACGAATGGGACAATTACCTACCCTAGAGACCCCATTCAGGAGGAATAAATCTACTATAAAAAGGGAAGAAAGAGAGATAGGAAGGGGGGGGGAACCCCCCCAACACACAAGAAGCACCAGAAAGAGCTCTTGGAACCGTGCCGAGGACCAATTCTCTCAGATGAACTCAGGCCATCTCGACTTGATCGAGTAAAACACCGTGATAACCTTTATTCATACACCAAAACCTAGCTCTTTGGCCCACTCTTTACAAATTCATTGTACCGAGCTCACTGGTCTAAGGTCCCACGCATCTTGGGCCAGACTAGAAAAATTGGACCCTACAATTGGCATCGTTTGTGGGAAGAGTTTGTGCGTTGGCGAATATGACAGTTAATCACGGTCAAGCCCTTATCAACGAGAGTCCCTCGAGAGGTCCATTTTGGCAGTGGTGCGAGCTGCGCGAAAGCCCCCCATCATTTCCAGGAACACACCATCATTATCATTAGCTCAGCCTCCGTTTAGGGTCATGCTTCGAAGTGCTCATCGCATGGGGAGAATCACTAGACAGAGCACAGTTCAAGGGGCTTCAGACGTCAGATATGTGCCCCCATGCACTTGTCAAGGGGCTAACTCTTGAGAACCCTAACAGTCCGGTTCGCTGAATTCCCTACGGAGAAGGAAGTCGAGGGCTAAACCGGAATCTTTTGAAGTGCTAGACAGAACCAAGGTCTTGCATGGTCCTCGGACTCAAACCTATGAGGAAACTAGACACTTTAAGAAAGGTCTAAGTGCTAGACAGAACCAAAGTCTTGCATGGTCCTCGGACTCAAACCTATGGGAAAACTAGACACTTCAAGAAAGGCCTAAGTGCTAGACAGAACCAAGGTCTTGCATGGTCTTCGGACTCAAACCTATGGGGAAACTAGATACTTCAAGAAATGCCTAAGTGCTAGACAGAACCAAGGTCTTTCATGGTCCTCGGACTCAAACCTATGGGGAAACTAGACACTTCAAGAAAGGCCTAAGTGCTAGACAGAACTAAGGTCTTGCATGGTCCCCGAACTCAAACGTACGGGAAATTAGCAACTTCAAGAAAGGCTTAAATGCTAGACAGAACCAAGGTCTTGCATGGTCATCGGACTCAAACCTATGGGGAAACTAGACACTTCAAGAAAGGTCTAAGTGCTAGACAGAACTAAGGTCTTGCATGGTCCCCGGACTCAAACGTACGGAAAACTAGCAATTTCAAAAAAGGCCTAAGTCCAAGGTGGAATGGAGATCTTGCATGGTCCTCGGACCCCCGGCTTTATGGAAACTAACACACAATGATGCCTTCTTGAGTGTTTAGACTGGGTACAGTCATGCCTCGACCCTCGGACCAGACACCTAAAACAAGTTAAAGCTATGAATATCATCGGAAACGTGGAAAGGATCCCTAATACCCAGCAACCCCTCAGACAGTTTATTTTAGACTACACGTCCTCAGGGGGTCACCCCGTTCGCAATACAAAACGTGCGGCTGTTATCCTAGTTAGTCTTATATAGTTAACCTGTTTAAAGTCAGCATTGTTGTGCCCGTCAGTTTCGTTAAGTTCAAAGTGATAACTCTTTACTGACAAGGGCATCGGTTCTAAGTACGATTCGAAAGAAAAGGCACCAGCACATCCATTCGCAAAATAATTATTGCAGAAAAGAAAGGATACATAAAATGAGATAAACTCATCTTTTATTAGATAAAGAGGTAGTGCAATGTACATAAAAGGGTTTAGACAAGCCTATATCATAAGCTAACTATAAAAAAAAAAAAAGGTACACAGGAACGATAAATCCTTCAATTTCGCTCTAGCAGCAATCGAGTGAGTATAGATGGCAACGACGGGGGAAGAGAAGAAGAAGCTAAGGCACTTGGTCCACAACCTTGCTTCAGCAGCAACTCAGCAAGTCTGGATGGCACCAGTGATGAAAGAGAGGAAGAAGCGGGGATGCCAAATCCCCATACTTGCTCTAGCAGCAATCGAGCAAGTATCATTCTAGCAACAATCGAGCAAGTATGGATGGTACCAGCGATGGGAGGTCCAAGCCCTCACGTGCGTAACACATGGCGCCGAATGGAAGTCCCAGTGCTGTTGCACCAAAAATCTGATGCGACCTCCACCTACTTCGGATTTTGACAGAAGAAAGAAGAGGCTCTTTACTCGTCCTATCGAGGGGAAGAAATATCTTTAGCCTTTGTCTTCCTTACCCTAACTGGGCCATTCTGAATCTCGGAGACACCCAAGGCTTATGAAGAGGGTTTGGCTCCTTCACCCTCGCCCTAACCATGACCATTTCACTCCCTAAATCTCAGTCACTCTCATAATGGGGACTTTGGGAACATGTGGACAGTTAGAAGCCTAAGAAAAGCCTAAGAAAAACCTAAGGGTCTGTGAATAAAAGGGAGTGATCTCCTACTGTGCGTCTTATATAGGGGGCAAACCTGGTAGCAATCAGTTCACCCCAATCTCCAAAAAGGAATTACAAACGAGATAAACCTTGCTTAATTTCCAAGATAGTCTTCAGCCGTTGGATTTATATCACCTCGTGAAGAGACCCTAATTAAAGCACGCCTCATGTACCTAAACGACGGGAACGTGACTTGGATAGACTAAAAGAATGTCTCACCACCAGGAACACGCCTCAGGCAAATAAAGAGGCTTTAGCATTAATGGAGGGCAAGACTTGGCAAGCCGTGACGTAGACCAAATGTCACCAAAACCCTGCTCTCCGTCCGAGGAGCTGGACAGCAGGATTTTGAGGGGCTATTGTGGGGGGTAAAAGACCCGGAGGCCCATGCGAATGTCTACATTTGGGCCAAGGGCCCAGCCCAAGGAAAGACCCCTCCTCGGCCATGAAGAGAATCCTCCTCGGCTATATAGGAGGCAACCTGTCGCTGGTAGTGACACTCCATATCGTACCACGGAGCAGGAAAAGTACTAAAGCAGAAAAGGACAATGGAGAAAAGGGAAGTGTCTAGGGAAAAGGTTGCCATTATTGCGTCCATTGCCTTGTGCCTGACATGGCCATACTTCTCTGTCCTTACAACCACTCCCAACGACTGGAAGGAAGGGCGAATGGGACAAGTACCTACCCTAGGGATTCCATTCAGGAGGAAGAAATCTACTATAAAAAAGGAAGAAAGAGAGACAAGAAAGGGGGGGGAACCCCCCAACACACAAGAAGCACCAGAAAGAGCTCCCGGAATCGTGTCGAGGACCAATTCTCTCAGATGAACTCAGGCCATCTCGACTCGATCGAGTAAAACACCGTGATAACCTTTGTTCATACACCAAAGCCTAGTTCTTTGGCCCACTCTCTACAAATTCATTGTACCGGGCTCACTGGTCTAAGGTCCCACGCATTTTAGGCCAGACTAGAAAAATTGGACCCTACAAATCTAATTTGTATGGAAAGCTATGGGTATGTTTGGTAACTATTTTTTCTCCTTATTTTTTTTTTCAAAAATAATTTTTTATTTTTGAAACTAAAAGTCTTGTTTGACAACCAAAAATGGATAGAAAACAAAACTATTCTCAAAACTCAATTTGTAAAGGAAACTGAAAACATGCAAAATGCTGTTTTCAATTTCTAATTTTCAAAAGTCAATGAAAATACACATTTAATTTAATGAATTTGTCTCATTTAATAAGTTAGCATTAAAGTTCAAATCCTAGAAACAACATATTATAGTATTTTCTATTTTTTTCCTTCAAAAAATGTTTTTTTTTTTAATTTTTAATTTCAACTAACCAAACATGTTTTTGATTTAAAAAATACAAGAAATTTTTTTTTCTTTATATTCCCCAAACCAAGTTTTTGAAAATAGAAAACAAAAACTATTGCCAAACATAACCTAAAAAAAGCAAAATCCAATTTTAATTAATTAGATTTTCTCTAAGTTTTATATATATATATATATATATATATTTATTTATTTATTTATTAGTTACACAAAAAATTGCTTATAAATATAAATTATTCAAAATCTCTCTTCCTCTAATTTTATTTATAGAGTTAGATATATGATTAGTTTTTTTTATGACGAGTTTTACTAACATATGCCCTCAGGGCATATAATAGTAAATCATTGTAAGAAACTTTTTATGGGAAAAAGAAAAAGTGACTAAATTTTTTGACAATTTTTTCATAAAAATTTCCTAAAATGGATAATTAATATATGCCCTAAGGGTCATTTTTATAATATATTTATATTAGCGTTTTCATTTTTTACATTGAATTAACTCATTTGGCACAAAAATTAAAAAATTTAGATTAGATGGGATACGAGTGCAAAGTTAAACTCTAATTGAAATCCAATTTTTACACTGAATTAACTCATTTTGCACAAAAATTTTAAAACTTAGATTAAATGAGACACATGGTGCAAAATTAGACAACAATTAGAATCTAATTGGATTTTCTCTCAACTTTGACTTTAATTTTATATATATAACTCATCAATCTTGATTCTCAGTTGATCAAGCCTCAATTAAGGGATAATTGAGCTTCAATCAATTATACGTCGATTGAAGAGTAGTAAAATCTTCATAAATTCCTTTATTATGCTACTTTTTGTACAAAAAGTCTTGAACTTGATTGGAATGAATTGATTAAAACACATTTGACTGTGACATTGTCAAGGAATTTTCTAACTTTAAACATGTATCTTGGGTATTTTGGTGCTTTTCAATGGATATTTAGTCATTTTCAAGTGTTTGGGATATTTTTGTTATTTGAAGGGCTTCGGGGTATTTTGAAAGCTCCAAGTATTTTGGTTATTTTTAGATGTTTCAAGAGTATTTTAGTCATTTTTAGGGTTTGGCTTACCTCCAGTATTTCATTTTAGATGTTTCGAGTATTTTATTTTAATGAGAAATTGCCACATTACCTATTAACTAAATAAAAAGTAGAGATTAAAACCCACAATCACTTGCTAATGTATATTTAAAATAACAGGAGATGTCCAGTTAAAAAGGTACCGGAGGTAAACCAAACCCGTCATTTTATAGTTGTTTGATGCGAACCTTGTAAAGGGTTGAAAGTTGAAAATGTACATTTTTTTTTATTAGTATTTTATGCGTGCACCAAAGACCTAAAAGCAATGAACTTGTTTTTTGAAAACCATTTTATGTTTAAACAAACATAGCCTAAGTTTTCCTTCCTAAATTTTTCCTTAATTTACAAAAATTGCTAGCTTATTATTAAATTATTTCATTAATTTTTTTTTTCATATTAAAATGGTTCAACAAACTAAAACAAATCACAATATACACCTTGATGGTGATGGGAAAGAATAAATCTAGTGATAGACTATAACTGGTTACTTGTCATTTTCACATAAACCCATTACTTTTTATTCATCACTCACAACCTGCTATATCATAGTTGTGGCAAAATTGTGGCACAAAATGATGTGATCCTAGATTTGTTTGACCTAAAAACTTATGATTAAATCTAACTTTGGATTTGACAAATGAAAGAGTACTGTTTATATGTATATATCTGGATAGTTGGGGTAAGAGAATTTGAATCTTGAATATTTCTGTTGAAAACACTAAGAGATGCTAATTGAATTACAAGTCACTTAACTGAAAGAGTAATGCTATTAACATAAAAATTTTCACAACTGTTCACAATTGTTAAATTGGTAAATTATTATTAACTTATTATTGATTATCAGACCAGTTACTCACACAACTTTATATTCCACCATTAATAACTTGTCATTTTGGAATGTGTTAACATTTGTTTTGAATTATATTGTTACTCTATTATTATTTTTATTCCATAAGGAAACTATAAACTCATTAATTTTTTTTTTAAAAGGACAAAGTTTACCTAGTTATAGTCTAAGACTATAACATTACTTAATAAAATAT
The DNA here is from genome assembly GCA_029955605.1 of Quercus engelmannii. Taxonomy (NCBI): domain Eukaryota; kingdom Viridiplantae; phylum Streptophyta; class Magnoliopsida; order Fagales; family Fagaceae; genus Quercus; species Quercus engelmannii. The sequence continues at coordinate 50,057,604 of JARPSG010000010.1, forward strand.
ATATTACTATATATTTTAAAAATCTAACCGTTGAATTGTATGTTCTTTACATTCTTAATCCACATGTCAAATTATGTATAATTTTAAACTATTAAAAATTGTAATAATTTAAATAATTTATTAACGATATAACTATTAATCTTTAATTTTTTAAAATTTTTGCAAGTATGGTAGATAACTAGATATAAGAAAAAGATTTTATCTACAGCTACTTTGTCAAAAAAAAAGCATTTTCAATTTCACTCAAATGTGAAAGTTGTGGATGGAGAGATGTGCTCGAAAAAGAGTCCAAAAAGTTTGAAGTGCGGCTCAGTAATATAAATACTCTCAATTGAACCCGAATTCTCTTTCACATTTCACACTCGCGCCTCTTCACCATAACCAAACCCTAATAAAAACCCTAAAAAACAAAACCCAAAACCAAAAAAAAAAAAAAAAAAAAGAGGAAGAAGAAGAAGAGAGAGAAAGCGAGGTGTGAGAGAGAGCAAAGCACAGAGAAATACCCAAATTTCTCTCACTCACTCACTTTCTCCGATCCTTTTCTCTTCGTTTCAGGTACTCTTTTCTCTTCATTTCACTTCAAGAATCAAGATCGCCTTTACTCATTTTCAAAACCCTAATTTTTGTAAATTTTTTTTGTGTATTTTAGCTGTTGTAGGGTTTGAATTTTGGCATATAGAATGTATGTGAATTCAAGTTAGTGTTTTAAAAAAGTAAATATATATTTTTTTTAATAAAATTTTTACTGTTATTGGTTTGATTTGATTTGATATGATTTGATTTCCAGAGATCAATTTTTTTCAATGGCGGCTTTCGTCGAGCAGGCGGAGGTAGCTGTGGCCGTGGCTGTGGCCGCGACTCCGGGTGCTGATGTTGTATGTGTTGTTATTGATGTATATAGAATGTTATCAACAGTTAGTGTGCTGTGTTTTGTTTTGTGGGTTTTGATTGGTTTTTGGTTAAACTTTTGCGGTGAAATGTAGGTGGGCAATGCTTTTGTTCACCAATACTACCTTATATTGCATCAATCGCCAGAACTTGTTCATCGGTTTTACCAGGATGTTAGTAAGATTGGTCGTATGGAAGAGAATGGGACTATGAGTATCACAACCTCTATGCAAGTGAGCTCCTATCTTTGTGTGTATAATTTTTGTGTTTTTGTTTAGAAGCTTAATTGTTTACATGTTGTGGATTGTGTGATTCTTATTTGAAATATTGTGGGTTTCAGTTAGTTTAATTGATAAAATCTAGACATGGGTTTGAATCTTGCATACACCAAAAACCTAATTTTAAGCTTTTTGAAAATGGGGTTGTTTGAGAAAGTGAAGATTTTAAAAGGTGTAGTTGGGAAAAAAAATGTAGTTTGATTATGCAATTCACACTTGGTGTCTTGGTTTGATGATACAGTGTAATTATAATGGACATGATTTAGGTTCAAATCTATAAAAACATTCCTTTTTGAAATATCTTTTATACTTTCTGAAGCCTAATGGGCAATGGCCTACATGTTCGAACTTGCTTTGTACTTTACCTGTTTGCTCTATGTGACCATAATTTATTTCTGGTTGCTGTTAATATGGCAGAAGAATGCAGAAAATAATTGTTCGGTTGCTAACCATATGATTGAAAAAAAAAAAAAAAAAAAAAAAGGATTCAGAAATCTGATTTGTTTTCAATTAATTTCTCCATGACCTTGTAGAGAGCATTCCAAAAGATTTGAAATTCATGTCCTGTAACTCATGTTTGGATGAGAAATTTTGAGGTGTAAATTTCCAATGTTAATTTTCCCTTTTTCAGAAAAAAGTGAGTTAAAAAAAGATTGAATGGAATTTGAACTTGGAATTTATAAGCACTGAAATCCCAGGGTCAAATTCAGGGAGGAAGATAACATTTCCAAATTCTACCAATGTTACTATTCTTATTCAACCCTACCTTTACCACTCTTCACACTACCACTACTGCCACCACCACCACCACCACTACTACTTCTGACGTCGCCATCACTACCACCAACACTGTCCTCATCGTTGTCAATGCCACTACTATCAGCCCCCATCAGCTGCATAAACACCACCATCAACAGCAATACCATGATACCATACTACCATCACCACCAAATGATTTGCACTGTCATTGTCATCATTGTTGTAACTGCTACAATACTCTAGCCAATAGGTTCTAACTCAAATGGCACCTTGGCCCCTTGTAAAATTGGATGCTTGTGTGTTCGTCTAACCAATAAAAAATTGATTTGATGGGTTTGAGATTCACATCAATTTGAATCCCATGGGTTTGAAAAGTATTTTTTGAATTTGTCATTCAAACATAATATTTTAGAGTGGAAAAAGGGATAGTTTGAGTAACATTTTGGTATTAGTTGTAGCCTACAAGTTCTTTTGTATGTATAATGTTGAATTGGAAATCAGGAGAGTAGAAATCCTGATCCCTCTATATATATTGATTGATTTTCATTGATCAGGCAATCAATGAGAAGATACTCTCACTTCATTATGGTGAACTCAGTGCACAAATCTTAACTGTGGATGCACAAGATTCTTTCAACGGAGGAGTCCTTGTTCTTGTGACTGGATATTTGACTGGAAAGGACAGTTTGAGGCGCAAATTTACTCAGAGTTTCTTCCTAGCACCTCAAGACAAAGGCTACTTTGTTTTAAATGATGTGTTTAGATATGTTGACGATGGGAGCCAAAGTTTCGTGAATGATGTTGAAGTGCCCCTCACTCCTGACCCTGGTAATGTGAAACACATTTTACAATTCAAAGTAAAGCCTTTTGTTCTTCTTTAACTGATTTTTAGGATAATTTTGTTTCAGAGCCTACTCCTGTTGAGGAGAATCATGTTTCTGAGACAGCAGCTGAATTGTCAGAGGTTGTTGATGGAGAAGTATACAACCCTCCTGAAAATGGACAGGCTTCAATTGAAGAAGAGGAAGTGCCGGTTTCTGAGGTAGTTGATGAAGTTTCAGATGAATGGCAGATGGTGGCTGAATCCAACTCTAAAACTGAAGAAGTTCCAAAAAAGTCATATGCCTATATTGTAAGCATTCGTCAATCAAAATTCTATCCTTTTAGTTTGCTTATTCATCAAGTGTGTGGTTTCATTGGCAGCTACAGTTCTTGTAATTTCTTTGTCTTGGATGTGGGCAGAAGTTATATCTTTTACTTCAATTTGTTGTTGCAGGTTAAGGTTATGAAGGAGAGTCCAGCTGCTCCAACTTATGCTCCTCGGAGGTCTGTTTCCAAGAGCCAAGAGCAGCCAGTAATTGCTGGACCTCCTCCTCCTCCTCTGGTGTCTGAGACACCGGTTTCCAGCACAAATGCTAATGAAAACATTAGTAATAAGGATTCTGAAGGTGTGCAGTTTGTTATTGTTGACTTTTGTTTCTGCTAGTTAACTCACATTATTATCTGCATCATGGTTGTTGTTGTTTACTCTGTATGGGTGTATTAATCTAGTTAATATGTATACTTTGCGTTTTATGACCAGCCGAAGGTTACTCCATCTACATAAAGGGCCTCCCTTTGAATGCCACACCTTCCCTACTAGAGAATGAGTTCAAGAAGTTTGGACCTATTAAGAATGGTGGTATTCAAGTTAGAAGCCAAAAGGTATGTCATATGTTAATCAAATTTATGTTGTTCATTGTTAGCTGTTCCCTGAGCACATAATTATTCTCCATGTGTCAATACAACAGGGATTTTGTTTTGGCTTTGTGGAATTTGAGGTGGCAAGTGCTGTGCAAAGTGCAATCAAGGTATACATCTGTTATTCTGGGCTGATCTGTTTTCTGTCTCTCTGTTATTCTTGATATGATTGAGCAGATGAATGGGCCATAGCTTCTTTCATTGGTTGACTTTAGGACTTCTTAGATCCTGTTGGTGTAAATATGAGTTTATACTCATTTACATACTAAATCTAAGGCTGTTTAATAATTTATGGGGCTTTGTTATGACTGGGATATGCTGTTTATATTTCTGAGTTTTTGGTTTAATTGAGCAAGTTCTCTGGAAGGTGCAATTCTGTTGTGCTGTTGTTCATCGATTTTGCCTTGGTGATATGTTCTTCCTTTTTCCTTTACCTTTTACCTCTCCTGTTATGTTTTACATGATGGAGTAGATGGATGCACCATAACTTGTTTCATTAGTTAAATGGGATATGCTGCTATAATTCTTATTATTATTTTTTTGTTATATAGGTTCTTTGGTTGTATTCTAAATGCAATTTTAAAACCTACTTGGGCAATTAGCTGTTGCTGTCGATGAGATTTTGTTTTGCAGTATGTCATCATCAGTAAAATTGCAACAGTAGTTGATACAATAATAGCTATTGTTGGAAACTGGTCAAAATTAGCAGTTTGTCCAAAAGTGATGCATAGGGTAGTTGGTAGCAAGTTTAACTCGGGCTATTATGGTTAATTGTATTGCTTGAAGAGTGAGCTGGTGACCCTGTTGTGCTTTCCTGATGTCATCTATTGGTGCTGATATATTCCGTGGTGGCTGCCAATTTTGTTCCCATACTTGTTTCAGCTTATGACTTACCGGTTTAATAATTCTTGTGAAACCCATCTCCATTGCCCTCAACGCAGCCTCACTGCAGCTACCCATCTATCTGATTGACAATTTGAAAATTTGGTGCCATAGCATTTAACATAAATCTTCTTCCCCTCTCTGGATTTGGCTTCAAAGGCTATGCCACTCCTCTGGTTTTGTTTTCTCCATACTCCATCTGCTTTGATGAGGACTCACTTGCCAGTCAGCATTGTATGCCTTTGTGTTGCTGATTATCCTCTTTTCCTTGGTTTTTTCTTTCCTGTCCATCAGGTTATAAATACAGGATGAGATTCAATAAATGTAGAGTTCTCTCCCCTCCAGTGGGGAGGTTTAGTGTTTAATTTTATTAGTTTTTATGGATTTTAAACAAAAAAAAAAAATCTTATCAGTGTTCTTTAATGATGATGGTTTCCAAATTACATGTGGTAACTTAGTCTAATTTGCAATTATTACTCCTCAAAATATGTTATTTAGAAAATTATGAAAGGATGTTGCAATTGTTTACTTAAAAAAAAAATCTTTTGTTTACAATATTGATGCGTTAAGATCTTTTTTTTTTTTCAAAATTTTTATTTTTTTATTTTTTTATTTTAACATGAGGGTACTATTAGTCTACTATTCATATATGTTGTATGATGTTTCAACAGCTTCTATTGCTAATGAGTATGGTTTTGATTGCATTATTTTTATTAGATCCTTTCAATCGATTGTTGCATCAGTTAGCTACTTAATTTTATTTTGAATTATTGCATGAAATAATATTTCTGTTGATGTTTAGGAGTCGCCCATCGACATTGGTGGACGCCAGGCTGTTGTAGAGGAAAAGAGATCTACCAGTCGAGGTAAGTTGGGTTTTGTAGATGAATTTTACCCATTCAAAGAATTTTTTTTTTTTTTTTTTTGGGGGGGGGGGGGGGGGGGGTGGGAGTTTTAGGTTTCTAGATTGAAAATATTAATTGTAAATAACAAAGAATTTGTTGGGATGTTGGCCAAGTTGTGTTCTTTTGGACATTAGATTAGGTGATCTTGGATTTGCTTATTAGGAAAAACATTGGAAGAGAATGTTCCTCTTTCTAAGTAGTTCATGTTAGACACAGGAGGTCTTTTACTGTGGGAGTTAGCCTAGGGAAATACATAACTATGGGGTTAGGGGGAGGAACGTGCAGGTCTCACAATTTTTTCTGATGGACCCATTTTGTCACAAGGGTAAAAGGGCATTCTTGATTGAATGAATGTAGCTTTCATCTCATGAGTAATTTCTTTTTACAAATCTTAGCAGACGTGCAACTAATTGGATGAATGGTAATGGATATTCATCGTATGTTTATTAGGTTAGGTGCCACCTTGATTCCATGACATCTAATAGTGACTGCTTTTTTAATCTCCAGGGAACGGTAAGGGACGATTTTCATCTGGAAGGGGGAATGGATATAGGAATGAAGGAGGCAGAGGAGGGCGTGGAAATGGAAACTATGGAGGTGGCAGGGGCTATGGTCGGGGTGACTTTAATGGCAGGGCTGAGTTTGGAAGCAGGGGTGGCAACCGAGAAGGATTTTCAAGCCGCAGAGGTGATGGATATCAGCGGGCTGATCATGCAGGTGGCAACGGTGGCCGTGCAAATCGTGCTGGTGGATTGACTGTTAACGGAACAGCCAGAACTACTGCACCTCGGATACCTGCTACTGCCTAAGATACCATAGCTTTGTGAGGAAGATAGCAGTTAGAAGATTTTTACATTTTTCTGAAGTCTGGTGCTTTATCAAGTGATTGGATCTTTTTCAGATGAGCTACATGAACTTTGCTTTAGGTTTTTTGTTTTTTAATTGGTCACTCATGGGTGATAATCATTCAAAAACTCTATTCGGTATACTAGTAATTAGTACCCATTGTCCAGGTGCATTGGTGTGTTGTGGGTCACCTATTTTTAGCAGTTATTTTTGGAGCTTGGCTCCTATATGGGAATGACAATATGGTTAGGCAATGGCTTTAGGTCATCTTGAATCAAGATTCTTGATATGGGATTCTTTTTTGTTCGATTCATAATTTATTTTTGCAGATATAGCTCTCGTGTCAAACTTTTTAGTTTCTTATAGTTTGAGCTGTTTGATTTCCCAAGTGAGGAAATGTAGCCCTTGACCTTGATGCGTGCGCCATTGAATCATGAGATAAGTTGTGAGTGGTAGTGCATCAAACAGAACGTCTCAAATGGATGAAATGCTCCTAGTGAAACCTCAGGCCTGATGTGTTTGTTTTTTCATTGTTCTTTAGGATTCAAGTAATATATTTCTTGTGCTTGTATATTTTGTTTCTGCTCATCTTGGTCCCAAATTAATGGCTGCCTTTAGTCTGCAAAAGTTGGCTTTTTGTATTAAACTTCTCTCATTGATTGGTGAGCATCATTTTGCTTCTCCTTGATTATCTGTGATCTCATCAATCATCACTGAGTTATCCTGGATTTATTTCTTTCCTTAATTTAACTGTGCTTCCAATCGTGTTTGTGATATTTTTATTTCTAGCTTGATATGAAATGGAAACTAAAAAGTTTCCTAAGTCTATAAATATAGAAAAGATAAAATAGGTTTTCACTAAAATGTTTTTTTTAAGCATTTCTACACACACACACACACACACACACAAAAAAAAAAAAAGGCGGTTAAAATACCACAATGAGAGATACTGCTCCACCTACCTCAAAGGAAACAAATGCGTGGATCTTTGGGCTAAGGGAGGATCTGCTAGCAGTGAACCCCTTTTTTGTATAATTTATTTTCGGACGCTGGGGGTATTTCTTACCCAAGACTTTGTAACTTTGATTCCATTTAATTAAATACCCTTTTCCTATAGTTTTTCTATCCTTCACATTCTAAGAGTTATAGAATGCAACTCGATTCTGAAGCTTTGGGAAATGATTGGGGTTGGTTTGGACCCCCCCTAATTTTTCTATCCAACATGTATTTTATTTGATAAAACAGCGCTCAAATTCTTACGTACCTCAAGTCAAGTAGAAATATATTTTTCCCATAATCTTGTCGCAAATTTGGACAGCCCCTAACCAAAATGTTTTCTGAGGGCAACTTTTTAGGAAAGAGCCATCTTTGAAAAAGCCGGAATACTATTACTAACCATTGAATTCCGACTCATCCGAAACTTGTTACCTCCCAAGGGGAGCATTTACCAAAATTGTCTTAAGCTCATTGGTTGGGAACAAGCTTCGACAGGTTTCCATAAACTAAACACTTGGATCTGTTTTGGGAAACCTAGGGCTTGCTGTTGAAATGAGTCCCTACAAATATTGGTCGCACAAATTCCCTTTTGGCAGAATGGAGTCTTTAGAGATGGAAATGGACTCACTCTAGCACTCAATTCTAGAATTTTAAAATTCAAATTAAATTAGGGAAATGTTAACCAGCACTGTGCGGTGCTTGTTAAGATTTCTCTATATGAGTCTCACTTAATAAAAAGGGAAAAAAATTATTAAAAGGATTGTCAAAAAGGATAAAAAAAAAACTGTTAAAAAATTGCCAAAAAGGATAAGCTACAAAAAGCTGCACAAAAGTTGTTGTTAACGGGCACCGCAACACAACCCGTTAAATTAAATACTAAATTTGTTGTGGATCTTCTCACCTCATGTACACTAAGTTTGTGTTTTAAAATGCCACCCATGCAATACCCTGAATTTTGGCAGTAGGTTGCTATTTCAACATTTTATGGTGCCTCAAAAGTCAGGTCTATCATAACTGTAGTGAAGAAGATCATCATGCAGCATTGCTAGCTAAGGTGGGAATTAAAAAGTAGTGAAGATTTTGTGTCATATGCAAGGCCTATTATTTTTGGAGAATTACTTACCCCAGAGGGCCCAAACTATTTTGTACTTAATTTTGCCTTTACTAGCTTCCTTTAGAGAGAGAGAGAGAGAGAGAGAGAGAGAGAGAGGATGGTGACCTTTAAATAATAAAAATCGATTGTCCTATTAACATTTCGGTCAAGCCATTAATAGGCTGCGAAACATTGTTCTCTTGGTAACAATAAGTCTTTATTGTAATTAATGGACTTCGGCCCCGTCGAAAAAAGAAATTAACCTCTCTCTCTCTCATGATTGTGCTTACTTTATCATTTGTGGTTTGCATTCTTGCTTTGAACAATAAGCAAATTAATTGAGCCCATAGGCCCCATACTATTCATGTACTTCCTCATATACAGGTTTACTATGAAGGCCACAACGGACTCAATATATTTGGATTATGGTTACTAGTTGAGAAATAGAATTATATGAACGTATCAATTGAAGGGAATTATAAGCCTCATGTAATCATTCAAGAGGAGAGGCGAAAGTCAGACCGGGGAGGGGGGAGTCCACTTTGTAAAGGTTAATAACTTAAGATAACTCACCCACAAATTCGAAACTCAAAGATGATCCCATTAACAAGGGTTTGATTATTAAAATCGAGCAGTTTCTAACAAACATCTTTTACATGAAAGGCATGAACCAATAGTAAGAAAATATTTCTTGTAACTGAATAAACAGTAATTTTTATTTATCTTCTAAAAAAAAAAAAAACATTTTGAACATCTAAAATATCTACGTGAGTTGCCTACCCCAATGCAACCTTGTGTCTAATGGAACATTGATGTTTAAGCATTCACATTTGTTAAACTAAATCTTACTAATTCCAGGCATTGATTTAATTAGTAAAATGATCTTGATGCTACAACACCAGGCCAAGCCATGACCTATAACTGTGTTATAATATAATGAAGGCGATAGATAACAAATTAAAAATGCAACCCTGTGTTTGATCTTTCGTGCTGTCTACTGAAAAAATATCTAAGGCCACACCCTTTTGTGCCACAACTTTGTCACCACTCGAATGTGACAAACTATAAGTGATAAGAGAAAAAAAAAAATGGAATCTTGTGAAAGTGAAAGACATTCTATCAAAATTTCCCATGTAAAATAGTTATAAAAAGGATGTAGTAGAGGTTATAGACATAGAATTATAAAATAAGATATGGTAGAAATTGTGGTCTTAGAATTACTCATGTCAAATAAGAGATACGAGTTACAACACCATATCACAATCACTTCATTTAAGGCATGGGTCCAATAAAACTCTAAGGATGCACTAAAACTAAAAGGTTGCAGTGTGACATGTTTCAAATATTTTAAGATCACAACCACAGAAACTTCTCGTAAGACAATCATTAATTGGAACAACAAATCACATCTTGAAGCATATCAATTTAGTAAATTAACATGGTGGCACCACGAACAGCCAGAATTGTTTCCTCAACTTCACCGTACAAGGTGTACTGTCTGTCCAGCAAGAGATGCAAAACTATGCTGCGGTTAAAGTCCAAATGCATTCACACAGCAACTATGTTCGCGTGCTACATGTCTTACAAGTCACAGCCTACTGTAACATAACTGGAGCCAGACCCAATATTCACGTGGAATATTGATAGAGACCTTCCAGCAAATTCAAAACCATTATTACTAGAACCTAATTGTATTGCTCATGGTGTTCATAAAATTCGAGAGAAATTTAGTGCCCGTTTGTTTGCACTTTCAAACGGCAAAAAACACTTTTTAAAACCAAAAAAATAAGATGTGTATTTGGTAAGGTTTTAAAAGTTGTTTTTTCTAAAAAGCTACATTTTGAAATGTGAAGGAAGTCCACTTTAACACTGGACAGCTCTTCAAAGCCTTTTGCAAAAGCCAATATGCGTTTCATAAATATTATCGTTGAATGCAGTGTTCAATTACCAAATTGCCCAAATACTTTATTGAAAACCCAATTTTACCCTTTGATAAATCAAAGGATAACACCTCTCTAGAGCTCACCTCATGCCAGATTCCTCTTATCTCTCCGCTCTGCTACAAAACAAGCCTCTTCGTGCTGTTGCAGGTAAAAATCTCTCATGCCTTTGTCATCTGTCGACGATTTGAGAAAAACATTTTGAAGGACAGTAAGTTCAATTGATAATAATATCATGGAGATTGTGAGAGCACTTCTTGGAGTGGACAATAAGTTTGCTATTGAAGCTTCCTATGTCTTAAAAGGCCACGTAGGGAGATGTTTCTAAATTTCAAGGAGCCAGAGTCACAGCTGCAGTGGCTACAAGGAATGATTTGGAACCAAAAGAAGTGACCAACCTTATGTGGTACTCTGTACTAGCTTAGGACTAATATTAACATTATGTCGTATTAGTTTAGGACTAATATTAGTTTTATATTGTATTAGCTATGTTGTATTAACTTTAAACTAAGTAATGTGATATTTAGTATTAGATTTGGACTAATATATGCGTAATGTAAACACATTTGAAATTTGCATTAAAGTGTTATTGTTGCCTTTTCTTACTTTGTTAATTATTATGTTGATTTGTATTAAAGTAGTATTAGCAATGGTTGATTATTTGTTACTTTGTTGTATAGGCTACACAAATATAAATGATTATAATGGTAATTATGAGAATAGCTATATGGAACTGTTAATGAAAGTGGATTACAGAAATTACTGTGATAATCATGAAATAGATTACAGAAATTACTGTGATGATCATGACGGTGGCAACTTGAATGATGACAATTATTACAATGTTGACAATAATAATGATGGTGATAACAATGATGATAATGAGAGTAGTGATAATGATAATGATAGTGACTGATTTTGATGATGATGATGATAATGACGACGTTTTATGAGTGATTCTCTAACTGCCACTTTTATAAATGCAAACTAAACACTCAATTTTTTCAAAAAACATTTTTTAACAGCTTTTACCAAACACTTAGTTCAGTTTCATACCGCACTTTTTAAAACTCCTACTTTTTCAAAAAGCACAATATCAAAAAGCTGAACCAAACTCACCCTTAGTCATATAACCATGGTAATCATCCACACATTTCTCACACAGATATCCAAGATTGAACCTTATCACCGATACACATATCCCTTCAAAAGTCCAACCTCACTGCAACATTATTCATAACAATCTAAGGATTTCAACAAAATCTCAGACCTAAGATCAATGCGGGTCACAAATACGACGTAACTTCACTCAGATAATTATTTAAAGCACCTGTATCTCTCTTTTTTCCAGAATAAAGCACTAGTATTCTTAACTACATTAATTAGATCCTCCATACAATCCACAAATAAAACACAACTGGTCACAACCTGCAGCAATTGTTTAATGAGCAAAGCAAGATATGTAAAAATGTACCTTAAAACAGTACAATAAACATCTCAAGTTGAACCACATTCTAAACAACACAACAGAACTGATCAAATTGTTTGTCCTTGGACCACATTGTCTTTTTCCTATGACAGAATTTTAGAAACAAAAATTTACTCCCTCTCTTTCTCTGTCTACTGCTGTCGGACTTCGGCTTTCTTTTTCTGCCAGAGACGATCCAGTCCACTGTCAGCATCTCCCTGCAAAAGAAAATAAAAGAAATCAGAAGAGTGAAATACCCAAATCTATATGAATTCATAATGAATGCAAAACGTATGGATTACTAAAAGCAATTCTTGAAAGCAGAGTTCATGCAAAAGCCAAACTAGAATTAGAAAAACCAAGCTAAATAAACAGGTAAAAGCAAAAAAAAAAAAATACAAGTTCTATGCATCTATTAATACACATGTTAGCAATAAGTATTTTTTTTTTAAAAAGATCACCACACAACCAACCATATCAGTCACAAAATACTTTCAAAGCAAGAATAAAAGAAAAAGGGAAAATTGCACACACCTCTCTTGAGGTTTAGTAAATTTAAACTAACCTCCCCCAAAATTCGAATTGTACAGACCTCCCTTTTCAAGATAATCTACACTCACCTCCCTTGCAGCTTAACAAGGTTAAACACAGAAAAAGAAAAATTGACAGAAGATAAAAATTCCAATTTTACCCTCCCTTGATTGATTCAATTCATTAAAACTTAAGATGAAAATTCTTAAGAACCAATTCCCAATTCTCTAGTTTTTCAATCCTAAATTGAACCAATTTATTTGGTCTGCAAATCATCCTATTATAATCTTTTCATATTACAGCCATAGTGTGACACATAATTTGATAGTACCACACACCCCACACACTTATTTGTGATAGTATTGAATGATGTACCCAACTAATGTGCCCATAAGGTCAGACAAAAGAAGACCATTGGTCGAGTAAGTTGGGAAATTCTAGCATATAAAAATACATATACTAGAATTTCATTGTTAATATCGCAAACGAAGAAATTGCCTCAAAACATTCATCAAAAAGACGGTTTAGGGACAGAGTGCGTTTGCTAACATAACAAATACATTACTCAAATCATATTTCACAAACCAGAGAAATAAAAATAATATAACCCAAATGAAAATCTCTTTAAAATAAAAAGGATGTGCCAGTAGTAAAAGGGTCTGAACTATCAGAAACAAGGTCAAGTTCAGGCGAGTGATACTGGCGAGTTGAATATTGCAAGTTTTGTAAATAATTTGACTGGATCGTCGCACTAGCTAATCAAGATCCAATCAAGAAGCTGTACCTTGCTTTCTTCACTTCCTACTATTTGCTTCAGAAAAAAGCCAAACGCATGCACATGCATACACACACACACTAATAACTCAGTATCATTTACTTTGTGATAAATAGGAATTTTAATTTGTGAGGTTAAAAGCATAAATCTATCCAACTGTGTTAATGAGTTTTAACAGAGTTAAGCTGCAAGTGAATTGAGTGTAGCTTATTTGAAAAGTTAGGGTAGTCTTGTGTACAATTCAAAACAAGGGAATGTGAATGCAATTTTAGAAAAACTCAGGGAAGGTCAGTGCAATTTTACCCAAAAACGATCAATCAAAGACAGACTTCAAGAGTCACCATCAGAAGTGAACCATAGAGTAATGGACGCATAACACTAGAGTAATATCTACCACAATTAATGGGAAAGACCAAAAAGGACAAACAAACATTAACTTTCAAGAAAAACTATGCACAAGCCTTAGGAATCACTTCCTCTAATCAAACATCAACAAATTATCACACTGGGAGACAAAGAAACACATTGCCTACTAATCATCACCAACGCATCCATATCCGGTTATGTAAACTACTTAGTGACTAATATTAACTAAGCACATGCAAAAATTTCTGATTTCACTCATTCATTTTCACACTTAATTTGGATGCATTCATATGAATAGTTGATTTCACTGCTTCAATATTCTCTCTTTTTTTATTGGTCTTAAACCCATGACCTCACCTTCCACCTAACACTGGCAAGGGTGCCAGTTGACCTGGAGCTCATTGGCAGTACTGTTCTTATAAAGCATGTTTTAATTGGACAATTAAAAAAAACATGAAGTAGTTATTAGAATGATGTGAGAAACACCATACACATCACCCTGTACCCAAGTGTTCTAAACAAAAGGAAGAGATGAAGTTATTCCCTTCTAGGCTCCAAAGGGTACTTTCCAAAAGAAAACAATGGTCTATGAATTTTAACCACACCAAAGTCACGTACAGACTTCATTCACAAAAGAAACATAAAATAGGAAATTTCTATCTCCTACTTAGCAACACATTTTGGCTATTTCTCAAAGTTCAGGGAAGTTTAAATTTAACCCAAATGAAATTATCTGCAATGCATTCATCAATGTAAAACAAGCTAAGCAAAGCAATTCCATCCAAAACTCTTTTACAAACTAAAATGAAGTCATCCATAATACAAACTACACACAAAAATAGTTATGACAAGTAATAAAAACAAACCTGAGCACGGACGAATCCGCAGAGAGCAAAGGTGGAGAAATGGCCATTGTAGACGCCATTCTCATCCAAGTGCCCAACATTAATCTGAACAGACGCGTGATCCTTTGCGGTGATCAGCCTGTTCGTAGCCGAGCTGCATTCACGTTTAATCCCATTCCACAAATGTCAAATTCACCATTACTATTTCAGCAAAAAACACACATACCCACAAACACAAAATACGAAAAAAAGTAAAGAATTTTTAATACAACAATACCATTTCCTGGGAATGTAAAGCTCAGTGATAACACCCTCTTCGTTCTGCATCCTTTGGCTTTTCTTTTTTTTTTTTTTTTTTTGTGTGTCAAACACTAAATAATTAATAATCTGAACCAACAAAGAAGAAAAATTGATACATGAATCAAAAATTTGACTAACATTTAAAAAAATGGAATTTATATTCAATCCAAAATTTCATACTTTTCTTTTTTCAGGTTTTCCAAGCAAACAAACATAACTTTATACTTTACAGAGCATAGAACAATCGAATAATCAAACAAAACCCTAATTTTCTCTCAGATCTAATTTTCACAAAGAGAGAGAGAGAGAGAGAGAGATTACCAGTGGAGGCGAAGACGAGAGCTAGGGTTTCCAAAAGCACTGGCGAAGAGACAAAGCTAAACCCGAATTTTATATTTGTACTGTAAAACTGGGCCTACGATATAGCAATATGAAAAGCTACATAGAAAACCCAAAAAGTGTCTCCTTTTTGAAAAATTGGAGAATTGAAGCCCATTTGAGTTTCCATTTAAATTCATATATGGGCCTTTTCTTCTGTCCAAGACAATAACCCATAAAAAAATTAGTTCAACTAGAAATGAAAGTAGATGTTAATTAAGCCCATTCTATTAGCTTAATTGTACACTACCCCCTATGCGAAAAAAGTAAGAATGGCAACGACACAGGACGGGTCAGATTAGGGGTGTCCTATTCTTGTCATGTTCTTTCTTTGAGGCAGGGAAAGCCCGCACGAAACTAAGACCAGTTTTGGTCGGTTTAGGGGTTTTTGGTCAAATTTAGCGCAAATGGTTTTTTGTTTTAATTAGAATAGTGTAAGAAGTTATAAGAACTTGTTCATATTTAACTTCTATTTAAATAGTATATAATATATGTAGTTTTTTTAGTAAGAAAAATACATATATATCTTCTATTTATTTAAATAGTATAAAATAAATATAGTGTTTTTCAATAAGATAAATTAAAATTCTATTATATAAATCCTTTTTTTTTTCGAGGGTGACATTTGAGTTTTCATCAGTGGCGGCTTTAAGATTATTTTCTAGGGAGGGTCAATAAAAAAACATAAACTATACAAAATTTAAAATAAACGAAGACTTGAATATATTGACATCATAAAAAAAAATTAAAAAAAAAACCAAATACATAAAGTTTTACAATTGGCTTCTACGAGATTTCATATTTTGAAATCGTTGTATGATATTCTCATTATCAATTCTAAGAGCTACATTTGTACATAGCTAAGTAATCATTCATCCACTAATCTCCCATTTGATAGATTTATTTCAAATTTTTTTAGATCTAAATGAGTTTTTTCTAAGGTTTAAGATTAACAAATTTCTACTTTTTCTTTTTTTTTGGTTGGGCTGTTTATTTTATTTTTCCAGATTTTAGATTAAATTGGTTTTTTATTGGACTTTTTTTGTGTTTAAGAATGCTAAGATATTGTTAAGATGATCATATTCAAGCTTATTTCTATTGAGCTTAAAAAAAAAAAAAAAAATCTAGAGTCAAGGTGTTTAAATTTTTATTTTAGGGCGGTCAAAACAAAATAAAAAATATTATATAATCCTAGAATCGCCCTTGGCTTTTAAGACCAAAACTTTAAATTTTGGTAAAAATACAATATTGGTCCCTAAAATTTACCTGCTAAGGACTAAGCACTTTTGGTCCTTTAAGTTTCAAGTGAGTAATATTAGTCCCCAGTGGGTTTTTTTTTTTTTTTTTTTTTTTTTTTAAGAGTACTATTAGTCCTTATGTCAACTTTCATTAGTTTTTTGACTTATGTGTCTAACGGAATAATGATGTATCATTAGTTCAATGATGGCAAGTGCTTTATTATGAACAAATTGCATATGAGCAAACCCCACCACCCTTTCCATTCTAAGCTTTTTCAAATCCACAACCTTAAGTCTACCATTGTTTCCAACCCCACCACTGGCTTCGGGACTCCAGCCATACTTCATCTGCCTCCTCTTTAGCTTCGCTCCCCAACCCCTCCTCTTCGCTAACATAGGCAACAACCTTAGAGGAATAACTTAGCCTCCATAAAAATGAAAAAAAAAAGGGCAACAAATTTTCCAAATGGGTAAACCCAAATTCCAATATCAAATTCATATTTGACAAAGATTGGTCCAATATCTAAGTTTGAATTACAAATCCCAAAAGAAATGTGATCTTAGGTAGGTGAGTTTGACTTTGAATCTTTGATATGGGTTTGGTGTGTGGGATTTTTGAGTTTGATGGGCATGAGGCATTTTGGATGGGTGTTGGTTTCTATATGTGGCTTTGTCGTTTAAGGACTAAAGTCTATATTGTAGTTTTGTTGTTAAGGACTATGGTTTGTTGATTGGATCGGGTTACATCTCATTCATGGAAATTGTTGCTTTTTATGGAGGTTGAGTTTTATTAGGTTGTTGCTAGTTTCGACCAGGAGGAGAAGGGAGATGAAGTACTGCTTGGAGCTAATGGAGGAACTATAGACAATGGCGGACTCAAGGCGGTGGGAGTCAGAGGAGAATACTTCTTCTTCAAATCTAGAGTGTGGTGAGGTTTGCTTACATGTAATTTTTTTGGGCCAAAATGCAAAACACACCCTAGGTTTCACCTTTTGTCATTTCAGTCTTCTAAATTTGATTTTTGTCATTTCAGTCCTCTAAATTTTAAGTATAGTTAATTCAGTCTTCCATTACTTTTCTGTTAGGTACTACCGTCTACTTACCAAAACAACGCTGTTTTGGATTTAAAAAAAAAAAAAAAGGACTCAAGGGAATGGTGTCATTCCCCTAGCCCTTGAATATCAAAAATTGCCCCACCCCCATACCCTAGAACCCTAATTAACTAAGAAATTTAAGGGATTGAGGGAGAAAGAAAGAGGGGGAAAAAGAGAGAGTGAGAAATCGAGAGGGGGAAAGAGAGAGAAAGAGAGACCTAGAAGGGGAAAGAGAGAGACTGAGAGATCAAAAAAGGGAGGGACTGAGAGAGAAAGAGAGATCAGGAGAAGGGGAAGAGAGACTGAGAGGGAGAAGAGAGATTTCATGGCAACTGCACTTTGTCAGGCTAGGGTCTACTTAGTGGCTCCACTTTGCCACTTCAGGAGGCAACTCCGGTCAACATGGATTTGGGTAAGTTCTGAAAACCCAAAATTTTTGCTTTCAGTCCTCCGAGTTTTTTAGGCCAAAATGCAAACACACCTCTAGGTTTCACCTTTTGACATTTCACTCTTCTAAATTTGAGTTTTGTCATTTCAGTTCTCTAAATTTTAAGTATAGTGAATTCGGTCTTTGATTAGTTTTTTGTTAGGTACTATCGTCTAGTTACCAAATCAATGCTGTTTTGGATTTTTTTTTTTTTTTTTTTTTTTTTAAGGACTCAAGGGAACGACGTCATTCCCCTAGCCCCTGAATATCAAAAATGGCCCTAGTTCAAAGGGAGGAAAAGTTTCTTTGATCAAAGATTGAACCAAACTTGATCCACCAAATATCCAAACTAATGATGCCCCAAATGTAGGGTCGGCCCAACAAAATTTGGGGCTTAAGGGAAAAATTTTATATGAGGCCTTTTTATATGTAAACATTAATTAAATAAAATTATATAATACTAACTAATTTAAGACTAATTTGATGTAAATACAGAATTTGATGAATAATACTAACTAAACTAAGGTAAATTTCATATAGAAGATTGAATATCATAGTTGAACCATAAATTTAAACAAAAAGAACTAATATATATATATATATATATATATATATATATATATTTAAAGAAACTTACTTTAACTGGGATATATAACTATGCGTAGTTAAGTATAGTTGTAATCTAAATTTTAATTTTATATATTCTTTTTAAGGGAAAGAGATAGATAGATATTATTTGGTGTGTAGCTTAGTAGGAGATTAGTTTACAAAAATTAAGATCTCAAACTATTAGAGGAGATTAGTAATCATTGATGATTTATCACATTTGCAACATTTTTTTTTTGAAACATTTTAGGTTTCAATTGGTTTAAATTTTTATTGGTCTCCTATTTTGGAAGCCTTGTTAGAAATGAAAAAGAAAAATACTAAAAATACTACAAAATGTTCACAATATAATATGATAATGATTGTAATTAATGAATTTCAACAACTTTATTTATTTGTGTTTGAATTACATTTTTATGTGATTGGTGACACGTCAATTAAACTTATAGTAAAATTTGTGATATCTTTAGCATCACTCTTAAAAAAAAGTACTAATTATTTAAAAAATGTTAAATAAAAATTTTGGCCTTTTACGGAGGGAGATGGAGCCATTTTTTAGTTGGAAATTTTTGTTGTTGTTGTTATGGGGCCTTAGGCCTAGGCCTTGGGCCGGCCCTGCCCAAGTGAAGTTGCGAGTTTGACACGTGTCATTGTTGTAGCAAGAAAAACCTACCCATATCTCAGCCCATACTTGGTCTTCTTCAATTTCTCTACTTTATCTTTAGGCAACCCACTACTTGCAATATCTCTAACATAAAGAATTAGAATAGAGACAATTTCTTCTGTCATGAACGTAACATCTCTGATAGACCGATGCACTCTTAAGTAGAGAATTCCAGAGGCAACTGGAGAGATCCCACCTGAGAGATTGGACCCGAGTTGTTGAAGGCAATTGAGACTTCAAGGATTGCAGTTGTTGTGTTCTCCAAAAACTATGCTACTTCGGACTGGTGCCTTGATGAGCTGGTGAAGATTGTGGACTGCAAAAGACTTTTAAATCAAAGGGTGTTGCCTATTTTCTATGATGTGTCTCAATCTAAGGTGCTAGAACATAAGGGAATTTTTGCGGAGGCACTCCTAAATGGGCCTATAGACAAGATGAACAATTGGAGAGATGCATTGATAGAGGCCGCAAACTTGGCACACTTGCATTTGGAAGCATATCGGTAATATTATATTACATAAACTCTTGTTTATGCATATATAAATTATATTTTTATTGAATTTCATATTAAATGACTAGTTTTGTATAATTTAATGTGCACAATACATAATTAACATTTAGGGTAAAGTACATATTTGGTTCTTAATATTTGCAGTGAATGTCAATTTGGTCCCTAATGTTTCAAAGGTGTCAGTTTAGTCCCTAAAATTTTGATATTGTGTCAAAATACATTGCAGCTAAGTGATGGATGAAAAATGTTAACATGACTAACAAATATATTAAAATATTATTATTTTTGCCATGTAAGTTGTCATGTGTCGTTCAACTAAAAAAAGAAAGCCAATTGATTTGAGAACATAATCCACTGTGAAAGGAGAACAAAGGGGAAGAGGAAGAGAGATCGGAGAGTCTGAGAGTCTCAATCTAAGGCGACAGTGACGGTGACCCACCCATCCACGACGAACCTGATATAGCTAATGGAGAGGCCCGGCTGAGTGGAGATCGGCGACCTACCCATCACGAAGTTAGTGCAATGCTTTCCTCATCGCTACCATCCTTGTCTTTTATGTTCATTAACCGCTTCAGCACAGTGCTCCTTTGTTCCATCACTCATCTCATCATCCGCATCAACAAACTCAATCAACTCATCAAGCGCCTGAAGACTCATTCAGTAATATATTACTAGATCATGTCTATGTGACTGTGTCCTCCATATAAGCCAACAACTATTATGCCTTTCACAAAATTTCTATTTTATTAGATCGTGTTTTGATTTTGAATTTTTTGATTTTTGATTTTTGATTTTTTTATATAAAGTGGTATATCTAGTTGTTATTCTAGTTTGAAATGTATCTTGAGGATTATTTTATTTGTTTAATTCTAATTTACAATAGTTTTCATTTGGATTGTTTGTTAATTTTGTAATCGTTGTTTTTATTGTTAAAATAAATTATGAAAGTATAAAATGGATTCGGGACCTTTGTTTTAGTTTCTCGGGATTTTTCTGAGAAAAAATTTTGATTCCCAGACTCCCAGTGGCTGTATTAGTTTTGCTGTAGACGGTTGGATTGCCATCATTGTTGATTGAGCACTCATAATGTCTCCAATCTCTCTTCCCCCCTCCCCTTCGTTCCTTTCTCACAATGGATTCAATTCCCAAATTATTAGGCCGAGGGTTTTTTGTTTTTTTGTTTTTAATTAAAGACACGTGGCAACTTACTTGGCAAAAATAATAATATTTTAATGTCTGTTAGTCTTGTTAGTATTTTCCATCCACTACTTAACAACAATGATTATTTTGATACAATACCAAAAGATTAGGAACTAAACTGATACATCTGAAACATTAGGGACCAAATATGTAGTTTACCTTAACATTTATCATTTTTTGTTTTTCCAATTACCAAATTGTCAAAAGGACATCACAGGAAGTGTTTCTCTCTAGACTAGGTGCTAGCAGCACCAAACCCTAGACTTCTGTAGAACTTACGTTCCCCTTGGTGTGTAGGATTGTTAGTAGGAGAAGGAAAAGCTCTTTTTATCTTAAAAGAGAAGTGTGTAAAATTGATCAAGCCATGAAAGCAAAATGCAAGGTGCATTTTTTGCAGTTCATAAGACCCAACATCATTCCATGTAACATTCCCGATTCCACAATATACAGTTAAAAACTAAAAATAATTTTTCTTTTTGACTTAGGCTAGGTTTTTTTTTTTTTTTTTTTCCTTTTCTTTATCATTCTTTAAAAACTCAAACTGGTTGAGCTAACTCGTGGAGTACCTTGGAAGGGGATATATTTGGCACAAATGTTTTTGGTTGTTGATGTTCCAATCCAAATAAGTTGATAATGATGATAGTGATGTGGTCACTCACTATGAAGGCAAATTTGGACAAATTACAAGATCTTTCAACTATACTGTGTAAAAATAAAATTATATCTTGAGAATATTGATAGTACGACAAGTTCTTTTAGTCATAAATGAGTGCTTTTGAATTTTGAAAATTTTCATAAGTACTTTTTTTAAAATTTTTTTGATAAGATTAATAAGTACTTTATTCAAATCAAATAATCACGAGTTGCAAAAAATTTCTTACAAGTCTAGTAAGCAAATGATTTTATTCACCTTAAACCAATGGGTAACAATTATATGTGTTAGGGTTAAAAAAGAAATACTACTCATTGTGCGGCTTAGTTCTAATTGGGTCTCAAACAAGCTTGGAAGTTTCATTTTCATATGAGGATTGGAAATCTTGGGCTCTAAGGATTGATTCCCAACTTCGACACGGAAGACATCATTTCTCCTCATACTTGGCTGTAGTTGTGGCCCAAAGTGAGTGGAGTTGGTTTCTGTGGTACTGTGTTTTGTGGGTGAATACTTTCCTTTCCATGAGGTGCATTGGTTGGAATTGCCAAGGCATTTGCAAAGCCTCAATAGTTCGCTCCCTTAGGGCACTCCTTAAGAGACAAACCTCCAAGTATTGTTTTTAAGTGAGACTAAGGCTGGTGAAGAAACGATGGAATGGGTCATGAAAGCCATAGGTTTTGCAGAAAACATTGTTTTAGGCAGTGCCGGTAGATCAGGGGGATTTTGAATGACTTGGAAAAATAACTTCAAAGTAGATGTAGCTGATTTTAATAAAAATGTTGTGGCTGTTAAGATTAATGATGGTGCATGTCAACGGGCATTGATTGGGTTTTATGGTCTTCCTTACTCTACTAAAAGAAGAAAGGCTTGGGAGAACTTGGGAGCTATGTTATTAGTTATAGAGGAGCCTTGGGTTTGCCTAGGGGATTTCAATCTAGTTATAGATGATCAAGAAAAAGATAGAGGTAGGAGAGCTACAACTTCAGCGCCAAATTTTCTCAAGGAACTAATGTTTGACGTGGGGGCCAACGGTAGTCTTTCACATGGACTGAAAAGAGATGGGGTAAAAGTTGCATTAGACAAAGGTTATGGACAGAGGCATCGGTGGCATAAGTTGAAGAGGCATTTTCCCAAAAGCTACTGTTTACCACCTTGGTGCTGTTAACTCAGATCATTGTCCTTCGTTGTTAGATAATATTCCAAGTAATTTTTGTGCTCAAAGACCTCTCAGATTTGAAGCAACCTGGGTGAGGGATTTGAGAAGCTTTGAGGTGATAAATCAAGCTTGGTCTAGCGAATTCAAAGGATCAGATGCCTTTAAACTGTGTGGGAAACAAGAAGTAACCTGTTATGCATTAAAGAAGTGGAATACAGAGGTGTTTGGTTTTAGTAATATCAAAATTGCTAGGTTGACTGAGAAAATTAGAAATATCCAAATGAAAGAGACCAGAAACTGGAGATTGAAAGCTCAGTACAAAGATGAGTTGAAAGAGTGGTTGCTTAAAATATCTTTAAGCAACCGCTCATTTTGTAGTTACTCATTCAAAGTGTGCGTGTTTACATGTGAATGTATCTTTTTGTAGTTACTATTTCTCCTGGGTTAAGAGAGAGCTTAATTTTGTAGCACATTATCTTGCAAAGTGTACATGGGATATTAACAGTGTACTATGCTATAGGAACTCCTTCCTCCCAGCTGAAGTTTGTGATGCTTGGAAGAAAGACTGTTTAATAGAAGTTGGTTTTAGCAACAAGAAATAAATAAATAAAAGTGGGCCTCAAGAATCTTCGGCCGCTGGTGTGATGCAGCCGTCTGATCAGAGCAGTTTTTTAAACACCCCTACATCACTTACCAAAAAACAAAAAAAAGAAAAAGAAAAAGAAAAAACAAAAACATAAACATAAACAAAAACACAAGGAAAAGCAAGTTTCTTTGTTTTGCAAGGAATTGGCTGAGCTGATTGTTTTCATCTTCGTTGGAAGGTGTCGAAGGACCTCGGGTTCTCCAACGAGACAACTTCAAGGTCCTTCGACAAGGCAACCTCGTACCACGACTCCCAGAACCTCCTCCATTATCCCGTCTAGATGACTTCGTACCACGACTCCTAGAACCTCCTTCATTATCCCACTGTGAGGGACCAACTCCAACTCTAAGCCCTTCAAAACATTTCTCCAAAGTTTGAATAAAAGACTCTGCCAACTGGGCCCTCTGCAAGGATATATGATCTTAGAACCCAACTTCACAAATTGCAAACATAGAATCTACAAAAGATAAAAGAGCAAGAACACACCGAAGAGACCTTTTGGTCCGATTGGGTATAAACAGCTTGTTTTAGAGATTCAATCATCAACATGCACTCATCAAAAAGATCAGCCCCAATCTGCATGAAGAGAACTATAAGGAATGCACCAAAAGTGGAAAGCACCTGGTGAATGCAAAACATACCGGGCCGGTCCATGGAACGTTTGGAGCTTGCTTCGGCCTTTCAAGTTGCATACATCTGATAGATCCATCTTGATTCTTCACTTGGCATGACCATGGAGGAAACTGAGGGTACCTCTCCAGGAAAGAACCACTAGGGTCTTCAACATGACTAGAGGGTTGAGAAGCAGTCCTTTCAAGCAGTGAACCTTCATAATCAGAACTATGCCCTTCAGAATGAACAGCAAAAGTTTTCCCATCAACTTCAAAATTCACATCTGTTCCCTTTCCAGTTTCAAATAGCTGCCCCAAATTCTGACCAATGTTAGAAGGTGGTACTGCAATAGAGTAGATCTTAGGACCCTTGGTGTATGATCTCACAACACCTACACTACAGTGAACCTTGATACAATCATCTTTGAGGTAGTCAGATGTCTCTAGATCAGTTCTTTTGAAAAATTTCTCGTAACCCCTACAACATCCAACAAACTAAACTATTATACCACATTTGTCACTTGATTACATTAAATGAGAAATGGAGCAAAGGTATACAACTGAAAATGATTGCATGTAGGTCATAAGTATAACATGATAGCATAAAAACATTACGCCCACAAGATGCACATAGTAGTCATTGAATCAAATATAGTTGTCAGCTGAAAAGTCCATGGCAGGTATCACGCCTAATCAACAAGATTTTGTTATGACAACACAATATATGGTGAACTAATTAGATGTCACAAATATTACATCTTGCTTCTATTAATCTCTTCAATAGCTCAAAATGAAACCATACACAATAAATAAACATTAACGCCACTACATTTTCAAAGTATTCATCTATGAAATTATATATATCTAGCCAAAGAATTACATATAAGAGAGTTCAAAACTCCTTACAAGTACTCAAAAAGAGTTCATGAATTAGAAAAACACCATCTGTCTGGTTCCATCTAATTCTAATGCGATATGGAATAATAAGATTATTCTACTGATCTCAATTTAATCTCATGGATATGTTTGTTGTAACATTGTTTGTTGCTAAGCTCTCTAGGAATTTATGAGTCTAACAATAGATGCTTGTTGCCTCATATTTTATACATCATTTGTACCTATCAAAAAATATATGTAGGACAACCTAGGCTTCCCACCTAGATTAGTCCTACCGTAGACCTTAGGCTTCCCACCTAAGGTGTTTGGAATCACCACCAAACAAACACAATGCACTCTCTGCAAATAATCTCAATAATAATAATAATAGTCTGTAAAATACAAAAGAAATCATCTGGAGCTTTATATACAGCTTCCAGGAATCACAATGATAAGGATAAACTCTCCTAAACAAATCCTCAACAATCTCAAATACTAATATGATAATTCTAACAATCTCAAATACTAATCCAATACTAAAAATAAACCCAAATAAAGATAACATAAATGATAAAAATAATCTCCACAGATGTGCTATCATGTGGTGCCCGCACCAATATATTTTATACATTATTTGGCTTTCTTATGTCATATAGCTAGGAGGCGGGAAAGAGTTCATGTAGCAGATCCCTACTAGTCGAGAAAGTTACTCATCCAGCAAGCTAACATTATATGGAATAAAGGCTTTATTGATTAAAGTAATACACACAAATTTTGAACAGTTTTTGCCAGGAAATTACGTCTTTACATAAACAAGAAGGGGTTCTCATATTAACAATCCTAGCTCAGCTCTAAAATTCAAGCCCAGAAAACCATTACCTATCAAATTCAACAAGCATACCACCACCCACTTGTACATATCAACCTCTTTCAAAACTTCAAGTTCCACAACAACAAAAAAAAAAAAAAAAAGAAGTACCACTTACTATTACTTCAAAAATTCCTAATCTTGCCATTGGTTTCTGTCCACAATTCATGCAATTGCTCTTATACTGAATCAAATTATTATTAACTATAACAATAAAAACAGTAACATTGTGCGTAATTGTGTTTTGTACAGGGCTAGCATCATAGAAGCAATTACTCCCTGTGTCTTATACTAAAGAAACTTTGTAAATGGCATGCGTTTAATTTAAAAAAATAAACATGATAATTTTTCATGAGTCATTAACTCATTCAAAATGAAGTAACAAATGCAAGCATGGCCGCATACTATTTTCAAACAAACATCATCCAGCAAAGAACCCTTTTAGAGAGAACTTATATACAATACCTTAGGTGCAGTCATACAGTACATTAGGTTCCCCAATTGAATAGCATTGTCCACTAAAGCACAGACAATTCTATCTTTTGATTCTTTTTCCATTACCATATAATTCAAAATAATCATATGTATGAATTTAATTAAGGGAAAAATTAGTGAACTATTTTAAGAAAGTTTTAAAGGTTTTTATGGGGGAAAAAAAATAATTAATACTTTGACAGCTTTTTCAATAATCATATAATTTCAAAACAATCATGTGTTTGAATTTAATTAAGGGAAAAGTTAGTAAATCATTTTAAGAAAGTTTTTATGAGAAAAAAAAAAGTAGTTAATTTTTTCACAAATTTTTCAATTTTCGCGTTAACATGACCCATTTCAAAAAATTGTTATGTTTATTGGGTCATGTAACACTCATTAACAAGTGCCCTAGAGGATTTAATTCATCAACAACTAAGAATGAACTTAGCAAAGAAACAACAATCATGATAATTAACATTAACACACTTAGCAAAAATAAATAAATAACCCACTACATAAACATAACAAACACTATCATAATCATAACAATTATAATCAAGATCACCAAAAAAAAAAAAAAAAAGACCCAAATTTAGAAAGAATAATCGATTACCACATTTTACCGCGATTACTGAACGTGTAAGGCCTCTCTTTCCCATTCAGAACGTTATGCCTCTCTTTCCCACTCTGATCCAAAAACTTCAGTTCAAAACGCGCTCTCACATCAGTGCCTTCGCTCGCCAAACCTATAAACAGCGAAACATACGTAGCATTGTCCTGCACATTCTTGCCGTCCGGGTAAAAAAAAATTGTCCAAGAGTACCCGCCGGCGGTGAAAGTATCGGACGCCACCCATTTTCCGATCCCCATACCTTTCGAGAGCGAGTACCCTGAGATGTTGAACAGGTGGGACCCATTCACCGTCTCGGTCATCGACGTCGATGTCGTCGTCGGAGTCGGAGTTGGAGTCGACCAAGACAAAGAAGAAGAAGAAGAAGAAGAAGAAGAAGAAAACATCGGCTGAGAATTAGGAGAGACAATTCGTCGCATTTATAGCAAGGATCTGGGTAGAGATAAAAATTTGGATGTTTGGTTGGTGAGAAACTCTAGTATTTGGTCAATTGTTGGAGAGAGAAATGGTTGGACGATGACTTTGAACTGTGGAATTGACCAGAGAAATGGTGGAACTCAGTAGAAAAAGAAAAAAAGAAAGAAAAAGAGAGAATGAAGAAAAAGAAAAAAAAAATTGTTGTTGGTTGTAAAGTGGGTACGAAGAAGAAAGAAAAAAGAAATAGAAAAAAAGAAAAGCAAAAAAGGATAAAAAAAATAGTAGGATACTGTTACTTGACAGTGATAGTCAGAAGATAAGTCCAACAAATTTGATTTTTTTTTAGCATTTTCTCATTATGCTCATCGTTTATTTTATTTTATTTTTTTTTTAACGTAAAAGATAAAATTTTATTCAAAGCTAATAGTATAGGTATTACATAACCACCACCAGAGTACACTAGTGGGAGATACGTGGGGCAATGCATGCAGCTGCATGTCCCCGACTAAATAACACACCATGGTCACGTGCAGACCTCAACAAACACAATTTAGGCTTAAAGTACTTATCTAAACTCCAGGACATTCGTAGGCATTGTTTCTCCATTGTACGCGGTCATTGACAGAGTCGCTGGTAGTCTTGTAATAGGGTCATCGCACCTCTCAGGATCTGGCAAGGTTGAGCTTGTTTTTTGTCAAAAAGGCACCTGTTTCTAGCCTTCCATATGGACCAGGAAACTATAACCCATGCCTCCAGTTCTTTGGTCGAGAGCACAGCCATCAATTCTCGCACCAGAACGTAGATGTCCTCCGCCTCTGAGCTATGCTTCTGTAGTTTGCCTGCCACCAGCGCCCACACATTCCTAGCCATAGGACAACTTCAAAGTGCATGGGCCACTGTCTCATTCTGTTTCTGACATATTCCATAGACTGGGTCCAATGACACCTATTTACGACAGAGATTTGTGCGGGTAGAGAGTATATCAGAGCATGCCCGCCAAACAAAATTCTGTGCCTGACGGGGTATGTGTAGCTGCCATATACGATTCCACATTTTCCTATCATCCCGAGTTGATGAATGCTCCCCTTGTTCCTGTTGTTGTTGGCGGACCGCGACTTGGTACGCCGTTTTAATCGAGAAAATGCCTTTCTTATTTTCCTTCCAGGGCAGTTCATCCTTGGTGTGTGTGTCCCTGAGATTGATCCGTTGAATGTCCTCCACAGTAGCGGGCATTAAGTTCGTGTGAAGGACATGTTTATGCCACTACTTTGTGCATGGGTTTATAATTTGAAAACCTCCCAATTGTGTTTTCAGTTTTCATCATCCAAACTTAAAAATTTGAGTTTTTGAGTAATGGAACCAAACATTTAAAATCAAGCCAAACACTATATCATTCATGAGACCCATAAATTTTAGATGATGGATAATGAAAACTGAGTGATACCACTTAGTTTTTGGACTATTCAAACAAGCTCAAGTGGCCAAAAAATTTTTTTTTTCACTGTGTTTTTTTTCTTTTTCTTTTTTTAGCATAAAAACATACTTTTTATTTTATTTTATATACTTTAAATATATTTTCTAATTTTTTGATGTGTCTTATATATCAGATTTTTTTCCTTCCAAATCTGTAAAATATATATATTTATATATATATATATATATATATATATAAATATATATTTGATGTATTTTTGCATTTCCTTTTCTTTGAAGCCATATATTTTTTCAATCTAAATTTTGCTACAAATTATGGTATCCATTATTACAAACATATGAGGTATCCATTCTCTTTGTTGTGCATCTTTGAGTTCTTTCCTCCTATGAAGTGGGTCTTTGATATTTTCGACAAATGCAAGAATTTGAATCATGATTAAGAATTAAGAATTTTCTTTTAAAAATATTATATTTTTTAATCCAAATAAGAATATTTTTATTTTAGAGTTCTTTTATTTTTATTTTAGAAATATAACGACTTTGATCTTCTTTCTTTTAAAACTCTTAAAGTAAGGGAGCACCTTTCTTTTTTTCTTTTCATTTTTTTAGTTCTTTGACAATGAATTCAAAATATGAAAGTTGTTTTCGGATCAAAATTTGTACATGAAATCCAAATTGGTTATGCGTTCAAGTTCAACTCATGTTCAAAATAAAATAAAATAAACTAATATTGAAATTATAATAGTCATATCAATAATATTCGCTTACAACCCTACAAGTATGATTCATTACGATATGTTTGTATTAACATAAGTATATTTCATCTCAAACCACAGATATTATTCCAACGTAATTTAAAATTTTTAATACTCGTATCAACAATATTGGGTAACAAACCCTACAAGTATTATTCATTTTCCTATGTTTGTATGAATAATATATTTCTTTTCAAACCAAATGTATTGTGCCAAGGTTTTCATGTTACTCTCTCTTTTAATACTTGTATCAACAATATTTGTTTACAAAGTTTTAAATGACTAAAGTGAGGTGTATAACTTTTCTTATTTATAAGACATCCACAAAAATCCTAGAACGATATTGGAAATTTGGAAGTGAATGTGATATCTCTAAAGAGCAAGGACTGTAAATTTCCAATAACAATGAATTTTACAAAATGTCATAATATCCATCAGTACATCATCAAATTAATATACCAATGTCTCCATTAGAATTTACCCAAAAAAAAAAGAAAAAAGAAAAATGTTCATTAGATTCCTTGCGATTAAAGCCTCAACAATTAGATGTCACATGTTTCTAGTTGAAAGAAAAAGAAAAAGGAAAAACAAACAAACAAATCGGAAGATAAGAAGCCTAACAAGAATATCACATAGACAAATATCAAGACCCATCATGAATATAAGGGAGGAGCTCTAACTAGATAACCAAATGTGCATGGAAGATAGACAGTAAAAAGCAATAATGAAAATAACATATAAGCTCTTTAAGCTGATCTAAAAGAGAAAAAAAAAATTACTGAAAAAAAAAAGATTCTAAGATTAACACAAAATTAGAGAGAGACATCATTTTTTCAGGTCCAACTGAAGTGACCCAACTCAGCGTGATCAACCCGATCTTTTTGTTTAAAAAGACTTACCTCTACGGGAAACTCCAAGAAAGAATGCAGAAATCAACAATTAGGTGGATTTACAATTAAACAAATACAAAGGTGGACCATCTAGTGAGATTCTTTTATAAATAAAAATTAGGCTCATCAAGGAATATGTATCAACTTTACATCTATTACTTCTTTCTAAACAAAAAGCCTTTACAATATACAAATTTTGATGCTGAAAAGTAATAAGTACTTACCACAATTAGCTTACACATTCATAGGGTCTATTTGGAATTTGCTTATTTTGCTGAAAATATTATAGATAAAGGTAAAAGTTAATTGAAATAGTACAGTGAGACCTATAAATAATACCAAAAAATGCAATAGGCCCATGAATAGTAGCAAAAATAAGCTGAATAATAAAATAAACTAGTTTTTTTAATTTTGAGCCAAACACCCACGAAGTATCCATTACTAACTTGAAGGTTTGAAACGAACATTATTGCTTTGGAAGTAGCCTGATTGGCTATAGAAATAATAGACAGGTGGTGTTGACAAGTCCTAATAATCACCCAATAACTGTAAGCTAGAAACTAACTCCTTGCCACGCTTTCCTAGAACCTGTTTTTACTATCCTTTAATTGGTGGGCTGTGTTCACTTTCATGAATAAGTTCACATTCTTCTCCCACAATAATATTAGCAACCACAAGTGTTGTAATGGGAAATAAGATGAACAAACACATATCTAGGCGAGGCATAGGACCATCGCATAGATCCCTCTTCTAAAAAGAGGTAAGACAAAGGCAGATTAATGTAAATATCTAGAAACAGAACTTATATAGTGTTCGAAAAATATATATTTGTATCACATACAAAATATATGCAGTAGAAAAATTAACGGATTTACTTCATTCGCTATTGATAACATGTACTATGTAAATTTCAAAATTCAAGAATAGAAGAGCGTACGTTGACGAGGTGAAATTCAAAAACCAAAGATTAAAGTACTTGAGAACACTTTTAATTTTCACTCCAATTCTACTTAATGCCCAAGAAGTGTGGTCTCTCAATCAGTTTTCAAGGGAGAATAAAAGAGTGACTTACACTCACATACATACCGTTTCATCTAACCCAAAATTTTGTATGTTTCTCTCCTTATATCTAATTGATTATCTAATTGGGCTAGCCTTTTAAGCCATTCCAAATGGGTTTTAGTAGGTGGCTTGGAGTGAGACAAAAAAGTAACAAATAAGACTCTAGCTCCAATGGGCCTTAGGTTTTTCTGTCAACTCTTGACAAGTCTAAAGTTACTATTAATTATATTTAGTACCATTATATAAATATAATTGCACTCTAGGCCTTATTAATAAATTATATCCTAAGACTTTATTATATGTGCAACCCTTTCATAAAATATTCATAGTAATACAAAGTTATGAATGTAGATTGCTACTTTAAAAATTACTACATCTTAATCCTTGAGTACTCGGTTTAATCTTTTAAGTTATTCATCATATATTTATAAAATCCAATTTTATAAATATATACTTTAGTAACTCCTTACTAAATCGGTTAGACCTAACACTCTGAATAACCAAACTCATTAAACTTATCTCAAGGGAATATTTTATATTTCCGTTAAGAGATTATGAATTCTGTGGTGGGCCTTTTGTGATTTTGGGTTGGACTGCCTCCTGCTGTACTGGGCCAAAGTGTTTTGAATAAGAGAGTAGGGACTGGTCCAATTACAACTCACCCTGGTCCGGCTTGCATACAAACTATGCCCCGTTTGCCTAAACTTTTAGTCATATGCCTATGGCAGACGAAATTGCTACAGAAAAGTTATGGTAGATAAATGCAATAAAACAATGATAAAAGCAATACATTTCTTGTTAGGCAAAACAATCAAGTGATCCTTAGTTAAAACAGGGAAAAAGAACACATTATAGGCGATACTGCAAAGACAAGATAAGAAACAATAGCAAGAAGTGATAAAATCAAAGAATGAAATATTAGTTTGCCGTGTTCAATTGTATTACGGGGTTGAGGCCAAGGAGGGAACCATTTCCTTAACGCGGATAACCTCACAGGATAATCCTGTCGTAGAAATTATCCACTTTGAGGGAACAGGCCTGAATGGCTTGTGCCTAAACAAGTTCTTTATCCTCAACAAATGGTAGGCTTTTAGAGGGAGAGAAGGGATTAGCCTATTGGTGCATGCCTGTCATTCTACAATCTGTTTCTTTTCTCTTTTCTCCCCGTTTTGTCACTTTGATTCTTTCCCACTATTTTCTTTTCTTTCTTAATGCTTGCTCATGTGGTGTTATGGTGATGGTGGTGCTGTGATTCTTTCATAGTGGTTGCTATTGTTCTAGTGATGATACTGTGCACGGCGAGGGCCCTTTATATACTGTGCCATTTTAGTCTTTAACCACTTTGTCTGGTTTAGGGTGTTCCTCCCGACCACCCACTGGTTTGTCAGCTGTCCAGCCACCACCACTTACCTGCACTGGTTACGCCACTCCCCATTACCAGACAAAGAACACTGTTTTGTTTGTTTACTTACCGTAGCATTCTCTCCTGTTATCCCTCATGGCATGCATCTAGTGGTTCCAACTCATCCTTCCTTCTTTTGGGTGATATGTCATCCTTACAGGACATTACCCCCAAAAGAATATGAACGGAAACCCCAAAATAGGCTTTCCTTTCTCCCCTCCGCCAGACCATACCCTCTCTTACCTCTGACCCACTACTCTTGTATTGGCTGGGTACAGGTTGGTGGTGCTTAGGCTTGCGTGTGCTCCACTTCCCCTGTACGCCAAAAGCTTGTCCGCTGCTCATGCGCCTGTCGTGGTTTGGAGGCTCGTTTGTGCATCTGCCGCTCATCCTTGACCTCTTATGGTATTAACTGTTTTCTGATTTTCCATTCTTTATTAGTTTATTCCTTTCAAGGGCTGGGCCTTACTTGATTGTGGGTTTTCCCCCTTTCGGCCCATTCTTTGCTACTTCTGCAATCTTGTTGCCATTCCTGCCATACCACTCTGCTATTCCTACCGTGGTGTCATTTGACCTGTACTTGCTGGGCTTCTTTGGGCCTGCTACCTATTCTTTTCTCAACGACTTAATATGGTCATTGGACTTATACTTATGCTACTTTGGGCTTTTCTTGACCCATTACGTTGATTGTGGGCTCCTTTATCCCATTTCTTTCTTCTTGAGCATCCTTAGCCTATTTGCTTTCTTTAGGCATCCTTGGCCCATTTTCTAATTCTGCATACTTATGGGTTGAACTTGGGAGCGACCTTCCTCTTGTAGGTAATATTGTTTTAGAGAGCTCTCCTCCCCCTTCTACTCGTACCAGTTCCAGTAGGCACCCTATTGTAGGCAAGTCTAAGCCTATTACTCCACGGTCATCTACTGACGCTTCTCCTTCTAGCAGGACCCGAGGCAGCAAGAGGAAGACATCTCTTTCTCCTGCATCCACCACTATTAAGAGGAGAGTATGTTATCTCTAATTTTACCTCTTCTTTGTTATTTCTTTATAGGGTTTTTTCGGACTAACCCCCATAAACTTGTTGATTCATCTTCTGTTTTCTTTATATGGCTTGCTGAGTACCATTAGTGGGTATGGAGGTCTTCGTGCATAGAATCTCTTCTTAGGTGCCCTTGCCCTCTCCTACTCCAAGAGAGCTACTACTTTAGCCATAGTAATGAAACGTTGTTCCGCATTCTGCGGAGCACCTCCAACTGGTGTCTCCTCTTTAT
Organism: Quercus engelmannii; assembly: GCA_029955605.1. Classification (NCBI taxonomy): domain Eukaryota; kingdom Viridiplantae; phylum Streptophyta; class Magnoliopsida; order Fagales; family Fagaceae; genus Quercus; species Quercus engelmannii. Next base: position 50,091,477 of record JARPSG010000010.1, read on the forward strand.
CTGCCACATGCTCTGGGACATGCTAGCTCCCTTTCTCCTTCGTCTTATCTGTTTTCAACTGACAGATTTCTTCCATCATTTGCTACTGCGAGTGTTGCGACGATTGCAAAACCTCAATAAAAACGTTAGCATTGTCAGTGGGGATCCTCGGCTATGGTTGGGGTTCAGCCTCCACTTTGTTAACATCTTCCGCCTGGTTAAGCTGCTGTTGGTGAGGCGTTGTTAGCCTAGACTCTGCCTATAAGGGCACGGCACTCATGTTTCATGTTATTCTGGATTTTGGGGGCATTTGTTTGTGAGGGCTTCTGTCTTCTGTCCCTATCTATCTCCCAACTCCCCAGTGAAGTCACCAATTTAAATGTGGTGGGCCTTTTGTGATTTTAGGCTGGACTGCCTCCTGATGTACTAGGCTCAAGTGTTCTGGATAAGAGAGTCGGGACCGATCCAGTTACAACTCACCCTGGTTTGGCTCGCGCACAAACTATGCCCCATTACCGAAACTTTTAGTCACATGCCCATGGCAGACGAAGTTGCTATAGAAAAGTTATGGCAGATAAATGCAATAAAACAATGATAAAAGAAATACATTTCTTGTTAGGCAAAACAAGCAAGGGATCCTTAGTTAAAACAGGGAAAAAGAACACATTATAGGCGATACTGCAAAGACAAGATAAGAAACAATAGCAAGAAGTGATAAAATCAAAAAATGAAAGATTAGTTTGCCATGTTTAATTGTATTACGGGGCTGAGGCCAAGGAGGGAACCATTTCCTCAACGCGGATAACCTCACAAGATAATCCTGCCGTAAAAACTATCCACTTTGAGGGAATGGGCCTGAGTGGCATGTGCCTAAACGAGTTCTTTATCCTCAACAGAGAGTAGGCTTTTAGAGGGAGAGAAGCTATTAGCCTATTAGTGCATGCTTGCCACTCTATACTCTGTTTCTTTTCTCTTTTCTCTCCTTTTTGTTACTTTGATTCTTTTCCACTCTTTTCTTTTCTTTCTTAATGCTTGCTCATGTGGTGTTATGGTGATGGTAGTGCTATGATTCTCTCTTAGTGGTTGCTATTGTTCCAGTGACGATACTGTGCACGGCGAGGGCTCTTTATATACTGCCTGTTGTGACTGATTTTACCATTTTAGCCTTTAACCACTTTTGTCTGGTTTAAGGTGTTCCTCCCGACCACCCACTGGTTTGTCAGCTGTCCAGCCATCATCACTTACCTGTACTGGCTGTGCCACTCCCCATTACCAGACAAAGAAGACTATTTTGTTTGTTTGCTCATCGTGGCATTCTCTCCTACTATCTCTCATGGCATGCACCTAGTGGTGTTATGGTGATGGTAGTGCTATGATTCTCTCTTAGTGGTTGCTATTGTTCCAGTGATGATATTGTGCATGACGAGGGCTCTTTATATACTACCTATTGTGACTGATTTTAACATTTTAGCCTTTAACCACTTTTGTCTAGTTTAGGGTGTTTCTCCCGACCACCCACTGGTTTGTCAGCTGTCCAGCCACCATCACTTACCTGTACTGGCTGTGCCACTCCCCATTACCAGAAAAAAAAGACTATTTTGTTTGTTTGCTCATTGTGGCATTCTCTCCTGCTATCCCTTATGGTATGCACCTAGTGGTTCCAACTCATCCTTCCTTCTTTTGAGTGGTATGTCATCCCAACAGGACATCACTCCCAAAAGAATATGAGCAGGAACCCTAGAATAGGCTTTCCTTTCTCCCCTTTGCCAGACTATACCTTCTCTTACCTCTAACCCATAACCCACCACTCCTGTATTGGCTGGGTACAAGCTGGTGGTGCTTGGGCCTTGAGCGTGCTCCACTTTCCGTGTACGCCAAAAGCTTGTTCACTGCTCATGCGCCTACCGTAGTCTGGAGGCTCGTCTGTGCATTATGCCGCTCATCCTTGAACTCTTATGGCGTGAACTATTTTATGATTTTCCACTCTTTATTAGCTTATTCCTTTCAAAGACTGGGCCTTGCTTAATTGTGGGTTTTCCCCTTTCAGCCCATTCTTTGCTTCTTCCACAATCTTGTTGCTATTCCTGTCATAGCACTTTACTATTCTTGTCATGGTGTCATTTGACCTGTGCTTGTTGGGCCTCTTTGGGCCTGCTGCCTATTCTTCTCTCAATGACTTAATATGGTCATTGGACTTATACTTATGCTACTTTAGGCTTTTCTTGACTCATTACGTTGCTTATGAGCTCCTTTGTCCCATTTCTTTCTTCTTGAGCATCATTGGCCAATTTGTTTTCCTTGGGCATCCTTCGCCCATTTTCTAATTTTGCATACCCATGGGCTTTTACTAACTCTTTCGGGCTTTCCTAGCCCAGTTACCTTATCCTTCATCCTTAGGGTTTATGGGCTTTCTATCAACCTCTTACTTTCTTACTTCATTACTTCGGGCCTACTGCGGCCCATTCTCACTTTTCTTCATCACATAACGCCCATGAGTCTATTTCTCTCTTCAGGTTCTTTTAGGCCCGTTTGCTTTCCTCAAGGTCCATTTATTTACTTTACGAGCCTATAAACCATTGTTCTTACCATTTGGACTTAATGGTTTTTCTAGCAATCCACTAACTCTTCTTTGCCCTTATTGTTGGGCTTCTTCTTACTACTGGGCCTCAAAATGAGCATCAACAAATTCCATCTTGAGAATATATATTTTATCAACACTAAAAGCGGCTGCACAATATACTGAGGTTTTGATCATGACTTTAGATATCACTCCTAATATATTAAAGCAACCTACACTTCATGATTAGGTCCATTATTCTCGTAGGATTAAGAGTTTATGTAAATAGAAGTTGTGAGATTTATTATTCATTTGACAGTCGTTAGGAGAATAATAAATCTTACAGCGGTCCAGTTCAATATGTCTTAACTCTTAAAACATATCAACATATCAACTAGAAGTCTCTACTTCCATAATCAAGACAAATCATCTTAGTTAATATGTTATAGTCTTTGTAGATGAAATGCCTAATTTTATCACCGACTATGAACTAAAATTCTGAGTTTATAAAGAACTTGTGATCTATATCTTCTATGACTAAATCACATAAATCACATACTATGCATCTCATGGACTATATGATAATGTCTGAATATTCATGTTACCATTATTTTAGATAATAATAAAACAACATTATTAATCACAACATTAAGTCATACATAATGTCATGCATAGCATCATACAATAGGATTTAAGGACACTAATCCTAACAATAACCCACTTGCCCTAAAGACTATTGTGCACTAATCTAACTCTCATTACCTCCAAATGTAACTTAAAAGTCTTTGAGGGCAAGGCCTTAGTAAAGGGATCTGCTAGATTACTTGCACTATCAATCTTTGCTACTACTACATCTCCTCGAGCAACAATGTCTCGAATGATGTGGTACTTTCTTTCTATGTGCTTTCCTTTTTTGTGATTCCTTGGATCCTTGAATTGTGCACCCGCTCCACTATTGTCACAGAACAATGTGATAGGAACTTACTCCATTCTCACAACACCAAGATTAGAAAGAAATTTCTTGAGCCAAATAGCTTCCTTTGCCGCTTGTTGAGGGCCATTTGTGAGAAAGAAAGCCCAAATAACAAGGGAAACAAAGAATTGACAAAGTAGGCAGCAAAACCATTAGGCCCAAGTGATAGAAATAATGGATCACATGCCCAAGAAATAAACAAGTGGGTCTTGAAGAGGCAAGTGGGCTCAAAGAAGTCCAGAAAGAAAGAAATAGCATCCAATGGGCAATGTATGAGGTAGAAAAGCGAGAAAGGGTCGCCGCAGGCCCAGTGTAATGTAAACTAAGAAAGTAAGGGATTTGTGACAGGCCCATAAACCTCCAAGGATGAGAATAAGGTTATTGAGTCAGGGAAACCCAATGAAGTTAGTAAAAAGTCCATGAGAGTGTAGAATTAGCAAATGGGCCGAGGAAGCCCAAAGAAAGCAAACAAGCCGTGGATGCCCAAAGAAAAGCCCAGAGGGATATAGGAGCCCATAAGTAAAAGCAAAACAGTGGCTGTGTCAAGCCACTGAGAGAAAGAATAAACGGCTGGCCCAAAAGAGGCCCAATAGGATTAAGTTATTACGGTAGGAATAACAGTACAACATTAAAAGAAATAAAGAAAACCAAGGAGTGGGCCAAAGAAATGTAAGGCCCATCATCAGACAAAGTCCAGCTCTTGAATGGAGCGGGAAAATAAAGAAAAGGTCACATAAAAGGTCAAAAAACACGGACGGCGAGCCTCCAGATCACGGCAAACGCATGAGCAGCAGGCAGATTTTTGGACATATCTGAAAGGAAAACACGCGCAAGGCCTAGGCACCACTAGCCTGTACCCAGCCAATATGGGACGTGGTGGGGTCATGGGCCAGAGATAAGAGATAAAGGGGGTATGGTTTGGTGGTGAGGAGAGGGGAAAAGACCTATTTTATGGCTCCTGCCCAAGCCCTTTTGGGAGGTACGTCCTGCTGGGATGACAGACCACCCAAAGGAGGCAAGATTAAGGGGGGAACCGTTAGGTGCATGCCTTGAGGGAAAGAGAGAGAAAGCATTTATCCGTGGCAGATAAGAGTGCTACGGTGGACTGAAAAATGAAACAAACCTGCCTTTGTCTGGCAAGGGTGAGTAGACGAACCCTTTGGTGGTCGGCAAGTACGCCCAAACCAGACAAAGACGGTTAAGGGGTAAAATGGTAAAAAACTGGTCACGGCAGTCACTATAAAAGGACTCTTGCCGTGCCCTGAAAAAGAATCGAAAAACAGAAGGTATTCACGGAGTAAGAGAAAGCAGAGTAAAAGAAAACAAGAGAAAGAAAAAAAAAAAGATAAGAGAGAAAACAGAGGAAAAAAGAGAGGAAATAGAGGAAAAAATAGAGATAATACAATGGGCATGCACCAGTAGGTCGATTTCCCTCTCTCCCCCTTCAAATCCTGCTCTCTTCCAAAATATAACAAGGATTTCTTTTGGGCATTAACCATCCAGGTCTGACTCTCTCAAAGCCATTAATCCCCATGGCAGGATCTTTTCCTGGGAGATTATTTGTATTGAGAGGAGGCGTTCTTCCCTCTTTGGTTTTGCTTCTGCGGACCAAACTTAAACTTGACTTTATGCCCATTCTTGATTAGTTCATATTACTTTCTTTCTCCTTTACTTTTTTTGTAAATGACATTGTTACGACTGTAATTATGTTTTATAAGTAGGGATTACTTGGCCATTTTTCATTAAATAGTCAAAGTACTCTGTTTTGTTATTATTATTATATCTGCCTGCTGTAACTCATCTGAAACAGTTCTGCTTGCCGTAAGCATACTCCTGGCAGACGAGGCATAGTTTGTGCATAAACCGGCCCAAGTTGAGTTACAGTTGGAACAGTCTCAACTCCCTTACTCAGAAACATTCGGGCCCATTACCGCAGGAGGCAGCCCAGCCCAACGTACAATACGCAAAAAAGGACCCTACACCGCTTCACAAGCAGCAACATATTCAACTTTCATGGTGGAGTTGGCAATACAAGATTGTTTAACACTCCAAATTATGGCTCCACCTCCCAAGGTGAACACACAACCTGAAGTAGACTTTCTGAAATCAAGATTTGACTAAAAAATCTGAATCTATATAACCAATGGGAATCAAATCCTCACTATGATAAACAAGCATATAATCTCTCATTCTCCTTAGATACTTGAGAATATGCTTTACAACTTGCCAATGTTTAAGTCCTGAATTTGAATAAGCATATTTCCATTGAAATAAGTCAAGAATTCTAGCTTCAAAAAGCCGTTGAAGGGTTTCTGTGTACTCCCGTAAAATGATTTAAAAACCATGTCAATACTTGTTTCTAAGCAAAATTGTTGGAAAATATTCAAAACTAGTATTTAATTTTTCTAGTTAAAGAGGAAACAAGGAGTTATATTCTCACTGACATATGAAGTCCAAAATTTACTCTAATCTCAGTAGCTTCTGGAGTGATATCAGCATTTTGCCTCCTAAGGTGCTGTAGAGCAGCTTCACACTCTTTCTTTCGACAAATTTTTGCCTAAAAAAAAAAATCATATAAGCATGTCAATCAATGCTTGAATTTGCTTTGCCACTTTATAGCATTTAGACATCTTAGTCAAATCACATGTACTTGGCTAAAAAGAAGAATAATGGAAAAGGCAATGATTAGCAAAACTTTAACTCTTTGTTTTTTTCTAATTTTCAAATGCATTATCCAAAGAGCACCTTTTGTTAGAATATTTACATGTGAGTGGTGTGGTTGGTTGTAAATTGTTTAGTTAAAAGTAGTAAATTCTCATATTTGATAATAATGACAAAAGTGAGTGATTAAATATAACATAATTAAGCCTAAATCCATTGCCTCAAGCTTTTGGGTTAAGTGGTGTCGTGATATGTTATATTAACTCCTCAATTGGAGTCTTCCCAATGTGTTATTTTCCTAACACCTTCCAAAAACATCTTCCAATAAAATTTTGAATAACTCACCAATCATCTTGTAGATTCTGGAATGAAGAATAGACCAAGAAGTTGTACTAGACATGGTCTAGTTCCTAAATTAAAGAAAAAAAAGAAGAGGCCTTATTATGAATCTACCTTCAAATGACAAGAATACAAGACAAGAGCAGGGAAGCTTACCAATCAGAGCCAAAGTTCACCAGTTCACAAAAGCTCCAATTAAATATGTTAACGATACCCCACAACAAATCATCAACTGTATGAGTGGCAATTAGTAGATGAACAGGGCAATGACTTACACGGTTTCCATATTCATGCGACTTTTGCCTTACCTGATGAACTATTGTAAACCCTCCCCAAAGATTCTTAGGTGTTATATTTCTGCTATATATATAGGTACCTAATTGCTGTCGGGAACACAATTAATTTTACTGTTTACATGAAATATAAATCATTGAATTTGCAATCTAACAACTTACCACATAGGAAAGAAGTCTCATCCCACAACCTACCAACAGTCTCCCAAGGTCAAGCCACCAAGCACCCTTTCAACAAGCACCAATCATTTGACATTATGAAGTGAAGCTAAGATAACATATCTACTTACGACAAACTAATTCCTGAAACAATTTTGTGACATAGTTGTTCCTGATTATGGATGATCATCTAAACTTTAGTTTTATGTAAGAGCAACTACAAAATTGTGATGCTGCCTCAACGATTTCCATTATCCTTATGTAAACATCTTTTCAGATAAAATGTAGCGGTTGTCATGCATGTAACATTAACATTGATGTTTGGAACTGCATAAAACAGAGAGATGGGATTCAAAACCTTTGAGAATGCTATGGATAGCCACCCTGCCAGGCAGAAAATCTCTGAAAAGCCCATTGTCTGCCTTGCAAAACAACCAACAAATTGAAAAACTGATGAGCTGTGGAGCTTGAACCTTAATAATACCACCGGTGATGATTCCAGGGTGAAGTACTTACACCTCTTCTACCTATGTAATCTGCTATTTGGCCACTCACTATTGCACCCATCATTGCTTCAATTGTCTATATTGAACCAAAAAGTGAGTACTGCAGTATAACCAAAAGATGTTGAGAAAATCATATACAAAAATGTATAAGGCAAGCAAAAGATAGTTTACGAAACAATGCAACAAAATGGATTTTGCATAAAGCAACACGATACAACATTTCACTTCATTTTGAAAGCTCAAACAGTGACTTCTCTATGAAGGTCAGGTCAGTATCTCTAAGTCATATAATCCTTACTACCAACTAATTATTCTCAGCATTCAAACTTTGAAATGTCATTCATCCCAAAAGTTGTATGTCTTTTAATTTTATCTAACATTTCTCAAAATCATAGTTAAATTTTATTCCAATTTGATCAGAAAAATACAAGCTAGGTGATGAACTGTGTCTGTGATCTTGCCATGTGGATATGATTTTCCAAACATAACCTATCTTCTTTTTCCATGTAGTAGAGCTCAAATAGTGGTATCTTCACATGAAGATTTGTTGTCATAGATCACCATAATCCCAGACAATAGAAGCATAAATACTGAAATTTATTCAAAATGTCAATGAAATTAATATATAAATGGAAAAATGGTTAAAATAATACAAATGTTATATTCATAGCAGAAGATGTTTCCAGAGCAAGATAGCTCAAGTGCTTAAGAGTCCGTTTGGATACAGCTAAAAACTGAAAATTGAAACTAAAAACTGAAAAACACTATAACAAAATAATTTTTAAATATATGAATAGTACCGTGTGACTCATTTTTAATAAAAAAGTTGTTGAAAAGTGAAATTTAAGGGTCCATGAATAGTACACGATGTGCACTGATTGGCGAAAAAAAGTGAGAAAAGTCAAACTTTGCGGTTACTATTCATTGAACAGTGCATAAACAGTAGCCGTAAGTCTCACAAACGCGTGAAAAAAAAAAAAAAAGGAAAAACACAGACGCAGATGCGTTGGGTTTTCAGCTCAACTCAAACTACTCTAAAAGTGTTCTAAAGTGATAATATCATTTGCCAAAAGTAAAAATGCACTTTATAGTTTTACACCCATCTCTGCCACTGTAAGACGCAGGTCATCCATGATTCCAATCTGAGCAGGTGATGAATCCCACCTAGAAAATCAATTATACGTCATTTTCAGTTCAATAGTCAGCATATCAAACGCCTAGGCATCCCACATAGAGATACCCATCCCATTATTGTCTTATTCAGTTATTCTCTCCAATGTTACAAAAGACTAAGCCTGCAATCAATTGACAAATCTACAACCCAAACATTTAGATGCATTTGTATGTAAAATCCCTACAAAAATTTGGTGATTCAACTAATATATGTTCTACATTGGCCTAGTAGGCTAGCTCTAGTAGCATAGAAAACATTGTGACACTTCAAATCATTGGAATTAATAAATGCTTTAATAATTCTTATAGTGTTAATTAATTCCAATGATTTGTGTAGTTTCTGGAGGGAAAAAAAAAAAAAAGATTTGAGTTACAATAGTTTCGCTCCATTTCAAATGAATCTAGTTAGATATCATAGAATTTGAGTTCTATACGGATTTGCAAAATTTGATACTCATCATGCATAAACGCATCAAAGTCTTTGCAGTCAATATCTATGGACCATGTGGACTAGAGAGTGTGGACCACTCTATGCAAAGGTAAGATGACTTACTGCTTTACAGCTGTGCCAAAAACATAGGAACCAGAGACAGCAACCAAAGTGCTAAGCACAACCATACTTGTGGCTGAAAAAGATCCACTCTGACTCTCACCACCACCGTCACAACCAGTACTGTTGGCACAAACATGGTCACCACTACTAGTACCACTGCCATATACTTGATGCTGTTCATCTTTGGCAACTATAGGAGTTGATAGCTCTCCTTCAATGCTTTATCTGCCCATGTCGTAATTCTCTGTGGATGGCAAAGAATTCAATTTGTGTGTCACGGAGAGAGGAAGGACGGAAGAGTGGTGCTTCTGAGTTAAGAGAGAATGGAAAAAAAAGTGTTGAAGGCGGACCCACGTGGGGTTCATCATGAGACGCTTTTGTCGGTATTTAGTAGTAATATTTTCCTCGGATGTGATGCGATCTTTGTCCTCGTCCTCGTCCTCTTTATTGCCGATTGAAAAAAATGCTAATATGTCAATAATTTAACTAAATATCATTAAAAAAAATTTTGGAAATTTTTTTTTTAACTCGAGCATAATTTGAGTTTTAGCTTCAACCCTCGAAAAAAATATAAAATTTTTCATTATCATGTGTAAAGTATATAACTTACTTAACCTAACTAATTAAATGAGTTATCTTCTATAACAACTAGCATGTAACACCATGCAAATACATGGATGCATTTAAAATTAAACAAATTTTTTATTATAAAAATATAAATAATTAGTCAAATTAATTTTTTTTAAGCATGTAACACATGCATTCATGCATACATATAGATCTATTTAAAATTAAACATAATTTTTATCATAAAATATAGATAATTAGTCAAATTATTTTTTAAAATTAAATGTAATTAGTCACATGTTAAAATTCTTACCTAAATTTAATACTACTTATGATCATTTTTTTTTCTAATTTTTAATAAGATAGAACGTGTGGTGATTTTTATTGAGTATATGTGATTTTTTTTTTCATTATTATTATTTTATATTCATTAATATTAGATTCTTAGTATTTTGCACTCATTAACTCACTTGACAAAAAAATTAAAAAAACTTATATAAGTAGACACATAGCACAGGCTTAAGTGGATAATTATGGTGTAGTTCTCACATAAATTTAAACACATGGTGCAAAATTGGATTATAATTTCAAATTCTAATTCAATTTTCTCTAAACTCTACCTATTAATATATATATATATATATATATATTAATATATAGATGACTTATAAATTTGAATTTTTTTTAGTTATATGATTATGTTTTTTTATGGTTTATTATATTGGACTTCTCGTTTTCTACACTAAATTAACTAATTTGGCACAAAAAATTAAAAATTTAGAATAGATGGGACACATGGCGTAAAATTCAATTCTAATTGAAATTCAATTTTTATACTAAATTAGTTCACTTGGCATAAAATTATAAATTTTAGATTAGATGAGACACATGACGCAAAATTATATTCTAATTGAATTACAATTTGAAATTTAGTTAGATTTTCTCTCTGCTTTACCTATTATTATATATAGACTAGTCGCAGACCCGTACATTGTCTGTGATAATTTTTTAGGTAAAATACTATTTTAGTTCATAAACTTTGTAAAGAGTTAAAAAAACAGTTTTATCATATTTTTCACAATCTTGTCATTATCATATATTTACTGGTTGATGATTTGCATAACATTGATATTAAATAAGAGGTAGAACTGTTCATTAGATTTTTTAGAGTTATGGTGTATAAAGATTATAATTGTAGACTTTAAATAAAATGTAAAACTATTCATCAGATTTTTTAAAGTCATGGTGTATGAAGATTATGATTATATATAAGGTTAAATGAAATATCAAAAAATGAGATTATAAAATTTTCCAACTTTATTTCTAATATAATTTTTGAATTACTGAAGAACATTTCATTTTTAGTTATGATAGAAAATATAATTTCTCTAGTTAGAGTTTGATTAATTTTAAGTTTAAACTTTGTATTATCAATAAATATCATATCATATACTATATATAATAGCAGAAACTTTTTCCTGCAATTAAGGAAGTGTTGCGATGTAGGAAAAAAGTCCATCTAAAAAACTAACACGTATACAGTTTAAAAGGTTTGAAAGACCGATCGTTACATGGATTGAAAGCCCATTAGATCCTATAAGGGAAAAAAAAAAAACATAAAAACCCAAAATACGGTTTAAAGAGACATACATTGCAGAAAGACATGGAGAACCGAGAAAGATAGATGGTGGAGAGAGAAAAATTTGAGAAGACAGTCAGCCTTTGCCACCATCAGACCACCGTACCCTCCACTAGTATAGTCTCTATTTTTTTGTACCGAAGGTCAACATACTCCTTTCCTTTTCAAATACTGTTTTTGTTGATGTTCCAATCCAAATAATTAAGTTGATAATGATGATAGTGATGTGGTCACTCACTACAAAGGCAAATTTGGACAAATTACAAGATCTTTCAATTATTCTATGTAAAAATAAAATTATATCTTGAGAATATTGATAGCACGACAAGTTCATTTAGTCATTAATGAGTGCTTTTGAATTTTAAAGATTTTCATAAGTACTCTTTTTTTTTTGATAAGATTCATAAGTACTTTATTCAAATCAAATAATTACATGAGTTACAATAAATTTCCTGCAAGTCTAGTAAGCAAATGATTTTATTCACCTTAAACCAATGGCTAACAATTATATGTGTTAGGGTTAAAAAAGAAATACTACTAATTGAGCGACTCAGTTCTAATTGGGTCTCAAACAAGCTCGGAAGTTTCATTTTCATATGAGAATTGGAAATCTTGGGCTTTAAGATCTGATTCCCAACTTTGACATGGAAGACATCATTTCTCCTCATACTAGGCTGTAGTTGTGGCCCAAAGTGAGTGGAGTTGGTTTCTGTGGTACTATGTTCTGTGGGGGAAAATTTTTCCATCCATGCAAGAGTGGCTTAATGTATTTGGAGGCCTAGAGCGAAAACTAAAATTGAGACCTTTTATATATTTAAATATGATTTTTAAAAATTTAAATATTACTTAAATTCAATTATCTTGTTTTAAATGCAAAATTATTACTAATTAACATGAACCATGTAGATTTTTTTTTTTTTTTGAAAGTCTATTGACAAAACTTTTCATACCTGTTGACGTGACAGATTGATAATTTGATAGTAGTAAGTAAAAAAGTGATATTAGTGGTGGATTTAGATAAAAACAAGTAAAAGTTTGTCAACTCAACTTGTGAAAAATGTTGTGAATATTTTTTTTTTTGTATTGCTCTTTTTTTTTTTAGAAGTGCTACATTCATAATATTTTCATAATAAATCTTAGGTGTTAATTTGTTACTAGTTCTAATTTGAACTCATCATTGAAATTAATTTTTTATCAACAATAATACCTTGTAACAATCTATTTCTTAGGATTTATTTTGAAAGTGTTGTGAAAAATGTTGTGAACGTAACTTTTTTTTTTCTTGTTTTTCATTTGATAAAAAAAATTATTTTATTCATTGGCTAATATTTGAACTTAATAAATACTATTATAATTTTTTTTTAAAAAAAAAACCTATTGATTAAAATTTGGAGGCTTTTTTTCTAGTTGGAACCTTAGGCGGCCGTATCAGTTGCTTTACATATATGCTTTACATATAGAGCCGGCACTGCTTCCATGAGGTGCATTGATTGGAATTGCTAAGGCATTTGAAAAGCCTCAATAGTTCGCTCCCCTAGGGCACTCGTTAGGAGACAAACCTCCAAGTATTGTTTTTGAGTGAATGGAATGGAATGGAATAAAAAGAATATTTTTAGAATATTCTTCCCTCCTCTTGTTTGGGAGTTTTAACGGAGGGAATGGAATGTCCATTCCTTTGTTTGAGAGTTTAAGTAGGAGGGAATGGAATGGTTAGGAGGGAATGCTCATTCCTCCCTTTTCCCTTAAAACCTCAAATTTTTGTTCCCCTCAAAATTGGGAGGAATGAGAGGGAATGAATTTAGGTTTAATGAAATTTTTGTTAAAATACCTAAAATACCCCTTCAATATCAGCCCTTTTTTTCTCATTCAGCCGTAAAAAAATATAGCTATCATTCTATTGTCCGTTCTCTGTAGAGTGAAGCTGCTGCCGCTGGTCTTGCTTTTTCTTTTGTCTGCTACAATTTTCAGTTATTGCTCAAACCAAGTATGTGTATCTTTTTCTTTTTCTTTTCGGTTGTTTGCTAGGCCTTTTTTTTTTTTTTTTTTTTTTTTTTAATAATTTTTATGAACTGTTTGATATGAGAGTGATATAGAGTGTTTTTGTTTGATCAGCCTCCCTCTGTTGAACTTCTCCCTGCATTGTATTCGGATATGAATGATTTATCCTTTTGTAGACTAATAAGCATGTTTGTAAATAGTTAGTTGTTTTATAATATATATCCCTTTTAACCAAAATATATATATATATATATAGTGTTTTTGTACACCTAAAAACCAAAACAAACTAGCATTCTATACAACTAAAAATCTTGAAAGTGAAAAAAAATGAAAATTGCTGTTAGAGTTACCTGTACAGCTAAGATTCAAACTTGTATTTAGAAATTTGAAAGTGAGAATTGCTAGAAAACTGTTGTAGAACTACTGTAAATTTGAAAGTGAGAACTGCCGGAGAACTCAATTGATTTGCTTTTTACTCTGTTTCCTCTCTGCTTCCTATGTTATTTACGATTTCTGCTTCCTCTGTTAAGCAAGTGGTGTGTTGAACTTCCAGTTTTAATTCAACCATCCAATGCTAATAATATCTCCAAGGCTTCACCACGTGTATGGTTTAGAGGAAATATCTACAAAAGTCAGTGTACAAGTTTAGACAAGAGACAAGTGTGCGGTTAAGAAAAAAACAAGAAAAAAAAAATTTTAAAATGTGAAGAAAGTAAAATGAAAAGTATGTTAATTAAAATAATAGTAATTTAGTACTTTCCTTGCAGACAGAGGCACATGTAGCTTATTAAAGCATGTGACCATAACCTTCCAGAAGCAAGCATGGATGCCTTCTAATATAAAGCACTATTGAATACTTCCATAATTTGACGTCTAGTGGCATGTAGTAAATAATTATACTACCAAACTTCCATTAACAGAGTATCTCTCTCTCTCACTCACTCTTTGCTAATTAAACAAGTTCTACCGGTTTCAAAACAAAGCATAACATGAACTGCAAAAACTCACACTCATATTTCAAATTGAAAAGGGCCCTTTTAAAGCAACCCCTTTCATTTTGAGCCAATATTTATCTAAAATCTATAAGATTTTTTTCACCATATAGCCTTATACCATACTTTAGTAGACACTATATATGTAACAATGCTTAATAGAGGTTAATTATGGCTAGGGATGGTTAATAATGAAATTGCCTTACAATTGCCATGGTTATTTTACTATTATTCTCTTACAATTGACTTGCTAAAATGCTAGGCAGTGGGACCAATTTATACTATATGAGTAAGCACAAGCAACTATTACAAATAAGGATTACCAGTGGTTTTGTCTAAAACCATGGTCTACTAGGATGTGGTTTTGTAAATAGGTGGTTTTACAATTATCACATTCTTAAAAAATAAAAAATAAAGAAATTAAAGGATTACTATATTTATGTTATATTTTATATATTTATTTTTCAATGTTAGGTATTTATTTATCAATGTTGAGATACAATACTAAATAATAAAGATGTAAATGTATTTATGCATGTGTGTATATCTGCTTACAATGTGCCCATAATTTTCTAAGTTAGACTAATAACATAACTTTTTTTTTACTTAGATGGATTTGAATGATGAGGTACTTAAAACCATAATTTTTTCGGACTTTATGCGGAAACTAGCCTTGGTTCATGCTGCATGCCGTTATTTGTGTTATATTATCCACCAAAGGCAACGACTAAAAAGAAGACGTGTTCCCCACATCCCTACACAATCAACCATAGAAAGACAAAAAGTTCATGATGAAGTAATGTCTTGACTTAGGAATAGTAAAAAATGTTATGATATAATACGCATGGGTCCACAAGCTTTTCAAGGTTTGTGTGACATTTTGCGAAGAGATAGTGATCTTCAAGACACACAGCGTGCCACGGTAGAAGAGCAAGTTGGCAAGTTTCTTCACATGCTAGCACATAATCAGACGACTCGTACAATGTCCTTTTTTTGTCGTTCTAGTGAGACCATTAGTCGCCATTTTCATAACGTGCTAAGGTCAATAATTATGTTAGAGGATCGATTCCTTCGACAACCTGATGGAACCCAAGTGCCACTTGAAATACTACAAAGTAGTAGGTTCAACCCATATTTTAAGGTAAATATATCATGCATATAATTTATATTTGATAGTAGTTTAGTACAAATATATTTTAAGGTAAATGTTTTGAGAGATAATGTTAAATCTCAGGATTGTATTGGGGCACTTGATGGAACTCATGTTCGTGTCAAAGTGTCTAATGAGGATGCACTAAGATATCGGGGTAGGAAGGGTTACACAACACAAAATGTGTTGGCAACATGCTCATTTGATTTAAAATTCACATACGTATTACCAGGTTGGGAAGGAACTGCGTCAGATTCAAGAATAATAAAGAGTGCTTTAATTAGAAACGATAACTTGAAAATCCCACAAGGTAAATTTAATTCAAATACGTATTAGGGTGTATTCTTTATAATTAAAAAATTTGTAGTATATAATTAATGGTTGTTATTGTTTATTAGGTAAATATTATCTTGTTGATGCAGGATACATGAATAGAAGTCGTCTGATTGCACCTTATAGGGGAATACATTATCATTTGAAAGAGTACTCTGTTCGTCCCCCTGAAAATGCTAAAGAATTTTTTAATTTGCGACATCCATCATTGCGCACTGCTATTGAAAGAGCATTTGGTGTACTTAAAAAGAGATTTCCTATCATAGCAAGTACTACAGAGCCTAATTATTGTGTTGACATTCAAAATAAAATCATTTTAGCATGTTGCATACTTCATAATTATTTAATGGGTGTCGATCCTGATGAAAGTCTTATTGCTGAAGTTGATGAAGAGGTTTTGCATTTTCATCGTGAACGTGTGGCCCCTACTCCAAGAGAAGATGATGAGGATGCTAAGCAAGGAGATATTATAAGAGATTCTATAGTATCAGCCATGTGGCAAAATTATGTCCAAATGTGATAGCTTTTGAGTTTATTGTTGTTATGTCATTTAAGACTATGCTATATTTCAATTACTTAGACCTAAATGTTATGCAAATTTCTCTTTGTTTGCATTTTGATATTGCTCTCTATCTTTTGATAATTAATATTAATATTTACACAATATTTTATATGTTTTTTTTTGTCCTATTAATTATAGCATGGGTAAGATATCAAAGAAGAATGGTGGAGATCCAAGCAAAGAAGTACAATGGAGTAGTGTTATGGATGATGCTTTAGTGGATGCTTTTTTACATCAGGTGATCATAGGTGGTAGAGTTAATGGAACTTTTACCTCTAAAGCATATGATATTGCTCTCTATCTTTTGATAATTAATATTAATATTTACACAATATTTTATATGTTTTTTTTGTCCTATTAATTATAGCATGGGTAAGATATCAAAGAAGAATAGTGGAGATCCAAGCAAAGAAGTACAATGGAGTAGTGTTATGGATGATGCTTTAGTGGATGTTTTTTTACATCAGGTGATCATAGGTGGTAGAGTTAATGGAACTTTTACCTCTAAAACATATGATGATATAGTGAAAGAGTTGGTTGAAATATTTGACATGGAGATTAAGGTGAAAAATCAACAGAAGACACTAAAGAAGAATTTTCATGAATGCTATGACATATTTAAAGATGGATTGAGTGGTTTTGGATGGAATGATTCTTTAAATATGTGGACAGCTGAACCAGAAGTTTGGGAGCCACTCATAGTGGTAAATTACCATTTTTTGTGAGTTTAATTTTATGTTACATAATTATATCTGTTGTTTAACCATTTGCCTTGGTTTGCAACAGTCTAAACCTGTAGCCAAGAAGTGGATGACAACACCTATACCTAACTACTCTAAGATGACACAACTTTGGGCTAAAGATAGAGCAAAAGGTGATCATGCTAAAACTGCAAAGGAGAAACGTGCTAGGTATGCTGCATCGACCACTATTGATGAGATTGATAATTTGATATCTCAAAATGAAGTTTCTTTGGAGAACTTTGAAGTGGAAGATGATCAGAGGTCACCAAAAATTAATGTTGCACGTTCTCGAGTGTCATCACAAGATGCAATGTCTTCTAAAAGCAAGAAAAGACGACTGGCAGAAGATAATGAACTCGGGAATGTAATTTCCCAGTCATTTGATAATGTATCAAAGGCAATTGATAGGGCGACTGAGGTTATGGTAAAGTGCTTTTCAAAGTCATATGGAGCAGAAGTTCACGCAGCTTTGGGCGTATTGGACTTAGATCCAATATCAAAGACTGAGGCCTACATATTTTTAATGGAAAATCCAACATATAAGGAGATGTTCTTTGGTTGCCCAGATCATGAGCGCAAATGTGTCTTATTGACACTGATGTCTAGGCCTAAAAATTAAAAAAGTGTGGGATTTTTTTGGTGAACCTTAGTTTTGGAATAGATTATGTTATTTTGTTTTGTTTTAGCAAGACTCATTACCGGAATTTTTTTTTTTAAAGATATTTGTTTGCATTGTTAGACAATATTTATTTTGTTAAGAATAAATATGTGATGTGTGAATTGCTTTACACATAGAAATATACAGAATTAGTTTTTTAGCAACTATAAGTTTTCATTGATTATTTTTTATGTTCTTTAAAATGAGGGGTATAATAGTAATGTTATTATAAAATGATTCCATTCTATTCCATTCCTTCTAATGTCACTTCCAAACGGTGTTACTTACTTTCCATTCCTTTATTTTATAACATTCAAACAAGATTTTTAAATTCCATTCCATTCCATTCCTTTCCCTACTAAATCCATTCCATTCCTTTAGAAACTCCCAAACGGACCCTAAGGCTGGTGACGAGATGAAACGATAGAAAGGGTCATGAAAGCCATAGGTTTTGCGGAAAAGATTGTTTTAGGCAGTGCCGGTAGATCAGGGGGAATTTGAATGACGTGGAAAAATTACTTCAAAGTAGATGTAGCTGATTTTAATAAATATGTTGTGGCTGTCAAGATTAATGATGGTGCATGTCAACGGGCATTGATTGGGTTTTATGGTCTTCCTTACTCTACTAAAAGAAGAAAGGCTTGGGAGAACTTGGGAGCTATGTTATTAGTTATAGAGGAGCCTTGGGTTTGCCTAGGGGATTTCAATCTAGTAATAGATGATCAAGAAAAAGATAGAGGTAGGAGAGCTAGAACTTCAGCGCCAAATTTATTTTCTCAAGGAATTGATGTTTGACCTGGGGGCCAACGGTAGTCTTTCACATGGACTGAGAAGAGATGGGGTAAAAGTTGTATTAGACAAAGGTTATGGACAGAGGCATTGGTGGCATAAGTTGAAGAGGCATTTTCCCAAAAGCTACTATTTACCACCTTGGTGCTGTTAACTCAGATCATTGTCCTTTGTTGTTAGATAATATTCCAAGTAATTTTTGTGCTCCAAGACCTCTCAGATTTGAAGCAACCTGGGTGAGGGATTTGAGAAGCTTTGTGGTGATAAATCAAGCTTGGTCTAGCGAATTCAAAGGATGAGATGCCTTTAAACTGTGCGGGAAACAAGAAG
Source organism: Quercus engelmannii (assembly GCA_029955605.1). Taxonomy (NCBI): domain Eukaryota; kingdom Viridiplantae; phylum Streptophyta; class Magnoliopsida; order Fagales; family Fagaceae; genus Quercus; species Quercus engelmannii. Next base: position 50,110,431 of record JARPSG010000010.1, read on the forward strand.
TAACCTGTGATGTTTGGGTTTAGTAATATCAAAATTGCTAGGTTGACTGAGAAAATTAGAAAAATCCAAATGAAAGAGACCGGAAACTGGAGATTGAAAGCTCAGTACAAAGATGAGTTGAAAGAGTGGTTGCTTAAAGTATCTTTAAGCAACCGCTCATTTTGTTGTTACTCATTCAAAGTGTACGTGTTTACATGTGAATGTATCTTTTTGTATTTACTCTTTCTCCTGGGTTAAGAGAGAGCTTAATTTTGTAGCACATTATCTTGCAAAGTGTACATGGGATATTAACAGTGTACTATGCTAGAGGAACTCCTTCCTCCCAGATGAAGTTTGTGATGCTTGGAGGAAAGACTGTTTGTTTGTTTCTTCTGTTTAATAGAAGTTGGTTTTAGCAACAAAAAAAAATTAAAATAAAAGTGGGCCTCAAGAATCTTTGGCCGCCGGTGTGATACAGCCGTGTGATCAGAGCAGTTTTTTAAACACCCCTACATCACTTACCAAAAAACAAAAAGAAAAAAAGAAAAAACAAGAACATAAAACATAAACAAAAATACAAGGAAAAGCAAGTTTCTTTGTTTTGCAAGGAATTGGCCGAGCTGATTGTTTTCATCTTCATTGGAAGGTGTCGAAGGACCTCGGGTTCTCCGACGAGACAACTTCAAGGTCCTCTGACGAGACAACCTCGTACCACGACTCCTAGAACCTCCTCCATTATCCCGCCTAGATGACCTCGTACCACGACTCCCAAAACCTCCTCCATTATCCTGCCTAGATGACCTCATACCACGACTCTTAGAACCTCCTTCATTATCCCGCTGTGGGGGACCAACTCCAACTCTAAGCCCTTCAAACCATTTCTCCAAAGTTTGAAGAAGAGACTCTGCCAACTGGGCCCTCTGCAAGGATATATGATCTTAGAACCCAACTTCACAAATTGCAAACATGGAATCTACAAAAGATAAAAGAGCAAGAACACACCGAAGAGACCTTTTGGTCCGATTGGGTATAAACAGCTTGTTTTAGAGATTCAATCATCAACATGCACTCATCAAAAAGATCAGCCCCAATCTGCATGAAGAGAACTATAAGGAATGCACCAAAAGTGGAAAGCACTTGGTGAATGCAAAACATACCGGGCCGGTCCATGGAACATTTGGAGCTTGCTTCGGCCTTTCAAGTTGCATACATCTGATAGATCCATCTTGATTCTTCACTTGGCATGACCATGGAGGAAACTGAGGGTACCTCTCCAGGAAAGAACCACTAGGGTCTTCAACATGACTAGAGGGTTGAGAAGCAGTCCTTTCAGGCAACGAACCTTCATAATCAGAACTATGCCCTTCAGAATGAACAGCAAAAGTTTCCCCATTAACTTCAAAATTCACATCTGTTCCCTTTCCAGTTTCAAATAGCTGCCCCAAATTCTGACCAATGTTAGAAGGTGGTATTGCAATAGAGTAGATATTAGGACCCTTGGTGTATGATCTCACAACACCTACACTACAGTGAACCTTGATGCAATCATCTTTGAGGTAGTCAGATGTCTCTAGATCAGTTCTTTTGAAAAATTGCTCGTAACCCCTACAACATCCAACAAACTAAACTATTATACCACATTTGCCACTTGATTACATTAAATGAGAAATGGAGCCAAGGTCTACAACTGAAAATGATTGCATGTAGGTCATAAGTATAACATGATAGCATAAAAACATTACGCCCACAAGATGCACATAGTTGTCATTGAATCAAACATAGCTGTCACCTGAAAAGTCCATTGCAGGTATCACGCCTAATCAACAAGATTTTGTTATCACAACACAATATATGGTGAACTAATTAGATGTCACAAATATTAAATCTTGCTTCTATTAATCTCTTCAATAGCTCAGAATGAAACCATACACAATAAATAAACATTAATGCCACTACATTTTCAAAGTATTCATCTATGAAATTATATATATCTAGCCAAAGAATTACATATAAGAGAGTTCAAAACTCCTTACAAGTACTGAAAAAGAGTTCATGAATTAGAAAAACACCATCTGTCTGGTTCCATCTAATTCTAATGCGATATGGAATAATAAGATTATTCTACTGATCTCAATTTAATCTCATGGATATGTTTGTTGTAACATTGTTTGTTGCTAAGCTCTCTAAAAATTTATGAGTCTAACAATAGCTGCTTGTTGCCTCATATTTTATACATCATTTGTACCTATCAAAAAATATATTTTATACATTATTTGGCTTTCTTATCTCATATAGCTAGGTGGCGGAAAAGGGTTCATGTAGCAGACCCCTACTAGTCGAGAGAGTTACTCATCCAGCAAGCTAACATTATATGTAATAGAGGCTTTATCGATTAAAGTAATACACACAAATTTTGAACAGTTTTTGCCAGGAAATTACGTCTTTACATAAACAAGAAGGGGTTCTCATATTAACAATCCTAGCTCAGCTCTAAAATTCAAGCCCAGAAAACCATTACCTATCAAATTCAACAAGCATACCACCACCCACTTGTACATATCAACCTCTTTCAAACTTCCAGTTCCACAACAACAACAAAAAAAAGAAGTGCCACTTAATATTACTTCAAAAATTCCTAATCTTGCCATTGGTTTCTGTCCACAATTCATGCAATTGCTCTTATACTGAATCAAATTATTATTAACTATAACAATAAAAACAGTAACATTGTGCATAATTGTGTTTTGTATAAAGAAATTATTATGTACTCTCAGAGTACCATAAATGCATACTCCCTCCTTTCACATAAATGGTGGGTCTCACTAATTAAATTCATAGTGAGACCTACCATTTATGTAAGAGGGGAGGGAATACGCATTTATAGTACTTCGGGAGTACCTAATAATTTTCTGTTGTACAGGGCTAGCATCATATAAGCAATTACTCCTTGTGTCTTATACTAAAGAAACTTTGGAAATGGTATGTGTTTAATTTTAAAAAATAAACATGATAATTTTTCATGAGTCATTAAGTCATTCAAAATGAAGTAACAAATGCAAGCATGGCTGCATACTACTTTCAAACAAACATCATCCAACAAAGAACCCTTTTAGAGAGAACTTATATACAATACCTTAAATGCAGTCATACAGTACATTAGGTTCCCAAATTGAATAGCATCGTCCACTAAAGCACAAACAATTCTATCTTTTGATTCTTTTCCCATTACCATATAATTCAAAATAATCATATGTTTGAATTTAATTAAGGGAAAAGTTAGTAAACCATTTTAAGAAAGTTTTTATGGAAAAAGGAAAAAAAAAAGTAATTAATACTTTGACAACTTTTTCAATAACCATATAATTTCAAAATAATCATGTGTTTGAATTTAATTAAGGGAAAAGTTAGTGAACCATTTTAAGAAAGTTTTTATGAGGAAAAAAAAAAGTAGTTAATTTTTCCACAGATTTTTCAATTTTCCCGTTAACATGGCCAATTTCAAAAAATTGTTATGTTTATTGGGTCATGTAACACTCATTAACAAGTGCCCTACAGGATTTAATTCATCAACAACTAAGAATGAACTTAGCAAAGAAACAACAATCATGATAATTAACATTAACACACTCAGCAAAAATAAATATATAACCCACTACATAAACATAACAAACACTATCATAATCATAACAATTATAATCAAGATCACCAAAAAAAAAAAAAAAAAAACCCCAAATTTAGAAAGAATAATCGATTACCACATTTGACCGCGCTTTCTGAACGTGTAAGGCCCCCTATCGAACTGGGTATCGAAATAAACCTTATGCCTCTCTTTCCCACTCTGATCCAAGAGCTTCAGTTCAAAAAGCGCTCTCACATCAGTGCCTTCACTCGCCAAACCTATAAACAGCGAAACATACGTAGCATTGTCCTGCACATTATTGCCATCCGGGTAAAAATAAATTGCCCAAGAGTACCCGCCGGCGGTGAAAGTATCGGACGCCACGCTGTTTCCGATCCCAATACCTTTCAAGAGCGGGTACCCTGAGATGTTGAACAGGTGGGACCCATTCACCGTCTCGGTCATCGACGTCGATGTCGTCGTCGTCGTCGGAGTTGGAGTCGACCCAGACAATGAAGATGAAGAAGAAGAAAACATCGGCTGAGACTTAGGAGAGACAATTCGTCTCATTTATAGCAAGGGATCTGGGTAGGGATAAAATTTTCGATGTTTGGTTGGTGAGAAAATCTAGTATTTGGCCAACTGTTGGAGAGAGAAATGGTTGAACGATGACTTTGAACTGTGGGATTGACCAGTGAAATGGTGGAACTCGGTAGAAGAAGAAAGAAAGAAAGAAAGAGAGAAAGAAAAAGAAAGAATGAAGAAAAAAAAGAAAAAAAAAAAAATATATATATATATATATATATATATATTGTTGGTGGTGGAGTGGGCATGAAGAAGAAAGAAAGAAGTAGAGAAAAAAAAAGGACAAAAAAAAAAAAAAAAAAAAAACCCGGTGGAACTCAGAGTAGAAGAAAGAAAGAAAGAAAGGAAAAGGTAAAGATAAAAAAGTGGCATGATACTTTTACTTAACAGTGACAAGTTAGGAAAATAATGCCTCACAAATTTTATTTTTTTACTATTTTGTCATTATCACAGTATCACTCAACGTTCATAATTTGAAAACACCACAATTGTGTTTTCAATTTCTATTATTTAAACTCAAAATTTTGAATTTTAAAGTGACGGAAACAAACATCTAAAATCAAACTAAACACTGCTCGTTTGGCTTGAAGCATCACTCTAACTCACTTTTCATAAATCAGTTTTCATAACTCAAAAACTATACTCAATTCTCCTATCTCTTCTTTATTTCTTACTTAACTCACACTACAATTCGTTTGGGTAAAAAACTGGGTTTAGATTTCTTCACAAAAACTCAAATTTCACTCCAACATGTGGAGCCCACATGTCAAATTGGGTCAGATTTTTTATAAAGTTCCAGCCTCTTTTTTTTCCTGACCCGCGTGACTCTTTCTTTCTCCCCCACTTCTCTTTTTTCCCCTCCCAAGCTCCTCTGTTTCTCCTTGATAAACATAAACATATTTTTTATAAACAGTTCTTTTCCTTTTGTCACCCTTCCATTACCTCATACCATTACAAGTGATGAATATTGAATACCCAGAAATCATAAAATGATTTTTTTAACAAAAGATGAGAGGCCAACAATACAGCAATCCAGATCCTTGTGTTTAATTGGTTCATGTTTAATTGTTTATACTTGCAAAAAATTCTGTAACAAATCCCTTGTCTAATCTACAACAAACAAACGCATTACCATTTTTGAGTGGCAATTTATAAGAAAAAAGACTCTTTTTTTTTACTCCTTTGTTTAAAAATCCCTTTACTTCTTGACTCTTGAGATACGAAATAATCAACAAATAACAAAACCACGTCAGACCTAAGAAATTTTGTGAATTTTCTTGAGATACGGAATTTTCTGGGTTCATTTTCCACAGCTTAACCTAAAAAGTTTTGTTCACTAAAACTTTACACCACACCCACACAGCAAACCAAAACTGAAAACACACCTTCAACACAATGAACATGTGACAAACCCAGAAAATTCACAATACTCAAACCCAAAAAAAATTCACAAAACCAAAACCCAAACCCATAGAAAATTCACAATACCCAAACCCATCATGGCTCTGATTAGATTTTGCTCACGTCCCACATCCATACCCACAGCCACACCACAACCACGGCCACCACTATATCGGCTACCGAAAGTCGCAAACAGAGAGTGAAGCATGAGAGAGAGAGGGACGAACGGATGGTGAGAGAGAAATCCAAGAGAGAGAGCGATCGATCTTACCGTTGATGGTCAAAATCAATTTAAGCAAAAAAAAAATTAAAGAAGAGAGAAGTGAGGAATAACATAGGCAAAGTGAAGAAGCTGCGTGAACCGGAGAAGAAAGAAAGAAAGAAAGAAAGCAGTTGGTTGGGTCTGACATTTGAACGTGACGAGGCTTAAGAGTGGGTCCCATTAATAATATGTTATTACCAAAATGTCACTTAAATACACGACCTTTTGGTATAGGTCTTTAAACACATGTTTTCAGTTTTTAAGGCTCTAAAAAAAAGTTTTCAGTTTTTAAATAACATTACATATATTTTGTCATTTTTACACATTTTTTTACCCACACGTATATCTAAAAAATACAAATAACATTACTAAAACAACATTACCAAACAGCCTCCTGATATCTTAGTTTTCAGTTTTTGGAAACTCCTAAAATCTGTTTTCGATTCTCATAACACTAACTCAATTTTTTTTTGAGTTTTGAGTTATGAAAACCAAACAACATACTTTGAGTGGGTCCCACAATTTTTGAGTTTTGAGTTATCAAAACTGAGTTATATAACTCAAAACTCCTCAAACCAAACGGGCTTTACATCATTTGTGAGACCTACAAGTTTTGGATGATGAATCATGAAAACTGAGTGATATTACTCAGTTTTTGGACTATCCAAACAAGCTCAAGTGGTTACCTGTTTGGTATATTTGTTTGAGCAACAATTTTCACATTTCAAACACACTTACACACATTTTTTCACTCACACATATTTAAAAAAATTACAAAAATCTCATCTTAAACTACTCTACCAAACACAAATGTTTTTTTTTTTTTTTTTTTCTCTTTTTTAGCATAAAAACATACTTTTTATTTTATATACTTTAAATATATTTTCTAATTTTTTTGATGTGTTTTATATATCAGATTTTTTTCCTTTCCAAATTTGTAATATATATATATATATGATATATTTTTGCATTTCCTTTTCTTTGAAGCCATATATTTTTTCAATCTAAATTTTGCTACAAATTATGGTATCCATTATTACGAACATACGTGGTATCCATTCTCTTTGTTGTGGATCTTTGAGTTCTTTCCTCCTATGAAGTGGGTCTTTGACATTTTCGACAAATGCAAGAATTTGAATCATGATTAAGAATTAAAAATTTTCTTTTAAAAAAATTATATTTTTTAATCCAAATAATAATATATTTATTTTAGAGTTCTTTTATTTTTATTTTAGAAATATAACGACTTTGATAATCTTTCTTTTAAAACTCTTAAAGCAAGGAAACACCTTTCTTTTTTTCTTTTGATTTTTTTCTAGTTCTTTGACAATGAATTCAAAATATGAAAGTTGTTTTCGGATCAAAATTTGTATATGAAATCTAAATTGGTTATGCGTTCAAGTTCAACTCATGTTCAAAATAAAATAAAATAAAATAAACTAATTTTGAAATTCTAATACTCATATCAATAATATTCGCTTACAACCCTACAAGTATTATTCATTACCATATGTTTGTATTAACATAAGTATATTTCATCTTAAACCACATATATTATTCCCAGGTAATTTAAAAATTTTAATACTCATATCAACAATATTCGGTAACAAACCCTACAAGTATCATTCATTTTCCTAGGTTTGTATGAATAATATATTTCTTTTCAAGCCAAATGTATTGTGCCAAGGTTTTCATGTTACTCTCTCTTTTAATACTCGTATCAAAAATATTCGTTTACAACATTTTAAATGACTAAAGTGAGGTGTATAACTTTTCTTATTTATAAGACATCCACAAAAATCCTAGAACGATATTGGAAATTTGGAAGTGAACGTGATATCTCTAAGGAGCAAGGACTGCAAATTTCCAATAACAATGAATTTTACAAAATGTCATAATATCCATCAGGACATCATCAAATTAATTACCCTTCATTTTGTAAGTATCTAATACAGAATCATATTCATCCTCCATGTGGCCAAAAATATACCAATGTCTCCATTAGAATTTACCCAAAAAAAAAAAAAAATGGCCATCAAATTCCTTGCGATTAAAGCCTCAACAATCAGATGTCACATGTTTCTAGCTGAAAGAAATAGAAAAGGAAAAACAAACAAACAAATTGGAAGATAAGAAGCCTAACAAGAATATCACATAGACAAATATCAAGACCCATTAGGAATATAAGGGAGGAGCTCTAACCAGATAACCAAATTTGCATGGAAGATGGATAGTAAAAAGCAATAATGAAAATAACATATAAGCCCTTTAAGCTGATCTAAAAGAGAAAACAAAAAATTACTTAAAAAAAAAAAAAAAAAGAATCTAAGATTAACACAAAATTAGAGAGAGACATCATTTTTTCAGGTCCAACTGAAGTGACCCAACTCAGCATGATCAACTCAATCTTTTTGTTTAAAAAGACTTACCTCTACAGGAAACTCCAAGAAAGAATGCAGAAATCAACAATTAGGTGGATTTACAATTAAACAAATACAAAGGTGGACCATCTAGAGAGATTCTTTTATAAATAAAAATTAGGCTCATCAAGGAATATGTATCAACTTTACATCTATTACTTCTTTCTAAACAAAAAGCCTCTACAATATACAAATTTTGATGCTGAAAAGTAATAAGTACTTACGACAATTAGCTTACACATTCGTAGGATCTATTTGGAATCTGCTTATTTTGCTGAAAGTATTGTAGATATACGTAAAAGTTAATTGAAATAGTATACTGAGACTCATGAATAGTATCAAAAAGTGCAATGGGGCCTATGAATAGTAGCAAAAATAAGCTAAATAATAAAATAAACTAGTTTTTTTTTAATTTGGAGCCAAACACCCACGTAGAATCCATTACTGACTTGAAGGTTTGAAACGAACATTATTGCTTTGGAAGCAGCCTGATTGGCTACAGAAATAACAGACAGGTGGTGTCGACAAGCCCTAATAATCACCCAATAACTGTAAGCTGGAAACTAACTCCTTGCCACGCTTTCCTAGAACCTGTTTTTACTATCCTTTAATTGGTGGGCTGTGTTTACTTTCATGAATAAGTTCACATTCTTCTTCCACAATAATATTAGCAACCACAAGTGTTGTAATGGGAAATAAGATGAACAAACACATATCTAGGCAAGGCATAGGACTCTCACACAGATCCCTCTCCTAAAAAGAGGTAAGACAAAAGCAGATTAATGTAAATATCTAGAAACAGAAATTATAAAGTGTTGGAAAAATACATGTTTGTATCGCATACAAAACATAAGCAGCGGAAAAATTTACGAATCTACTTCATTCTCTATTGATAACATGTACTATGTAAATTTCAAAATTCAAGAATAAGAGAGCATACCTTGATGCGGTGAAATTCAAAAACTAAAGATTAGAAGTATTTGAGAACACTTTTAATCTTCACTTCAATTCCAATTAATGCCCAAGAAGTGTGGTCTCTCAATCAATTTCCAAGGGAGAATAAGAGAGTGACTTACACTCACATACACACCATTTCGTCTAACCCAAAATTATGTATGTTTCTCTCTTTATATCTAACTGATTATTTAATTGGGCTAGCTTTTTGAGCCATTCCAAATGGGCTTTAGTATGTGGCTTGGAATGAGACCAAAAGGGAACAAATAAGACTCTGGCTCCAATGAGCCTTGGGCTTTTCTGTCAACTCTTGACAAGTCCAAAGTTACCATTAATTATATTTAATACCACTATATAAATATAATTTCACTCTAGGCCTTATTAATATATTATATCCCAAGATTTTATTATACATGCAAATTCTTTATAAAATATTCGTAGTAATACAAAGTCATGAATGTAGACTGCCACTTTGAAGATTATTATATCTTAATCCTTGAGTACCCAGTTTAATTCTTTAAGTTATTCATCATATATTTATGAAATCTAATTTCATAAATATATACTTTAATAACTCCTTACTAAAGTGGTTAGGCCTAACACTCTGAATAACCAAACCCATTAAACTTATCTCAAGGGAATATTTTATATCTTCGTTAAGAGATTACGAATTCCATCTTGAGAATATATATTCCATCAACACTAAATATGACTGCCCAACATATTGAGATTTTGATCGTGACTTTAGATTTCACTCTTGATATATCAAAACAACTTACACTTCATGATTAGGTCCATTGTTCTCTCAGGATTAAGAGTTCATGTACATAGAAGTCGTGAGATTTATTATTCATTTGACAGTCGTTAGGAGAATAATAAATCTCACAGCGGTCCAGTTCAATATGTCTTAACTCTTAAAACATATCAACATATTAACTAGAAGTCTCCACTTCCATAATCAAGACAAATTATTTTAATTGATATGTTATAGTCTTCGCAGATAAAATGCCCAATTTCATTACTAATTGCAAATTAAAATTCTAAATTTACAAAGAACTTGTGATCTATATCGTTTGTGACTAAGTCACATAAATCACATACTATGTATCTCATGGACTATATGATAATGTTCAAATATTTATGTTACCATTATTTTAGATAATAATAAAATAACTTAATTAATCACAACATTGAGTCATACATAATGTCATACATAGCATCATATAATATGATTTAAGGGCACTAATCTTAACAATCTCTCACTTGCCCTAAAGACTATTATGCACTAATCTAACTCCCATTACCTCAAAATGTGACTCAAAAGTCCTTTGGGATAAGGCTTTGATAAAGGGATCAGTTAGATTACTTGCACTATCAATCTTTGCTACTACTACATCTCCTCGAGCAACAATGTCTCGAATGATGTGGTACTTTCTTTCTATGTGCTTTCCTTTTTTTGTGATTCCTTCAATCCTTGGATTGTGCAACCGCTCCACTATTGTCACAGAACAACAACACCAAGATCAGAAAGGAATTTCTTGAGCCAAACAACTTCCTTTGCCACTTCACAAGTAGCAACATATTTAGCTTCCATGGTGGAGTCAACAATACAAGATTGCTTAACACTCCTCCAATTTATGGCTCCACCTCCACGGTGAACACACAACTTGAAGTGGACTTTCTGAAATCAAGATCTAACTGAAAATCTGAATCTGTATAACCAATGGGAATCAAATCCTCACTATGATAAACAAGCATATAATCTCTCGTTCTCCTTAGATACTTAAGAATATGCTTTACAGCTTGCCAATGTTTAAGTCCTGAATTTGATTGATATCAACTGACCATGCCAACTGAATAACAGATATCTGGTCTAGTACATAGCATGACATATATGAAACTTCCTATTGCAGAAGCATAGGGAACTTGTCTTATCATATTTTCTTCCTTAAGAGTCTTAGGCATTTGGTCATTAGATAGAGGAACTCCATGTCTGAAAGGAAGTAATCCTTTCTTGGAGTTTTGCATGCTAAAATGTTCTAGAACCTTATCTATATATCTAGCTTATGACAAACCTAACATCTTATTCTTTCAATCTCACCAAAGCTTGATCCCTAGAATAAAGTTAGCTTCGCCCAAGGCCTTCATATCAAATTGACTTGACAACCAAACCTTTACTGATGACTGTTGACACCTCATTTTACAACCAGCAGTTAACCTCACTTGGAGGGTAAAATGGTAATTTTGCCTTGAAAATATGCATCTTGATTCTAGTCATTATATCCTTAATCTTATTTCACTAAAATGATCTTGATGTTGTAATGATCAAATTGACTAGTCATAAGCCCTAATCGGACCACCAGATTGAAAGTTATCATCAAATCAAGTTTTAATGGTTGAGATGCACTATCACAAATTGAGTCTGACTATATGTAATTATGAATAATTGATTTCAATTGATTATAAGTATAATCAATTTGAGATCAATGATGTGTCATAATTTGATTGGTTAGGACTACATTTTATGATAGGGTTACACACACCTAATTAATTAGATAGTTAAACATTAATTATTCAATGAGTAATTTGTGTAATTATCTTTTAATTAGGGTAAATTTAGAACTAATTAAGTCTGAAATGGGAGTGATTAGAGCCTATTAATGTTAATTGGGAACTAATTTGGAACTTATTAATGCTAATTGTACTGAAATTATTTTCTAACAAATAACCTCTGCTCACCATTTCATTGATATCTCTCAGAATATTTTGAATCTGAGAATGAGATTAATTTTTCCAGAAACTAGACATCCGGGGCTTCAATTTGAGTATAAGAACGAGACAATTCCGATCATAATTGAGGAAAATATGATTTTTTGAATTTGGTTTTACAGGTTGCTACAGTAGCTACGGGAAATCGAATTTGCTTGCTCTTCACTCCCACCAATCTCTAAATTTAATGCACTCGATTTCTCCAAAGGCTAAAATAAAGTCTAGGTTCATGATCTTTTGTCAACCCTTATTAAATGACCTTTCATTCATATTTTCTCCACCATGACTATATAAACCCTTCTCTCCTCTATTCCAAGACAAAAAAAAAAAAAAAAAAAAAAAAAAAAAAAAAAAAAAAACCCTCTCTCTTTCCCTCTCTTGAGTTCTAGTGAAATTGAATAATCTTGTCATATCTTGATCTTCTTAAGAATCAATGTATTAAGTGAGATTCATTCTTCCTCTCCTAACTCTTTTTTTCCTCCACCCTTAAGACCTCTACCAAGAGTCTCTTCCTTTACCATATGGATCTTGCATGAAGGTATAATTTCTTTCCCTAACTTGTTTTTTGTGTTGCCATGATGAGAATTTAGGATTAAATCAAGATAGTAACTATTTAAATTCTCTTGAATATATTTGAATGTTCTCAAATGTTCTTATGTGTTATTCATATGTTATTGATTGTTCATTACATGTTCATGCATAAAACTAGTTTCGATCTTAAATCCACATCATAAATATAAAAAAGATGTTTGTTTAATAATTCTTTTAAATGCTTGAATCTAAGATACACCACCCACACACATTCACTAGAATTTATTTTTCAATCCAAATGAAATGCTTAATAAATTGAATTAAGGTTTATTATATGCACACATTTTAAATTCAACATGCAAATTGATTGATAACATATTGGATGATGTGATATGAATATTGGCCACCATAGTCTAGAAAACCGATTTCACTAGGCAAGGTGGGTTTCTAACACCTTCCCATCTTATAAGATAGTCTTCAAACTTAGATTAAGGGTTGATAGACTAATGTTTATCCTTGTAATTTTCAATTTTTAGATTGTAACTAAAAAACAAAGCTATGTACTTTATCTTAGATTGTATCTAGGACCAAAACCATGTAATTTTCCTATGATCAATGTAAATTCAATTGAAAATTAATAAAATGAGGAATTTTTCAATTTTGGTTTTCTTATTTATCCTAGTAATTAAATAAGTAGCGACTTAATTGTAAAACATTTAATTTAAAGGAGAAAATATAACTAGTTGAACCTCCATTTTGAGAGGCAATAACACGACCCCATCTATTCACGTGGATTTGGCCCAACATCATAAAAACAGGTCGGAGGCGTGGTCTCTCACAATGACATAACCCCTACGTCATTCCCAATGAGTAGAATATCATCAACATAAAGCACTAAAAACATTACTACTTTATCTCGATGTCTTTTGTACACACATGGTTCATCAAGATTTTGTTCAAAATCAAATGACTTGATTGCTTGATCAAATTTGATGTTCCATGATCTAGATGCTTGCTTAAGTCCATAAATGGACATTTTCAACTTGCATACCATATCCTCTTGGTTCTTTGCTATGAAACCTTCCGGTTGCATCATATAGATTTCTTCTTCAAGATTGCCATTAAGAAATGCAGTCTTGACATTCATTTGCCAAATCTCATAATTATAATGAGCAGCAATGGATAAGAGAATTCTGATAGATTTAAGCATAGCTACTGGCGAAAAAGTTTCCTCAAAGTCAATGCCTTCTTTTTTTGTGTATACCTTTTTGCCACTAGTCTTGCTTTAAAGGTTTCAACCTTTCCATCTATCCTTCTCTTCCTCTCGTAAACCTATTTTTAGCCAACAGGTTTAATGCTATTAGATACTTTTACAAGATCCCATACTTGATTGGAATACATAGAATCTAATTTAGATTTCATAGCTTTGACCCAATGATGTGCATCTATATCATTCATTGCCTCTTCATAAGTGTAAGGATCATATTCAACCTCTTCTGGCATAGCTTCATAAGTTTCTCCCAAAACTATAAATCTTATAGGTGGCCGAACAATTCTCCCATTACGATGAGGCTCCTGTGTACTAGTTATCTCATGAGTAATATTTTGTGATGTATCTAAAACAGCCACATCATCCTTAGTTTCATCCATTGGTTGTTCAATTACAAGTTCATCTATTTTAGCCAAGACAACTTTACTCCTAGGATTAAAATTATTCACATAATCATCCTCCAAAAATTTGGCATTGGTACTAACAAACACTTTGTTATCTTTATGATTATAGAATAAATAACCCTTAGTTTCCTTTTAATACCCTAAAAACATGTATACTTTTGTTTTTGCTTCCAACTTATCAGACTTCCCTTTCAACACATGTGCTGGACATCCCCAAATGTGGAGGTATCTCATACTAGGCTTACACTCACTCTACAATTCCTTAGGTGTGTTGGGAACTGATTTTGATGGAACTAAATTCAAAATATGCATTGCAGTTTTTAGTGCATATCCCCAAAAGGAAATTGGTATTAGTAACTCATCATGGACTTAACCATTTCTAAAAGAATCCTATTCTCTCTGCTACACCATTTTGTTGGGGAGTTTCAGGTGCAGTTAATTGGGATACAATCCCATTTTGAGTTAAGTAGTCCTTGAAATCCCCAAGAAGATATTCGCCACCTCAATCAAATCGAATGACCTTTATGCGTTTACCTAATTAATTCTCAACTTCAGACCTAAAGTCTTTGAAATTTTTAAAGGCTTCGGACTTCCGTCTCATTAGGCACACATAACCATATCTTGAGTAATCATCAGTAAAAGTGATGAAGTACTCATAACCTCCTTTTGTTTGGGTTGACATAGGACCACATACATTCGTATGAACTAATTCAAGCAACTTTCGGGCTCTTCTACCTTTTGCATTAAAAGGTCGTTTGGTTATTTTACCCTCCAAACAAGATTCACGAACTGGAAATCCATCAAAGTCCAATGGCTCTAAGAGTCCATCTTTGATCAGTCTTTGAATTCTGTTTGAATTAATATGACCTAAACGCAAGTGCCAAAGATATGCATCATTAGTAGAAGGAAACTTTCTCTTTAATGATTTTACACGAGAGTTATTATTTAATTCAGAATTGTATAATTCATGCTTATCAGGAGTTAAAATACAAAGACCATTAACAATATTGCCAGAACAGATAAACACTTTATCCTTTTTTATTACAATATTGTCTTTCAGGATAACATAATATCCATGTTTACCTATATAAGTAACTTAAATTCCTACGAACATTAGGTACATACAGACAGTCTTCCAATATTAAAACTTTAGATTCAAAATATAAATTAAACACTCCAACAGCTACAACTAGAATTCTGCTCTCATCAACCAAGGTAAGAAATATTTCCCCTTCATTCAACTTTCTGGTCTCCTGGAACCCCAACAAAGAATTGCAGATATGATTAGTACAACCTGAATTCACACACCAGGAATCCATGGGATTCTATACTAAACATGTTTCAAGAAGGAATGTACTTTTCATACCCTTATTCTTGGCAACTTTGAATATTGGACAATTCCTTTTCCAATGACTTTTCTCGCCACAATGGAAACACTTTCCTTTGGCATAGTCCTTTTTCTTTCCCTTGTTGGCAACTCCTAAGGCAATTTGTTTACCATCTTGCTTGATGAAGTCATTCTTCTTCTTCTTCTTCTTCTTACCCTTGCCTTTCGACTTAGGTTGAGAAGTAGAAGCTTCAGCCATATTAGCATTAATACTGAATGTACCAAGAATGCCTTCCACTGCCACCAACTCATTCATTAATTCAAACAATGTATAAATCTTTTTGTTCATGTTATAATTAAGTCTGAATTCCTTGAATGATTCTAGTAGTGACTGAAGTATCATATCCACTTGGAATTTTCCATCAATATCAGCACCCAAAACTTCCAATGTATTCAGATGAGAGATCATCCTAAGACAATGCTCCCTCACTGAAGTACCTTCAGCCATTTTGGTATTATAAATTTGCCTCATAGTTTTTTGCCTTGCAGAACGGCCTTGCTCACCAAACATCTCCTTCAGACTTAGCATTATGTCCGAAACTAGTTCTACATTTTGCATTTGATGCTGTAAAATATTTGAAATAGATGCTAGGATATAGCCCTTGGTCATCTCATTAGATTTCTTCCAACGATCATACCGCTGTTTTTCCTCAAGAGGAGTATCTAATGATGGAAAGTTAGGACAAGGTTGACTAAGCATATACTTGTGCTCTTCAGCAGTTAGAAAAATTTCCAAATTTCATTTCTAGTCAACATAGTTGGATCCAGTCAGTTTGTTTTGATTAAGAATAGCAACAAGTAGGCTAAAAGATGCCATGATTTAAATATGAAAATAACAAACATGAATATAATAAGTAAACCAGACATTATCAATTTAGCATATAAACATATAGTATGGAACCTTAATAAAACCATAATATAAAATATGAAACGACAACCCAATCCCATGTCTATAATTCCTTGATAGCAAGTATATTATAAACACTATGATTGATTGCGAAATATTCTCATTATTAGTGCTATTATGATAACTCTTATCAAATACTAATAATATGCTGTATTAAGTTTGGCCTTTAAGTAAATAATGACATAGCTCATTTGGAAGGTTAACATTACACTTAGTCTAGTATACACCATTATCTAGAATCATATGTAGCCACATTTCATCTCCCTTATTGTGTTTAAACTTGTAGTACCATGAAACAAAACACCCTCCTTTAATTGGTGGGTTGTGTTGACTTTCATGAATAAGTTCACATTCTTCTTCCACAATAATATTAGCAACCACAAGTGTTGTAATGGGAAATAAGATGAACAAACACATATCTAGGCAAGGCATAGGACCCTCACACAGATCCCTCTTCTAAAAAGAGGTAAGATAAAGGCAGATCAATGTAAATATCTAGAAATAGAAATTATATAGTGTTGGAAAAATACATGTTTATATCGCATACAAAACATAAGCAACGGAAAAATTAATGGATCTACTTCATTCGCTATTGATAATATGTACTATGTAAATTTCAGAATTCAAGAATAAGAGAGAGTACCATGATGCGGTGAAATTCAAAAACCAAATATTAGAAGTATTTGGGAACACTTTTAATCTTCACTTCAATTCCACTTAATACCCAAGAAATGTGGTCTCTCAATTAGTTTCCAAGGGAGAATAAGAGAGTGACTTACACTCACATACACACCATTTCGTCTAACCCAAAATTATGTATGTTTCTCTCTTTATATCTAACTGATTATTTAATTGGGCTAGCTTTTTGAGCCATTCCAAATGGGCTTTAGTATGTGGCTTGGAATGAGACCAAAAGGGAACAAATAAGACTCTGGCTCCAATGAGCCTTGGGCTTTTCTGTCAACTCTTGACAAGTCCAAAGTTACCATTAATTATATTTAATACCACTATATAAATATAATTTCACTCTAGGCCTTATTAATATATTATATCCCAAGATTTTATTATACATGCAAATTCTTTATAAAATATTCGTAGTAATACAAAGTCATGAATGTAGACTGCCACTTTGAAGATTATTATATCTTAATCCTTGAGTACCCAGTTTAATTCTTTAAGTTATTCATCATATATTTATGAAATCTAATTTCATAAATATATACTTTAATAACTCCTTACTAAAGTGGTTAGGCCTAACACTCTGAATAACCAAACCCATTAAACTTATCTCAAGGGAATATTTTATATCTTCGTTAAGAGATTACGAATTCCATCTTGAGAATATATATTCCATCAACACTAAATATGACTGCCCAACATATTGAGATTTTGATCGTGACTTTAGATTTCACTCTTGATATATCAAAACAACTTACACTTCATGATTAGGTCCATTGTTCTCTCAGGATTAAGAGTTCATGTACATAGAAGTCGTGAGATTTATTATTCATTTGACAGTCGTTAGGAGAATAATAAATCTCACAGCGGTCCAGTTCAATATGTCTTAACTCTTAAAACATATCAACATATTAACTAGAAGTCTCCACTTCCATAATCAAGACAAATTATTTTAATTGATATGTTATAGTCTTCGCAGATAAAATGCCCAATTTCATTACTAATTGCAAATTAAAATTCTAAATTTACAAAGAACTTGTGATCTATATCGTTTGTGACTAAGTCACATAAATCACATACTATGTATCTCATGGACTATATGATAATGTTCAAATATTTATGTTACCATTATTTTAGATAATAATAAAATAACTTAATTAATCACAACATTGAGTCATACATAATGTCATACATAGCATCATATAATATGATTTAAGGGCACTAATCTTAACAATCTCTCACTTGCCCTAAAGACTATTATGCACTAATCTAACTCCCATTACCTCAAAATGTGACTCAAAAGTCCTTTGGGATAAGGCTTTGATAAAGGGATCAGTTAGATTACTTGCACTATCAATCTTTGCTACTACTACATCTCCTCGAGCAACAATGTCTCGAATGATGTGGTACTTTCTTTCTATGTGCTTTCCTTTTTTTGTGATTCCTTCAATCCTTGGATTGTGCAACCGCTCCACTATTGTCACAGAACAACAACACCAAGATCAGAAAGGAATTTCTTGAGCCAAACAACTTCCTTTGCCACTTCACAAGTAGCAACATATTTAGCTTCCATGGTGGAGTCAACAATACAAGATTGCTTAACACTCCTCCAATTTATGGCTCCACCTCCACGGTGAACACACAACTTGAAGTGGACTTTCTGAAATCAAGATCTAACTGAAAATCTGAATCTGTATAACCAATGGGAATCAAATCCTCACTATGATAAACAAGCATATAATCTCTCGTTCTCCTTAGATACTTAAGAATATGCTTTACAGCTTGCCAATGTTTAAGTCCTGAATTTGATTGATATCAACTGACCATGCCAACTGAATAACAGATATCTGGTCTAGTACATAGCATGACATATATGAAACTTCCTATTGCAGAAGCATAGGGAACTTGTCTTATCATATTTTCTTCCTTAAGAGTCTTAGGCATTTGGTCATTAGATAGAGGAACTCCATGTCTGAAAGGAAGTAATCCTTTCTTGGAGTTTTGCATGCTAAAATGTTCTAGAACCTTATCTATATATCTAGCTTATGACAAACCTAACATCTTATTCTTTCAATCTCACCAAAGCTTGATCCCTAGAATAAAGTTAGCTTCGCCCAAGGCCTTCATATCAAATTGACTTGACAACCAAACCTTTACTGATGACTGTTGACACCTCATTTTACAACCAGCAGTTAACCTCACTTGGAGGGTAAAATGGTAATTTTGCCTTGAAAATATGCATCTTGATTCTAGTCATTATATCCTTAATCTTATTTCACTAAAATGATCTTGATGTTGTAATGATCAAATTGACTAGTCATAAGCCCTAATCGGACCACCAGATTGAAAGTTATCATCAAATCAAGTTTTAATGGTTGAGATGCACTATCACAAATTGAGTCTGACTATATGTAATTATGAATAATTGATTTCAATTGATTATAAGTATAATCAATTTGAGATCAATGATGTGTCATAATTTGATTGGTTAGGACTACATTTTATGATAGGGTTACACACACCTAATTAATTAGATAGTTAAACATTAATTATTCAATGAGTAATTTGTGTAATTATCTTTTAATTAGGGTAAATTTAGAACTAATTAAGTCTGAAATGGGAGTGATTAGAGCCTATTAATGTTAATTGGGAACTAATTTGGAACTTATTAATGCTAATTGTACTGAAATTATTTTCTAACAAATAACCTCTGCTCACCATTTTATTGATATCTCTCAGAATATTTTGAATCTGAGAATGAGATTAATTTTTCCAGAAACTAGACATCCGGGGCTTCAATTTGAGTATAAGAACGAGACAATTCCGATCATAATTGAGGAAAATATGATTTTTTGAATTTGGTTTTACAGGTTGCTACAGTAGCTACGGGAAATCGAATTTGCTTGCTCTTCACTCCCACCAATCTCTAAATTTAATGCACTCGATTTCTCCAAAGGCTAAAATAAAGTCTAGGTTCATGATCTTTTGTCAACCCTTATTAAATGACCTTTCATTCATATTTTCTCCACCATGACTATATAAACCCTTCTCTCCTCTATTCCAAGACAAAAAAAAAAAAAAAAAAAAAAAAAAAAAAAAAAAAAAACCCTCTCTCTTTCCCTCTCTTGAGTTCTAGTGAAATTGAATAATCTTGTCATATCTTGATCTTCTTAAGAATCAATGTATTAAGTGAGATTCATTCTTCCTCTCCTAACTCTTTTTTTCCTCCACCCTTAAGACCTCTACCAAGAGTCTCTTCCTTTACCATATGGATCTTGCATGAAGGTATAATTTCTTTCCCTAACTTGTTTTTTGTGTTGCCATGATGAGAATTTAGGATTAAATCAAGATAGTAACTATTTAAATTCTCTTGAATATATTTGAATGTTCTCAAATGTTCTTATGTGTTATTCATATGTTATTGATTGTTCATTACATGTTCATGCATAAAACTAGTTTCGATCTTAAATCCACATCATAAATATAAAAAAGATGTTTGTTTAATAATTCTTTTAAATGCTTGAATCTAAGATACACCACCCACACACATTCACTAGAATTTATTTTTCAATCCAAATGAAATGCTTAATAAATTGAATTAAGGTTTATTATATGCACACATTTTAAATTCAACATGCAAATTGATTGATAACATATTGGATGATGTGATATGAATATTGGCCACCATAGTCTAGAAAACCGATTTCACTAGGCAAGGTGGGTTTCTAACACCTTCCCATCTTATAAGATAGTCTTCAAACTTAGATTAAGGGTTGATAGACTAATGTTTATCCTTGTAATTTTCAATTTTTAGATTGTAACTAAAAAACAAAGCTATGTACTTTATCTTAGATTGTATCTAGGACCAAAACCATGTAATTTTCCTATGATCAATGTAAATTCAATTGAAAATTAATAAAATGAGGAATTTTTCAATTTTGGTTTTCTTATTTATCCTAGTAATTAAATAAGTAGCGACTTAATTGTAAAACATTTAATTTAAAGGAGAAAATATAACTAGTTGAACCTCCATTTTGAGAGGCAATAACACGACCCCATCTATTCACGTGGATTTGGCCCAACATCATAAAAACAGGTCGGAGGCGTGGTCTCTCACAATGACATAACCCCTACGTCATTCCCAATGAATAGAATATCATCAACATAAAGCACTAAAAACATTACTACTTTATCTCGATGTCTTTTGTACACACATGGTTCATCAAGATTTTGTTCAAAATCAAATGACTTGATTGCTTGATCAAATTTGATGTTCCATGATCTAGATGCTTGCTTAAGTCCATAAATGGACATTTTCAACTTGCATACCATATCCTCTTGGTTCTTTGCTATGAAACCTTCCGGTTGCATCATATAGATTTCTTCTTCAAGATTGCCATTAAGAAATGCAGTCTTGACATTCATTTGCCAAATCTCATAATTATAATGAGCAGCAATGGATAAGAGAATTCTGATAGATTTAAGCATAGCTACTGGCGAAAAAGTTTCCTCAAAGTCAATGCCTTCTTTTTTTGTGTATACCTTTTTGCCACTAGTCTTGCTTTAAAGGTTTCAACCTTTCCATCTATCCTTCTCTTCCTCTCGTAAACCTATTTTTAGCCAACAGGTTTAATGCTATTAGATACTTTTACAAGATCCCATACTTGATTGGAATACATAGAATCTAATTTAGATTTCATAGCTTTGACCCAATGATGTGCATCTATATCATTCATTGCCTCTTCATAAGTGTAAGGATCATATTCAACCTCTTCTGGCATAGCTTCATAAGTTTCTCCCAAAACTATAAATCTTATAGGTGGCCGAACAATTCTCCCATTACGATGAGGCTCCTGTGTACTAGTTATCTCATGAGTAATATTTTGTGATGTATCTAAAACAGCCACATCATCCTTAGTTTCATCCATTGGTTGTTCAATTACAAGTTCATCTATTTTAGCCAAGACAACTTTACTCCTAGGATTAAAATTATTCACATAATCATCCTCCAAAAATTTGGCATTGGTACTAACAAACACTTTGTTATCTTTATGATTATAGAATAAATAACCCTTAGTTTCCTTTTAATACCCTAAAAACATGTATACTTTTGTTTTTGCTTCCAACTTATCAGACTTCCCTTTCAACACATGTGCTGGACATCCCCAAATGTGGAGGTATCTCATACTAGGCTTACACTCACTCTACAATTCCTTAGGTGTGTTGGGAACTGATTTTGATGGAACTAAATTCAAAATATGCATTGCAGTTTTTAGTGCATATCCCCAAAAGGAAATTGGTATTAGTAACTCATCATGGACTTAACCATTTCTAAAAGAATCCTATTCTCTCTGCTACACCATTTTGTTGGGGAGTTTCAGGTGCAGTTAATTGGGATACAATCCCATTTTGAGTTAAGTAGTCCTTGAAATCCCCAAGAAGATATTCGCCACCTCAATCAAATCGAATGACCTTTATGCGTTTACCTAATTAATTCTCAACTTCAGACCTAAAGTCTTTGAAATTTTTAAAGGCTTCGGACTTCCGTCTCATTAGGCACACATAACCATATCTTGAGTAATCATCAGTAAAAGTGATGAAGTACTCATAACCTCCTTTTGTTTGGGTTGACATAGGACCACATACATTCGTATGAACTAATTCAAGCAACTTTCGGGCTCTTCTACCTTTTGCATTAAAAGGTCGTTTGGTTATTTTACCCTCCAAACAAGATTCACGAACTGGAAATCCATCAAAGTCCAATGGCTCTAAGAGTCCATCTTTGATCAGTCTTTGAATTCTGTTTGAATTAATATGACCTAAACGCAAGTGCCAAAGATATGCATCATTAGTAGAAGGAAACTTTCTCTTTAATGATTTTACACGAGAGTTATTATTTAATTCAGAATTGTATAATTCATGCTTATCAGGAGTTAAAATACAAAGACCATTAACAATATTGCCAGAACAGATAAACACTTTATCCTTTTTTATTACAATATTGTCTTTCAGGATAACATAATATCCATGTTTACCTATATAAGTAACTTAAATTCCTACGAACATTAGGTACATACAGACAGTCTTCCAATATTAAAACTTTAGATTCAAAATATAAATTAAACACTCCAACAGCTACAACTAGAATTCTGCTCTCATCAACCAAGGTAAGAAATATTTCCCCTTCATTCAACTTTCTGGTCTCCTGGAACCCCAACAAAGAATTGCAGATATGATTAGTACAACCTGAATTCACACACCAGGAATCCATGGGATTCTATACTAAACATGTTTCAAGAAGGAATGTACTTTTCATACCCTTATTCTTGGCAACTTTGAATATTGGACAATTCCTTTTCCAATGACTTTTCTCGCCACAATGGAAACACTTTCCTTTGGCATAGTCCTTTTTCTTTCCCTTGTTGGCAACTCCTAAGGCAATTTGTTTACCATCTTGCTTGATGAAGTCATTCTTCTTCTTCTTCTTCTTCTTACCCTTGCCTTTCGACTTAGGTTGAGAAGTAGAAGCTTCAGCCATATTAGCATTAATACTGAATGTACCAAGAATGCCTTCCACTGCCACCAACTCATTCATTAATTCAAACAATGTATAAATCTTTTTGTTCATGTTATAATTAAGTCTGAATTCCTTGAATGATTCTAGTAGTGACTGAAGTATCATATCCACTTGGAATTTTCCATCAATATCAGCACCCAAAACTTCCAATGTATTCAGATGAGAGATCATCCTAAGACAATGCTCCCTCACTGAAGTACCTTCAGCCATTTTGGTATTATAAATTTGCCTCATAGTTTTTTGCCTTGCAGAACGGCCTTGCTCACCAAACATCTCCTTCAGACTTAGCATTATGTCCGAAACTAGTTCTACATTTTGCATTTGATGCTGTAAAATATTTGAAATAGATGCTAGGATATAGCCCTTGGTCATCTCATTAGATTTCTTCCAACGATCATACCGCTGTTTTTCCTCAAGAGGAGTATCTAATGATGGAAAGTTAGGACAAGGTTGACTAAGCATATACTTGTGCTCTTCAGCAGTTAGAAAAATTTCCAAATTTCATTTCTAGTCAACATAGTTGGATCCAGTCAGTTTGTTTTGATTAAGAATAGCAACAAGTAGGCTAAAAGATGCCATGATTTAAATATGAAAATAACAAACATGAATATAATAAGTAAACCAGACATTATCAATTTAGCATATAAACATATAGTATGGAACCTTAATAAAACCATAATATAAAATATGAAACGACAACCCAATCCCATGTCTATAATTCCTTGATAGCAAGTATATTATAAACACTATGATTGATTGCGAAATATTCTCATTATTAGTGCTATTATGATAACTCTTATCAAATACTAATAATATGCTGTATTAAGTTTGGCCTTTAAGTAAATAATGACATAGCTCATTTGGAAGGTTAACATTACACTTAGTCTAGTATACACCATTATCTAGAATCATATGTAGCCACATTTCATCTCCCTTATTGTGTTTAAACTTGTAGTACCATGAAACAAAACACCCTCCTTTAATTGGTGGGTTGTGTTGACTTTCATGAATAAGTTCACATTCTTCTTCCACAATAATATTAGCAACCACAAGTGTTGTAATGGGAAATAAGATGAACAAACACATATCTAGGCAAGGCATAGGACCCTCACACAGATCCCTCTTCTAAAAAGAGGTAAGATAAAGGCAGATCAATGTAAATATCTAGAAATAGAAATTATATAGTGTTGGAAAAATACATGTTTATATCGCATACAAAACATAAGCAACGGAAAAATTAATGGATCTACTTCATTCGCTATTGATAATATGTACTATGTAAATTTCAGAATTCAAGAATAAGAGAGAGTACCATGATGCGGTGAAATTCAAAAACCAAATATTAGAAGTATTTGGGAACACTTTTAATCTTCACTTCAATTCCACTTAATACCCAAGAAATGTGGTCTCTCAATTAGTTTCCAAGGGAGAATAAGAGAGTGACTTACATTCACATACACACCATTTTGTCTAACCCAAAATTTTGTATGTTTCTCTCCTTATATTTAACTGATTATCTAATTAGGTTAGCCTTTTGAGCCATTCCAAATGGGTTTTAGTATGTGGCTTGGAGTGAGACCAAAATGGAAGAAATAAGATTCTAGCTCCAATAGGCCTTGGGCTTTTCTGTCAACTCTTGACAAGTTCAAAGTTACTATTAATTATATTTAGTACCATTATATAAATAGAATTGCACTCTAGGCCTTATTAATAAATTATATTCCAAAACTTTATTATACATGCAACCCCTTCATAAAATATTCATAGTAATACAAAGTCATGAATGTAGACTGCCACTTTGAAGATTATTACATCTTAGTCTTTGAGTACCTGGTTTAATCCTTTAAGTTATTCATCATATATTTATGAAATCCAATTTTATAAATATATACTTTAGTAACTCCTTACTAAAGTGGTTAGGCCAAATACATTGAATAACCAAACTCATTAAACTTATCTCAAGGGAATATTTTATATCTCTGTTAAGAGATTATGAATTCTATCTTGAGAATATATGTTTCATCAACACTAAATGCGGTTGTCCAACATATTAAGGTTTTGATCGTGACTTTAGATCTCACTCCTGATATATTAAAGTAACCTACACTTCATGATCAGGTCCATTATTCTCTTAGGATTAAGAATTCATGTAAATAGAAGTCGTGAGATTTATTATTCATTTGACAGTTGTTAGGTGAATAATAAATCTCACAGCTGTCCAGTTCAATATGTCTTAACTCTTAAAACATATCAACATATTAACTAGAAGTCTTCACTTCCATGATCAAGACAAATCATTTTAGTTGATATGTTATAGTCTTCACAGATGAAATGTCCAATTTCATCACCGGCTACGAATTAAAATTTCGAGTTTACAAAGAACTTGTGGTCTATGCATCTCATAGACTATATAATAATGTCCAAATATTCATGTTACTATTATTTTAGTTAATAGTAAAACAAATTTATTAATCACAACATTAAGTCATACATAATGTCATACATAGCATCATACAATAGGATTTAAGGACACTAATCCTAACATATAGAACCATAGGAGAATCTTCGGAATGATTCTTCTTGAGACCCAACTGCATTCTAGTCTTTGAATCTACTTTCAAAATATAGTAAAAATTGGTCTCGCAATTGGCAAAAGCTGAATTTTGGGATGGGCTCCTACAGATACGTGTCTTTGAGAAATTATAATAGTTTAGCATTTGAAATATAAATTTGTTTTAGGCACCATGGAATATGAACCATTCTAGTGAAAGAATTATGAAAAGATTCATTTGGTATAAAATTGACAAGAGCAACACAATTCCTTGACAATTATGCACTTCTAGAAGGTTAACAAAGGCACTTCCCATTAAAGGATCAAAATAGGTTTGCAAACTCATTTTCGAGTGTCCAGCATTCCTAATTACCATAGAAGAAGTGTCCTAAAAATCAAAAAACTTAATTTCTATTGCATGAAAGTTCTTTCCAAATATCCAATGGTATTAGTTCTCAACATTTTCCTTTAATTAATAAGTAAGCATGTCTCTTGCTTATTCTCCATTCCTATTTCAAGTATTAGTTATACAATATATGCTTTTTTTTGGATAAATTATTATACAATATATGTTACACGAATTAGATTACTAAACTATAAGAATTTTTAATTTCTTACAGAGGAATCATATTCAAAACCAATAAATTTTCCAAGAATACCTGGGAAAGTTTAATTAAGACATTACAATGGCTTGAAGTTGGATAATTGTTTCTTTTTCTTTTCAAATTTATGCAACATATGTACAAGCCATGTGGAGAGTATAACCTTAACCCCCAAAACAAGAAGAAGAGACTTTAATTAGTTTTTTTTGGTCTCTTCCCTTAATAATTTTATTTCCAATAAAAAGAACAAATCAATGGTTAAAGGTAAGCATGATTTCTTTACAAATCAATTCCTAACCTTTGTACTAGTCGTAGAGCTGCAATCTGTAAAGCTAAAAATGTATTGTGCCATGTGGTACCATAATAGCCTACAAAACCATTACTAAACCTGCAACAATAATTGTAGTTCAATAATACTGCTAGAAGAACAAAAGTATCATCTACTCCAGGTAAATCAAGAATGAAGCATAAATATACAAGGGACTAAACGAAAAGGCACCATAGAATTTACTCTAAAAACCTAACATCATAGAGTTGAGACTAAAGCCTAACATCTAGATATTCAAGAAAAAGGGGGATCAGGGCTGTTACAAAATATCATTTAGTTCTACAGGAAACACACTAGTTGTGGCTATTATGTAGTTCAACTAGCCATAGGACATATAATTTGTATATCTGAAGCATACCTTGTTAATTTCAAATCCTGTTGGAACAAGAACGCTAAATGGATCCTCTCATGGAAAGGTGCCAACCATGCGTGTTTTTTGCATTCCTTCAGCCAACCTTCATCATCAAACCTATCATACATATTCAAAAGGTTGTTGAGCAGCATCTGGCAGAAATAGCCCCCCATTTCAAAATTTCAGTATAGAATATTAAGTAAAATATAAATCTTTTTATTTAACTTTTTAAAAGTAAAATATAAATCTTACAATTCTTTTTTCCCCCATGGATGCTAAAGAAGAAACGAAACTAGAGAATGAAAAGAAGGGGCTTGAAGGAGTAATTATAGTGCAAGATGTGCTAGGATAGAATAATTATATAAGGAACTCTACTAAAAATCAGCACTATTTCAGACAAGATTCAATAAAGTTCAGCATTTGGTTTTGAAAGTTAGAACCCATCAGCTTATTTAAACTAACAACTTTATGCCAGGAACTAATAGTGAACAAAGTGTATACCTCAGCCTTTCTGTATAACAGATCAAGACTTCTCACAGCATCCATTTCATCCTGGAAAAATGAGATAAAATTATGAATCAACACAAGGGGGAGATAAAAGAGACTGCACTGCATCGAATTTTGTTGAACTCAAACTATAGTGGTAAGATTTACAAGGAACAAATAAAAAAACAAGGGAAAGCCATATGCTGAAAAGACAAAGGAGTTCCCAATTCTTGCTTTAAAACAAAATTAAAAATTAAGAGGTCTTAAGTAAATTTTGTTAGACATATCTAGTAAAACCTATGACCAGTCAATTAATAGCCAACTGCTTTACCACTGACCTACTGTGGAACAGTGAGATTAGATATCATAGATTTCAATCCCCGTTCTCAACCCATGACCAATATGAGCATGAAGTTCCCAGAGTTACAGGTATTGTGTTATATATCAGATTGAATATGAAGGTTTAACAGTATTTTATTTCTCTGTTTGTTTGATACCTTATTCTTTTGTAAGTGAGAGAAACCTCCTAGAAGAAGAACTATAACTCTCTCCTCCTCAAAATAATAATATGCAATTGAGAGTAACTTTGGTCACCGGAGTCCATAATCGATAAGGATGCCTTGCCCATTAGAAATAGCTAAACTTACGAGCTTCTATAGTTTAAAAGACTCAATTATTATTCTGTTTTGTGTAGCACTTCTTCACTTATTCGATTTTCTTTCATGAGATTTATTTAGTCAACAATTTACTCATAAATTCCAGATTCATACATACTGTTTTCTTCAAACTCTGGTGTAAAATACAAACTTTATTTTTAAAAAAGGTAGCAGTATAGGTATTTAGTACAAATCCTTGAGATTTATGAAACTAATGCTGAAAATCAAATATGCTCCTACACCTATAGAGAAATTTATAACAGCAGCCATCAAATTTGAACATTGCAGTAATCAGTGATTGCAAGAATTTACATTGGCACATTGAAAAAAAAAAAGGTTTGCCAAATATTACACTACAACAACTTTGCATTAGAAGCAAAGATGCCACACAAAAGTGAGAGACAACAAAAGACCAAGTCAGCTTCCCCAATTTCCTGCGTGTAAGAATATTAATCAATAGTTACAATTATCCTATAAGAACAGTTTGACTTAGATTACCACTTATGGAACATGCTACATGCTACAAAGGATGTATGACGATGGATAGCAACGAAATGGGATGTCCTTAGATATAAATATTCCCTAAGTAATAAAAAGAAAAGCAGCCAAAAAAGAATAAGGAAAGGGCTTTTACTTTTCAGAAGGATTTCTATCAATCTGTATATACAGAAAACACTCTTTAGAAATGAACACATTCTCTTTATTTTAAAGCCTCAATCTCTTGACATATTAAGCAATTTATGAGCTAATGGCTTTGATATTGTACATTCTGATTACCTTCACCACTTCTCCAATCTCTAGCAGCTCTGATGAAGCTAGAAACCAGTCTCTGTGGCATTGTTTTTTTTTCTGGATACCCTTTCAAGTGTGTGCAATTTCACAATACTCTTTAACCTTTCCTTTCTCTTCTTCCTCTTCCTGTTGACGTCTTCTATGCAGCTCCTCCGTATCTTCCCGTTACCGTGCTTGCCATTCCTAGATATCACATGAACTCAACATAACAAGATTTTTGGTTTTATATTCAGGTAAATAGAAAGAATGCAAATGGTCTATACTCATAAATTAGGACATGGACTATAAAGCTAGCTAGTGATCCATTCAATGAGGATAGATCATAATCTAAACCAAAAAGCTATAATCAGAAAAGTGAATTTGCCATGTGCATGCTACCGCGTGCCTAAAGTCAAATTCACTATACCTACTACGTTGAAAACTGGAAGAAGGCAAGAAAAATAATAATAATTAAATTTTAGAGGGAGAGAGAAATTTCAAAGATTAGGGAGCAAAATGATAATTAACCCATTTAATTATTTTTATTCTGTCAGTAATCACTTTCTTCTCCCAAAAACCCCAGCCACAGACCCGAGACAGAGAGAGAATCACATCGAGTCATCAATGACGCGCGCGCTTGTCCTCCCTCTGGCGCCCCGTCGTCTTCCTCATCCCTCCAGCCAGTCCTCCACCTCCATCACAAGGCAGATTGGCCTTGTGTTGATTTCGATCTTGACTTGCGGATTTTGATCTTGATTTTGGGTAAGCTTAAAAGTGGTATAAAATGTTGGAATTGTGACCCTCAAGCCAAACAGATAAATTCAACTTAACGAACCTTTAAACCACTAAGAATTTTGCACAAACCAACAATTAACATCAACTGGTGTACAATGTTGGAATTGTGACCCTCAAGCCAATTGCACCATGAATATAGATTGAGAGCTATAATAGATGACCAAAATCAGATCATAAAAATCCACAACTTTATGCAAGACCTTCTGAAATACTCATGCTTTCAAAGCAGCAAAAAGTATTTCCAGATTGCTACTAATTGGTTAAATACAACCAATGGTAATGGTATTAAACAACATTCATTTTATGAGCTTTTAAACTTAATAGGATTTCCACTCTCAAAAGTACTCAAGTGATGGATAAAATGACGAAAGTTGGAGATAAAAGCAAAATTACATTTTTCACAGGCTGTTCTTTCTTTGGATGTTTTATAAGAACAAAAAATTGTCCTTGGAATAATTGCAATACCAGTACACCAACAAGTACTAAAATTGGCATTGTCTTGGTCCATGTTTGAAGATCTTGCATAATTAAATCTTTATTCTATTAAGAAATATTCAACAAAACCGATGAAACTAGTTTTCAAGAAAAATAGATTTTTCAATAGAAAATACCTGCAAGAAGAATGACAATCCCACAAGCAAGCAACCCAAGCATGTTCCTGCTGCAGAAACCCGTGAATATATTGGAGTTCAAAATTATTTTCGTTCAACTCCATTACACGGTAGAGATTTCTTAACATTCTTATCAATAGAAGTGGCCGCCTTCCAGATTTATCCATCAAAATTACCCCTAATGCTGTCATTGGAATCTGTACAAATTCATGTAAATCACTTAAAAAGCATTAAGCAGAAGCAAATGTTGGAATTCCGCAAAGAGAGTCAAGAACTTGAACAATGACAATTGCTATGGTCCCAATACTACCTGAAAACCCTGTCATTGACAAAGTATTCCTCTATTCAACTTCCATTTCTTGTTAACTATAAGTAGCATTAAACAAGAGAAAAAAAAATGAGAAAAAGAAAAAAGACAATCCTTTTTCTACCAGCTGTTATGAATATAGAACTTGCATAAAATGCAATTTCATTGACTCCTCCAAATTGTCGTAGTACCATCAGGCCAACTCTTACCAAACCCACTTTTATGTTAGCCAAAAAGATCAAACCTATCTAAAAAATTAAAAAACGGACTACAAAGATTATGATACGAAAGCTTACAATAAGTGAATGAGCATATTTCCATTGAAATAAGTCAAGAATTCTAGCTTCAAAAAACTGTTGAAGGGTTTCTGTGTACTCCCATAAAATGATTTAAAAACCATGTCAATACCTGTTTCTAAGTGAAATTGTTCGAAAATATTCAAGACTAGTATGTAATTTTTCTAGTTAAAGAGGAAACAAAGAGTTATATTCTCATTGACATCTGAAGTCCAAAATTTACTCTAATCTCAGTAGCTTCTGGAGTGATATCAGCATTCTGCCCCCTAAGGTGCTGTATAGCAGCTTCACACTCTTTGTTTTTACCAATTTTTGCCTAAAAAAAATCAAATAAACATGTCAGTCAATGCTTGAATTTGCTTTGCCACTTTATAGCATTTAAACATCTTAGTCAAATCACATGTACTTGGCTAAAAAAAAGAATAATGGAAAAGGCAATGATTAGCAAAACTTTAACTCTTTGCATTTTTCTAGTTTTCAAATGCATTATCCAAAGAGCACCTTTTGTTAGAATATTTACAATGGAGTGGTGTGGTTAGTTGTAAATTGTTTAGTTAAAAGTAGTAAAGTCTCGTATTGGATAATAATGACAAAAGTGAGTGATTAAATATAATATAATTAAGCCTAAACCCATTACCTCAAGCTTTTGGGTTGATTGGTATCGTGATATGTTATATTAACTCCTCAATTGGAGTCTTCCCAATGTGTTATTTTCCCAACACCTTCCAAAAACATCTTCTAATAAAATTTTGAATATCTCACCAGCCATCTTGGAGATTCTGGACTAAAGAATAGACCAAGAAGTTGTACTAGACATAGTATAGTTCCTAAATTAAAGAAAAAAAGAAGAAGCCTTATTATGAAACTACCTTAAAATGACAAGAATACAGGACAAGAGCAGGCAAGCTTACCAATCAGAGCCAAAGTTCGCCATTCCACAAAAGCTCCAATTAAATATGTTAACGATACCCCACAACAAATCATCAACTGTATGAGTGGCAATTAATAGGTGAACGGGGCAATGACTTACATGGTTTCCATATTCATGAGAATTTTGCCTTACCTGATGAACAGTTGTAAACCCTCCCCGAAGATTCGTAGGTGTTATTTCTGCTATATATATACGTACCTAATTGCTATTGGGAACACAATTAATTTTACTGTTTACATGAAAGATAAATCATTGAAATTGTAATCTAACAACTTACCACATAGGAAAGGAGTCCCATCCCACAACCTACCAACAGTCTCCCAAGGTCAAGCCACCAAGCACCCTTTCAACAAGCACCAAGCATTTGACATTATGAAGTGAAGCTAAGATAACATATCCACTTACGACAAATTAATTCCTGAAACAATTTTGTGACATAGTTGTTCCTCATCATGGATGATCATCTAAACTTTAGTTTTATGTAAGAGCAACTACAAAATTGTGATGCTGCCTTAATGATTTCCATTATCCTTATGTAAACATCTTTTCAGATAAAATGTAGGGGTTGTCATGCATGTAACATTAACATCGATGTTTGGAACTGCATAAAACAGAGAGATGGCATTCAAAACCTTTGAGAATGCTATGGCTAGCCACCCTGCCAGGCAGAATATCTCTGAAAAGCCCATTGTCTGCCTTGCAAAACAACCAACAAATTGAAAAACTGATGAGCTGTGGAGCTTGAACCTTAATAATACCACCGGTGATGATTTCAGGGTGAAGTACTTACACCTCTTCTACCTATGTAATCTGCTATT
The DNA here is from genome assembly GCA_029955605.1 of Quercus engelmannii. Classification (NCBI taxonomy): domain Eukaryota; kingdom Viridiplantae; phylum Streptophyta; class Magnoliopsida; order Fagales; family Fagaceae; genus Quercus; species Quercus engelmannii. The sequence continues at coordinate 50,143,678 of JARPSG010000010.1, forward strand.
TGGCCACTCACTATTGCACCCATCATTGCTCCAATTGTCAATATTGAACCAAAAAGTGAGTACTGCAGTATAACCAAAAGATGTTGAGAAAATCATATACAAAAATGTATAAGGCAAGCAAAAGATAGTTTACGAAACAATGCAGCAAAATGGATTTTGCATAAAGCAACACGTTACAACATTTCACTTCATTTTGAAAGCTCAAACAGTGACTTCTCTATGAAGGTCAGATCAGTATCTCCAAGTCATATAGTCCTTACTACCAACTAATTATTCTCAGCATTCAAACTTTGAAATGTCATTCATCCTAAATGTTGTATGCCTTTTAATTGTATCTAACATTTCTCAAAATCATAGTTAAATTTTATTCCAATCTGATCAGAAAAATACAAGCTAGGTGATGAACTGTGTCTGTGATCTTGCCATGTGGATATGATTTTCCAAATATAACCCTTCTTCTTTTTCCATGTAGTATAGCTCAAATAGTGGTATCTTCACATGAAGATTTGTTGTCATAGATCACCATAATCCCAGACAATAGAAGCATAAATACTGAAATTTATTCAAAATGTCAATGAAATTAATATATAAATGGAAAAATGGTTAAAATAATACAAATGTTATATTCATAGCAGAAGATGTTTCCAGAGCAAGATAGTTCAAGTGCTTAAAAGTGTTCTAAAGTGATAATATCATTTGCCAAAAGTAAAAATGCACTTTATAGTTTTACACCCACCTCAGCCACTGTAAGACCCAGGTCATCCATGATTCCAGTCTGAGTAGGTGATGAATATCCCACCTAGAAAATCAATTATACATCATTTTCAGTTCAGTAGTCAGCATATCAAACGTCTAGGCATCCCACATAGAGATACCCATCCCATTATTGTCTTATTTAGTTATTCTCTCCAATGTTACAAAAGACTAGGCCTGCAATCCATTGACAAATCTACAACCCAAATATTTAGATGCATTTGTATGTAAAATCCCTACAACAAATTTGGTGATTCAACTAATATATGTTCTATCATGGCCTTGTAGGCTAGCTCTAGTAGCATAGAAAACATTGTGACACTTCAAACCATTGGAATTAATAAATGCTTTAATAATTCTTAAAGTGTTAATTAATTCCAATGATTTGAGTTAGTTTCTGGAAAAAAAAAAAAAAAAAAAAAAAAAAAAAAAAAAAAAAAAAAAAAAAAAAAAGATTCGAGTTACAATAGTTTCTCTCCATTTCTATTTTCAAATGAATCTAGTTAGATATCATAGAATTTGAGCTCTCTACAGATTTGCAAAATTTGATACTCATCATGCATAAACGCATCAAAATACCATGTGGACTAGAGAGTGTGGACCACTCTAAGCAAAAGTAAGATGACTTACAGCTTTACAGCTGTGCCAAAAACATAGGAACCAGAGACAACAATCAAAGTGCTAAGCACAACCGTACCTGTGGCTGAAAAAGATCCACTCTGACTCTCACCACCACCATCACAACCAATACTGTTGGCACAAACATGGTCACCACTACTAGTACCACTTCCATATACTTGATGCTGTTCATCTTTGGCAACTATAGGAGTTGATAGCTCTCCTTCAATGCTTTATCTGCCCATGTCGTAATTCTCTTTGGATGGCAAAGAATTCAATTTGTGTGTCACGGAGAGAGGAAGGACGGAAGAGTGGAGTTTCTGAGTTAAGAGAGAATGGAAAAGAAGTGTTGAAGGTGGACCCACGTCGGGTTCATCATGAGACACTCTTGTCGGTATTTAGTAATATTTTCCTGGATGTGATGCGATCTTTGTCCTTGTCCTCTTTATTGCCGATTGAAAGAAAATGCTAATATATCAATAATTTAACTAAATATCATTAAAAAAAATTTTGGGAATTTTTTTTTTAAACTTGAGCATAATTTGAGTTTTAGCTTCAACCCTCAAAAGAAATATAAAATTTTTCATCATATATAACTTACTTAACCTAACTAGTTAAATAAGTCATCTTCTATAACAATTAGTCGCAGACCTATGCATTGCATATGATAATTTTTTAAGTAAAATACTATTTTATTTTATAAATTTTGAAAAGAGTTAAAAAAACAATTTTATCATATTTTTTATAATCTTGTCATTATCATATATTTACTGGTTAATGATTTGCATAACATAGACATTAAATAAGAGGTAGTACTGTTCATTTTATTTTTTAAAGTTATGGTGTATAAAGATTATAATTGTAGACTTTAAATAAAATGTAAAACTATTCATTAGATTTTTTAAAGTCATGGTGTATAAAGATTATAATTATATATAAGGTTAAATGAAATATCAAAAAATGAGATTATAAAATTTTCAAACTTTATTTCTAATATAATTTTTGAATTACTAAAGAACATCTCATTTTTAGTTATGACAGAAAATATAATTTCTCTAGTTAGAGTTTGATTAATTTTAAGTTTAAACTTTGTATTATCAATCAATATCATATCATATACTATACATAATAGCAAAAACTTTTTCCTGCAATTAAGGAGGTGCTGCCATGTAGGAAAAAAGTCCATCTATAAAACTAACACAGATATAGTTTAAAAGGTTTGAAAGACCGATCGTTACATGGATTGAAAGCCCATTACATTGTATAAGGGGAAAAAAAAACATAAAAACCCAAAATACAGTTTAAAGAGACATACGTTGCAGAAAGACAAGGAGAACCAAGAAAGAGATCGATGGAGAGAGATTCAGCCTGTCATAGATGGTGGAGAGAGAAAAATCTGAGAAGACAGCCAGGCCTTTGCCACCGTTAGACCACCGTACCCTCCACCAATATAGTCTCTATTTTTTTGTACCGAATGTCAGCATACTCCTTTCCTTTCAAATACTATTTTTGTTGATGTTCTAATCCAAATAATTAAGTTGATAATGATGATAGTGATGTGGTTGCTCACTACGAAGGCAAACTTGGACAAATTACAAGATCTTTCAATTATTCTGTGTAAAAATAAAATTATATCTTGAGAATATTGATAGCACGACAAGTTTATTTAGTCATTAATGAGTGCTTTTGAATTTTACAGATTTTCATAAGTAATTTTTTTTTTTTGGGATTAGATTCATAAGTACTTTATTCAAATCAAATAATTACATGAATTGCAATAAATTTCTTGCGAGTCTAGTAAGCAAATGATTTTATTCACCTTAAACCAATGGCTAACAATTATATGTGTTAGGGTTAAAAAAGAAATACTACTAATTGAGCGGCTCAGTTCTAATTGGGTCTCAAACAAGCTCGGATTTCATTTTCATATGAGAATTAGAAATCTTGGGCTCTAAGATTTGATTCCCAACTTTGACATGGAAGACATCATTTCTCCTCATACTTGGCTGTAGTTGTGGCCCAAAGTGAATGGAGTTGGTTTCTGTGGTACTGTGTTCTATGCGTGAAAAATTCCCTTCCATGTAGGGATGGCTTAATGTATTTGGAGGCCTAGGGCGAAAATTGAAATTGAGAGCTTTTATATATTTAAATATGATTTTTAAAAATTTAAAAATTACTTAAATTCAATTATCTTGTTTTAAATGCAAAATTACTACTAATTAACATGAACCATGTAGATTTTTTTTTTTTTTCAAAGTCTATTGACAAAACTTTTCACACCTGTTGACGTGACAGATTGATAATTTAATAATGGTAGGTAAAAAAATGATGTTAAAAGTGCTACATTCATAATATTTTCATAACAAATCTTAGGTGTTAATTTGTTACTGGTTCTAATTTGAACTCATCACTGAAATTAATTTTTTATCAACAATAATACCCTGTAACAATCTATTTCTTAGGATTTATTCTGAAAGTGTTGTGAAAAATATTATAAACGTAACTTTTTTTTTTCTTGTTTTTCATTTGATAAAAAAATATTATTTAATTCATTGGCTAATATTTGGACTTAATTAATACTATTATAATATTTAAAAAAAAAAAAAAAAAAAAAAAACCTATTGATTAAAATTTGGAGGTCTTTTTTTTACTTGAGGCCTTAGGCGACTGTATCAATTGTTTTACATATCGAGCCGACACTGCTTCCATGAGGTGCATTGATTGGAATTGCTAAGGCATTTGCAAAGCCTCAATAGTTTGCTCCCTTAGGGCACACATTAAGAGACAAACCTCCAAGTATTGTTTTTTAGTGAGACTAAGGCTGGTGAAGAAACAATGGTAAGGGTCATGAAAGCCATAGGTTTTGCAGAAAAGACTGTTTTAGGCAGTGCTGGTAGATCAGGGGGAATTTGAATGATGTGGAAAAATGACTTCAAAGTAGATGTAGCTAATTTTAATAAAAATGTTGTGGCTGTCAAGATTAATGATGGTGCATGTCAACGGGCATTGATTGGGTTTTATGGTCTTCCTTACTCTACTAAAAGAAGAAAGGCTTGGGAGAAAGAAGAAAGGCTTGGGAGAACTTGGGAGCTATGTTATTAGTTATAGAGGAGCCTTGGGTTTGCCTAGGGGATTTCAATCAAGAAAAGATAAAGGTAGGAGAGCTAGAACTTCAGCGCCAAATTTATTTTCTCAAAGGAACCGATGTTTGACCTGGGGGCCAACGGTAGTCTTTCACATGGACTGATAAGAGATGGGGTAAAAGTTGCATTAGACAAAAGTTATAGACAGAGGCATTGGTGGCTTAAGTTGAAGAGGAATTTTCCCAAAAGCTACTATTTAGCACCTTGGTGCTGTTAACTCAGATCATTGTCCTTTGTTGTTAGATAATATTCCAAGTAATTTTTGTGCTCCAAGACCTTCAAGATTTGAAGCAACCTGGGTGAGGGATTTGAGAAGCTTTGAGGTGATAAATCAAACTTGGTCTAGCGAATTCAAAGGATCAGATGCCTTAAACTGTGCAGGAAACAAGAAGTAAACTGTGATGCATTAAAGAAGTGGAATACAGAGGTGTTTGATTTTAGTAATATCAAAATTGCTAGGTTGACTGAGAAAATTAGAAAAATCCAAATGAAAGAGACCAGAAACTGGAGATTGAAAGCTCAGTACAAAAACACACGTACACTTTGAATGAGTAACTACAAAATGAGTGGTTGCTTAAAGATACTTTAAGCAACCACTCATTTTATCTTTAAGCAACCACTCATTTTGTAGTTACTCATTCAAGGTGTACACACCTTTAAGCAACCACTCATTTTGTAGTTACTCATTCAAAGTGTACGTGTGTACATGTGAATGTATCTTTTTGTAGTTACTCTTTCTCCTGGGTTAAGAGAGCTTAATTTTGTAGCACATTATCTTGCGAAGTGTACATGTGATATTAATAGTGTACTATGCTATAGGAACTCCTTCCTCCCTGCTGAAGTTTGTGATGCTTGGAGGAAAGACTCTTTGTTTGTTTCTGCCGTTTAATAGAAGTTAGTTTTAGCAACAAAAATGGGCCTCAAGAATCTTTGGCCGCCGGTGTGATGCAGACGTGTGATCAGAGCAGTTTTTTAAACACCCCTACATCACTTACCAAAAAACAAAAAAACAAAAAGACAAAAAAAGAAAAAAAGAAAAAGAAAAAACAAAAACATAAACATAAACAAAAATACAAGGAAAAGCAAGTTTCTTTGTTTTGCAAGGAATTGGCCGAGCTGATTGTTTTCATCTTCATTGGAAGGAGTTGAAGGACCTCGGGTTCTCCGACAAGACAATGTTGAGGGCCTTCGACGAGACAACCTTGTACCACAACTTCCAGAACCTCCTCCATTATCCCGCCAAGATGACCTCGGACCACGACTCCTAGAACCTCCTTCATTATCCTGCTGTGAGGGACCAGAACTATGCCCTTCAGAATGAGCAGCAAAAGTTTCCCCATCAACTTCAAAATTCACATCTGTTCCCTTTCCAGTTTCAAATAGCTGGCCCAAATTCTGACCAACGTTAGAAGGTGGTACTGCAATGTATGATCTCACAACACCTACACTACAGTGAACACTGAGACAATCATCTTTGAGGTAGTCAGATGTCTCTAGATCAGTTCTTTTGAAAAATCGCCTGTAACCCCTACAACATCCAACAAACAAAACTATTATACCACATTTGCCACTTGATTACATTAAATGAGAAATGGAGCAAAGGTATACAACTGAAAATGATTGCATGTAGGTCATAAGTATAACATGATAGCATAAAAACATTAAGTCCACATGATGCATATAGTAGTCATTGAATCAAACATAGTTGTCACCTGAAAAGTCCATGGCAGGTATCACGCCTAATCAACAAGATTTTGTTATCACAACACAATATATGGTGAACTAATTAGATGAGCCAAATTTTACATCTTGCTTCTATTAATCTCTTCAATAGCTCAAAATGAAACCATACACAATAAATAAACATTAACGCCACTACATTTTCAAGGTACTCATCTATGAAATTATATATATCTAGCCAAAGAATTACATATAAGAGAGTTCAAAACTCCTTACAAGTACTCAAAAAGAGTTCATGAATTAGAAAAACACCATCTGTCTGGTTCCATCTAATTCTAATGCGATATGGAATAATAAGATTATTCTACTGATCCCAATTTAATCTCAAGGCTATGTTTGTTGTAACATTGTTTGTTGCTAAGCTCTCTAGAAATTTATGAGTCTAACAATAGATGCTTGTTGCCTCATATTTTATACATCATTTGTACCTATCAAAAAATACATTTTATACATTATTTGGCTTTCTTATGTCATACAGCTAGGAGGCGGAAAAGAGTTCATGTAGCAGATCCCAACTAGCCAAGAAAGTTACTCATCCAGCAAACTAACATTGTATGGAATAAAGGCTTTATTGATTAAAGTAATACACACAAATTTTGAACAGTGTTTGCCAGGAAATTATGTCTTTACATAAACAAGAAACGGTTCTCATATTAACAATCCTAGCTCAGCTCTAAAATTCAAGCCCAGAAAACCATTACCTATCAAATTCAACAAGCATACCACCACCCACTTGTACGTATCAATCTCTTTCAAAACTTCCAGTTCCACAACAACAACAAAAAAGAAGAAGTGCCACTTACTATTACTTCAAAAATTCCTAATCTTGCCATTGGTTTCTATCCACAATTCATGCAATTGCTCTTATACTGAATCAAATTATTATTAACTATAACAATAAAAACGGTAACATTGTGCGTAATTGTGTTTTGTACAGGGTTAGCATCATATCAGCAATTACTCCCTGTGTCTTATACTAAATGAAACTTTGTAAATAGTATGCGTTTAATTTTGAAATATAAACATGATAATTTTTCATGAGTCATTAAGTCATTCAAAATGAAGTAACAGATGCAAGTATGACCGCATGGGGGTACTATTTTCAAACAAACATCATCCAACAAAGAAACCTTTTAGAGAGAACTTATATACAGTACCTTAGGTGCAGTCATACAGTACATTAGGTTCCCCAATTGAATAGCATTGTCCACTAAAGCACAAACAATTCTATCTTTTGATTCTTTTCCAATGACAATATAATTTCAAAATAATCATGTGTTTGAATTTAATTAAGGGAGAAGTTAGTGAACCATTTTAAGAAAGTTTTAATGAGAAAAGAAAAAAAAAAAAAAAAAGTAGTTAATTTTTCCACAGCTTTTTCAATTTCCCCGTTAGCATGACCCATTTCAAAAAATTGTTATGTTTATTGGGTCATGTTCTTGGTAACATTCATTAACAAGTGCCCTACAAGATTTAATTCATCAACAGCTAAGAATGAACTTAGCAAAGAAACAACAATCATGATAATTAACATTAACACACTAAGCAAAAATAAATAAATAACCCACTACATAAACATATATAACAAACACTATCATAATCATAACAATTATAATCAAGATCACCAAAAAAAAAAAAAAAAAAGACCCAAATTTAGAAGTAATAATCGATTACCACATGATACCGCGATTTCTGATCGTGTAAGGCCCACTATCCGGCGGCCTCCCGAACTGGGTATAAACCTTATGCCTCTCTTTCCCACTCTGATCCAAAAGCTTCAGTCCAAAAAGCGCTCTCACATCAGTGCCTTCGCTCGCCAAAACTATAAACAGCGAAACATACGTAGCATTGTCCAGCACATTCTGGCCGTCCGGGTAAAAATAAATTGCCCAAGAGTACCCGCCGGCCGTGAAAGTATCGGACGCCACGCATTTTCCGATCCCAATACCTTTCCAGAGCGAGTACCCTGAGATGTTGAACAGGTGGGACCCATTCACCGTCTCGGTCATCGACGTTGATGTCGTCATCGGATTCGGAGTTGAAGCCGAACAAGACAAACAAGATGAAGGAGAAGAACTTGCTAACATGGACTCCCAACAAGGAAATATCGGCTGAGAATTAGGAGAGACAATTCGTACCATTTATAGCGAGGATCGGGGCAGAGATAAAAATTTCGATGTTTGGTTGGTGAGAAAATCTAGTTTTTGTCAGAGAGAGAGAGAGAGAGAGAGAGAGAGATATGGTTGAACGATTGCTTTGAACTGTGGGATTGACCGACTTTTTATTTTGTTGAAAGTTACCTAAACAGTACCGTGAGAATTATAGATAGTGTTAAGAAATAAATAGTAACAAAAATAATTTAAATTGTAAAATAAGTTCGCCTTTTAATTTGGAACTAAATGCATAATAATGGTGCATTTGGATACCATTTATTTTGTTGAAAATTTTAAATTTTTTTGTAGAAAGTACCATAGATAAAGGTAAAAGTTAACTGAAATAGTACCGTGGGATTTATGAGTGGTATCAAAAGTGCAGTGAGATCTACTAATAAAAATAAGCTGAATAGTAAAATAAGTTCATTTTTTAATTTTTGCCAAATATGCTGGCCAAATTTTTTTTTTCACTGAGTTTTTTTTTAGCATAAAAACATACTTTTTATTTTATTTTATATACTTTAAATATATTTTCTAATTTTTTGATGTGTTTATATAATAGATTTTTTTTTTCTTCCAAATTTGTAATATATATATATATATATATATATATATATATTGGATGTATTTTTGCATTTCCTTTTCTTTGAAGCTATCAGTTTTTTCAATCTAAATTTTGCTACAAATTATGGTATCCATTATTACAAACAAATGAGGCATCCATTCTCCTTGTTGTGGATCTTTGAGTTCTTTCCACCTATGATGTGGGTCTTTGATATCTTCGACAAATGCAAGAATTTGAATCATGATTAAGAATTAAGAATTTTCTTTAAAAAAAATTATATTTTTTAATCCAAATAATAATATATTTATTTTAGAGCTCTTTTTTTTTTTTTTTTAAGAAATATAACGACTTTGATCATCTTTCTTTTAAAACTCTTAAAGCAAGAAAACACCTTTCTTTTCTTTTCTTTTTTAGTTCTTTGACAATGAATTCAAAAAATGAAAGTTGTTTTTGGATCAAAATTTGTATATGAAATCCAAATTGGACCAATTGGTTATGCGTTCAAGTTCAACTCATGTTCAAAATAAAATAAAATAAAATAAATTTGAAATTCTAATACTCATATCAATAATATTCACTTACAACCCTACAAGTATTATTCATTACCATATGTTTGTATTAACATAAGTATATTTCATCTCAAACCACATATATTATTCCAAGGTAATTTAAAATTTTTAATACTCGTATCAACAATATTCGTTAACAAACCCTACAAGTGTTATTCATTTCCCTAGGTTTGTATTAATAATATATTTCTTTTCAAACCAAATTTATTGTGTCAAGGTTTTCATGTTACTCTCTGTTTTAATACTTGTATCAACAATATTCGTTTACAACGTTTTAAATGACTAAAGTGAGGTGTATAACTTGTTTTATTTATAAGACATCCACAAAAATCCTAGAACGATATTGGAAATTTGGAAGTGAATGTGATATCTCTAAAGAGCAAGGACTTCAAAGTTATAATAATAATTGATGATACAAAAAATCATCAGTAAGTCACACAGTCCGCATGTGCTCTCAGTAAGACCTGTATAATAAGGAAGAAGCAGACATTATAGAGAGTACCGGTGTGGTACTGGCCAAATACCCTCCGAAAGTTAAGTTAAAAAACTTTCACAACTCTAGAGTGCCAGAGCTAGGATAAATTATGCGTACCTTGGTTTGTGAGAGCTTTGGGGTTTTTATAGTAGTGTAGAGTTGACATTCGTTTCTTGGAAGAAAGGGTCTTTCCTTGTAGGAAAGATCCTCATTAATACACGTATCTCGCAGGATCCTTTCCTTACTCCTCATTAATATACGTATCTCGCAGGATCCTTTCCTTACGAGTATTCCCTTGACTCGGGTTAATCGTGGGGTACAAGATATTTTCTTGTATAGATATTCGTGGAGGTCAAGCAAGGCCACGCTAGACCCGTCATGCTTTTTACTCCCGTTGACTTCTTTATTCCCATCAGCCTCCCTCTTCCCATCGGCCTCTTGTTCCATTCGCGGATTCCCGTCGTCTTATGTAGACGCCGTTGGGTATTGAGGGGAGGTCGTCGGCCTATGGCATCGTCACTTTCGTACTTCTATACATGCATGTGAAGCTGACAAGCTCAATGGAGCCGTCGGCTTCTTCGTATGTAACGAATTCACTTCTTTCTAAAAACACCCTTGTCAGCTGCCCCCTACTCTATGGCTCTGTCAGCTAAAGCTGACGGGTCATGGAGTGTAAATTGTAACTTTTCTTTTATTATTTATCCATTGGAAAAATAAAGGTGTTCATTAATGGCTCATTGAGCAGTTTTCATTAAATGCTTGGACACGTGGCACAGGCTGGTTAGCCTCGTTTTTGAACAAAAGAGTCGTTTCGTTTCTCGAGCTCTTTTGTCCTATAAATAACTCATCACCTCCTCTCATTTATCCTTATTTCATCTTTGCGAATCTTAAGAGGGAGAGCTGTCGTTCCGTTGCCCTTGTTGCCATCAACTTGCAAATCCTGTCGCCTTCATTGCCAACAACTTGTAGATCCTGTCACCTCTACAGAGTCATCTATTAATCCTATAAGTCCTCTTCTCCTTTCATTTCTTTTTTACTTCTATTTTTCTAGTCAGTCATCACTTCCATAGAGAGACCTGTCAAATAGGTTCTTAGAATATCTTCATCGCTTGTAGGTGAATAGATGTCAGGTGGTAGAGAAGCGTCGAGTGAGCAGTCATCGTCAAGGGAATGTCCAAGCGAAAGAGTGAAGGGAAAGACGACCACCGCTCAAGAAAGGACTGGGCACTCCTGTTGGTGACAAACAATCAAAGCAGTCGTCGCCTCCCAAACCTAGCCATAGAGCTGGTAAAGGTTTAATGATGGCGACTGGTCCCGTCACCCAGGGAACCGTTCGTTATTTTCTTACACATAAGGAACATGTCGTTGAGATGGTTGAGTCAATAATTAAGAAGACGGACTTGAACCCTTGTGCTGAGTAGATGACTGAAGACTTAGGGGCATCAGGTCTCTTTGATCTTTCTAGGGTACACTCTTTTCTCAGACTTTGCTTCACTCTTTTGTTCATTCGTTTGCTAACGGTTGTCTTGATTTCAGGCGTTGGTGCGCCTGAAGGCGCTTCAAGATAGGTGCGTCGCCCAGGAAGGGGTGATCCGTCGGTTTCGGAAGCGTCAAGAAATCGAGAAGAATGATCGGGATCAGTACAAGGAGGCCGTCTGTACCCTCAACAAGGAGGTGACGATTGTCACCAAGAAACTAAAGCAAGAATCCAGCCTCTGAGAGAAGGTGTAGAAGGCCAAGGAAAGCTTGGAGACGAAGCTGACGATCCTTCATGAGCAGGTGGAGACGGCCAAGGGTGACGCCATAGCGGAATTCAGGGTTTATTCCCAACCCTTCATTAATGCATGCGTGGTCTACTATGGTGACGAGTTTGACGACTGCTTGAAGCAAGTTGGGTTCATCTACCTAAACCTTGACTTATCTAAGATCACCATGAATGACCTAGTGCCGATAACTCCTGCAGGTGGTGATGCCGTCAGTGAGGAGATTGACGACTCTACTCATACGGAGTAGGACCCAAAAGACAATGGTATGGTCCTTGCTCAACTTGCTTTTGAAAGACCCATCGCTCCCCTGGTCCCGTCTACTGAAGATCCTCCTACCAATGATGCTGAGAACCCTTTTGCCCCGGACGCCCAAAATTCTTCTATGAAAGATGTTGAAAACCCTTCTCCCCAGGATGCCCAGAATCCTTCAGCCTAGTTTTAATGCTTTAACTTTTTTTTTTTTTTTTGGTATCCCATCTTATCTTCACTCAATATTAAGTGCTATTTTGTTTTTGGGCCTTGTTGTACACACTTCCTTTTATTTATGTCGTCTATTTATTACTTTGTTATTACATCTGTCGCTTTTGGTTGCCATGAGTATGCTTTTGTTATGTGTTGATTCCTTATTTTGAGATGTGCGTTTGTCCGTCCCCCTTGGGACTAGTATGCATGTTAGGATTCATCCGTCCACTTAGGTGTGTCCGTCCCCTTGAGGACTTTGTATCTTTTAGGCACCCTTAGGATGAATCCATCCACCCAAGTACTTATTGAACCTATCAGCTACTTAATAATTTTACAACATCCCTTGGGATGAACCCGTCCTCTTAAGGAGTCAGTAGTAAACTTGTCCACTTAAGGACTTAATATCCCTGTCCACTTATGGACTTAGTAGTAAACTCACCTATTTGTAGACTTAACACTTTCGTCCACTTGTGGACTTAGCGAACTCATCCACTTGTGGATTTAGTAATTTTTTAAGCATCTCTTGGGATGATCTGTCCACTTGTGGACGTAGTAATAAACTCGTCCACTTGTGGACTTAGTGAACTCATCCACTTGTGGACTTAGCGAACTCATCCACTTGTGGACTTAGTAATTTTTAAGCACCCCTTGGGATGATCCGTCCACTTATGGACGTAGTTATAAACTTGTCCACTTGTTGACTTAGCGAACTCGTCCACTTGTGGACTTAGTAATTTTTAAGCATCTCTTGGGATGATCTGTCCACTTGTGAACTTAGTGAACTCGTCCACTTGTGGACTTAGTAATTTTTAAGCATCCCTTGGGATGATTCGTCCACTTGTGAACGTAGTGATAAACTTGTCCACTTGTGGACTTAGTGAATTCATCCACTTGTGGACTTTATAATTTCTAAGCATCCCTTGGGATGATCCATCCACTTATGGACGTAGTTTTGTAAAAACGTATACATACCACATGCCATATTTGAATAATTCCTCTTATTGTGATAGAGAAAAATATGTGCATAAGTAAAAAATTATTCTTAAAAGAATAAAAAGTTGCCCTTTGGGCTCGAAGAATACTGTAGATAAGAATTAACTAAAAGAAATAAATTAGAAATGAGGAGTGGCGTTCTTCGTGCTGTCATCTACTAGTAGTATTTTTTGAGATGCTTAGTGTTCCATGAGTGGTGTAACTTCTGTCCGTCTAGTGTCTCCAGGTGGTAGGTGCCTTTCCTCTGCCATGAGGAAACTCTGTAGGGTCCTTCCCAGTTAGGATCGAGCTTTCCTTGGGAGGGATCTTTCATGGCGCCCGTCACCTTCCTCAAGACGAGGTCTCCAACTTGGAAGTCTCTGTGTCTAACTTTGGAGTTGTAGTGCTTGGACATGAGATCCTGGTATCACGCTAACCTTTGTTTAGCTATCGCCCTAACCTCATCTACTAGGTCAAGCTTTAGGCGTATGGCTTCGTCGTTTCTGTTCTCATCATGGTTGTCTACTCTATAGCTTGTGAGTCTGACCTCAGCTGGGATAACTGCCTTACTTCCGTTACCAGTCGAAACAGCGCCTCTCTCTTATAGGCGTTTTGGCTGTTGTCCTGTATGCCCATAGTACGCTTAGCAACTCTTCTAGACATATGCCCTTTGCCCCCTCGAGCCAAGTCTTGATGATTTTGACCAAGGATCGGTTTGTGACCTTAACTTGTCTATTGGCCTGAGGGTGGGCGGGGAAGGAGTAGTGGTTCTTGATCCCCAATTGTGAGCAAAAGTCCCTGAAGGAGTCGTTGTCGAACTATTTTTCGTTATCTGAGATCAAGACTCTAGGGATCCTGTACTTGCAGATGATGTTTCTCCAAACAAAACTTCGTACGTTTTTCTCTGTAATGGTGGCCAGGGCTTCAACTTCCACCCATTTGGTAAAGTAGTCTATGTCGACCACTAGGAATTTCAGTTGTCTTATTGCCATCGAGAATGGGCCCATAATGTCCAACCCCCATTGAGCGAAAGGTCATGGGGCCGTCATTGGAGTGAGCTCTTCTGTTGGTTGTCTAATGACGTTGCTGAACCTTTGACATAGGTTTGGCCATCCTTCTGCATCGTGAGCCAATAGTATCTAGCTCAAATCAGTTTATGCACCAACGACCGTGACCCTGAATGGTTCCTACAGATTCCTTCATGGACTTCTCTCATGATATAGTCTACTTCCTCAGGGCTTAAGCATCTTAGGTACGGGCGAGAGAAACCTTTTTTGTACAAGACGTCCTTTATCAAAACGAATCTTGCTGCCTGAACTTTCAGCTTCCTTGTAGCCTCCTTACCGTCAGGTAGCATGTCGTCTTTCAAATAAGAAACTATCGGTATATTCCAATTGCTTCCCGAATCTATTTCCTACACACCAATAGCATCTATCAAAGGTGTTAGACGATCCGTCTGTGTGGACGCTCCATTGGGAATGTTCCTCTAACCCCTAGCCTTCCATATTGGTGAACTTTGCAATGAAGTCAGCGACTACTTGTCCCTTTATGGCAATACAATTCGTTCAATTCAATTGCCTATAGTGCCATCCGTCCAGCAGCTTTAGGGTTACTCATTGCTCATCATAGAGGCTTGTCTATCAAAACGACCATAGTGTGGGCCTGAAAATATGGCTTAAGCTTGCGGGTTGCGGTAACTAAAGCGAAGACGAGCTTCTCCATTGGTGGGTATCTTTCCTCTGCGCCTCAGAGTGCTCGACTAGTGTAGTACACGGGCTTCTGCACCATGTCTTCTTCTTTGACCAAGGTTGAACTGGCGGCAACCGGGAAGACAACCAGGTAAAGGAATAACTTTTCCCCTAGTTTGGATGGACTTAACAACGGCGGGGAAGAGAGGTACGTTTTCAAATCCTCAAATGCTTGTTGAAACTCGACCGTCCACTCAAAGGACTTCTTCAGCGTGTGAAAGAAAGGTAAGCACTTGTCCGTTGCCCTTAATATGAACCTATTCAGCGCGGCTACCTGGCCATTGAGGCTTTGTACTTTTTTCACGTTCCTTGGTGGCGCCATCTCTATTATGGCTGGGATCTTGTCTGGGTTGACTTCAATACGTTTCTTAGACACCATGAACCCCAGGAACTTTCCAACCGTCATTCCGAACACGCACTTGCTCGGATTGAGCTTCATGTTGTAAGAGCAGAGGGTGTAGAAGGTCTCCTTGAGATCGTCCAAATAGTCATCCTTTCTTTGGCTTTTTACTAGCATGTCGTCAATGTAGACTTAGACATTCTTTCCAATCTGATGTGCAAACATCTTGTTTAAGAGCCTCTGGTATGTTACGCCCGTGTTCTTGAGACCAAACAACATTACTTTGTAGTAGAAGAGGCCTTGGCTGGTGATGAACAAAGTTTTCTCCTGATTAGCTTCGTCCAATTTGACTTGGTTGTAACTGAAAAACACATCCAAGAAGCTCAATAACTAGTGTCTAGCTGCCGAGTCTACCAGGATGTCAACCCGCAGGAGGAGGTAGCTATCTTTAAGGATAAGCCTTATCCAAGTCCGTGAAGTCTACACACATTCTCCATTTTCCATTGGCCTTTTTGACCATCACTACGTTGGCCAACCAGTCGGGGTAGTACACCTCCCTGATGAATCTTGCATCTTGCAGTTTGCGGACTTCTTTTGCTATAGCCTCATCCAGCTCCTGGGCGAACACTTGCTTCTTCTGACGGATAAGGGGGAAAGAGGTTGACACATTCAACTTGTGCACCATGACTGAAAGGTCGATTTCGGGTATGTCTTCATGGCTCCAGGCAAAGACATCTTAGTTTTCTTTTAGGAATGTCGTAAGCGCCTGTCGGACTGGCAGACTAGCGAGGGTGCCAATCCTAGTTGTTCGCTTAGGCCTGGAGTTATTGAGGAGTATTTCCTCCAATCCCTCGATAGGCTCTACAACCATCTGCTATTCTTCTATGCTCATGGTCTGTAAATGGTCATTCATCTCTAACATCGCTATGTAGCACTCGCGCATCACCACTTGGTCCCCACGTACCTCTCCTACTCCGTACCCGGTGGGGAATTTAATCATCAAGTGATAAGTTGAAGTTACAGCCTTTTATGAGTTGAGGGTAGGTCGGCCCAGTATGGCATTGTAGGCAGATGAGTAGTTGACAATAAGGAATGTAACATCCTTAGTAATTTGATGCCGGTAGTCACGACCATTACGAACAATGTGACCGCACCAAGGGGGTACACTCTCGTTCCTCCAAACCTAACAAGTGGCATATTGGTTGGTATGAGTTTTTCTTTCTCGATCCTCATCTGCTAGAATACTGGTAGTAAAGGATGTCAGTAGAGTTTCCATTGTCAACTAGAACCCGATGAGTGTTGTAGTCCATCATCCATATGCTAATAACAAGTGCATCGTCGTGTGGATGGTGGAGACGTTGAGCATCTTCCTTCGAGAATCCAATTATGGGGTTGTTAACCACGCCATCTTTGGGATGAAACCTGTTAGCTGAACGTTTTGGACCATTCTGAAGTAGGTCTTACGGGCCTTCTTAGATGAGCCAGAAGCCGTAGTGCCCCCTACAATCATTCTTATGTCCCCTATGGTTGGCCTGGGGTGCTCGTTATTCCTTCTTGTAGCCTGCTCCTGCGGTGGATCTGCCCTTTCTTTGTTGACGAATCATTGTAGTTTCCCTTGTTTGATAAAGGCTTCAATCTGTTGCTTCAAGTTGTAGCATTCAGAAGTTTCGTGACCATGGTCTCGATGAAAATGACAATACTTATCTCTGGACCTCTTATTGGGATCTCCCTTCAACTTGCCGGGCCACGTCAAGGTCACCTCGTCTTTGATCTGCATCAAGACTTGATCGATAGGGGTGGTTAGTGGGGTGAATTTCGCAAATCTTCCAACGGGGGGTTTGGAGCGCCTATCCTCTCGCCGATCTCCGGTCTTGGTCGTGTCCCCTATCCTGTCGTGCATCTTCTTGCCTTTCCCTTTTCTTAGGTTTCTTCTCTCGAGCTAGCAGCACATCTTTTGCGTTCATGTACTTAGTAGCTCGATAAAGCACGTCTGACATGGTCTTCGAGTCGTTTTTGTATAAGGAGAACAAAAACTTCCCCTTTCGCAATCCATTGGTGAACGCAGCAACCAATATCTTGTCGTCAGCCTCATCTATTGAAAAAGGCTTCCTTGTTGAAATGGGTTATGTAAGACCTCAGCATCTCATTCTCTCGTTGCTTGATGCTTATTAGGCATGCAATGGACTTCTTATACCCGTGACCACCGATAAAGTGCGAGGCAAATTGCGTGCTCAGCTCCTTGAAGGTACTGATGGAGTTGGGTGTCAACTTGCTGAACCATATCCTTGCTGGACTCTTAAGTGTAGTTAGGAAGGCTCGACACATGATATAGTCTGCCACACCTTGTAAGTGCATAATGGTTTTGAATGACCCTAGGTGATCTAAAGGATCCCTTGACCTATCGTAGGCTTCTACTTGTGGCATACGAAACTTTAGCAGGAGGGGAAACGAAGTGACAGGCGTAGTAAAAGGCGAGTCCGTCCGATGGACTAACTCATCGAGGTCACTTGACACCCATCCTCTGAGGACATTCATCATGAAATCGATCTGTTTCTTCATCATCTGCATCTCCGTAACCATATATGGTGATGCTGTTTCCGTGATGGATGGACAATTGGTGTCTTGTCGCTCTTGTCTGCTTGGGGCGTTGCTTCCTTTGGGTCCTTCTTGGTCCCTTCTTTCAGTGCTGGTATCTTCTTGCTTATCCTCATGATTATTGGGTCTTGCGTTCCTTTGGCGCAGTTGCTCCTCCAGGTCGTAGTTTTGCTTAATAAGGCGTTCCACGGCTGCAACAAGGGTCTATACCTGTCTTTCAAGGGCAGCAGTACGTGGTTTGTCTCCTTGGTTGTTGGTGTAGCCATTGAGCGAGTGAGTACCATACAACTCTTTGTCCGAGAAGTGGTAGTATAGCTTCTACTATAATGAAGTTGTAGCTATGCGTTCCCACAGACGGCGCCAACTGATGATACCAAAAATTGTCAGTAAGTCGCACAATCCTCACGTGCTCTCATTAAGACCTGCACAATAAGGAAGAAGAAGACCTCACAGAGAGTACTAGTATAGTATCGGCAAAATACCCTTCAAATGTTAAGTTAAAGAACTTTCATAACTATAGAGTGCCAGAATTGGGGTAAATTATACGTATCTTGGTTTGTGAGGGTTTTAGGGTTTTTATAGTAGCGTAGAGCTAACATTCGTTTCTTGGCAGAAAGGGTCTTTCCTTGTAGGGAAGATCCTCATTAATACACGTATCTCGCGAGATCCTTTCCTTACGAGGATTCCCTTGACTAGGGTTAATAGTGGAGTACAAGATATTTCCTTGTATAGATATTCGTGGAGGTCAAGTAAGGCCACGCTGGACCTGTCACGCTTTTTACTCCCGTTGGCTTCTTTATTCCCATTGGCCTCCCTCTTCCCATCAGTCTCTTGTTCCATTCGTGGATTCCCATCGTCTTATGTAGACGCCGTTGGGTATTGAAGGGAGGTCGTCTTTGTACTTCTATACATGCACGTGAAGCTGATGGGCTCAATGGAGCCGTCGGCTTCTTTGTATGTAACGAGTTCACTTCTTTGTGAAAACACCCTTGTCAATAATGAATTTTACAAAATGTCATAATATCCATCAATACATCATCAAATTAATTACCCTTTGTTTTGTAAGTATTTAATATAGAATCAAATTCATCCTCCACGTGGCCAATGATATACCAATGTCTCCATTAGAATTTACCCAAAAAAAGAAAATAAAATGTCCATCAAATTCATTGCGATTAAAGCCTCAACAATCAAATGTCAAATGTTTCTAGTTGAAAGAAAAAGAAAAAGGAAAAACAAACAAACAAAACAAACAAACAAACAGACTGGAAGATAAGAAGCCTAACAAGAACATCACATAGACAAATATCAAGACCCATTAGGAATATAAGGGAGGAGCTCTAACCAGATATCCAAATTTGCATGGAAGATAGATAGTAAAAAGCAATAATGAATATAACAAAAGAGAAAACAAAAAATTACTGAAATAAAAAAGAATCTAAGATTAACACAAAATTAGAGAGAGACATCATTTTTTTTTGGTCCAACTGAAGTGACCCAACTTAGCATGATCAACTCAGTCTTTTGGTTTAAAAAGACCGACCTCTATAGGAAACTCCAAGAAAGAATGCAGGAATCAACAATTAGGTAGATTTACGTTTAAGCAAATGCAAAGGTGGACCATCTAGAAAGATTCTTTTATAAATAAAAATTAGGCTCATTAAGGAATATGTATCAATTTACGTCTATTACCTCTTTCTAAACAAAAAGCCTCTACAATATACAAATTTTGATAATGAAAAGTAATAAGTAGTTATGGCAGTTAGCTTACACATTCGTAAAGTCTGTTTGAGATCTACTTATTTTGTTAAAAGTATTGTAGATAAATGTAAAAGTTAATTAAAATAGTACAGTGGAATTCATGAATAGTACCAAAAAGTATAGTGGAGTTTATAAATAATGGCAAAAATAAGATGATTAGTAAGATAAAGTAGCTTTTTAATTTGGAGTAAAACACCCAAGTACTATTTGAGATCTACTTATTTTGTTAAAAGTATTGTAGATAAATGTAAAAGTTAATTAAAATAGTAAAGTGGAATCTATGAATAGTACTAAAAAGTATAGTGGGGTTTATGAATAATGGCAAAAATAAGATGATTAGTAAGATAAAGTAGCTTTTTAGTTTGGAGTAAAACACCCAAGTAGTATCCATTACTGACTTGAAGGTTTGAAATGAACATTATTGCTTTGGAAGCAGCTTGATTGGCTACAGAAATAACAAACAGGTGGTGTCGACAAGCCCTCATAATCGGCCAAAAACTGTAAGCTGGAAACTATCTTCTTGCCACGCTTTCCCAGAACCTGTTTTTACTATCCTTTATTTATTTTTATTTTTTTGAGAATGTACTATCCCGTAATTGGTGGGCTGTGTTCACTTTCATGAATAAGTTCACATTCTTCTTTCACAATAATATTAGCAACCACAAGTGTTGTAATGGGAAATAACATGAACAAACACGTATCTAGGCGAGGCACAAGACCCTCACACTAATCCCTCTCCTAAAAAGAGGTAAGACATATCTAGAAACATAAGTTATATAGAACCACAAGGGAATCTTTAGAATGATTCTTCTGGAGATCCAATTGCATTCTAGTCTCTGAATCTACCTTCAGAATATAGTAAAAATTGGTCTCGCAGTTGGCAAAAGTTGAATTTTGGGACGGGCTCTAGCAGATATGTGTGTTTGTGAAATTATAAAAGTTTGGCATTGGAGATATAAATTTGTTTTAGGCACCAAGGTTATTAAACCCGGACCGGACCGTACGGTCCGACCGAAAAACCCGGGAACCGTTCAGATTCACGGTCCATTTAAGGTAAGGAACCGTTCCATGCGAAAAAAGCATGGAATCGTCCGGACCGCGGTCCGACCGTCCGGGTCTGTGAACCGTGACCGGTTCACACGGTTCGAACGGTTCCCTAATTTCAGCCTTCTTTTTCTTTTTTTTCTTTTTTTTTTCCCCCCCTATACGGCGTCGTTCCACCTTTTTTTTTTTTTTTTTTAACCCTCTCTCAAAAATCACTCTTAGCCTCACTCTAAAACCCTCTCTCAATCACTCTCAATCCTCACTCGTCTCTGCCTCTCTCAAATAGGCACCATGGAATATGAACCATCCTAGTGAAAGAATTATGAAAAGATTCACTTGGTATAAAATCAACAGGAACAACGCAATTCCTGGGCTTCTAGAAGGTTAACAAAGACACTTCCCATTAAAGAATCAAAATAGGTTTGCAAACTCTTTTTTGAGTGTCCAGCATTCCTAATTACCATAGAATAAGTGTCCTAAAAATTAAAAAAAAACCTTAATTTCTATTGCATGAAAGTTCTTTCCAAATAGCCACCGTTATCGGTTCTCAACATTTTCCTTTAATTAATAAGTAGGTCTTTTGCTTATTCTCCATTCCTATTTTTAGTTATATAATATGTGCTTTTTTTGGATAAATTATTATACAATATATGTAACACGAATTAGATTACTAGACTATAAGAATTTTTAATTTCTTACAGTTGAATCGTATTCAAAACCAATAAATTTTCCAAGAATTCTTGGGAAAGTTTAATTAAGACATTATAATGGCTTGAAGCTGGATAATTGTTTTTTTTTTTTTCTTTTCAAATTTATGCAACATATGTACAAGCCATGTGGAGAGTATAACCCCACCCCTCGAAACAAGAAGAAGAAGAGACTTTAATTAGTTTTTTTTGGTGTCTTCCCTTAATAATTTTATTTCCAATAAAAAGAATAAATCAATGGTTAAAGGTAAGCATGATTTCTTTACAAATCAATTCCTAACCTTTGTACTAGCCGTAGAGCTGCAATCCATAAAGCTAAAAATGTATTATGCCATGTGGTACCATAATAGTCTACAGAACCATTACTAAACCTGCAACAATAATTGTAGTTCAATAATACTGCTAGAAGAACAAAAGTATCATCTACTCCAGGTAAATCAAGACTGAAGCATGGATATACAGGAGACTAAACGAAAAGGCATCATAGAGTTTACTCTAAAAACCTAACATCTTAGAGTTGAGACTAAAGCCTAACATCCAGATATTCAAGAAAAAGGGGGAGCATGGCTGTTACAAAATATCATTGAGTTCTACAAGAAAGACACTAGTTGTGGCTATTATGAAGTTCAACTAGCCCCGACATCACTTGCCAAAAAACAAAAAAACAAAAAGACAAAAAAACAAAAAAAGAAAAAGAAAAAACAAAAACATAAATAAAAATACATAGAAAAGCAAGTTTCTTTGTTCTGCAAGGAATTGGCTGAGCTGATTGTTTTCATCTTCATTGGAAGGAGTTGAAGGACCTCGGGGCCCAGAACCTCCTCCAATATCCCGACAAGATGACCTCGTACCACGACTCCCAGAACCTCCTTCATTATCCCGCTGTGAGGGACCAGAACTATGCCCTTCAGAATGAGCAGCAAATGTTTCCCCATCAACTTCAAAATTCACATCTGTTCCCTTGGTGTATGATCTCACAACACCTACAGTACAGTGAACCTTGAGACAATCACCTTTGAGGTAGTCAGATCTCTCTAGATCACTTCTTTTGAAAAATTTCCTGAAACCACTACAACATTCAAAAAACAAAACTATTATACCTTGTTTGCCACTTGATTACATTAAATGAGAAATGGAGCAAAGGTATACAACTGAAAATGATTGCATGCAGGTCATAAGTATAACAGGATAGCATAAAAACATTGCGCCCACAAGATGCATATAGTAGTCATTGAATCAAACATAGTTGTCACCTGAAAAGTCCATGGCAGGTATCACGCCTAATCAACAAGATTTTGTTATCACAACACAATATATGGTGAACTAATTAGATGAGCCAAATATTACATCTTGCTTCTATTAATCTCTTCAATAGCTCAAAATGAAACCATACACAATAAATAAACATTAACGCCACTACGTTTTCAAGGTATTCATCTATGAAATTATATATATATCTAGCCAAAGAATTACCTATAAGAGAGTTCAAAACTCCTTACAAGTACTCAAAAAGAGTTCATGAATTAGAAAAACACCATCTGTCTGGTTCCATCTAATTCTAATGCGATATGGAATAATTAGATTATTCTACTGATCTCAATTAATCTCATGGATATGTTTGTTGTAACATTGTTTGTTGCTAAGCTCTCTAGAAATTTATGAGTCTAACAATAGATGCTTGTTGCATCATATTTTATACATCATTTGTACCTATCAAAAAATATATTTTATACATTATTTGGCTTTCTTATGTCATATAGCTAGGAGGCGGAAAAGAGTTCACGTAGCAGACCCCTACTAGTCGAGAAAGTTACTCATCCAACAAGCTAACATTATATGGAATAAAGGCTTTATTGACTAAAGTAATACACACAAATTTTGAACAGTGTTTGCCAGGAAATTACGTCTTTACATAAACAAGAAGGGGTTCTCATATTAACAATCCTAGCTCAGCTCTAAAATTCAAGCCCAGAAAACCATTATCTATCAAATTCAACAAGCATACCACCACCCACTTGTACATATCAACCTCTTTCAAAACTTCCAGTTCCACAACAACAACAAAAAAGAAGAAGAAGTGCCACTTACTATTACTTCAAAAATTCCTAATCTTGCCATTGGTTTCTGTCCACAATTCATGCAATTGCTCTTATACTGAATCAAATTATTATTAACTATAACAATAAAAATGGTAACATTTTGCGCAATTGTGTTTTGGACAGGGCTAGCATCATATAAGCAATTACTCCCTGTGTCTTTATACTAAATGAAACTTTGTAAATGGTATACGTTTAATTTAAAAAAATAAACATGATAATTTTTCATTAGACATTAAGTCATTCAAAATGAAGTAACAGATGCAAGCATGACCTCATGGGGGTACTATTTTCAAACAAACATCATCCAACAAAGAACCCTTTTAGAGAGAACTTATATACAGTACTTTACGTGTAGTCATACAGCACATTAGGTTCCCCAATTGAATAGCATTGTCCACTAAAGCACAAACAATTCTATCTTTTGATTCTTTTCCCACGACCATATAATTCAAAATAATCATATGTTTGAATTTAATTAAGGGAAAAGGGGAAAAAAAAGTAATTAATACTTTGATAACTTTTTTAATTTATCTTTTCCAATGACCATATAATTTCAAAATAATCATGTGTTTGAATTTAATTAAGAGAAAAGTTAGTGAAACATTTTTAAAAAGTTTTTATGAGAAAAGAAAGAAAAAAGTAAATAATTTTTCCACAGCTTTTTCAATTTTCCCGTTAACATGACCCATTTCAAAAAATTGTTATGTTTATTGGGTCATGTTCTTGGTAACACTCATTAACAAGTGCCCTACAGGATTTAATTCATCAACAACTAAGAATGAACTTAGCAAAGAAACAACAATCATGATAATTAACATTAACACACTAAGCAAAAATAAATAAATAACCCACTACATAAACATAACAAACACCATCATAATCATAGCAATTATAACCAAGATCACCCCAAAAAAAAAAAGACTCAAATTTAAAAAAGAATAATCGATTACCACATGATACCGCGATTTCTGATCGTGTAAGGCCCACTATCCGGCGGCCTACTGAACTGGGAATAAACCTTATGCATCTTTTTCTCACTCTGATCCAAAAGCTTCAGTTCAAAAAGCGCTCTCACATCAGTGCCTTCGCTCGCCAAAACTATAAACAGCGAAACATGCGTAGCATTGTCCTGCTCATTCTTGCCGTCCGGGTAAAAATAAATTTCCCAAGAGTACCCGCCGGCGGTGAAAGTATTGGACGCCACGCATTTTCCGACCCCAATACCTCTCAAGAGCGAGTACCCTGAGATGTTGAACAGGTGGGACCCATTCACCGTCTCGGTCATCCACGTCGATGTCGTCATCGGAGTCGGAGTTGGAGCCGACCAAGACAAAGAAGATGAAGGAGAAGAACTCGCTGACATGGACTCCAACAAGGAAATATCGGCTGAGAATTTGGAAAGACAATTCGTACCATTTATAGAGAGGATGGGGGTAGAGATAAAAATTTCGATGTTTGGTCGGTGAGAAAATCTAGTATTTGGTCAATTGTTAGAGAGAGAGAAATGGTTGAACGATGGCTTTGTACTGTGGGATTGACCGTCTTTTTAGGGACTGTTTTGATCTTCAATTTTTTTTTTTGATCTTCAATTTTAAATTCACATTTTCACAAACTTTTTTACCTATATATATTTCAAAAAATTACAAATATCATATTTCAAATTATT
Organism: Quercus engelmannii; assembly: GCA_029955605.1. Lineage (NCBI taxonomy): Eukaryota > Viridiplantae > Streptophyta > Magnoliopsida > Fagales > Fagaceae > Quercus > Quercus engelmannii. The sequence continues at coordinate 50,168,854 of JARPSG010000010.1, forward strand.
ATACCAAACACCTCCTTATTTTACTGAATACGATCAAGGTAAAGTTAGCTGAAACAGTGTAGAGACCCATAGAGTATCAAAAAATACAATAAGACTTATAAATAGTAGCAAAATTCAACTAAATAGTAAAATAAGTTAATTTTTTAATTCGGAACTAAATGCACTCTAAAAATGTGCATTTGGGAAGCAATGAAAATTATAAATTATTTCACTATTTAGTTTATTTTTGCTACTATTTATGGGTCCCATTATATTTTTTGGTACTATTTCAACTAAATTTTACTTTTATTTACAGTATTTTCAGCAATAAGTTTTCAATTTCAGCAAAATAAACTGTATTCAAACAGATCCTTACTGCTTATTTTGCTGAAACTAAAATTTTTTTGTTGAAAGTAAATAGTATCAAAAAGTGCAGTGGAGTCATGAATAATAAAAAAAATAAGCTGAATAATAAAATAAGTTGATTTTTAATTTTTTTTTCAAACATATTGGCCAAAATGTTTTTTTTTTTCACTGTGCTTTTTTTTAAGCATAAAAACATACTTTTTATTTTTTTTATATACTTACTTTAAATATATTTTCTAATTTTTTGATGTGTTTTATATATTAGATTTTTTTTTTCTTCCAAACCTATAAAATATATATACATACATACATATATATATATATATATATATATATATATATTTGATGTATTTTTGCATTTCCTTTTATTCGAAGCCATATATTTTATCAATCTAAATTTTGCTACAAGTTATGGTATCCATTGTTATGGACATATGAGGTATCCATTCTCTTTGTTGTGGATCTTTGAGTTCTTTCCTCCTATGAAGTAGGTCTTTGATATTTTTGACAAATGCAAGAATTTGAATCATGATGAAGAATTAAGAATTTTCTTTTTTAAAAAATTATATTTTTTAATCCAAATAATAATATATTTATTTTAGAGTTTTTTTTTTTTTATTTTAGAAATATAACGACCTTGATCATCTTTCTTTTAAAACTCTTAAAGCAAGGAAACACCTTTCTTTTTTTTCTTTTCTTTTTTTTTAGTTCTTTGACAATGAATTCAAAATATGAAAGTTGTTTTTGGATCAAAATTTGTATATGAAATCCAAATTGGTTATGCGTTCAAGTTCAACTCATGTTCAAAATAAAATAAAATAAACTAATTTTGAAATTCTAATACTCATATCAATAATATTCACTTACAACCCTACAAATTATTCATTACCATATGTTTGTGTTAACATAAGTATATTTCATCTCAAACCACATATATTATTCCAAGGTAATTTAAAATTTTTAATACTCGTAACAACAATATTTGGTAACAAACCCTACAAGTATTATTCATTTTCCTAGGTTTGTATGAATAATATATTTCTTTTCAAACCAAATGTGTTTTGCCAAGGTTTTCATGTTACTCTCTCTTTTAATACTTGTAGCAATAATATTCATTTACAAAGTTTTAAATGACTAAAGTGAGGTGTGTGACTTTTCTTATTTATAAGACATCCACAAAAATCCTAGAACGATATTGGAAATTTGGAAGTGAATGTGATATCTCTAAAGAGCAAGGACTGTAAATTTCCAATAATAATGGATTTTACAAAATGTCATAATATCCACCAGTACATCGTCAAATTAATTACCCTTCGTTTTGTAAGTATCTAATACAAAATCATATTCATCCTCCACGTGGCCAATAATATACCAATGTCTCCATTAGAATTTACCCAAAAAAAAGAAAAAAGAAAAATGTCCATCAAATTCCATGCGATTAAAGCCTTAACAATCAGATGTCACATGTTTCTAGCTGAAAGAAAAAGAAAAAGGAAAAACAAACAAACAAACTAGAAGATAAGAAGCCTAACAAAAATAACACATAGACAAATATCAAGACCCATCAGGAATATAAGGGAGGAGCTCTAACCAGATAACCAAATTTGCATGGAAGATAGAAAGTAAAAAGCAATAATGAAAATAACATATAAGCCCTTTAAGCTGATCTAAAAGAGAAAACAAAAAAAAAACAAAAAAAGAATCTAAGATTAACACAAAATTAGAGAGAGACATCATTTTTTAAGGTCCAACTGAAGTGACCCAACTCAGCATGATCAACCCGATCTTTTTGTTTAAAAAGACTTACCTCTACAGGAAACTCCAAGAAAGAATGCAGAAATCAACAATTAGGTGGATTTACAATTAAACAAATACAAAGGTGGACCATCTAGAGAGATTCTTTTATAAATAAAAATTAGGCTCATCAAGGAATATGTATCAACTTTACATCTATTACTTCTTTCTAAACAAAAAGCCTTTACAATATACAAATTTTGATGCTGAAAAGTAATAAGTACTTACGACAATTAGCTTACACATTCGTAGGGCCTGTTTGAAATTTGCTTATTTTGTTGAAAGTACTGTACATAAAAGTAAAAGTTAATTGAAATAGTATAGTGAGACCCATAAATAGTACCAAAAAGTGCAATGAGGCTCATGAATAGTAGTAACAATAAGCTGAATAATAAAATAAATTAGCCTTTTAATTTGGAGCCAAACACCCATGTAGTATCCATTACTAACTTGAAGGTTTGAAACGAACATTATTGCTTTGGAAGCAGCCTGTTTGGCTACAGAAATAACAGACAGGTGGTGTCGACAAGCTCTAATAATCACCCAATATCTGTAAGTTGGAAACTAATGGCCTGTTTGGATGGAGGGAGGAATGAGGGGGAGTGGAGGGGAGTAGGGTAGTGTTGGTTAAAAATAAGCTAATTTTGTACTAAATTTACTTTACGCTACTCTACTTCCCCTCCCTCCCCCTAAATCCAAACGGACCATAACTCCTTGTCACGCTTTCCTAGAACCTATTTTTACTATCCTTTAATTGGTGGGTTGTGTTCACTTTCATGAATAAGTTCATATTCTTCTTCCACAATAATATTAGCAACCACAATTGTTGTAATGGGAAATAAGATGAACAAACACATATCTAGGCGAGGCATAGGACCCTCACACAGATCCCTCTCCTAAAAAGAGGTAAGACAAAGGCAGATCAATTTAAATATCTAGAAACAGAAGTTATCTAGAACCATGGGGGAATCTTTAGAATGATTCTTCTTGAGACCCAACTGCATTCTAATCTCTGAATCTACCTTCAAAATATAGTAAAAATTGGTCTCGCAGTTGGCAAAAGCTGAATTTTAGGACGGGCTCCTACAGATATGTGTCTTTGTGAAATTATAATAGTTTAGCATTTGAAATATAAATTTGTTTTAGGCACCATGGAATATGAACCATTCTAGTGAAAGAATTATGAAAAGATTCACTTGGTATAAAATTGATAGGAACAACACAATTCCTTGACAATTCTACACTTCTAGAAGGTTAACAAAGGCACTTCCCATTAAAGGATCAAAATAGGTTTGCAAACTCATTTTCAAGTGTCCAACATTCCTAATTACCATAAAAGAAGTGTCCTAAAAATCAAAAAACTTAATTTCTATTGCATGAAAGTTCTTTCCAAATAGCCAATGGTATCAATTCTCAACATTTTCCTTTAATTAATAAGTAAGTAGGTCTCTTGCTCATTCTCCATTCCTATTTCAAGTATTAGTTATACAATATATGCTTTTTTTTGGATAAATTATTATACAATATATGTTACATGAATTAGATTACTAGACTATAAGAATTTTTAATCTCTTACAAAGGAATTGTATTCAAAACCAATAAATTTTCCAAGAATACCTAGGAAAGTTTAATTAAGACATTACAATGGCTTGAAGTTGGATACTTGTTTCTTTTTCTTTTCAAATTTATGCGACATATGTACAAGCCATGTGGAGAGTATAACCCCAACCCCCAAAACAAAAAGAAGAAGAGACTTTAATTAGTTTTTTTGGTCTCTTCCCTTAATAATTTTATTTCCAATAAAAAGAATAAATCAATGATTAAAGGTAAGCATGATTCCTTTACAAATCAATTCCTAACCTTTGTACTAGCCGTAGAGCTGCAATCCGTAAAGCTAAAAATCTATTGTGCCATGTGGTACCATAACAGTCTACAGAACCATTACTGAACCTGCAACAATAATTGTAGTTCAATAATACTGCTAGAAGAACAAAAGTATCATCTACGCCAGGTAAATCAAGACTGAAGCATGGATATAAAAGTGACTAAACGAAAAGGCACCATAGAGTTTACTCTAAAAACCTAACATCATAGAGTTGAGACTAAAGCCTAACATCCAGATATTCAAGAAAAAGGGGGAGCAGGGCTGTTACAAAATAACATTGAGTTCTACAAGAAAGACACTAGTTGTGACTATTATGTAGTTCAACTAGCCATAGGACATATAATTTGTCTATCTGAAGCATACCTTGTTAATTTCAAATCCTGCTAGAATAAGAATGCTAAATGGATCCACTCATGGAAAGGTGCCAACCATGCGTGTTTTTTGCATTCCTTCAGCCAGCCTTCATCATCAAACCTATCATACATATTCAAAAGGTTGTTGAGTAGCATTTGGCAGAAGTAGCCTCCCATTTCAAAATCTCAGTATAAAATATTAAGTAAAATATAAATCTTTTTATTTAACTTTTTAAAAGTAAAATATAAATCTTATAATTCTCTTTTCCCCCATGGACGCTAAAGAAGAAACAAAACTGGAGAATGAAAAAAAGGGGCCTGAAGGAGTCATTTTAATGCAAGATGTGCTACGATAGAATAATTATATAAGGAACTCCACTAAAAATCAGCACGATTTCAAACAAGATTCAATAAAGTTCAACATTTGGTTTTGAAAGTTAAATCCCATTAGCTTATTTAAACTAACAGCTTTATGCTAGGAACTAATAGTAAACAGAAGTGTATACCTCAGCCTTTCTGTATAACAGATCAAGACTTCTCACAGCATCCATTTTATCCTGGAAAAATGAGACAAAATTCTGAATCAACACTGGAGAGAGATAAAAGAGACTGCATTGCATTGAACTCTGTTGAACTCAAACTATAGTGGTAAGATTTACAAGGAACAAATAAAAAAACAACGGAAAGCCATAAGCTGAAAGGACAAAGGAGTTCCTAATTCTTGCTTTAAAACAAAATTACAAATTAAGAGGTCTTAAGTAAATTTTGTTAGACATATCTAGTAAAACCTATGACCAGTCAATTAACAGCCAACTGCTTTACCACTGAGCTACGGAGGAACAGTGAGATTAGATATCATAGATTTCAATCCCCATTCTCAACCCTTGACCAATATGGGCATGAAGTTCCCAGAGTTACAGGTATTGTGTTATACATCATATTGAAAATGAAGGTTTAACAGTATTTTATTTCTCTGTTTGTTTGATACCTTATTCTTTTCTAAGTGAGAGAAACCTCCTAGAAGAAGAACTATAACTCTCTCCTCCTCAAAATAATAATATGCAATTGAGAGTAACTTTGGTCACCGGAGTCCATAATCGATAAGGATGCCTTGCTCATTAGAAATAGCGAAACTTACTAGCTTCTATAGTTTAAAAGACTCAATTACTATTCTGTTTTGTGCAGCACTTCTTCACTTATTTTATTTTCTTTCATGGGATTTATTTAGTCAACAATTTACTCATAAATTCCAGATTCATACATACTGTTTTCTTCAAACTCTAGTGTAATAAACAAACTTTTTTTTTAAAAAAGGTGGTAGTATAGGTATTTAGTACAAATCCTTGAGACTTACGAAACTAATGCTGAAAAGCAAATATGCTCCTACACTATAGAGAAATTTATAACAGCAGCCATCAAATTTGAACATTGCAGTAATCAGTGATTGCAAGAGTTTACATTGGCACACTGGAAAAAAAATGGTTTGCAAAATATCACACCACAACAACATTGCATTAGAAGCAAAGATGCCACACAAAAGTGAGAGACAACAAAAGACCAACTTACATCACGTCTAGCAAGATCAGTTCTATTCCATATGACCATTAAAACAAGCCCATTAAGTTTCTCCTTTCTCAGCAGCTTCCCCGATTTCCTGCATGTAAGAATATTAATCAATAGTTACAATTATCCTACAAGAACAGTTTGATTCAGATTACCACTTATGGAACATGCTACATGCTACAAAGGATGTATGACGATGGACTGCAACGAAATGGGATGTCATTAGATATAAGACATAAACATTCCCTAAGTAATAAAAAGAAAAGCAGCAAAAAAAGAATAAGGAAAGTGCTTTTACTTTTCAGAAGGATTTCTATCAATCTGTATATACAGAAAACACTCTTTAGAAATGAACACATTCTCTTTATTTTAAAGCCTCAATCTCTTGACAGATTAAGCAATTTATGAGCTAATGGCTTTGATACTGTACATTCTGATTACCTTCACCACTTCTCCAATATCTAGCAACTCTGATGAAGCTGGAAACCAGTCTCTGTGGGTTTTTTTTTTTTGGATACCCTTTCAAGTGTGTGCAATTTCACAATACTCTTTAACCTTTCCTTTCTCTTCTTCCTCTTCCTGTTGACGTCTTCTATGCAGCTCCTCTGTATCTTCCCGCTGCCGCGCTTGCCATTCCTAGATATCACATGAACTCAACATAACAAGATTGTAGGTTTTATATTCAGGTAACATATTGTTATAGAAAGAATGCACATGGTCTATACTCATAAATTAGGACATGGACTATAAAGCTTGCTAGTGATCCATTCATTGAGGATAAATCATAATCTGAACCAAAAAGCTATAATCTAGATGATTTATATGCTAGACCCAATCCTTTGTGTTTTCATGCCAATTTCCTGTTATCAGAAAAGTGAATTTGCCATGTGCTTGCTGCCGCATGCCTAAAGTCAAATTCACTCTACCTACCACGTTGTAAACTGGAAGAAGACAAGAAAAATAAATAGGTAAATTCCACTAATATACTTTGAGATTTAAATTAATACCAACTATGTCCAAAATATTTCAACATGGGCCAATTTAGTCCCTGATGACATTTTAATCCCTAACCTTGTTAGCATTTGTTAGTCATTTTACTTGCTTTTTTTTTCTCAAACGTAATGGGCCTCTGCTCTCTATTTACTTGGGATAACAATTTTGCCCTATCCTTCTTGACCCACCCTTCCCCGCTTCGCCTCATGCAGGTTTTCCTCACCCCGCAAAAGTGGTAGGGCGGGGATGGAACGAGATTTTAGCCCCACATCACTGGGCAAAGCGGGGATGGGTTTAAACTTTTTAGCCTCGCCTCGCCCCGCCCCGCATTGATAAGGGTTAAATTGTAAATTTTTCATACCCTAAAACCCTACTATTTAAACAAACATATCTTTAACTTATTTTATTCTAACCAACAAGGCTTTCTGTCTCTGTTTTTTTCTCTAACAAGGTTGGAAATGAGGTACTAATTTTAACATTTGCTTTTGTCTTTATTATAAACAAATTTATATATTATTGAATCATTAATTTTGTATTATGAGATTTTTGTTTTTGTTATGATATTGTCTTGTTAACCACTTTAATAATATTATTTAATTTTTGATAAAAATTAGTTTGATTTGATGGGATAAATTTCTTTATAATTTCAATTATATTTTTATTAATGAAATAGGTTTTATTAAAAACAACTGTAATAATTGTGAGCAAATTAACAAGAAGTAGCATTTTACAGGGTGGGGCAAGGTTTCGTAGGGCCCCAAAGGGCGGGGATGGGGTAAGAAAATTTCCCTCATCATGCGGGGCGGGACAGGGATAGGGTGAGACAAAACCATGCGGGGCGAGGTAGGGATGGGGTTAGACAAAACCATGCGGGTCAGGGGGCGAAGACCCAATCCTTCAAACCCGCCCTGCCCCATTGTCATCCCCACTCTCTACCTCTTTTGTTCTTCTCTCCCTCTGACCTTTTTGCTCTTCTTTTCCCTCAGGTCTCTATTTCCAACCTGACCCAATCTCCTCTCTCTAACTCACCCTTTTCATTTATCTCTTTCTTCTCTCTAGAAACAGTAGTGGAGAATGGGTTTAGTGGTCTGGGTTGGTTGTGGATTGTGGTTATGGTGGTTGTTGGTTGCTGGTTACTGGTGATGGGTTTTGGTTTGTTGTGGGTTTGTTGGTGGTGGTGGATTCCGATCTATGGTGGGTTTGAGTTTTTTTTTTTTTTTTTTTTTTTTTTTTTTTTTTTTTTGGGGGGGGGGGGGTTTTGTGGTCGGTGGTTGTTTAAGGTGGTGGTGGCGGGTTCAATTTGGGGTGGATTTGAAATGGAGGTGGTTGTGGGTTTCAATCTAGGGTGGATTTGCAATGAGGTGGTTGTGGGTTATGAAGTGGTGATTGAAATTTTTGAATTTGGGTTTTATTGACGTGGGTTTGGTTGGGTTTTGTTGCCGATGGTGGTCGCAGGGTTTTGTGCCAGAGGTGGTTGTTGGGTTTAGGTGGGTTCCAATATGGAATGAATTTGCAGTGGAGGTAGTTTTGGGTTTTGATGTGGTAGTAAGTTTTCTATGTGTTGGAGGATTTGGATTTTATTAGGGTAGATTTGGCTGGGTTTTGGCATGGATAGTAAAATTGTGTTGTGGCTATTGTTGTAGTTGATTTGAGTGGTTATGGCTGATCTGAGGAGTGGTTGTGGCAGATCTAAGGAGAGAAAGAGTGAGGGAGGAGTGAAGAGAGAAGAGTAATCGAGAGGGACAAAAGGAAGATAGAGAAACTAACGGAAGTTAACATTGTTTAGTGGTGTTTAGGGACTAAATAGTCTTTATGGAACAAATTGGTCAATTTTGGAATGTTTTGGATCCAATTGGTATTAACCCAAACCTCATGGAATATAAGTGGAATTTACCCAAAATAATAATAATTAAATTTTAGAGGGAGAGAGGAATTTCAAAGGTTACAGAGTAAAATGATAATTAACCCATTTAATTATTTTTATTCTATTAGTGATCACTTTCTTAGATTGAGATCAGGATGCACTTGAAGCAATTGGTATGGATGGTTGAGATTTTAAAGATGCTCAACTTTAAACCTTAGCCATTAAATATAAAAAATGAGTAAAATATAAAAAATAAAGGTAAAAAAAGTTATAAAAAAAAAAAAAAAAGAAGTTGTGAGGGGATTGGGTGAATTGCACGGTGCAGTTAACGGGATCCCAATCCTACTTTCTTCTCCCAAAAACCCTAGCCACAGACCGAGACAGAGAGAGAACCACATCAAGTCATCAACGACGCGCGCGCTTGTCCTCCCCCCGGCCAGTCCTCCACCTCCGTCACGAGGCAGATCGGCCCTGTGTTGATTTCGATCTTGACTTGCTCCTTTGCTCCTCCGTGTGTTGCAACCATGGCTCGTTCCTTTGTTCCATCCTTATTGGTCCTTGCTACTTTGATCGCACTGGTCTTACCTCAATTAGGTCTGTGTGCTGCAACCTTGACTCATTCCGAGGGCCAAGAAAACGGTGATACATCTTTATCGACCCCAACATTGACCCATGAATATGATGTCTTCGTTAGTTTTCGTGGGGAAGATACCCGCGCAAACTTTAAAGCCTATCTCTTAGCCGCTTTTGACCGTAAAAGTATTCGTGCTTATAGTGATGACGTAGACCTCCCTAGAGGGCGAGAGATTGGACCCGAGTTATTGAAGGCAATTGAGACATCAAGGATTGCAGTTGTTGTGTTCTCGAAAAACTATGCTACTTCTAGTTGGTGCCTTGATGAGCTGGTGAAGATCATGGAATGCAAAAGGCTGTTAAATCAAAGCGTGATGCCTATTTTCTATGAAGTGTCTCAATCCGTGGTGCTAGAACAGAAGGAAATTTTTGCAGAGGCACTCCTGAATGGCCCCATAGACAAGGTGAACAATTGGAGAACTGCATTGAAGGAGGCTGCAAACTTGGAAGGCTTCCATTTAGAACCGGATAGGTATACATCTTTAATTTATATAAAACCGAAGCAAATTAACTTTTGATTAACCTTATGAAATGTTGCCACATTAAAATATAGTTTTATACTTTTATATACAAATGCAATCATAATAAATGTCTATTAATAACTATCATAATCATCAAATTTCATATTAGCAACTAGTCTTGTATAACTTAAAGTACATAATACATGACTAACATTTGTCAGTGTTTGTTTTTTTTAATTACCAAATTGTCAAAATGACATCATAAGAAGAGTTTCTTTGTAGACTAGGTGTTGGCGGCACCAAACCTTTGGCTTCTGTAGAACCTTTATTCCTCCTTGGTGGGTATCCTAAGGAGGAGAATGCTATGTCTGATAATGTATCAGTTGGAAGGGTAACTGGAGCTAACTAGTGTCCTAAGTTGGAGTGGGTCAGTGGGGTGTGTTGGTATAGAGATATTGGCAAAAGGGGAAGGGCGGGAACACAATATGCTTTTAGTGTGCTGGACATCTTTATTGGCAGCAGTACTCTAACATGAAAACTTGTTATAGCTTTTAGCAGTTTAAGTTGACGTGCAGATTTTTGAATGAATTTGTTAAAATAATGGTCTGGTGTCAAATTTTACCGAGTCTTTAACTCTTTTAACGTGCTATTCTCTTAGATCAGCCATGTATGTCATGGAAGTCAGGTATGAGTGGGGGACAAGTAGGGCTTATCAGGATCTTTCTGTGTATGGATTAATCTCTAGTAAATAGTAATGTGTTTAAAATTTTAAATGGCATACCATATATTTAAGTTCTTCCAAAATAATTTGAATGTTATTATCAAGTAAGATTTCTGATATATTCAGGTGTTTGTTTGTTAAGTATAAAAGCTGATTCTATTGTAATTAATACAAAAATTAATTTTAAGATATTTCATATTCTGGATAGCCGATAGAAGTAGTCAATCACATGATTTTTTGTTTCTAATGCAAATCCCCTGTGGTGACTTTGTTGTTGTCATCGGTGTAATTTTTAAAATACTGAGTCCTTTGGTCCCTTTTATTCAGAGATTATGCATAACAGAGGGTGCGGTTACTATTGATTATGCAATGTTAAGTACCTACTTGGCCCCTTATTGATCCTTTTTCCTTATTTAGTTAATATGTCATAATTCAATAATACATATTTTTGGTATTTCAATTACTATACTTTTATTGTTGGATGGTGCTTCTCTTCATTTTATAGGTGACTCCTATCTATCTATCTTTCCTTCTTTCTTTCTTTCTTTTGGCCTTTATGTTTGGGTTAGTTCATAATTCCCCCTCTTATTTGTGAAACCAATCAATTTTCCCCTATATATTTGGGAAATGAGCAAATACCCCAATATGTTACTTTTCCAGTTGAATCCAATGTAATCTTTTGAAGAAATTATTAGTCGTACACCTCAATGAAGAGAAAAATTTGAGAATTACATTGTTGTTTTCTTGGATTGTATTTATAATCATTGTAATTCTGTTGGATTTAACTTCAAAGTATCGGATTGGGGGTTGCTCATTTTCCAAATATAAAGGAGAAACTTGTTGTTTCAAAGATAAAGGGGGAATTGTGATCCACCCCAAACATAGAGGGGTTCCCTTTTTTTTGTTTGTTTGGGACTTTTAACTATAGGCAATTTTTTAAATGTTGTTAGTGGGGTGAAGCTAGGTGAGACTGTCTGGGATCTTGAACACGTGTTTTATGATCTAGTTCACCTTTTTACCTTATTCCAATTGGTTTGCGTGTTTACCCCCGTATTTTCGGTAGTTTTTTGGCACTTTATTTTAGTAGGTTCGTATTTGGGGTTTTACACGATGTATTCCAATTTTTGCTTTCCTACAATTTGTTAGATTTAGCTCTTGAGCTTTTTGTATTTTTTTTCATGTCCAGAGTGTTCTTCATTACAAACACAATGTTCATTTTATTCGATAAAATTTTTATTACCTATCAAAAAATATGTATATATATTTTCGGTAGTTTTTTGTGGGAGTATTTTTCTATCTTTCGGTAGTTTTTTGTGGGAGTATTTTTCTATCTTTCAATTGAGTTTCTTAAACCGGTTCTCAAAAATAATCTATCTTTATTTATTTATTTATTTCACAATGTAATCCAAAAAATATATATTGTACGAAATAAAAGTATTACGAAAGCAATATATTTTGTATAATTTAAAGTAGAAAATACACAATTACCATGTATTATTCTCTGTTCTTTCAATTACCAAATTATATATTTTGGCAAAGCTCTCTTTATTGGTAAAAGAAGAGTGTAAAATTGATCTGGCCATGAAAGCAAAACGCAATGTGCACATTGTCGCTTCATAACTAGAAGGGCATTGAATTTAGATGCAGTAGCGAGGACTTTTAATCTCTTGTGGAGAGCTCAAAAGGGCTTCCAAATCCATGATATAGAGGAGCATAAACTGATGTTTGAGTTTGTGGAAGTGATAGACGCTGGTAGAGTGATTATAAACTATCGTTATTATAATTATGAATATATTCTATTTTTGATTTATTAAGATATTTCTATAATTTGATGATAAAATTTTGACTAAACTTCAATTAATTTGAGTAAACCTCAAAACTCTTATCCATACTATAGCTATTTATTTTTTTAATGTAAGGGGTGGTTGGTGCACAAAATCTATGTCAAGTGCATGTGGTGTTAGCCTATTTCATTAGAAGTAATTGTTTGTTTTTTTAAAACTCCTACCATATGATGTGGGCGATGAAACTAGAGTGAAATTTTGGGAGCATGTGGTGGTGTGGGGATTGTACTCTTAAGGAGGCATTCCCAGAATTTTACTATATTAGTAAGATAAGGGAGTCTTCAATTGTGGAGGTTATGTGTTTTTTTGTTGGGAGGATCCATTGGGATGCTCAGTTTTGTCATCTAGTGCATGATTGGGAACTAGAATCTTTGGCTTTCTTTATGGACATTGTTTACTCTTCATCTGTGTGGGGTATTGTTCCTAATAAAGTCTGTTGGAAGCCAGCAAAGAGTAAAGATTTTGAGGTGTAAGGATATTATCATTCTTTATCCCCTTACTGTCTTATCTTTTCAATGGAAAATGATGTGGCAATTGAAGGTTTCTCCAAGGATAGCTTTTTTTTTTTCATGTTCTGCGTCTTTAGATAAGATTACAACTACAAATAACCTTCAAAAAAAGCAAATTATTGTTATCTATTGGTGTTATGTGTGCAAAAGGTGTGGGGAGTTAGCGGATTATTTTCTCCTTCATAGCCCTATAGCTTATGAGTTGTGGTCTTTGGTGTTTTGCTTGTTTGGAATTCATTGGATTATGCCGCATAGGGTTATTGAGTTGTTTGAGTTTTGCGGTAGGGTAAGTTTAGTTCACATCGCAATATAGCTATATTTGGAGGCTTTTGCCACATTACTTGATGTGGTGTATTTGGTAAGAACAGAATGCTAGAATCCTTGAGAGTTGTGAACGGTCTATTCTCTAGTTTTAATTTATTTTTTTTTCTTTCATTCTCTCCTTGAATGGAAATTTAGCTCCTTCCATCCTTTTCTTGTTTTTCCCTCCCTGTTTTACTTGATCATTGTAACTTTGGTTCTTGACTTTTGCCCCCAAAGTACATAATACATGATTAACGTTTATCAGCCTCTGCTTTTTTCAATTACCAAATTGTCAAAACGGCATCACAAAAAGAGTTTCTCTGTAGACTAGGTGTTGGGAGCACCAAACCTTAGTTCTTCTGTAGAACATACATTCCTCCTTGGTGGGCGGGAATTGTTTCTCTTTGTGTGGTATCTGAAGAAGGAGAATGCTATGTCTGATAACGTAGCAGTTGGAGTTTGCTGGGGAGAGGGGGAAAACACAATATACCATGCTTTTTGTCTGCTGAACATCTTTATCGGCAGCAGTGCTCTAACACGAAAAACTAATTATAGCTTTTAGCAATTTAAGTTGACATGTGCAGAATTTTGAATGAATTTGATAGAATAATGGTCTGGAGTCAAATTTTAGAGAGTCTTAACTGTTAATGTGCTATTCTCTCAGTTCTCTCAAATCAGCCATGTATGTCATGGAGGTCAGGTAGGAGTGTAGGACAAGTAGGGCTTTATCAGGATCTTTGTGTGTATGGATTAATCTCTAGAAATGTGTTTAAAATTTTAAATGGAATATATTTGAGTTCTTCGAAAAAGAATTTGAATGTTATTGTCAACTAAGATTTCTCATATATTCAGGTGTTTGTTTGTTAATTCTAAAAGCTGATTCCATTGTAATTAATACAGAAATTAACTTTAAGATATTTCATATTCTAGATAGCCAATAGAAGCATTCAATCGCAGGATGATTTTTTGTTTTCAATCACATGGTGACTTAGTTGTTGTCATAGGTGTAATTTTTAAAATACTGAGTCTTTTGGTGCCTTTTATTCAGAGATTGAAATGAAGCATTTCAACACATGGTGGAGTTACTATTGATTATGAAATGTGTTACCTTGTATTGTTAAGTACCTACTTGGCCCTCTATTGATCATTTTTCCCTATTTCGATAATATGTGACTATAAATCAATAATACATAGTTTTGGTCTTTCAATTAGTAGATTTTTATTATTGGCTGGTGCTTCTGTTCATTTTATAGCTGACACCTCTCTCTCTCTCTCTCTCTCTCTCTCTCTCTTGTTTGTTCATTTTTCCCTATTGTTATTATAATCTTGAATATTTTAGCCTTTGATTTATTAAGATATTTCTATAATTTGATGATCAAATTTTAAAATCATAGATAATATATGTGTGTATGTATATTCAATAAAAAGGGGAAAAAATAATTGAAGTATAATAAATGAGACAATAAATAATTTACTAATTTGTTACTTCATGTAAAAAGAAAAATGTATTTTGGCATTTCATTCCATTTTTCGGAGCTCATTTATTTTTATTTTATGATCACTAACTTCTATTCTTTTAAAAAAATAATAATAAATAATTGTGGGTGTTGCAGTCCAGAGCCAGATTTTATAGAAGAAATTGTCGAAACCATTTGGAAAATTCTATACGTGGAATCACCAACCAGTACCAGTCCACCTTGTCATCAGAACGATGTACCTGGTCAATACTCTTCATTAATTATCCCGCGAAAAGGTGCCTTGTCGGGTCAAAATGCTATTGCTGAGCGGACCCACCTTTTTTTTTTTTTTATTCTTTTTTTTGAGGAAAGAGAGATAGGGCAAAGGCAATATAAAATACCTCAACCATGACTCAGAAGATGCTACTACCACCACTTAAATTCCTTATGACCTTCTCACTTTCCCATGCAAGTCTCTATCAACTTCCAAGGCCAACTCAAAAAAATAAAATAATAAAAAGTCCCTTTCAAGTCCATTTAACTATTTCTTCATGCTGTTACTAAAAGGCTTCGTCTTCAAGAGTCAGTGGCCCCGTTTTACGCGAGTTCCTCGTCCGGTCGATTCATCCCTCTCCCTCCTTTCGTTTCCTGCCTTATTCATTGCCATTGTTCATTGTCATCCTCTTTTTCCGAATCTTGATTTCTGGTCTATTTACCAAATTTCTTCTTCTTGTTCTTCTTCTCCTTCGCACATTTCTGTGTCACTCTGTTTTTTCGTCTGTCCATAATTTGTCTCACTTTTAGTAAACTTACTGTTATGTTTTTTTTTTTGGAGAAGACCATTTTTACTGTTTCTAAGTCAGGGGTCCAATGCAACAGCAAGCATCTATACTCTCTTTTATTAGCTCAAGAAAGGCAGTTTCTCGGATCGTTTCTTTTAGTCTGACATTTGTTAAAATTAAGAACATGCACTTTTTGAGTATGATGATTGCATAATTTATATATGTTGGTTAGAGAAATTGTCATCTTATTATTTTGTTACTGCTATTAAGAAGTAGTTCTTTGGGATCCACCCCTCCCTCCCTTGGTGAAAATATGCAACATTTCCTTCCACCTATATGCTAACTTGATCTTTACTGGGACTACCAATTTTACAGTTATCATCATCTATATCACGTGACTCATTGCATGATCCATATATATGGAAGGAGACGTGAAAGCTATGAATAATAGTAAAAATAAGATGAATAGTAAAATAAGTTTGCAAAAATAATCCATGCCAAACGCACACTATATATATATACATATATATTATTTTATCATTTCAATTTGTGAAATCTAGGATTCAACTTCTTGTGGATGAGATTTTTTATTTTTCACATGTGACGTGGTAAATTAGCAAACCTTAGAAAGGACTTCTCTTTTTCAATAAGGGCAAAATGTAACCTTTTTGAGATGAATTAAATGTATATAGTATAACTTGACTTGCTTTTTGTTGGCAAGATGTTTAGCCCATTCAATTCTCAAATCCTACAATTATGATCAATTTGCAAAAACTATTTATGCCATCAAATTTGAAATTGAACTTTTTATGAGAAAATTCTTAAGCAACCACAAAAATTCTGCTCAAAATTATGTTATTGTCTATATGAGTGAGTGAGAGAGAGAGGGGCTTAAGTTGGCTTAAGTTATACCTAGTATAACTTTTGTGAACACAAGGAAGTTGCCCCAACACTTTACTTTTTAGGCCCATAACGAGGCTATAATGGCCAGAGCTAAGTAATTCAAGGCTAATCCAATTGGGGTTTTATTAGGGTTAGGCTTTTGGTAGTTTTCTACTAAATGGAAGTTTTAGGTTTTGGATTCATGGGTTGAAAGTTTGGATTTATATGAGTAGTGGGTTTTGGGTTTTAGATAATGAATGGGTTGTGGGCTTATCTTTTTTGGTTGAATTTGGGCAACGGACTTTGGGTTTGAAGTTGGGTTGGTAATTATAGGTATAAGATCGGGTTGAAGCCCTAACCCAATAAGAGGAGGGTTTGTGGGCTTTGTTTTAGCAACATGACCCAAAACAGCAGCCTTTGGATTTGAGGTCTTACTTTTTAAGTTGTTTGCCTGGCTCATATCTGGTTGTCTGTGGGGCGTATGGGGTTTTTCAAATGAGTTTCGTTTTTAGGTTGGGATTGAGCCTGGGATCCACGCATGGTTTTAGAATTAGGATTGATGAGAGGGTCCTACAAGTTAGATCAGAGGAATTTTCAATTCCTCTGTTAAATTTGGAACCTCCAATTTCTAAAAATAAAAATATCATTATTTGTTAAAGTTCCGACAAAGAAACAAAAGAATGAAAATAAATTTGCTTGGACATCTAATTTCTCAAAAAGAGAGCCTTTGGTTCAATTTTCACAAAAAAAATTTGGAACAAAGGTTTTTTCCAAAAGAGTTTGGTGCTTCTCATATATCTCTTTTTTTGAGTGTGAATTTTTGAAAATTTAACCATTGAATTTCATTTTGATTATATTCTTAACATACATATCAAATTTACCCTCATTGTAAAAATATATGAAGAGTTTGAAAGATTTCTCTTCAAATTAGTTTAGAGAGAAACTTTGTTAAAAATATGGGTCTTTGACTCATCTTTGAGATTAACTAAAGGGTCTTGTTTACAAGTATTTTAAGACATTTTATAATTTAGGAAATTTTTAATACTAATATCATAGAAATACAAAAATCTGTAAAGAAACTAAAAAAAAAATTGTTTTTTTCAATTAAAAGTTTTTAAAAAGTTTTTCTAAACTAATACCCTTAGGGTATCTGTTAATTTTTCTCTTAAATAAATTATTTCACCCAAAATAAAATTAAGTCAAAACTTAGTCAAACACTAAGTATTTGACATAAATGTCCATTTAATTAAGAGAAAGTCCTTAGAAGTGGACAATGTTTTTTAGAACTTTAATTAAATACAAATTAACAAAACCTTAACTTATGAACTAGGAATTGGCTTGATTTCACCAAGGCTATATGGCAAAAAAAAATTTTCCTCATAGGCAACCTAAATGTAATATTTAGGTGTAGTCACAAATAAATTAAAACTCATATTTTCCCCTAAATGCAAAAATACCAAAAATACTATTTTTGTGTCTCTACTAATCAAGTTCTTACGTTTTACGTGTCACACAACATGCACAATTAGAATGCTTGAAAGTTATTTGACTAAAAAAATAATAATACTTTTTTATAATAAATATTAAAAAATGTCAGGTTATATTATTACTGTAATAAATATTAAAAAAAGTCAGGGAAGCATTTAAATTGAAAAAAACAAATAAAATTAATTTCTCAATTTTAAAGATTGGAAAAGAAGTACCAGACTTTCTTGCATTTTCTTACGCTTTCTTAGCAATCAAACACCAAAACACAAATTAAATTTTCCAATTTTGAACTGAAAAATTAACCTAGCAATTAAATCAGATTTAACAAAATTAGAACCAAATTTGAACAAACTTAGACAAGCAAATCTAGGTCCAAATTTACCATTCTCTTTCTAGAATAAGAAGAGAAGGAAGCTCTCTGTCTTTAGATTATCTTAGGTGCAAAGTGGTGTGGGGTGAAATGGAAGAGGTTATCCAAACTAAAGCTGATCTCAGGCAAGTTGGAGAAACAAGATCCCCTCGAGTCCTTTTGCCAAGACAATCTATAAATCGATGAGTGCCAACTCTATGATAACTGAGACTCATGACAACTTCAAATGTTCAATTCACCGTTGATGTTATATGATTCGGTGATTTTGAGGTTGTCATGTCCTAGTCTTTTTTTTTTTTTTGGTATATGCTTTACTACGAACTGGGCAATGATGTCAAACTGCATAATAACTTGTTGTGAGATATATGTATTGTGATGTTGTTTCTGTAGTGTCCATTGTACAGTTTTGTATCGTATACTTGATTGAATCAAAGATAGAGGAAAAGGGCTTACTTGAAGCAGCAAAGAATAGAGAGCTTCTTTCTTTTTCGGTTTTAGAGAGAGAGAGAGAGAGAGAGAGATTGGTAATTTTGGACCTAGATTTGCTTGAGTTTGTAATTTTGGTAAATTTAATTAAGTTGCTAGGCTTATTTTTGAGTTCGAGATTGGTAAGTTTGCTTTGTGTTTTGGAATTTGGTTGTCAAGAAAATGTAATATAAGAAAAACTGATCATATATTTTTTTCTATCTTTGAAATTGAGAATTTTTTTTTCAATTTAAATGTTGATATTATATTTATTTAAAATATTTACTCTTATTTTAATATCTACATAAGCTTCAAATACCAACTATGCAAGTCATGTGACACATTTCAAATTATTCATTAGTAAATAAAAAATAGGTAACAAATTTACTGTTATCAAAATGTAAGGTAATGACCACAAAATGTAAAAACTAAAATAATATTTTCGCCAATTTCAAATTATGTACAAAGACATCATGATTAGAATCAAAGGAGTTATCCCTTAAAACAAAGGATTATAATTAAAAGATATATTATTTTAAATAGAGACTACTCATATTAATAAAATCCATATGCCAAAACTGTGAACAGATGAAATTATGTTTAATAAATTTTATTTAAAAACCAATAATATATATATATATATATATATGGCAAAAATGCAAAATTGACCCTCTAACTTTCAGTCTTTTTCATTTTATTCCTCTAACCTTCAGTTTTGTCATTTCAGTCCTCTAACTTTCAATTATTGTCAATTTGATACTCCGTTAAATCCCAGTTATGTCCTACCATTAATTAAGCCAAAACGATGTCGTTTTGGCTTTTTAAAAGAAAAAAAAAATTTTGGAATTAAAAGAAAATTTAAAAAACTGATATTAAAAAAAAAAAAAAAAACATTTGCTCGGTCAAAACTGTGAATCATTCCACACCCAAATCCCCAACTTAGAGAAATTGGGGAAACGATTACACGGGGACTCCCTTTTTTTCATTTCTCTCATTCCCAGACAAAACTCTTTCTTCTTCTTTTTCTTTACTGTTTCAAAACACTTAATAATTATCTAATCGATCTGAACACCACCGAGGAGGACGAAACGCCGTCGTCGGGCTCGTCTTCAACATCTTCATCGTCGTTCTCTATAGTCGGGTTCGAATTTGGTGGTGGGTGCATCAGCATCAGCTTCGCCTTCGCCTTGGGTGTGTTTGGAGCTATGGGCCACTGATATCTCTATCAAAGAAAGGTAGTGAATTTGAGAAAATGGATAGAAATTTGAGAAAAACACAGAACCTGAATCGGCGATGAAACGAAATGGAAAAATAATCGAGGTGATTATTATGACGGCGATAAAAACCCTAGTGTTTTTTTGGGGACGAACGCAATCAACGGTGGAGAACGAAGTTTGTGTTTTGCTTTTGGTATTGAATTCTTGCAGAAAAAGCAAAAAGCTTTTTTGGGTTTTTTTTTTTTTGGAAATTTTTTTTTTTTGGGTTTGGGAGGAATTAAAATTGGAGAGAGATGGGGAGATTTTAGGGTTTTGTTTCTCTGGCTGGAATTCAATCCGAGGACTGAAATGAAAAAGACTGAAAATTAAAGGGTTAATTTTGCATTTTTGCCTATATATATATATTTATATATAATGTTAAACATGGTTTTAAGGTTTTTCATTTTCATTTTTATTTTTTTGATGAACAGAAAATATTTTCATTCTTTTTCTTATTTTTTTCATGCATTTTGTATGTAACAATATGTGTACGTACTGGCGAATTAAATTTTTTAATTTTTTTGTAATTAGTGAAATGTAGCGTTTTATATTACATATATTAAGTGCGCATTTGGTATTAGTTTAAAAAACCAACTTTATTCTCTGATGGTTGTATAAAAGATTTGAAGTTTAATCTCCGTCTATACCAAAATTGATTGGTGTCTTGATCTGATAATAAAGAGCTATTATCAAGAACGGACGCCATAGGTTGAAACTTTCTCTAAAAAAAAAAAAAAAAAACTTTTTACTATTTAGCTTATTTTTGGTACTATTCATAAACCCCGTAACACTTTTTGGTACTATTCATAGGTTGAAACTCTCTCTCTCTCAAAAAAAAAAAAACCAACTTTTTACTATTTAGCTTATTTTTGGTACTATTCATGAATCCCGTGACATTTTTTGGTATTATTTATAAGTTTTATTGTACTATTTCAGTTACTTTTTAACTTTATTTACTTTTATTTTCAATAAAAGGATTTTAGTTGAAGTTTCATCTAAAACTTACAAAATATCAATTAGCATGGTGAAGTGAGACCATTTTCGATTTTCTGAAAACAGAACTGCAAATCGCACCGCATGCACCTGCAGGTGCATGTGTAGCTTTTCCATCTTCACCGTAGTCGACGGTGCAGTGACTGCATTTGGCAATTGATTTGAGTTGGTTCATGTATGGCCATGCGATGAGAGCAGTTTCTTAAACACCCCTACATCATTGACCCAAAAAACAATAAAACAAAACGCCAACAAAAAGCAAATTTCTATGTTTTGTAAGGAATGGGCAGTGCTGATTGTTTTCATCTTCATCACAAGGATCTTGGGTTCTCCAACGCGATGACCTCCTTGTTCCTCCACGACTCCTAGAACCACCTTCATCATCCTGCTGTGATCGACTTGGACCAGCTCCAACTCTAAGCCTTTTAAAACATTTCTCCAAAGTTTGGACATGAGACGTTGAGCTTGCCAACTGGGCCCTCTGTAAGGATAAATGATCTAAGAAAACAACTTCACAAATTGCAAGCATGGAATCTACGAAAGACAAAAGAGCAATAACATACCAAAGAGAAGCTTTGAGCCGATTGATGAGCCCAACGGATAGTTTTTGAAGAAACAAATCTTAACGGCTAGTTTCTAGTCAAAAGTTATCTCAGTACTCAAAACGGCACCGTTTCTCATTAATACAAAAGGTGACGTTTAATGAGGATTCTCTCCTCTTATCAGAACTTCAGCAAGATGATGTCGTTTAGCAGAATTGTATTTCTTCTTCTCTCAGTTTTCAGAGTTTCCTCAATCTTGTTCAAAGTCTGAGATATTTTTTCTGTAACTAGATATTTTTGTTATAGGCATATGAAACACGTGTAATTAGATTCATCACATGTGTATTTAGAAGATAACTGATTCCTAACTTTACGGAATTGGTTAATCTGTTAAGCTTATCTCTAGGCTCTCTATATAAAGAGCTGTGTATTGTATTATATTAGTTAGAGTTGCAGATATTTTCAATCATACAAATCTCTCTCTCTCTCTCACACTTTCTCTCTCCCTCTTCCGCCATTGTTGTACTGCATATTTTCTTGTTTTCTTCACTGATTGGGCATAAACCGCTAGTTGTAGAGATTCAATCATCAACATGCTCTCATCAACAAGATCAGCCCCAACTGCTAGTGGCGATTCCAGGAATTTTTTTCAGGGTGTTCCTGGGTGGGCTTGCTTTGTTACAATTTTTTTTTTCTTCAAATTCTCTGTTACAATTTTTTTTCTTTTTTAGATTTTAGTTCAATTTTTTTTTTCCTTTTTCTTTTTGCTTGAAAACAATGTTATAAATACCGTTTTAGACCCTGTTTCGCCTTGTTTAGTGGAACGAAATATTTTGCTACTGATTTATTTCGACGTACCGTTTTAGGGTGTTTCGGGGTTTCTAAAAAAAATTAAAATAATATATATATATATATATATATATATTTTCTTATACAACATAAAATTATTGATTCAAAGAAGTAAACCTCAAATAAAACAAACCATTTAGTTTTTCTTTTTTGACACTCAAATTATTTAGTTATTACATAACAATTACTATTTTAGAATATTAAAACATAAATATGTAATTAATTAATGAAAAACAACAACAAAAAATAGTACAATAAGAGTGTATATATGTATATCAAACCATTGCAAAACTGCTTAACATAGGCTTTTTTTTTTTTTTGGGTCTTTTATAATGTGTATTCACTTACTTTTAAGGGACCATAGACCACTACCCCAATTCAATGCCACGACCCCATCCACCCAACACTAAGAGACAAGAGACGATCAACAATTTCAACACAATTACATATTTTTATATTTACATACACTTACAAAAAAAGACAAAAGCAAAGCAATTTATATTGTCAAAGGATAAGTCTAAGTCACAAGACTCACAACACAAGTCAGAAAGTATTGAGTATGAGAGAGAGAGAGAGAGAGAGAGAGAGAGAGAGAGAGAGAGAGAGAGAGAGAGAGAGAGAGAGAGAGAGAGAGAGAGCATAGATGAAATACCTTGATGTTGCTTGAGGTTAGGGGCGGCGCTGCCACAACACGTTGAAGGCTGAGGTTTTTATTTCCTGATCTCGCTTTTGTCATCGTCGATCTCGCAATCTCCGATCTAGACCAAGTCAATCTCCGACATCGCTTTCGCAGAGCTACTCTGGGTGTTTAGTGTTGCTGTTGCTGCCTTGCTGAGTCTTTTATTTATTTATTTATTTTTTGAGAATCGCTGCCTTGCTGATGCTGAGTTGTTGTTGCTGCTGAGAGGTGACCCAACTCTCAAGTGAGGACGTAAGATTCTTATTAGGTTAGGCATTGGGTAATGGGTAATGGGTATACGTATTAAGTTTATAAAATTTTTATTATTATTATATTTGTTGAGAATCTATGGGTTTGCTCTTTGTTGGGCTTGCATCAATCAGTCTTGTACCGATCAGTTTTCTTTCTTTTTTTTTTTTTTTTTTTGTGGTAGGTTTCTGTTTTCAGTATATTGGGCTTTTTTTCCTGGTGGGCTTGCCTGTAACAATTTTTTTTGGGTTTTTTTTTTTGTTTTTTTCTGCTTGAAAGTAGAACAAATAAATTTATTTTTATTTGAGGGAGTTCCTAATTTTGATTGAGGTTGTTCCTAATTTTTTTTAGAGGGTAAACAAAAAAAAAAAAATTTTAATTATTACATATAAATTTTTTTTTTCCTTTTTCAGGTCAGGGTGTTCCTGGGGACACCCTAACATGAACATGGCGTTGCCACTGGGTGGATGGGGCCATGGCATTGAATTGGGGTAGTGGTCTATGGTCCCTTAAAAGTAAGTGAATACACATTATAAAAGACCAAAAAAAAAAAAAGAACTATGTTAAGCAGTTTTGCAATGGGTTGATATACATATATACACTCTTATTGTACTATTTTTGGTTGTTGTTTTTCATTATTTAATTACATCTTTATGTTTTAATATTCTAAAACAGTAATTGTTATGTAATAACTAAATAATTTGAGTGTCAAAAAAGAAAAACTAAATGATTTGTTTTATTTGAGGTTTACTTATTTGGATCAATAATTTTATGTTGTATAAGGAAATATAAATATATATTATTTTAATTTTTTTTTTGATACCGAAACACCCTGAAATGGTACGTCGAAATATATCGGTAGCGAAATATTCCGTTCCACTAAAGAAATCGAAACAGGGTCTAAAATGGTATTCATAACATTGCTTTCAAGCAAAAAGAAAAAGCTAAAAAAAAATTTTTTGAACTAAAATCTAAAAAAGAAAAAATTGTAACAGAGAATCTGAAGAAAAAAAAAATTTGTCATAGAGCAAACCCACCCAGGAACACCCTGAGAAAAATTCCTGGAGTCGACACTGAAAATAATAATGCTTTTTAAAAATAAATATTAAAAAATGTCAGGTTATATTATTACAGTAATAGATATTAAAAACATTCAAGGTAGCATTTAAATAGAAAAAAAAATATAATTTCTCAATTTTAAAGATAGAAAAAATGGTACCAGATTTTCTTGCATTTTCTTACACTTTCTTGGCAATCAAACACCAAAACACAAATTAAATTTACCAATCTTGAACTGAAAAATTAACCCAGCAACTGAATCAAATTTAACAAAATTAGACCCAAATCTGAACAAACATAAACAAGCAAATCTAAGTCCAAATTTACCAGTCTTTCTCTAGAATAAGAAGAGAAGGAAGGTCTCTGTTCTTCAAATTATCTTAGGTGCAAAGTGGCGTGGGACGAAGTGGAAGAGGTTATCCAAACCAAATTCGATCTCAGGCTCAAGTTGGAGAAACAAGATCCCCTCAAGTCCTTTTGCCAGGAAAATCTATAGACTGATGAGTGCCAACTCTATGATAACTGAGACTCCTGAATATTCAATTCACCGTTGATGTTACATGATTCGGTGATTTTGGGGTTGTCTTGTCCTAGTCTTTTTTTGTTTGTTTTGTTTTTTTGTATATGCTTTACTGCGGACAGGCAATGATGTCAGATTGCACAATAACTTGTTGTGAGATATATGTATTGTGATGTTGTTTCCGTAGTGTCCACTATACAGTTTTGTGTTGTGTACTTGGTTGAATCAAAGATAAAGGAAATGGGCTTACTTGAAGCAACAAAGAACATAGAGCTTCTTTCTTTTCTAGTTTGAGAGAGAGAGAGAGAGAGAGATTGGTAATTTTGGACCTAGATTTGCTGGAGTTTGTAATTTTCTTGTGAGTGAAATTTGTTTTCATATGTGAGATGGTAAATTAGCAAGCCTGGAAAGAGGAAAATCCCATTCATATGAAATTCGGCTGAGCTATATTTGTAGTTGGTGTTATAAAAGGGACATGGTACAAGTCATTTCTGGCATGTCAACTCGTGGAGTACCTCGAAAGTTTATTTGGAACAAATGTTTAGTTGTTCCAATTCAAATAAGATGATCATTACGATAATGATGTTGTTTCTCAATACGAAAGAAAGTTTTGATCAAATTACAAGATCTTTCAATTGTTCTCTATTAAAATAAAATTTATCTTGAGAATATTGATAGCATGACATGTTCTTTTTGTAATACACATGTCTTTTAGAAGATTTTCATTTCATCTTTTAGCACTTCCTTCACCTCAAATTATATCTTGAGGGTATTGATAATCTAACATGAATTTGGAATTTTCATTTTCTTTTGTTCAATATGAGCAAATGTAATTGCAGGAGGGGTGAGTCCAACCCAAGGAGGAAAATAGCCCATTTGCACATCAATTCCAACCCAACATGTCAAAGCCCGAGGAGGAAAGATGAAGAGCCTAACCTCCCGAGGAGCCCAATGAGCAAGCGTTCCTCGGGAATTATCGAGTAAGCCATTTGTACCAGAAGATAAGAAACCGAGGAGGGTGGAAGAGATGTGTATGCAAAGAAGAAAGGAAATATCTAGATAAAGTAGTCATCACCTTCACATTTATGTACCGACTCAGGTGGCCGCATTAATGAAGGAATGATCCCTGAACAATAGACTCACAACTTGCAGCACATTTTACCACCTCCAGCACAACCCTGATAGGATAAGCATCCAAAGAAAGGCCCCTAGTTGTATAAGTGGAGGGCTGGGATGCAGTTCAATGGATTATATAAGGAAAGGAAACCCCTTTAAATTGAAGGACGAAAAACTGAAAGGAAACAGAAGCATTGAGCAATATAACCTTGTATCTAAAACTTGAACTTTATAAGAACATTGGTTCTTTCGCCAGATCTGAGGAAGTGTTAATTCCCAACTTGGTCTCTCTTGAATGAATTGTTGAGCTTTTTCATCATAGACTTAGTAATTAGACCATAATATTGCATGAAAATTGACCTTAAAAACCCATAACTCTTAACAAATTTATTGTATTGGGCCTTCGAACCTAACTCCACCACCCTAAAGGGGCTTAGCGTATTTTGGGCCCATACAGTAACCATTTGGAGATGAATTATAAATGAATATGTTAGAGTATCCACATTGGTGGAGCCATAATTTTAGCTATTTGGCATCACAAAAAGCTACTCTATTTATTTTACCTTCTCATTTTACAAAATATTCAACATCAGTGATTTTATTTTAGCTTTCAACATAATAAAATAATATATCCACTATAATAAATTAATATATCTTCTACAATAAAATAATATATCAACTACAATAAACAACAATCACAACCACCGCAACCATAACTGCCCTTGCCACTGTCATTGCCTCCACCACCACCACCACCGCTGCCACATAATAGCAAATAATCATCTAATGTAACAATAATATTTTTTTAATCCCAAATTATATATACACACACACACACACACATATACAATTTTTTTTGGCCTAAAACAATTTCTAATAACTTAACAACTAAACTTATTATCAATATATATATATATATATATATATATATATATATATATATTCAAAAAAGAAGAGAGAAAGACTCATGTTATTACTCTTCTCTTCCCACCTCAAAACCCTAGCAACCTTAGCCATCTCTCAAGTTAAAAAAAATAAAGCCACAGATTCTGCTCTCTCTCTCTCTCTCTCTCTCTCTCTCTCTCTCTCTCTCTCTCTCTCTCTCTCTCTCTCTCTCTCTCTCTCTCTCTCTCTCTCTCTCTTCAGACATAAATTTCAAAATAGGGGGATGGACGGTTGGTTGGAGGATGGTCCCTCCACCCACCACCCACGTACGTTAGCTATGCATCCATAAGTCCTTGCGAAGAGTCATAGACCGCCTATTCCCATATAAAATTATAAATAGATGGAGATGCCACACACTCTTTCTGTAGTAAAAGAGGAAAACCAAAGACACATCAGAAAAAGCAGACGAATCCGTTCATTCCTCACTCAAACTTAGAGTCGCAGAGACAAGTCGCTGAGATGGACGGCCATATGTTGGGCAATCTTCATTTCGAAAGTGACATGTTATGTAAGTTAGGTCAATAATTGTTAAAAAAAACCACTTCAATAACTGTGAAAAAAAATATTGTATTACTAGATTAATTTTAAGACGTCATACTTTGCATCAAATTCAGGAAAGAAAAAAAGAAAAGAAAATAGATTTTAGCTTATAAAATTCAGTTTTTGTAAGGTTAGTTTTGTTTATAGATCAAACATGGTACATTGTTCAGCACTGAATACTCATATAATCAATTTTCAAGTTAGTGTTCAAGAATTAAACCAAAATTCTAGCTATGCAATCATAAAAGTACTATTATTAGTGTGAATTTTATAGAGTTTCGGTGTTCAAGATTTAAACCAAAATTCTTTTAAGTATCTATAATATTTTGTCCTTAGTAAATTTTCTATCTCTTTAATTTTAGTATATTGTGTTTCTTAAGCTATAGAGAGTTTTTTTTTTTTTTTTTTTTAAATTTATGGGATGTAAAGAGATATTTGATTTCATGAAATAGTTTATACTCTTCTTCTTTGATTTGATTTACTCACTATCTTTGGCACTTGCCATTGGCAATTACTCAAGCCACTCTTATGGAACAAATCAACTAATTCTCCAGTCACCATTATTGATAAATGAAAAGTCAAATCAAGGTTATAGTTATTCTATATGGTCCAAAAAAAATTTTGCCTTTTTTTTTTTAAGCAATAAAGAAAGTATGGAATTGGTTTCTAGGGTTTTCGTTCTTGACTTGATTAATTAATCTAGGAAAAAATTTACATTACTTATCAAAGAAAAATTTAGGAAAAATCTTAGATTATCTTTTTTCCCAATAAGTATTAAAAAATTTCTATTGTCTATGAAATTGCTATTGTTGATTAAAAAATTGCACCTATGGCTGAAATTTCTTAACTTGGCATTTTGCACCTATGGCTGAAATTTGTGTGGATCTTTGGAAGGTTAGAAATCTTTTCTTTCATTCACCATGGTTTTTCATTGAGTAATTTCTTTCTCTCTTGCTCCTCTTGATGAGTTTTTTATTTGACTAGAAGAAAGATTTTTTACTTTGAAGGTCATGAAGCACCTGTCTCATTTTATTTGTCCTCACCACAAGGAAAACATTCAGGTAAGACACATAATCTATTTTAGAGTTTGAAAATGGAAATAACCATATCATACAAGTGCAAGAGATAAATTTTTAAGGGATGAGCTCAATTGTTTCTTATTTTTCAATAATAAATCATTTTACTGTAATACCGATAATTTTTTGAGAAATCTGATATGTTCATATTGCTATAGGATAGAGAATGGTAGAAGCCAACTTGATTACAACTACTTAAATTGAGTTGACTTAATTCCATACAATTACAAAGTATAGCATGAAAGATAATGGAATTAATTGTTGTAATTGTTGTGATATTATTATTCTAATTTGAAGTTTAATGAGTCCCTCTCAAGTCATGGTCTTTATTTATATATTTGCAGTTTATGCTTTTAACCGTTGCTGAGAAATTAAGGCTTAGTTGTACAATATGTGTAAATTCTAATGACAGCATAAGCCCATATTTTTGGGATTAATAGTTTATAAATCCTTTGCATGACAATGATGAGATTTGTATAGCCAATTATGTTTTTTAAAAGGCTACTTTAAACAGTAAGTCAATGCATTTCTTACATTTGGGTATTAGTTAGAATTGTTTTCAAATTAGTGTACCAATAAAGGTAAATGTGTATAAATTTTGTTTAACTATCTTGTGCATCGCATGGGCTTGATGGCTAGTTATATATTTATTGTAAAATATTATAAAGGTAACATTTATTATATAAAATATTAACTCAAAAAAAATTTTAAATTTTTTTTCTTTTTCTTTCCTTTTATTTTTCTCTTAATTCACTTGCCAACTGTCACTCTCATGTCTCGTCTCATCCACTTTTAAAATATAATATTTCACTTTCCAATGTTTAATATGCACCACAAGACCTTAGAAAAATCTCCAATCCATAATAATATAATATACTTCTTCTCTCCTTTTTCATTCTTCTTCTTCAGTTGTTTAGAGAGTAGATACAGATGAGTCTATAGTCTTCATTTTGTAAAAGTTCTTTCACTTTCTCTCCCTCAGTTCGCTCTCTCTTTTCCATCACTGAAAGAAAGAGGGAAAAAGAAAAAAGAAAAAAGAAAAACCAAGCTTCACGCCGGCCAAAACTTGTAGTTCAGCCGAAATTAATCGAAATGACCCTGAACACACCAGAATAGGCTGAATTCTATCCAAGATGGAACAGAGTGGGTTCTCGTACTAGTTTACATACTGTGATTTTCCAGCCATTTTGACTAGAACGGTGAGGATGATGGATGAATCGAAGGTGAGAATTTGATGAGGAGGAGGATAGACGAGACATTGAGAGAGAGATGAGAGTTTCGTTTTTGAGAAAGAGAGAATGAGTGAAACGGCTGAGGAAAAAAGAAATAGAAAAAAGAAAGAAAGAAATATTATTTTAATGAGAGTTGGGAATAAAAAATATTATTTGCTTTTAGTTTTGAGTTACCGTGTGTAGCCAGTAGCTGAGTTGGTAAAATTTTTACCTATACTACCACCAATATTGTACACTTTTTGTATATGGTGGTGCTAAAAATAACAATTTAATTTTTTAACACCACCAATACCAATGTTCTTATAACTTGACTTGCTTTTTGTTGGCAAGATGTTTAGCCTATTCACTACTTAATTTTTCTCAAAACTATTTATTCTATCAATTTTGAAATTGAGCTTTTTATGAGAAAATTTTTCTGTAACATTGCAACCATAAAAATTATGCTCAAAAGTATGTTACTTGTTTTTCCTTTTGTTTGGCCAAAATCCCTCTTTATTTTTCCTTTTTACTTGTTTTTCCTTTTAAGTTATACCTAGTATAACTTTTGTGAAGTTATGCATTTTTAGACCATTGATTTATAATAATTCTCCAATGGCTAGAAATTTGTGACTATCCATGCCTGCATTAAAAATTTATTGCTTGCCAAGTTGCAATATCAACTTACCTATTTAATAGCATCTTATTTTCTCTCCCCTTATTTATTACAATTCTCAACTCTAAATGAGAAATTTATTAGGTAGTCCGGGAGTGTACTCCCTCCTTCTTACATGGGAGTGGGCCCCATGGTGATGGGACCCACCCCTATGTGATAGGGAGAGAGTATACTCCCGGAATATCCAACAATAACCACTCTTAATGAAAGAAGAAAAATAAAATAAAATCTACAACGAGCCAATGTACTGTGGTGATTAACGATCAGAAAGATGATATTGCAACTAGTTCGTGCGCCTAGAATGCACTTATTCTCACACTTAATTTTCATAACTTGCAAGCATAAGTGTCCACCACTCACATATCAATAAATTGTGATATTGAGTATGTGAATAGGTATATCTCTAGAATTATTATTACCTACCCGTCTCACATATTTCCCTCTAGCATCGCACAACATGAAATTCCAATTTTTAGCCTTGAGACTTTGTCTTCAAAGTTGGTTGTCTAAAGGCACTCTCCATCTTCTCTTTATCACTTGACATCATCCCGTTTTCTCCTCTCTTGAAAATCTTAGTTGCTTCAA
The DNA here is from genome assembly GCA_029955605.1 of Quercus engelmannii. Lineage (NCBI taxonomy): Eukaryota > Viridiplantae > Streptophyta > Magnoliopsida > Fagales > Fagaceae > Quercus > Quercus engelmannii. The sequence goes on from JARPSG010000010.1 coordinate 50,199,859, forward strand.
ATCTACAATTTTCATAAAATTGAATTTGAAACTAGTTTTCACTTTTTAAATAATAATTTTTACATTATACGTGTTTGACTCCCACTTTTAAGAATAATTTTCAAAAATACTAAAAAAAATGATGTTTAGGAGACTATTTCAACTTTTGAGATTTTTTTTTTTTTTAATTATATAGAAACTAACGTGTAGATTACTTTTTTATTTTATTTTATTTGATAATGATAAGTTTCAAAACTAAAGTGTGAGAATAGATCTCATGTGCCCTTTTTTGTGATAAAGATAAGATCTTTAATTTAAAGAGAAATAAGAGTTTGGGCATATGTGGACTCCACTATTTTCAATTTATTTACAACCATGCCATTAAAAATATTTTCTGCATCTTGAAAATATCATCTTAACTGTTTTCAAAATCGTGTTTTGAACAAAGAAAATAGAATATAATTTTCCGAAAATTATATTTAGAGAACATTGGCTAAACAATTTTTTGTTTTGGAAACCAATATATATCTATACTATCTATAACAAGATTCTCTTTTTTGGACTGGACTTTTATGTGATTTAGAATTACGTCTAAACCCTAGGTTTAATAGGGACAAAACTTGAGGATAACCCAGTAAAAATATATCTCCAACTCCACGTAAAATACCTACACAATAGGATACACTCCTACCAATCCATGTCTTCAAAACAAACTTATCCAAAAAATTAAAATTAAAAAGAAAAATTTCTCAGTCCACTTTGATATTTCCCTCAGGACCACATTCCAACTTTTTTTTTTTTTTTTTTTTTAAACTTTATCTAGACTCACCGGTTTCTTTTATTTAATTATTTTTTTTTTCCCAGTTTCCTTAATTCCTAATCTCACGTTAATAAAAAAAGAGCCTCATCGCACGTGCAAAGCGCATGTGATAAGGCTAGTGTGTGTGTGCGTATATATATATATATATATATATATATATATATATATATATATATATATATTTTGGAAACACTTTAATTTTATAATATATATAATATTGAATTGAAAAATATTGGTGTATATAGGTCTTTTTGGTGATTTGAAGCTGAAACAACAATTTGAAAACCACAACTTTTACTAATTTTTGCTAAACATTTAATTGTGATTTTAAAACTGCCTTTAAAAAACTCACGTTTTAAAATCTCTACTTAAAAAAAAAGAAAAAAAAAGAAAAAAAGAAAAAAAAAAGACTTTTACAAACATCTTAACTAAATGGACTCAAAGCATGACTTTTCCTTCAATTTCCATTAGTTAGTATAATTTTAGTAAACTTCATGGGAGGTTAGTGCAAATTTTCCATATTTTAAACCTTGAAATCTTTGTGTTTAAAATTACATATAAACACATGAAATTCAATTAATTCGATAAATTTAAAATTAAGGCTGCAAGGACACAATTTGTAACGACCCATAATAATGTTGGGTTCGCACGTAAAAAGGCCCAAACAATATCATTTATAGAGCGTGGGTTTGAAAGGCTAGGCCTTGGTCACAAGACAGTGGTTTTCTGTGGTGTTCATACATAATTAAACCGTGTTCGCTCTAGGAGTCTTTCTCTTGGATGTCGGCTGGGAGGCTCTGGTTTTTGGCCATTTTTCCCAGCCTTTCCTTCCGGATTGCTTGTTCCTCTTTTTATATTAGTCTGTACTCCTTCTCCTTCGTCCACGTATAGGATCGACTTTTCCACGACTGATACTTGTCCCATCAGCCCATACCCAAAGTGGTTGGGGGTGGTTGTAAAAGTTGAAGAGCATGGCTCTGTCAGGTGCAGAATGTTTTATTGCAGTTCTGGCAGCCTTTTACTCGTGCTGTTCCGCACTGTAATTACTCTTCCTTTTAGGGGCATTTATGGCATGCCGAGTAGGAGCTCGTCCTTGGTCATTTGCTTAGACCGTCCTCGACTCTCATGGTGCGTCCTCTGCCCTGTATCTCCTCGGCGCAAGCCTTGGGCCTTAACATGAAATGGGCTGGGGTCATAAACTCTCTGGCCCCACAATAGCCCCTGAAAATCCTACTGTCCGACCTCTTGGTCGGAGAGGAGGGTTTTGGGTGATGTCACGCCTTTATTGCAGTCTACTTAGATTTGCCCTTCATCAATGTGGGTGTCTCTTCATCTATCTAGGAAACACACCGGACTACGAGACATTCTTCTGAATTCATTCACGCTGCGTTCCTGCCGTTTCATTATCCAAAACGCGCCTTTAATGATTTCCCTTTACGAGACCATTTAAATTCAACGGTTACTGACGGCGTGGGGAAGTGGAGTGGGTATATTCTCGTTTACAGATTTCCTTGGAAATTTGGATAGATTAAATGCCTCCTGTTTCGTCCTTCATATAAGAAGAAAGGCAAGAGGTTACTTTTCTTACACAGAGACCTTTTAATCCTTTTAAGGTCTGAAACCCTTAGCCTCCCTCAGAGTTTCCTTTATCCGCTAGTTTACACCTTGAATTGTGATACGTTTGAGATAAGAGCGGGAATGAAGGGACCATACCCTTCCCAGAAATGTCATGTTCTTCTGAAGCTTAAAATGGCTCAGTCAGGACAGGGATGGCAGAGGCTCAAGATACCTCTCATCCTCCCTTCAGCCAAAATCCGAAGCAGGGGCTTATCACGCCAAACTTTTGGTGCGACTGAGCTGGGGTCACCCATTATCAGTACCAGCCGCTCTCTTATGAGCATAGCTAATATGGCACCAGCGTGTTAGGAGTTAGGGCTGACGCAGGGACTAAGTATCCTTGCTTCTTCCTCTTTTCCTTCACTGGTGCCTCCTTTTGCCTCCCCTTCTTCTTCTTTACCATTACTAGATCCATCCTGGTGCTTTTCCTTCTTCCTCTTCTTCTCCTCTTCCACCAAGGGAGGTCCTCCTCTCAATATGGGTGCTATTGGGGCAAAATTTGGAAAGACTTCGGAGCAGAGCTTAAAAAGACTTCTGGTTGTCTGTTGTTTTTTTTTTTTTTTTTTTTTGTTTTTGCAATTAGTTTTCTGTATAGGCTTGTTTAAGCCCTTCATTGTACGCTGTAATACCTCTTTATATTAATAAAATTCAACATTACTTTATTTTGTACATTCTACCTCTTCTTTTTAAAATAATTATGCCATGAATAAACGTATTACCATATGACTTCTTTTCTATTTTTTTTGTACTCTGAACAATGCTTAGGGCCGAAATCCCAGTTAATAAAAAGACCTTGCTCTGTGCTTATCGAAACTATCCGGCACAACAATGCTGACTTGAACAACTGATATTTAGGGAAAAAACCTTTGTTTGAGAGAAAGATGTAATTCTGTACTTATCGGACTATTCGGCTTGATAATCCCGTCCTAAAAAAAACAATACTTAGGGAAAGATGTTAAGAAAAAGATGTTATTACGAACTTGTGAGAGCTGTCCGACACAATAATGCCGACTTGAACAAATGATACTTAGGGCCGAAACCCTTGCTAAGAAAAAGATATTATTATGAACTTAATAGAGTTGTTTGGCACAATAATGCCGACTTGAGAAAACGATACATACCCCAAAATAGCCGAGATGATAGATGAATGCTCGGTGCTGTGTAGGAGGTAACCATCCGAAGATGGGTGGTTCAAAAGTGGACTGTCCATGTGGGCCGCCAAGTACTTAGAGTGTTTCGCTGCCTTCCTAATAGCTTTTGTAGCCTTGGTCCCCCTTTTTTTTTTTTTTGGTATCCAGTCCGAGGACCGAGGTACGACCATGTCGAGTCTCAAACGCTCGTTTGCATCAATTCCCTTAGAGCTGAGGCTCTAAGGACGGATCGGGATCTTCATTATGCCTAGGACTTAATCCGACTTTTAGTAAATGATCTTCCTGTAGGTCTGAGTAACCTAACATTCTTCTTAAATAGTTGGTTTCCCCATAGGTTTGAGTCCGAGGACCATGCAATACCTTGGTTCTGTCCAAAACTTGATATTTAAGTAGTTGGTTTCCCCATAGGTTTGAGTCTGAGGACTATGCAATACCTTGGTTCTGTCCAAAACTTGATTTCTAAGTAGTTGGTTTCCTCATAGGTTTGAGTCCGAAGACCATGCAATACCTTGGTTCTGTCCAAAACTTGATATTTAAGTAGTTGGTTTCCTCATAGGTTTGAGTCCGAGGACCATGCAATACCTTGGTTCTGTCCAAAACTTGATATTTAAGTTGTTGGTTTCCCTATAGGTTTGAGTCCGAGGATCATGCAATACCTTGGTTCTGTCCAAAACTTGATTTCTAAGTTGTTGGTTTCCCCATAGGTTTGAGTCTGAGGACCATGCAATACCTTGGTTCTGTCCAAAACTTGATATTTAAGTAGTTGGGGGAATTATCCCCTCGGCTATGGCGTGGGACCTTGGTTTAAGGGGATTAGCTCCTCGGCCAAGCCCCTAGAACCATCCGTGCTGCTGACGCTACAAAGCGCAGCCCCTAGTGAAGAAACGTAGCCCCTAGTGGGACTTTACGCTAACACACTACACCCGGCTGTTGGAAATGATGTGAGTGATTATCTCAACCCACCACCTGTGCCAAGACACAAGCCTTTCCCACAGACGGCGCCAATTGTAAGGACACAATTTGTAACGACCCATAATAATATTGGGTTCGCACGTAAAAAGGTCCAAACAATATCATTTATAGAGCGTGGGTTTGAAAGGCTAGGCCTTGGTCACAAGATAGTGGTTTTCCGTGGTGTTCATACATAATTAAACCGAGTTCGCTCTAGGAGTCTTTCTCTTGGAGGTGGGCTGGGAGGCTCTGGTTTTTGGCCATTTTTCCCAGCCTTTCCTTCCGGATTGCTTGTTCCTCTTTTTATATTAGTCTGTACTCCTTCTCCTTCGTCCACGTGTAGGATCGACTTTTCCACGACTGATACTTGTCCCATCAGCCCATACCCAAAGTGATTGGGGGTGGTTGTAAAAGTTGAAGAGCATGGCTCTGTCAGGTGCAGAATGCTTTATTGCAGTTCTGGCAGCCTTTTACTCGTGCTGTTCCGCATTGTAATCACTCTTCCTTTTAGGGGCATTTATGGCATGCCGAGCAGGAGCTCGTCCTCGGCCATTTCCTTAGACCGTCCTCGACTCTCATGGTGCGTCCTCTGCCCTGTATCTCCTCGGCGCAGGCCTTGGGCCTTAACATGAAATGGGCTGGGGTCACAAACTCTCTGGCCCCACAAAGGCAATTCAAAATTATTAATTTAAAATTTGTTTCATTGTCAAATGTTTTTAGGGAAATAATATATGCATTTTGTATGATGTTTTACCAATAAAAATTTCATAAAACATTTTACAAAAAATACATAGTAACTCTCCCTCAATAAGATGGCTAGGTTGCTGCACCAATTTTTTGGTTTGTGCATGAAAAATTCTATGTCATACTAAACGCTTAAAAATGTCATTAGAAAACATTTTATAGCAAAACCAATAGGACAAAGTTTAACGTCAAACTAGTTGTGAGAGAAACATTTCAAACTCCCATTATATCTTTTAATTGAATGTGAGTTTTAACAAACCCACCGTTAGAGCATTGGCATCAGCTGTTCCATGCCAAATGCCATTCTGACATACAAAAACCGACATTTTCAATTTTAACACACCACTTTATAATACATCCTGCATCACATCTTCTATTTTACCCTTCAACACATTACTATATCCCATAAACCCAATAAAAAATTATTTCACAACCCAATTCCCATAACCAGTGGCCAGCCATCCTCAACCCAAATCCACAAAAATTCAACCAAATTTGCAAAAATATCACCTAAAAACCCAACCAAAATCACACACACAAAAAAAAAAAAAAATCAAAAAAAAATCAAAATCAAAATTCACCAAAACCCGCAGATCCATAAAAGAAAAAAAATAAAAAATCCCAAAGAGACAATTCAAAAAGAGCTTAAAAAAACCACAGTCCATCACCCCAAAACCCTCCACCACCACTAGGGGCACCAAGAGCACTACATCATATCACCACGTAACACCCAAACCAAAACCACCACAAAATCCATCCAAAAACTATAGCCAAAAATAATTTCATACCAAGCCACAACCAACAACCACTACCCAAAATCACCATCACTGCAATTCCTAATCACAAAAACCATAAGACCAATTCAAAAACTAACCCAATCGACCCACGAAGCCGTCGCTTGAGAGAGAAAAGAGAAGTTGAAGGCTGGTAGCGATGAGTGGTGGTGGTTGGGGAGAGAGAGAGAGAGAGAGAGAGAGAGAGAGAGAGCAAAACAAAGCAAATAAAATAGCATATGAGATTTTTAGGCTAGTGATGTTGAGGGCTTCAAACTAAGGCAGCACTGGCAGTTTCAAATCATTGAAGGAGACAGAGAGGAGAGGGGAAGAGATAAAGAGAGATATCACTTATCAAAGACAACAAGCGGGGAGAGAGAGAGAGAGAGAGCGCATGTGTGTGTGAAATAATAAACTATAGAAGGGGTGAAAAAAACAATAATAAAATTTTTAGAACATTGCTACAGTGTCATTCTACTATTAGAAAGGCACCGTAGCATGTTGCAAAAACAAATGGCATTTGGAAAATCTCATATAGTATGTTTTTTAGTGTTTGCTATGCTAAATGCTAAAAATTAAGTATTTAGCACACTTGATGCTGGTACTCTTAGATTGCATTTTCTTATTATATCCTCCATACTTGCAAAATATCAAGAAGATTAAAGATTGATAACTATATTATTAATCAAATATTTAAATTTCAAATTTTTGTAGTCTTAAATTATACATAAGAAAAATACTTTTATGGATGGAATAACAATTAACATTCGATTTCAACAAAACTTGACATACATGTTAAAAACATACCATTTATTGGTTAAAATTTTAAGATATATGATCATGTTATCTATATTACTATTTAAGGGGCTTCCATTGTTTGGATTTCTCAATTTCGATACTTAAAATACTCTCAAATTTACCAGTTTGTAAAGCTTAAATAGTAGGGTTAGACATGTAAAATTAGTAATTTAAAAAGTCCTAAATTTTAGATAAATTTGAAAAAAAATTGCCTAAAAAATAGGAATACTCTCACTAACCCACTTATTGTAACACACGTTTCTAATATTTTGTTCTAAAAAAAAAACCTCACGTCTAGTAAAAAAAAAAAAAAACACACACACACAACTAAAGAGTCACATTTCTAATAATATATTCTAAGAAAAAAAAAACCTCACGTTCAGTTTAAAAAAAAAAAAAAAAAGCACAACTAATGAAATATCCTTAATTTAATAAACTTATCTTTATCTCTAAATCATAAGAAATGGGTTGAAATCATAAACTGATAAAAATTAAAAACAAATAACCTAATGAAAAAAGCCACGTTCTATCAAAAAAATTATCTCCCACATTCCTATTTTGAACCGAAAAAAAAAAAAAAAAAAAATTTATCCCATGTTTTATCCCAAAAAAAAAAAAAAAAAAACCCTACCCTAACCACCTTTTTTTTTTTTTTTTTTTTTTCAAATTCAAAGTTTAAAAATAGTACAAATTTTAAATAACTTCACGTTTTAAAAACTCAAGTAAAATATGATAAAATTTCAAATAAAACTATCACTCTCCCACAATCACTTCCAGAATCACTCCCACAACCACAAATTATTTTTCCTTTATCTAAATGCAAGTTACATGGAGTTATATTTCTGCCATAATGATAACCACTCATGAGAAGATTTATACAAATTAGTTTATGGCCATGTCGAAGGTTACTTTCGCACCAGGTTAGGATTTGCTAAAATTTGTGATTTATACATGTGGGTTTGTCACTTTGTCTTCAGTACAGTTCGATCAATAAGATCTTCTAGGGATTTTTTGTGGTATTTACTTTACTAGGTAAACAATTGTGGGAATTACCTTTTTTTTTTTTTAATCTTTTTTTTGATTTTTTTTGAATTGCAATGACTAGGTTATGAGTGAGATTGCTTTACAATGCCAGAGTTTGTCAAGTATGATGGTACTAGAGACCCTTGCACGCACTTACACATGTTCTGTAGGAAGATGGCCCCCTATGGGGACAATCACCCTTTGCTTTGCCAGATTTTCCTTGATAGTTTGACAGGCCCCACAGCCACATGGTATGCGAGATTGGAAAAGACCTCTAGCTAAAGGAAATGACCAATTCTTTCTTAGAATACTACAGGTACAACACCGAGATAGCTCCCGATCACACAGTCTTTATGAGAACAGAGAAGAAGAGTAGGGAGTCCTTCCAAGAATACGCCTAGAGGTGGCATGAGCTAGCCGCACAAGTGCAACCCCCATGATGGAAAATGAGATGATCAAGTGGTTCATTGACAACCTCAAGCCTCCTTACTATAAGAAGATGATTAGTACCCAAGTCACTCATTTTGCTAGCCTCATCCCTATTGGGGAGCACATTGACGAGGGTATTAGGAGTAAGAAGATCATGGATGCCGAGTCTTTGAGTTCCATGGTTGAACAACAAGTCAAGAAAATGACCGGCCACAAGACTAAGGAAGCTGATTTTCATATGGTCAATAATGCATTAGAAAGGCCTGGGGGTGTTACTTCTGCTTATGCAACCCTAGCTGCTAGACCTTATCAGTAATAGGCTTAGTTTGCTTAAGCACCTAACCGAGCCTTTAATCAAAAAGGGAAGATAGACCCACCTCATCCCTTTAAGAGGGAAAACTGGAAGTACACTCCTTTATCCATGCCCATGGCAGATCTTTACGCTTACCTACTGGAAACGAAGTTAGTGACCCCGATATTTGCAAGACCCAGAGAAGGTCGTCCCCCACCTGGCTTTGATCTGTCCAAGAAATGTGAACACCACTTTGGGGTCGAAGGGCATACCCTAAAAGAATGTTACCAATTGAGAGATCATGTCTAGGATCTCATTGATAACAAGTTGATATAGTTCGATAATGTAGCCGCTCCGAACATCATCACCAACCCTTTGCCTCCCTATCAAGAAGGGAAAGTGAATGCCATCATCATAGTGGAAGAAAGGGTTCCAAATTTCTCTTCACCGTCATTCCCATGGAAGGTTATGCTCTGAGCTTTGGTCCAAGAGAGCCACCTTGATCTTAAGGGTATAGGAACCCCGGAATTTGATTGGGGAAGCTGCTCGTTCTATGACGGTGAAGACAGGCATGCCCTGTTTGATTGCAAAGTGCTCCGAGCACAAGTTCAAAGTCTAGCCGAACGTGGTATCATTTGCATTGAAAGGGAAATTGTGCGAAAAGGAGATTACATGGCAGCCAGCCTATATCCTCTAGCTACCCAGTCAGGAGCCAGCTGTAATACTATATCAATTGGGTCGAGGAAGGATAGGGATGAATATCTACAGAAACGCCTAGGTAAGGTTACTTCAGCACCTCCCTCTTCAATAGTCGTTGAGGAGATCGTAGAATCACTTACGGATTCAGGGTCATCAGATTCAGGAAAGGGGCAAGCCCCACCAGCCATTAAGGGATTCACTCCTCTAGTTCTTGCATTCGCAGAGCCAACTTCGTACAGAAGAGAACCACCATTGTTCCTGCTATCCGAGGGTTCAATCCTTTTTTTTTTTTTTTGCCAAAGCCTGCCTCAAGAATCTTTGGGGTATCTAGCTCGAAGGCCCTTGAAGCCATCCTGTCAAGTTTGGTGGTCATTAAACCCAATAACATTCTCTATAACGCCCAATTTGCAAACTTAGGAGGGTGTTATCATTCGCATGCCGAAGCCATTCCCTTACGAAGATAGCCATCATGTCCCATGGAAATACGATGTGTCCTTGATCTCCACCTGAACTAGAAAAGATGAAGTCTGCTCCAGTATCTCTTCAGGTCTATCTAGGCTTACTAAGAGTGGCCGCTGCTATACTCCCAAGGAGCTAGTAAAAAGAAGAAAAGAGATTGGCAAGGGTATAGCCGAACTCATCAGGGATAGGGTCACTACCGAAGCGACCAAAGAATTCTTGAAAGTTATTAGAAACTCATAGTACAATGTGATTCAGCAGCTAAACAAGTCACCAGCTCAAATCTCCATCTTGGCACTATTGCCATCCTCTAATGTCCACTGCAAGGCTCTCTTGAAAGTCTTGAAAGAGACATGTGTTCCTACAAGTGCTACAAAATCCGATTTAAAGGTATGGTCTTGACGGTGTTGGCCACCAACCAAATTTCCTTTACAGATGATGAGCTACCACTAGAAGGCAGAGAGCATACTTTGCCCATGCACATTATGGTAAAGTGTGAAGATATGATCGTTTCCAGAGTATTGATTGACGACGGGTCAGCCTTGAATGTTTGCCCGATGTCTACTATAGAGCATTTGAACGTGGATACCTCTCTTATCTGCCCTACCACTATGATCATTAAAGCCTTTGATGGCACTCTCTGGGAGGTGCAAGGTGAGATTGAGTTAGCCATTGGAATTGGCCCCCTGTTTTTCATGGTCAACTTCCAAGTCATCACCGTGGATTCCCCATATAATATGCTCCTAGGGAGGCCTTGGTTACATGCGGCAAGTGCAGTTGCTTCTACCCTTCACCAGAGGCTCAAGTTCCTATCCAAGGGTTTGCTGATCACTATTATGGTTGAAGAACCCCTGACTTTCTTCAAAGAGACTTTTGTCCCCTATAAAGGTGCTAATGCCTTTTCGGAGGCAACTTTTCACAGTTTCGAGCTAGTCTCCATGATTTCCAGAGCTTTAGAACTTAAGTCAGCATGACCTTCCACTACTTTAATGGCTGCCAAGGAGATGCTCAAATTTGGCTATCAATTAGGCCAAGGCCTCGATGTTGTAGGCCATGGGAAGGTTTCTTTGATTGAACTCCCAGACAACAAAGGAGGATTTGGTCTAGGCTACGACCCCTCTGATGAAGAGCTTTTCCAAGCTTCCAGAGGAAAGAAAAGGAAGTGCATTAGCCAAGGGATGTCTATTCCCCACACCAGGGTCATTTTTCCGACTCCGGTCGAGGTCATCGGATTAGAAATAGCGCAGGAATCATGCGAGAAGGAATCAGATTTGGCTTGTCTCATTCGTCTTTGTCTAGAGGAATTCTCGACAAATGCCATCATATCCTCAGGGGATGACTTGACTTCTACTATTAGGCCCCAGGCGAGATAGTAGGCCATTGGACCGTCAAACCCTACTTTGTTGTTGCACCGACTGAGTAAGGAGTATTCCATTATCGTGTGGTTGGGTTCTCCAATTGCCCGAAAGAGTTGGAATAGCATATCTAGTTTTTCTTGCATGTTTATTTCCTATTTCCAGCATTCCTTGTTTGCATTTTCCTAGTTTATTTTCAAAAAAAAAAAAAAAAAAAATGTGTGTTTCCCTTTTTATCATTATCAGGCATGAACTTTGTTATCTCCCTATCTATAATCCATTAATGAAATTATCCAACGTATTATTCAGGAAATCCTTGTATTTATCTCTTTACTTGTTTTCCTATGAATATGTGTGTGCAAATTATCTTATGTTTCCTTATATATGTTTCGTCCTATAGGATCTATTCTAATTCCTAAGCAGGTACATTGTCCTATTGCCATGATGAGGATATCGATGACATGAATGAGACAATAGAGTTGGAACATGATATTGAAGGATTAGAGGAAATTCCAAGTTTGCCTCATGATATTTTGGAAGCTCTAAACAGAGAGAGTGAAGGGTCCAAGCCCAACATAGAAGAGACAGAAGTGTTTAACCTTGCTAACGAAGGCGAGAATGAAAAACTCATCAAGATTAGGGTAAACTTTTTTAAAGACATGAAGCATTAGCTTGTAGCACTACTCAAGGAGTTCAGAGAGATATTCACTTGGTCCTATAAAGATATGCCAGGGTTTGATACTGAGATTGTCGTGCATAGAATTTAGTCAAACCTGAATGTCCTCCAGTGTGGCAAGCCCGTCATAGGATGAAATCTGAGAAGATTTTGAAGATCAAGGAAAAAGTAGAAAAGTAGTTGAAAGCCGGTTTCCATACCACAATAGCCTACTCAGATTGGGTCGCCAACATTGTTCCCATGCCTAAGACAGATGGGAAAGTACACATGTGCGTCGATTACAGGGATTTGAACCAGGCCAATCCCAAGGATAACTTCCTGTTGCCACATATCGATATCTTGGTTGATAATACTGCTACCAACAGGTTCTTCTCCTTCACGGATGGGTTCTCAGGCTACAATAAGATCAACATGGCCGAGGAGGACAAAGCCAAGTTGGCATTCACCACTCATTAGGGAAATTACGCATATGATGTCATGCCATTCGGCTTAAAAAATACAGGTGCTACTTATCAACGAGCCATTGTAACCTTGTTCCATGATAATATGCACAAAGAGATCGAAGTCTACATAGACGACATGATTGCCAAATCCTGCACTATCAGGGATCATTTGGTAGATTTGAGAAAGCTGTTCAAGTGCCTCGTCAAGTACAGGTTGAGACTAAACCCTAACAAGTGCGTCTTTGGAGCTAGTTTAGGGAAATTGCTTGGCTTCATAGTCATCCAAAGAGGAATCGAAGTGGACCCAGTGAAGGTCCAAGCCATCCGAGATATGCCGACACCGAAAATTAAGAAACAGATTCGCAGCTTCTTAGGCAAAGTCAATTACATAGCTCGCTTTATAGCACAGTTGATCGCCACATGTGATCCGTTGTTTAAGCTCTTGAAGAAAGACACAAAGATAGAATGGACAGATGAGTGCCAAATGGCCTTTGACAAGATCAAGCAATATCTGTGGAACCCTCCTGTTCTGATTCCCCCAACGCTAGGATATCCATTGATCCTTTACCTAGTGGTACGAGAAACCTCCATGGGCTGCATGTTAGGCCAATCGGCTGAGCCTGACTAGAAAGAAAGGGCAATTTACTACTTAAGTAAGAAATTCACCAGTTACGAGATCAACTACATCGCCATTGAAAAGACATGTTGTGCCCTAGCGTGGTTATCGCGCAAGCTGCGGCAGTATATTCTCTACTACACCATGCGGCTCATTTCCCGCATGGATCCCATTAAGTGCATCTTTGAAAAGCTAGCCCTTACAGGGAAGATCACCCATTGGCAAATGTTGCTCTGCGAATTCGACATTGTGTTTGTGACAAAGAAGGCCATCATGGGCCAGGCCATAGCCGACTACCTAGTGGACTAGCTATTGAATGATCCAGAGCTTTCAGAATCCTTCTTCCCTGATAAGGATGTCATGGTGCTAGAGCCAGAATCAGACAGCATGGAACCGTGGCGTTGGGAGCTTTATTTTGATAGAGCCACCAATTCCACCAGAAATGGAGTGGGAGCAGTCTTAGTTTCCCTTAAGGGCCAGCAAATCCTTGTTTCAGTCAAGCTAAATTTTGATTGCACCATCAACGTCACAGAATACGAAGCGTACGTAGTCGGCCTGCAAGTGGCCCTAGAGTTCGGTGCCTACGACTTGAGCATCTTTGGAGATTCCCTGTTGATCATCTTCCAAATTGAAGAAAAATGGCAAGCTCAAGACACCAAGTAGATTTCGTATCAAAAATGCATCAACCGCTTGATTCCAAAATTTCGAAACATCACATTTTCCTATTTGCCCTAAGTACACAACCAGTTTGCAGACGCCCTAGCTACCCTGGCTAGCATGGTCAAGTTGTCAGAAGGAGATGATATGTAGCAATTGCGCATAGAAGTCCGTGGCGTTCCAAACTATTGCATGAACATTGAAGAATGCATGAGTGTCGAAGTTGAAGCTGACGGAAAGCCATGGTGCCATGATATCAAGGCTTATATTAAGAGCAGTGAATACCCGTCCGGTGCAACGGACAATGAAAAGAAGTTTATTTGGCCATGGCCTGTCAATTTTTCTTAAATGGAGAAGTCTTGTACAAAAGGAACCACAATTCTACCTTGCTCTGATGTGTAGATGCCTTCGAGGCTAATCATCTAATGGAAGAGATGCATGAAGGCTTACTGGGAGCTCATGCCAGTGGACCCCTGTTGGCTCGCAGGATTATGAGAGTCGGTTACTACTGGCTCCCCATGGAAAATGATTGCATTAAACATGTGAGGACATGCCACCATTGCCAAGCCTATCAAGACAGGAAGAACGCTCCTCCTCAGCCCTTGCACTCTTTAGCGGCACCATGGCCCTTCTTAGCCTGGGGTATGGATGTCATCGGACCTGTGATTCCGAAATTTTCAAACGGTCATGAGTAGATCTTGGTGGCCATCGATTATTTCACAAAGTGGGTGGAAGCCGCTTCGTACAAAAGCGTCACTCAAGCAGTGGTAGCCTGGTTCTCGAAACACAACATTATTTGCCGCTACGACATGCCAGGAGAGCTTATTATAGATAATGGGGCAAACCTAAATGGAAAAATGATCCAACAACTCTGCCAACAGTTCAAAATCGAGCACAAAAATTCGGTTCCCTATTGCCCTCAGATGAACAGTGCAATGGAAGCCACTAACAAGAACATAAAGAAAATCTTGGTAAAGATGACAGACATATACAAGGACTGGCACGAGTACTTGCCATTTGCTTTGTGCACATATTGCACTTCTGTTCGTACTTCCACGGGTGTGACCCTGTATTCATTAGTATATGGCATGGAGGTCGTCCTCCCTGTAGAGGTAGAGATCCCGTCTCTTAAGATTTTATCTCAGACAGAGCTGTCAGAAGCTGAATGGACTTGTTCCCGATATGAACAACTAAACATGATAGATGAAAAGCGCATGATTGCAATGTGCAATGAACAGTTATACCAACACCACGTCGAGTGAGCATTCAACAACAAAAGTTAGACCCAGGGTCTTTGAAGGAGATCTAGTCTTGAAAAAACACAACCAGGCCATGCTTGATCACAGAGGAAAGTTTGCCTCAACTTATGAGGGCCCATATATGGTAAAGAAGGCCTTCTATGGAGGAGCCTTAATTTTAGCCAACATGGACGGGCATGACTTCAATATGCCCACCAATTCTGATGTTGTCATACGATACTTTGCATCAAGAAGCCTCTTAGTGCACCTCATTTCTACATTTTTATGTCAAAAAAAAAAAAAAAAAAAAACCAAACAAACAAACAAGCAAACAAAAAGAAAAGAACAAAAAACCAAAAATATGTAAAAAGGTAGATCGAAAACCCGAAAGGGCAGTCTACGCAAAAGGAGAGCCAAAAGAAAGAGAGCGTGAGAAAATAAAAAAGGTAGATTGAAAACCTGAAAGGGCGGTCTACACAAAAGGAGAGCAAAAGAAAGAGTGTGAGAGAGCCTGCTAGATTGAAAAACTGAAAGGGTGGTTTAGGCAAAAATTAAGGCAATCAAAAGTCAGTTGAACTACGTGATGACCTAATCCTTCCTCGTGGAGGTACGTAGGCAGCCATCTTGGTTCGGTCACGTCTTAAAAGAAAAATCAGCCAGTTGTGCCTGCTTGAATTTCTACTCAAGATCAGAAAATTAGAGGGATCCAGCATCCAAGCCAAGATATGAAGACACCTCCGAGATTGCTCTTTGTCTACCATATTGCCATGACTCAATGGTCTGCTCAATATGTTCTGGCGCATGCCAATAGGAAATGTACCTAAATGGGAAAAGGAAAAGATCTGTCTAAAATAGACGTATCCTTGGAAAAATAAGATATTGATATGCATGGATTTTACATGTATCGCTTATTTGTATAATCTTGCATTTTCAATGCATTTGCCTGCATATTCATTACCATGCCTGTATTGTGCCATTCAATTTTTTTCATGCATTCTAATACCAAAGCATGAAATCTCATCTCATAAATATTTTCTGAATATCATCATAAACATCTCTCTTCACCATCTCTCAGTTTCTAAGCATGCCTAACAAACTAAACTATGCTTTAAGAACTCAAACAAAAAGTGGAAGGCCTTGCGCAATTGCCTAGCAATTTATAGAGGACATTTCCATACATGGTGGAATACTAACTACATAGCTCATGTACAGAAACAAAATAAAAAGAAAAGAATACTAGTAAGTCAAACATGGCCTAAGAGATCAGACACGACCTGGCACAATCTCCTAAAATTAGTACAGAGAATCGGGTCATCCTGAGCATGAATGCAAAGTAATCCGGCCGCATCAAAGCCCAGGTCTCTGGCAATCTCTTGGAGTCTATCATGTGAATGTCGAAGACGGACCAACTCACTCTTCATCATGCAATTAGCAGTAGAGCCCTATCTCTCAGTCTCTAGCAAACCCTGCAAGGTGCCCACGTCTGAGTAGCAACTCTCAAAGCCTCTTCTCTCTTGGCCAACTCAATCTAAAGGCGACAAAAAGCTAACTACGGCTCGCTAGGCTCATTACCCTCTCATCCATACTCCATGCTTAAAGTGGAGTGAATATAGGCCCTCACCTGCACTAGCTCCAATGTTAAGCCATCGGCCCTACTGCTAGCCTCGGCCCTGCCAACCTCTAGTGCGGCCCTCTCCTCATCCCAAGTATGATCCAAAGCGGCGAACCTTCGAGTAAGAGCCACAAGCTTATCCTCTAAACTCGCAATCCGAGATCTTAGCTGAACACACTCCACCTCTATGCCTGGAGGGGCTGGCCCCCTCCAATCAAGCTCTGCCCTAAGAGTAGTGAGCTCACTTTCCTATGCACTGCTCAACTCCTCAATATCCTCCATAAGGGTATTAGCTATCTCCTTGCAGTAGTCTCTATCCCTGATAGCCTTCCTTAGGCATTCCCTCAGATCCATAAGGGCCTTCTTAACCTTGATCTCAAACTCTAGAGTATAGTCTCTCAGAACATCAGTCGAAAGTGGCAACTCAGCCAAGACTGGCAATGATAGGTCAAACACAAAGCCGGGATCTCTAGTGTCTTGCCACACTCTAAACTTAGCAGAAAACCACTCCTAGTCATCCCTAGAACAAAAGGGGAAGTCGATGCTCAACCTACGCACCTCCCAGAACTTAAAGGCATACCCTATCATTGCTACATCGATATCCACGAGCCCGTACTCGTAAGTGACAACAAAAAGATCACTAAGTCGGGGGATATGCTGGATACCGTTAAACTGTAGCATGGCCATGCCCGGGAAGTACCCCGTGCAACCCCAGATGCCCACCAAGGGAATGCCAAGTAAACCGACACAATGGGTCTGCCCCACTTGACTCTCCAAGTCCAATTAATAGGACTCAGGCTGCACAAGTATCTCAGACAACCCTCAGTATCCCTAGAAAAAGGAAGATCAAAGACTACAGTAGCCTAGACTCTATTCCTACTCACAAAGCTTATAGGCTGATCCCTGGCAATGACACTCAAGTGGTTGCAGAACCACAACTATAACATATGAATGTAGCAGCCTATCCTACCCTTACCAGTCTCGCTACACAAAGACAAGGACCTAATGGTCTCAGAAAGTAAAGTGAGAACGAAAGAGGTACCATGAGGTAAGGCACTTACCAGAGGGAGAACGGCAAAACTAATAGCTCTTAATGGTGAAGGAAACAGCATCGCGCCAAAGAAGGCCACCAAAAAGGCCTGACGTCGGTAGGATGTCCACCACTCCTTTAAATCCACAAAGTCATCTCGGTAGCCAATAGGGCACTCCAATGAGTGGAACCGATCATGCAGGAAATCAAAGGACATGCTTCCTCCTATCCTACCGTCATACCAAGTCAGTGCCTTCACAACAGGCCTCTTGAAGCCCAACAGATTAGTGAGTCTCTTGGGGTAGTGTGGCCACACTGATGGA
Organism: Quercus engelmannii; assembly: GCA_029955605.1. Lineage (NCBI taxonomy): Eukaryota > Viridiplantae > Streptophyta > Magnoliopsida > Fagales > Fagaceae > Quercus > Quercus engelmannii. The sequence continues at coordinate 50,217,544 of JARPSG010000010.1, forward strand.
ACGAAAATAGTGCTCAGAAAGGTAGAAAGAGAAAGGAAACAATCATACTCTTCCAGGATAAGCACCAAATCAATGTCTCCAATGGTGACACATCTCAAAGCAGGGTCCTAACAAGAGGTGATGACCTTCAACAAATGCCAATCTAGTGTGGTGTGAAGAAGAGCAGTAGCATCTCCAAGAAGTCGTTGGATGAGTGCTTGGTCACCACAAGAAAAAGAGATTCACCACCTCCTAAGCTTTTTCTCATAGTAAGACTCCCTTTCAAGCTCGACTAAAGTGTCATAGGAGTGAGCACCAAGGGCATCCATGAACGAATCCTACTAAATCTGATGATTCGATGAGAATCTATGCAAAAAATGATGAAAAACTGTGTTTTCTACACGTTTTGGGTGAAGAAAAAGGGTAGGAGAAGACCACAAAACTCGCAAATCAAGAATGAGCTGGGGCTGGGCTAAAACCAAGCTTTTATACACAAATCCTGAGGTGGCGATCCTTAAAGGGCCACTAGCTATCCTACAAGGGCTGCTGGACCTCAGGACACATGCCAGGGCTTTTCAGCCCCTCAAGCACAAACCTACATGTGTTTTGAGCACTATCCTTTGTTTGGCATGTTTTTGACCCTCTTGGAGTGAAGATTCTCTTGTTTTAGCACTCACCGTAGTGCACGGTAGGCCTGATGGTGAACCAGATTATCGAAAACTCTCTCTTGTGCATCCAAGACAACACAAATCCTACATTGGGGCAGTTTATCTTTATACATCTCATCCAGCACCTCCAAATGTCTTGAACCTCATTTTCCAAAACCCAGTTCACCTAGTTCAGCCCCAATAATTAGAATTCACAGCAGAAAGACACTGAGCCCGTTCTTGGCCACGCGGTAGCTTTTTCAGCTTATTTTGAGGATGGAGAGAGTCGTTTCCTGTGATGTTTCCTCGAGAAACCTGTCTTCGAATTTTTAGCATGCCCAGACAATAACAGGGGGCAACCACTGCATAATGCCTCATAACGTGTCTAAGGAGATCTCATTCAGAATGCCCGCATTCATTACTAGCACTTGGTACAGTCTACGAAGTCGAAGCCATTTTCAGCTAGTCTGCAGGCTTGGAACCCCGCAAAACCCTAAACTAGGGTAATTTATTTTGCGCGATTCCCTTCCCCTTGTCCAATATACAAGAATGGGTCCGTCCCACTGAGGATGTGTCTCTCATGTCAAGAATCGCATGAAACCCTAAATTGAGGCAATTTATTTCACGCAATCTCTCCATTCTCTCTCCCTCCAACAGGACAATCATTGTTCAAAAGCCATCGACAAACTCGTGAAACTGCAGTACAAAACAAGTGAGTGTGACACAAGCTGGTTCAAAACCACCATTTGCAATGAAAATGTGATAGTGCATGCATACATTAGTAGACCTTTTAAAGGCGACATCCAGATTTATACATATAAGTCCTATCTAGAAGCATTGTTTCACATACACATCAGCAGCCCTCTCAAAGGTGATTTCTCTTTGGTGATACATCCACCCTCTTAAAGGTGATTTCCTAGAGTCTTGCACGTAAGTCCTACCAAAAAGAATTACTTCTCACATATGTCTACAACCCTCTCAAAGGTAGTTTCCAAAATTATACATGTAAGTCCTAATCAGAGGCATTGTTTTTCACACACGTCGGTAGCCCTTTTAAAGGCGATTTACAAATTTATACATATAAGTCCTATCTAGAGGCATTGTTTCACATACACGTTAGCAACCCTCTCTAAGGCGATTTCTCTATGGTGATACATCTGCCCTCTTAAAGGCGATTTCCTAGAGTCATGCATATATGCCCTACCAGAAGGCATTGCTCTTCTCACATATGTCTACAGCTTTCTTAAAGGCAGTTTCCAGAATTATACATGTAAGTCCTAATTAGAGGAATTGTTTTTCACACACGTTGGCGGCCCTTTTATAGGCGATTTACAAATTTATACATATAAGTCCTATCTAGAGGCATTGTTTCACAGACACGTCAGCAGCCCTCTCAAAGGCAATTTTCCTAAAGTCATACATTAGTAGCCCTCTTAAAAGCGATTTCCTAGAGTAATGCATATAAGCCCTACCAGAAGGCATTGCTTTTCACACACATCAGTAGACCTCTCAAAGCTAGTTTCCGGAATTATACATGTAAGTCCTAATCAGAGACATTGTTTTTCACGTACGTCGGCAGCCTTCTCAAAGGCGATTTCTCAGAATCATACATGTAAGTCCTAAAAAGAGGCATTGTTTCATACATACACCATGAAGCAGGGAGATAATATCATACATCAAGGCCCGCTGTGGGGCAATACAATACACACATGTCCAGGCCTATCAAGAGGCAATGAATAATATACATACATAACTGACCCATCATGGGGCAATGTCTACAAGATACATGGAAAAATACATGCCCACGTAGGGGCGACATCACGCTACAACAAATGGCTAACCCTACGAAGAATCATCACCCCTAATATATTGGTTGGTATCATCATCATCATCATCACCTGCAAAAAGGCTGGTGGAAGGTCCCACACCGCTTGAAGTGCCGAGAGTGTACCCTGGGTCTTGGGAAGGCCCCAGAGCCTGAGCAAAAGAACCCCAACTGCCCAGCGAGCCTAGAGGAACTGGCATATACTCGGGTTTGTGCGAAGGAATGATGGGCCCTCGGCCTAGAATCTGAGGAGAAGGAGGAACAGGAACACGAGCCGCTTATAACTCTCTCATCAAGATCATGGTATAGCCATAAAGCATGGCTAGCTCACTCTGAAGCTGGCTCTGCTCTCTCTCTGCCATGGTAGCTTGAACCTCCCTGTCTCTCTACCAGAGCTCCCTCTCCTAAGCTAATGCCTGAGCAGTCTCCTTCTGCATGTGTACCTCCTTAGCAGCAATGGTGGCCTCAAGCTCTATCACCCTAGCCTGTAAAGCCTCTGCACGCACAAACCACTCTGCTCCGGAGGCCACTTGAGCACGAATAATGCCTCCCAGCACCCTACCTCTACTCACAGGGACATCTCCAATAATGGGCCCCGCGAATGACTCTACGAACCAAGTAGCATAATCCTTGATAGTATCCACGTAGGCATCAAAAGAACTCGTCGCATAAGTCGAGTCATCCAGGACAATGGACTCGAATGACAAGCAAAAAGGAGGCGGATCTCTAGGTACTCTATAGACCAGCATGACCTGATGGAAGGTCCTTTCTACCAAAAAGAACTCCTAACTCGATAGGGCCCAAAACTAGCATTGTATCCTTGACTGGACCATAGCAATAGTAAGCTCTGGCCTCTCTAACAGCGAGCCGTCATAAGGGCAAACTATCATCTCATCCTGGGTGACATAGTCTAAAGCCCCAATGATAGTGACCGGCTGTACCACGACAACCCTCGTGATCACACAAAGAGCCCACGCATATGCTTGAGGGTACACTGTTGCTGACAGGCCCACCACATCAAAATTTGCCAGCATCCTTCCGATCTCCTGAAATCTCACTGGGAGGCTTGCCTCAAGAAAGCAATGAAAAATCCATAGGTAATGGACCCCCAGTCATATCTCTCAATATCAGAGACTGCTCTCATGGCCCATAGCAGCTAGCTGGTCAACACCGATCGGTTGTTGCCGAAGAGGCAACTACCAAGAAAGCACAAGAAGAACCGCCAAAGATGAAAGTCGGTAGGCGCAACTCTCGAAGGAATGCTACCCTGCACCCACTCAGTCCAAATCTGTGGCAATGCAGTGGGCCCAAAATATCCTCTCGTATCTGTAGTAAATAGGAGAGGGATGCCTAAGAGCTTTTTGGCCATCTCAAAGCTTATCTCATCGGTCGGGATCGGGTAGTCACCAAATTTGATACCCAGGATGACTGTCCAATCAAGAGGGAAGACCATATACTCCCTACAGCTCAAGTGAAAGGTGCCCGTCTCGGCATGAAACCACTGCACCAAAGCCTCCCCAAGCCCGTGCCTCATGGTGTATAGGGGGTCCGCAAGAAATCCTCGAATCCTTGCTCTCTCAGAAAATCTGCATGCCGCTAGTGGGTCCCAGGAGCAAAAACCGGTTGAATAAAAGTGGACCAAGCACCCCAACCCCGGATCTTATGGGGCCCCTACATTCAAAAACAGAAGCTATTTGTTAGCACATGCATATAATAAGAATCTAAATGACGAAGGAAGAAATACAGCATACCTCTCCCTTTTGCGCCTGAGCAGAAGGATGATCCTTCAGCCCGCGTTGAAGGTAAGTGTTTCTAATACCTCTGTCTATAGCTCTCATGCGAGCATCGACCCCGCCCAAGTCCGCATGGATCTTATCCCCAGAAAAGTCAGCCTCTATATTAATGCAGAGATCCTCAGCTTGCGTCACTCCTCCAGAGGCCCTTGTCCCTATAGCCGGCCTACGCCATGAGGAAGCCCTACTAGAAACAGTACATGACTCAAAGGAGACACTAGTCATCTCAACTAAATGTCGCCTCCTAGATTGGGTCTCCATAGGTATACTACCGATGGACCTGGGGTCATCACCCCCGAAGTCAAAGTGGCTTTGCAAAACTCGAGCCGCCTGCTCGTCAACCGAAGCGGTCTCATCATTAGAAGAGTCGTCCCCATAGGACGTAGCGTAAATGGGGGCCTTCCGTCGGTCTCCTCTAGAACCAGCTCTCGGAGACATGATTTGCAAAACAGCAAGAAATTCAAACACAATTGGTAAGCCCATAAGTCAAATGGCGACACAAGTGAACTAACACTATTTTAAAACATGCAGGTCTATACCCAGCACACACTTGCAAAGGACGCAAATCGGGATTGCTGTTCAAATTTCCTCTATTCCCACTTGGCCTAAGTCCAAGAATGCTATTCAGATATCCTTTGTTTCTACTTGACAAGAATCAGGACTGCTATTCAGATATCTTCTGTTTCTATCTGACACAAATTGGGACTACTATTCAGATATCCTCTGTTCCTACACGGCCTAAGACCAAGACTGCTAATCAAATATCCTCTGTTTCTACTTGGCAAAAATCAGGACTACTATTTAGATATCCTCTGTTTCTACCTGACACAAATCGAGACTGCTGTTCAGATATCATCTATTCCTACCCAGCCTAAGACCAAGACTGCTACTCAGATATCCTCTGTTTCTACTTAGCAAAAATCAGGACTGCTATTCAGATATTCTCTATTTCTACTTGACACAAATCGAGACTGCTGTTCAGATATCCTCTATTCCTACCCAGCCTAAGACCACGACTGCTATTAAAATATCCTCTGTTTCTACTTGGCAAAAATCAGGACTGCTATTCAGATATCCTCTATTTCTACCTGAAACAAATTGGGACTGCTGTTCAGATATCCTCTGTTCCTACTCGACTGAAGACCAAGACTGCTATTCAGATATCCTCTATTTCTACTTGGCAAAAATCAGGACTGCTATTTAGATATCCTTTGTTTCTACCCAAAACAAATCGGGACTGCTATTCAGATATCCTCTGTTCCTACCCGGCCGAAGACCAAGATTGCTACTCAGATATCCTCTGTTTCTACTTAGTAAAAATCCAGATTGCTATTTAGATATTCTCTGTATCTACCTAACACCAATCAGGACTGTCGTTCAGGTATCCTCTGTTTCTACTCAGCCTAAGACCAAGACTGCTATTCAGATATCCTCTATTTCTACTTGGCAAAAATCAGGATTGTTATTCAGATATCCTCTATTTCTACCTGAGATATCTGAATATATATATTAAGTGGTTAAGTTATGAGATATATATATATATATATATATATATATATATATATATATATATATATATATATATTTATAGTTGTTAGTGTTTTAACTATGTATGATGCATGAGATATTATAGCACATATATGCTCTTTTAATGTGATGAATGTAATTTTATAAAGATAAGGATATATATATATGTGTGTGTGTATATATATATATATATATATATATATATATATATATATGTATATGCAAAGTGATATTACTTTTGGTAGAAAGGTGAGAGTGTGAATGCAAGAAATTATTTTGTAGGAAAGTTTGAGTGTGAATGCAAGAAAGTTGAAAAGTGAGTGTGATCTTTCTTTCCCTAGCCATTCACGTATTCCACCCCAAATTTTCCACTCTCCTTATCTGATTTTGCTGCCCCAAAAGTCTTCTCCCATATCTAATCTTCTTGGCTGCACCAGACAAGAAACTCCAGCCCCTCTTTCCCCACTCTTTTCCTTGTTCTTTGTTTCTTTCTTCTCCCCTTCTTACATGGCAGCCCTCCCTCTCTCACCAAAGCAAAATATCTCTCTCTAAAGAAGAAATTAAAGATTTAACACTAAAATTTCAGCTTCAAATTGTTGGGGGTAAGTAATCAAAACTTTATTTGTTTATTTCTACTTCCTTAACCTCTATTCTGATTTTATAGGCTGAATTATGATTCTGTTTTAGTGATTTGAAGGTTTGATGATATTATGGTTTATTTAATGCTTAATTACATTTTTTATTATGTTAATTATAGGTATAAAAATACCCAAATGAAATTAAGGCCTATTGCTATTTGTTGATGATTTTGTAAGATTATGTACTGAAGCTGTCACTGTGACAGATTCTGTGTTCATGCATGTTAAATTATGTATTAAATTGTATATAGTGAATTTGGATGCTAGGGAAAATTCCTATGAAACCTAAGACACTTGGGGTTGTTATTGAATTGGTCTCACAGCATTTGGATGAACATAGAAATAATGGTTTAATTTATAATTCGCATGAATTTCTGACAGGACAGATTTGAGTATGCTGTCTTGCGTGATTTTTAGTAAATTATGAGTTTATTCTTTGACTCCGAAATTTTTATGGTACATACTGGACATACAGGGGAGTAGTTCTGTAAAATTTCATGACAATTGGATGTGTTTCAGCCCATTTGTATTTTACAAATGGAGTCTATGCTGCTGGAATAGAACAATGAATAGTACGGGACATGCCTAACTTTGTGGATTTAATTATCAAGTTAGGGTGAATGTTTTGAGCTATAATTTAATATGCTTATCTTTTGCTATGTCTCGATCATAGATTAATTTTGTGTAACTTGTTTTGAGGTTTAGTACTCAAAGGAAGGGGTTCTAAACCATGAGACGGTTGTATGTATGAAGCTGTTTTGCCCGACGTGCTGTATGTTATCATATGAAAGTGTATAGTTACATGATCATGTTTAAAAGATTTTATATTTATGCATGCATTATTGCCCTAACCTTAAAGCACCTTTTGAAATAAAGTTAGCTCTTTTAGAGATATGGGATTAATATAAGAATGTTGGTTTCTCTAGGATTTTATACTTGTTGTTGATGAATGTATTTTTGTTTGTGGGAACCTCGTTGAGGTGGGATTAGGACTTCCTTGATTCTAAGAGATAGGCTTTGAGATGAATGTGAAGTTTATGGTAAAGAATTATGGATAGTAATAAGCTTTGATTTATGGTTTAGGCGTTACCAATATCCAAGTCTAAGCTCCTTCGACTTTAGGCTCTCGGTTCCTCTGCTTTCAGGTAAGGGATAAGTTATATGGGCATTTGGTAAGTCATGAGGTTATTTTAAAGTATATTATGAATTAAAATGTTTTTTATTAGAGATATGACATGTAATCATTATTCTGACAAAGATATGTTCGGGAGCTTTCGAAAAACTTATGTATATGATTTAAGCATATTGATGCTATTATTGATTCCACGAACATGATGTTTAATGAAAAGAATGGAAATGCTATTATTATGAAATGTTATGCAAAATAAGAAATTTTAGTATGATGTAAAGTATGAAATGTTTTCGGGTTATGTCCTCTGATAATTTGAACTCAGCCAGTAGGGGTTAATTATTGGCTTTCCATGGAAAAATGTTATCTGTTTGGCCATTTAAAGTAGAGGAAATGGGGCTGCCCGTAACTCTAGGCCATTTAAAGTAGAGGAAATGGGGTTGCCCGTAACTCTAATCTGAATAAGGCCTTCTCCCCAATGTTTACGGACGACGAGGAGGAACAAAACCTGGAGGGGATGTGCCATCAAGCCTCCCAAAGGGGACAATATCATACACACGGGGGCACCTAAATGTGATGAGGCCTTCTCTGTACAGCTTATCAGACATGGACTAACCAATATGTTATGAACAGCTATGTTATGTTATTAATCATGAGAGAATTATTTTGTTTAAATGCATTGTGAAAAGTGAAAGCTCTCATGGCAAGAAGAAGTTTCTAATGAAAAGAAAAGCTGTTCATTAAAGATAAAAGTTTCTGAAATTCTGTTATGCTATAAAGGTAAAGCTTCTGATGACAGTACAAGTTATGTTTAAAAGTTATCAGATACCTTTTCTTTATGAAATGTTAAGTTTTATGACTATGAAAGTTATAATATTTTTTGGAAAGAGGTTTATAAAGAAAGGTTTTCTTATTAGGTCAAGATGTTTCTAGTTTAATATAAAGTTGCCAATTAATTGATTTACATTAAAATGATTATCTTGTAATGAGAATATATGTGGTGACTTTGTAGAAAATGATAGAAGTTTAATCCGAAAGATTTTGGTAATATTAATCTGATAAGAAAAAGGAGAACAATTATTTTCCTACGAAGAGCGTATAAGCTATTATCATAAATAGTATAAAATACTATGCATGAAAAGATGTTCTCCTATCTGAATAATCATAAAATGAAATGATTTACATGCATCCTTATTGAATTCTCATATATCTTACCTTTATTGAGCTGTGTAGCTCACCCCTTCCACTCTTTCAGTTAGCAGGTTTTATTTTGGAGCAGAGGGAGCCTTAGTCGAGTTTGGAAGGAGCTGGTTTTAGTTTTATATGTATAGATCCTAAATTAGCAATATAATGTTTAGATTTGTAGCATTGTTTATTTTAGAATCTAATGAAAGTGTATACCTTAAAGTATTAAGAGAGGTATTATGTGAAATTCCAAATTTGAACAATTGGTGAATTATGTTATTCTTTGGAGTACAATGTAGATGCTCTGAATGTCAATTGAAAGATTATGTCATTTAAGTAATGAAACAAGGATTGAAAAGAAAAAGAAAGCTTTTAGTAAAAGTTTTGTAAAAGTTAAGTTGGTTCTTGTTAATATCAGGTTTAGGCTTGATATTAGCATACCGGTCATGGTCACAAATCCGGGTACCGGGTTTGGGGCGTGACACTCTGTCTCTACCCGGATCCCCCAAATTTCAAGGCTAACTAGTGGTTGTGTTATACGTCTCGCCAGTATTTTGATATTAAATTCCAAAAATCTCTCAAGTTTCTACTACCCGAGACTGCTATTCAGATATCTTATGTCTCTACCCGGATCCCCTAAATTTCAAGGCTAACTAGTGGTCGTGCAGTACGTCTCACTAGCATTTTGACACTAAATTCTGAAAATCTCTCAAGTTTCTACTACCAGGGACTACTATTTAGATGTCCTCTGTCTCTACCTAAATCCCCCAAATTTCGAGGCTAACTATCGGTCATGCCATACATCTCACCAGCATTTTGATATTAAATTCCGAAGATCTCTCAAGTTTCTACTACCCAGAACTGCTATTCAAATATCCTCTGTCTCTATCCGGATCCCCCAAATTTCTCACCATTTCCACTACTCCCAAATACCAGGTAAGTCCCCTTACCTATGCCCCGCATTTTATTTTCAACATTTAAATTCCCGCATATTCACGTACTCATATAACAAAAACAAAAAAATATGTGCATTTTTCTAAAATAGCATGGCATGAATCATGACAGAAAATATATGCTTATGAAAATTCCAAAAATAAAATAAACACTAGCATGCATCCCTAGTAGTGTTGCTACTAACATTTTGTAGCAAAAAAAATTTTAAAAACAAAAAAAAAAACATTGACCTCAAGTGCAGAGAAGACTGAAATAGCGGACTAAAGCTAAAATGATGGACCCACTTAGCATTCGAGTTGCTCCAAAGAATTTTTCAGAAGTGAAAAGTGAAAGAAAAGTGAGAAATGAGGTCAAATGAGCCAAAATGGGGCATTTATAGGCCCTAGGCTGCCCAGCACACCTTCTAGGGCTACCGGGCAGCGTTGACCCGGTCAAACCTATAAAAAAATATATATATATTTCCTTTCTCCTCTTCCAGAGTTCAAAGACGTGCCCAGAAAATATTTCAATAGCAGCTGCAGCAGGTCGATCCAGTTAGATAAAGTCCGGTCTCAATCCATGAATAGTCTCCGCACTCAAATTTGGAGGCAACAAAATTCGAAATCACGTTCTTTATCTGACACCTCTCATTGCACTCAAGATGTCAGATCAAGAAGGGGCAATTGTTGATACCGTATGTTGTCTGCCTTTGATTTGTGTGCCAGACCCCGAAAAATCCAAAAATATTTTTTTTCTCCATGGGGCCATAAGAACATCCAGAATGACGTGGTGCAACCCGTACGGGCATTGGAGCACCCGAAGTGCCTTTTTCAGCTAAAATGACCAAAATGCTCCTAGTCAACCGTAGGTTTAACCGAAGGTCAAACCCTCACAAAACAACATTTTTCATAGTCTTACATCAAATTTTTAACAAGTTTGACCAAGTTTGCCCCGAAGTCAATCTCAAGTAGGCCCAAAAATCCTAATTTTGATTTGGCCGTCAAAAAGGGTTGAAACCAACGCCATTACGAAGATGATTAGATTCTCATTCCAATGACTATTCATGGGTCGAAATCGGAGTTAGAACGGCCGAGATATCACGAAAACTAGGATGACGCACTGATCAATGCACCGCTAACTTCTGAGAGCCATAACTTTTGATCCGACTATTGGATTTTGAAGTTCCATAGATTTTCAAAAATAGGAAGTCAAGATCTTTCCAAGGGTGTCAAGATTAACCCGATCAAAGGAGGTTTGAAGCTGGTAGCCCTTGAAGGGTTGCCAAAATTTGTGCCGGGGCTATAAAAAGCCCTAGGCACCCCTCAGACTAGAGGAAACTACATTTTCCTGAATTTTGCTATCTTCCTGGTTTTTCTACACATTTTTCCCCTCTTCCCAAAAAAAAAAGAAAAAAGAAAAAAAGACACACACACACACACACACACATAAAAAACACATCAAAGCTTGTTGATTCTTCTCTCTTCACCAAAAAACACAAGGTATTGTTCTTATATCCAATCTTCTTTTCCTTGGTATTACACTTAGGATTTGGGGTTTGTGGGTGTGGATGAAACTTTTTAGCTATCATCCACACCTCTAACCTTCTAAACCTTTTTCTAGCATCTATCTTGCTATTTTTGCTTGAATAACATGATTTATTACTTTCTTTAGCATGTTTCTTGTTTTATTTGTGTTTCTAGCTTAAATCTCTTTGCTTTTATGCCTTATGCCATGTTTCTTTCTTAGATTCCTTACATGCTTATATTTTTAGATCTATGTGTTTAGGGCTTTATGCCATGTTTTACTATGTTTTGTACCTTTTTTGTTCTAGGTTGATGTTAGGGTTACGTGCTCACATGCTTGTATGATGTTGTTGGCTATGCCTTGCTTGGATCTATGTGTTTTATGTGTTTATTTCCATGCTATATGGTTAGATACTTGTCTTCACATGCTTATATGCTTGGATCCATGTTCTTCCATGCCTATGTGTTAAGTTCCTACATGTTTACATGCATGTTTCTATGCCTATATGCCTATATCTATGTCTCCACATGCTTGTATGCTTGGATTTACGTTCTTCCACATTTTTATGTTTGCATTCACATGTTTAGATGTACATTCACATGCCTACATGCATATTTCCATGCCTATATGTCTAGATCTATGTTTCCACATGCTTGTGTGCTTGGATCTATATTCTCTACATGCTTTACGCCATCTTCCATGTGCTTGTGCACTCCATGCCATGTTTGTGTGCCTAGACCCAGGCTATATTTGTCATGCCATGTGTTATTGTAGCCCTTTTGTCGCTTTGTCTTTATTTCTTGTGCTTTGGCCCATTGGTTTGGACCTAATCTAGACCCTATGGTCTTTGTCACCGTCCATACACCAAGGTCCACATCAAAGGGTTTGGATCACCCTATTTTCATGTCTATGATTGCTCGCTTCTATGCTTTACGCTTGTGTTAGCCTTTCTAGTTCTAGGCTTTGCCACGCTTAACGCCCTTAGCGGGTTTATGGTTATGCGGTTACATTCGACACCCATCAGGCCTTGTTGGGATATGACCACTTGGGATGCATCACCTTGATGCCAGTTTCTTCGTGCACACCTTTCCCCCTTTCCGCTCCGTGCAATGATATGCTTACCATTCTTGTTTGTGCCACCTGTTGACTTTCTATGCATCTTTATATGCTTGCTTACATGTCCATGCATGAGTCTTGCTTGCTAGTGTGTCGTCCAGGCTTCAACACAATGAAGCTATGGACATCCGATCCAAACCTACATTTATCCCCCGTGGACACCACCTTCTGTTTGTTTGCTTGCTTTCTTGCCTTGTCAGCTTTCTTGTTTGTCCGTTTATTTTGTCGCTTGCCATGTCTATCATGCTTATCTATTTTATGCCTTTTTCATACACTCTTTGCACCTTTTCCTTCCATTGCTTGTCCGTTGGTTTCTTGTCTTTGCCTTTGCATGTATACAAATGGAGCTATGATGCATTGAGCTAGGGTATGGTCTCTCAGGCGCAAGCAAAAAGGGTGCAGACACGAGCATGTTTATGCCTTTTTCATACACTCTTTGCACCTTTTCCTTCCATTGCTTGTCCGTTGGTTTCTTGTCTTTGCCTTTGCATGTATACAAATGGAGCGATGATGCATTGAGCTAGGGTATGGTCTCTTAGGCGCAAGCAAAAAGGGTGTAGACACGAGCATGTAGATATAAGCCAAACGGCAATGATTAGTAGATTTAGGAGTTTAGCCTTTCCCTTTGGTTATGTACTCTTTTAAACCCCTTCCTTCCTCCTCTCTTTCTCTCTTAGATGGGTTGTATTAGATATATCATGCCATGTATCATTCATCCTCATCTCCAGAGTATGGTGACCCCTGTTTACTTTCCTGTGCTTATATTTTAGGCCATGCTCTAGGGATGTAGGCATTTACTTTCCTGCTCTACGTGCTTGTATTGTGCATGATGCATGTATATATATATATATATATATATATATATATATATATATATCTGCTCATCCCTTTCGGTGTGATTGTCATAGTCCGCATCACCTAAGGCAAAGCAATGCCTAATTTTCGCTGCAAAAGTATGGTGACATGTTGCCGGATTTTCGTTGTGGAAATCTAGTTCGTTGCTCGAATGCCTTACGAAAGCATGGATTGGGACCACACTCATTCAAAAGCCAAACCTCAAAGCCCCCATGCATGTAAATCCCTGAAAACCAATGCCAAAATCATTTTTTGACTGTCAATTTCCGAAAATTAAGGTTTTATCAAGACAAAGGACTGTCCTTGGACAGGCGTTGTGGGGTGTGTAACACCTTCCTCACATGTAACCAAACTTCTGAACCTAAGAATCAAGATTTTTTGTCATCCACATTAGATTAGGAAAAATGCTATTTTTCTTAACCTAAGATTGGTAATAAAATCAATTAGAAATAGGTGACCAATCACACCTTAGAAAAACCTAATGATTGGTGGCGACTCCACTTACCTTTAGTAATCCCTTAAAATTTGGCCCAGATTCTTGCCATAACACCAAAAGTAGACCTACCTTCCTCCATCGAGAGAGAGAGCACCCGAAGCCCCACGCAAACTACGCTACATGCATGCACACTCGCACCATTTCGAGAGAGAGGGGCCCTCCAACAAGGCCTCGCTCGCACAGGTGCGTCGCCATGATTGGGTAGTCAAACGAAGGGCCACGACAGTGGTTTTCCACCCCAATCAAGGCCTAGCGTCGACAAACATCACTTTTTGTACTGTAAGGTTGAATTTATTCAACCATCTAATTGGCTTTATTCCGTGCCAAATTTGCTTGTAATTCAGCATTTAGTAACCCTGTATTTAGGTGGGTTTGATGTAAGGGTAGTGAGTGAGATAGAGTGAAGTTTGCTCAAGAGTGTGCAAGAAAACAGAGTCTCGCGGCTGGGACTCGCGGGTGGCTCGCGGCTTCAAGCCGCCAGAAGCAAGCTCACGTGCCAAGCATGCTGGAAGATGAACAGTCTGCTAGCTGGAGCACTACAGGACAAAACAGGACAACTGGCCATACGGTTATCTCGCGACTGGATCTCGCGACTCAGTCAAGCCGCGAGGTCAAGCCGCGAGTCACCCCTGTTTTGTAAAAACCTGACGTTTCACATTCCTCTCCACTCCAGTATAAATACCCCTATTACCCACGATTGAAAGAGAGCTTCCAGAGAGAATTTTGAGAGAGAAACCCTAAAGAAAAACCAGATTGTTTCACCCACAATCTCTACCTTAGAATCTCTTCAAATTCCTCAACTCTCTTCCTCTCCATTGTCACATCCTTGAGAGGCATTATACCAAACCAGATTCTCACCATCATCATCATTGTGAGACTGCTGTTTGGATTTCTGGGAAGCAGTTAGGAAGGAGCCAATCTTCATTGGTTGATGCTACGGTGTAGTAGCGGAATCCGGGAAGCTAGAAAAGAAAAAGGTTCGGCGCAACCTCGTTGGAGCAAGAAGCTTGGAGGGCTTAGGTGCACTGGGTAGATTAGGCTTGGAGGGTCTATTGCTGTCCTTGTATCCCAACTATATTTTCTAGTGGATTGATTACCGCTTGGAGGGCGGCAGAGAGGTTTTTCGCCGAGGGCTTCGGTTTCCTCTTCGATAACACATCGCGTGTTGTCTTTGTGTTTGCATCTTCCTTCCTCTATCTTTGCCTTTAAATTATCTGCTGTTGATTTTATTTTGTTATGGCTTAGATAGTATTTAATCAATTTCGTATTATAGCATATGTTAAGTTTCCGCACACTAGTTGTTTGACATATTGCTTGAATTGATTAAGTTGTTATTTGGGGGTCTAAACGTTCAAAAGTGTTTTGTACACGTTTTTTGAACTTTCATGTATTAATAAGAAACAGTGCTGTTTTGAGTACTGAGATAACTTTTGACTAGAAACTAGCCGTTAAGATTTGTTTCTTCAAAAACAATCCGTTGGGCTCATCAATCGGCTCAAAGCTTCTCTTTGGTATGTTATTGCTCTTTTGTCTTTCGTAGATTCCATGCTTGCAATTTGTGAAGTTGTTTTCTTACATCATTTATCCTTACAGAGGGCCCAGTTGGCAAGCTCAACGTCTCATGTCCAAACTTTGGAGAAATGTTTTGAAAGGCTTAGAGTTGGAGCTGGTCCAAGTCGATCACAGCAAGATGATGAAGGTGGTTCTGGGAGTCGTGGAGGAACAAGGAGGTCGCCTCGTTGGAGAACCCAAGACCCTTGTGATGAAGATGCAAACAATCAGCTCTGCCCATTCCTTACAAAACACAAAAATTTGCTTTTTGTTGGTTTTTTGTTTTATTGTTTTTTGGGTTAATGATGTAGGGGTGTTTAAGAAACTGCTCTCATCGCATGGCCATACATGAACCAACTCAAATCAATTGCCAAATGCAGTCACTGCACCGTCGACTACGGTGAAGATGTAAAAGCTACACTTGCATCTGCAGGTGCATGCGGTGCGATTTGCAGTTCTGTTTTCAAAAAATCGAAAAAGGCCTCACTTCACCATGCTAATTGATATTTATAAGTTTTAGCTAAAACTAAAACTAAAAACCTTTTACTGAAAATAATGTAAATAAAGTTAAAAAGTAGCTGAAATAGTACAATGAGATATATGAATATTACCAAAAAGTGCAATGGGGCCAATGAAAAGTACCCAAAAAAAGCTAAAAAGTAAAAAGTAAAAAAAAAAAAAAAAAAAAACTGGCTTTTTAAGCCAATGCCAAACGCATACTTAATATATATAATATGAAACACTACATTTCACTAATTATAAAAAAAAAAAATTAAAAAAATTAAAAAAATTTATTCGCTAGTACGTACACATATTGTTACATGTAAGAGTATATGCATGAAAATATAAGAAAAAGAATGAAAATATTTTCTATTCATAAAAAAAAAAGAAAAAAAAAAAAAAAGAGAAGAATGAAAATGAAAAACCTTAAAAGCATGTTTAACATAATATATAAATATATACATAAATATATAAATATATATTTATATATTATTGGTTTTTAAATAAAATCTATTAAACATAATTTCATCTATTCACAATTTTGGCATATGGATTTTATTAATATCAGTAGTCTCTATTTAAAATAATGC
Source organism: Quercus engelmannii (assembly GCA_029955605.1). Classification (NCBI taxonomy): domain Eukaryota; kingdom Viridiplantae; phylum Streptophyta; class Magnoliopsida; order Fagales; family Fagaceae; genus Quercus; species Quercus engelmannii. Next base: position 50,233,833 of record JARPSG010000010.1, read on the forward strand.
ATCTTTTAATTATAATCCTTTGTTTTAAGGGATGACTCCTTTGATTCTAATCATGATGTCTTTGTACATAATTCGAGTTTGGCAAAATATCATTTTAGTTTTTACATTTTGTGGTCATTACCCTACATTTTAATAGCAGTAAATTTGTTTCCTATTTTTAATTTACTAAGGAATAATTTGAAATGTGTCGCATGACTTGCATAGTTGGCTCTTGAAGCTTATGTAGTTAATAATATAATAATAAATATTTTAAATAAATATAATGTCAGCATTTAAATTGAAAAAAAAAATTCTCAATTTCGAAGATATAGAAAAAAATATATGTATCAGTTTTTCTTATATTACAGTTTCTTGACAACCAAATACCAAAACAGAAAGCAAACTTACCAATCTCCAACTCAAAAATCAACCAAGCAACTTAATCAAATTTACCAAAATTACAAACTGAAGCAAATCTAGGTCCAAAGTTACCAATCTCTCTCTCTCTCTCTCTCTAAAACCAAAAAAGAAAGATGCTCTCTAGTCTTTGTTGCTTCAAGTAAGCCCTTTTCCTCTATCTTTGATTCACTCAAGTACACGATACAAAACTGTACAGTGGACACTACGGAAACAACATCACAATACATATATCTCACAACAAGTTATTATGCAGTCTGACATCATTGCCCGGTTCATAGTAAAGCGCGCGCGCGCACACAAACACATACCAAAAAAAAAAAAAAAAAGACTAGGACATGACAACCTCAAAATCACCGAATCATGTAACATCAACGGTGAATTGAACATTTGAAGTTGTCATGAGTCTCAGTTATCATAGAGTTGGCACTCATCGGTCTATAGATTGTCCTGGCAGAAGGACTCGGGGGGATCTTGTTTCTCCAACTTGCCTGAGATTAGCTTTGGTTTGGATAACCTCTTCCACTTTGTCCCATACCACTTTGCACCTAGGATATTCTAAAGAACAGAGAGCTTCCTTCTCTTCTTATTCTAAAAAGAGAATGCTAAATTTGGACCTAGATTTGCTTATCTATGTTTGTTCAAATTTGGGTCTAATTTTCTTAAATTTGATTTAATTGCTGGGTTAATTTTTCAGTTCAAAATTGGTAAATTTAATTTGTGTTTTGGTGTTTGATTGCTAAGAAAGTGTAAGAAAATGCAAGAAAATCTGGTACATTTTTTTCTATCTTTAAAATTGAGAAATTAATTTTACTTTTTTTTTTATTTAAATGCTTCCCTGACTTTTTTAAATATTTATTACTGTAATAATATAACCTGACATTTTTTAATATTTATTATAAAAAAGTATTATTATTTTATTAATCAAGTAACTTTCAAGCATCCTAATTGGGCATGTTGTGTGACACGTAAGTTTACTACTTTAGGAACCTGATTAGTAGAGACACAAAAATAGTACTTTGGTATTTTTGTATTTAGGGGAAAATATGAGTTTTAATTTATTTGTAGCTACACCTAAATATTACATTTAGGTTGCCTATGAGGGGAAAAAAAAATTGCCATACAACCTTGGTGGGATCAAGCCAATTCTTAGGTCATAAGTTAAGGTTTTGTTAATTTGTGTTTAATTAAAGTCCTAAAAAAATAAATGTCCACTTCTAAGGACTTTCTCTTAATTAAATGGACATTTATGTCAAATACTTGGTGCTTAACTAAGTTTTGACTTAATTTTATTTTGGATGAAATAATTTATTTAAGAGGAAGATTAACGAATGCCACAAAGGTATTAGTTTAGGAAAACTTTTTAAAAATGTTTAATGGAAAAAAAAAAACAATTTATTTTTTTTAGTTTCTTTATAGATTTTTGTATTTCTATGATATTAGTATTAAAACTTTCCTAAATTACAAAATGTCTTAAAATACTTGTTAACAAGACCCTTTAGTTAATCTTAAGGATGAGTCAAAGACCAATATTTTTAACAACGTTTTTCTCTAAACTAGTTTGATATACTTCAAACTCTTCATATATCTTTATAGTGAGTGTAAATTTGATATACATGTTAAGAACATAATCAAAATGAAATTCAACGGTTAAATTTCCAATAATTCACACACAAAAAAAGAGATATATGAAAAGTTTGAAAATTTTCTCACCAAACTAATTTGGGCATGTTGTGTGACAGGTAAGTTTACTACTTCTAAAACGTAGGAACCTGATTAGCAGAGACACAAAAATAGTATTTTGGTATTTTTGTATTTAGGGGAAAATATGAGTTTTAATTTATTTGTAGCTACACCTAAATATTACATTTAGGTTGCCTATGAGGAAAAAAAAATTTGCCATACAACCTTGGTGAGATCAAGCCAATTCTTAGTTCATAAGTTAAGGTTTTGTTAATTTGTATTTAATTAAAGTCCTAAAAAAATAAATGTCCACTTCTAAGGACTTTCTCTTAATTAAATGGACATTTATGTCAAATACTTGGTGCTTAACTAAGTTTTGACTTAATTTTATTTTGGATGAAATAATTTATTTAAGAGAAAAATTAACGAATGCCACAAAGGTATTAGTTTAGGAAAACTTTTTAAAAATGTTTCATGGAAAAAAAAAAAACAATTTATTTTTTTTAGTTTCTTTATAGATTTTTGTATTTCTATGATATTAGTATTAAAACTTTCCTAAATTACAAAATGTCTTAAAATACTTGTTAACAAGACCCTTTAGTTTGACTAGAAACTAGCCGTTAAGATTTGTTTCTTCAAAAACTATCCGTTGGGCTCATCAATCGGCTCAAAGCTTCTCTTTGGTATGTTATTGCTCTTTTGTCTTTCGTAGATTCCATGCTTGCAATTTGTGAAGTTGTTTTCTTAGATCATTTATCCTTACAGAGGGCCCAGTTGGCAAGCTCAACGTCTCATGTCCAAACTTTGGAGAAATGTTTTAAAAGGCTTAGAGTTGGAGCTGGTCCAAGTCGATCACAGCAGGATGATGAAGGTGGTTCTAGGAGTCGTGGAGGAACAAGGAGGTTATCGCGTCGGAGAACCCAAGATCCTTGTGATGAAGATGAGAACAATCAGCACTGCCCATTCCTTACAAAACATAGAAATTTGCTTTTTGTTGGCGTTTTGTTTTATTGTTTTTTGGGTCAATGATGTAGGGGTGTTTAAGAAACTGCTCTCATCGCATGGCCATACGTGAACCAACTCAAATCAATTGCCAAATGCAGTCACTGCACCGTCGACTACGGTGAAGATGGAAAAGCTACACATGCACCTGCAGGTGCATGCGGTGCGATTTGCAGTTCTGTTTTCAGAAAATCGAAAATGGTCTCACTTCACCATGCTAATTGATATTTTGTAAGTTTTAGCTGAAACTTCAACTAAAATCCTTTTATTGAAAATAAAAGTAAATAAAGTTAAAAAGTAACTGAAATAGTACAATAAAACTTATAAATAATACCAAAAAGTGTCACGGGACTCATGAATAGTACCAAAAATAAGCTAAATAGTAAAAAGTTGGTTTTTTTTTTTTGAGAGAGAGAGAGTTTCAACCTATGAATAGTACCAAAAAGTGTTACGGGGTTTATGAATAGTACCAAAAATAAGCTAAATAGTAAAAAGTTTTTTTTTTTTTTTTTTTAGAGAAAGTTTCAACCTATGGCGTCCGTTCTTGATAATAGCTCTTTATTATCAGATCAAGACACCAATCAATTTTGGTATAGACGGAGATTAAACTTCAAATCTTTTATACAACCATCAGAGAATAAAGTTGGTTTTTTAAACTAATACCAAATGCGCACTTAATATATGTAATATAAAACGCTACATTTCACTAATTACAAAAAAATTAAAAAATTTAATTCGCCAGTACGTACACATATTGTTACATACAAAATGCATGAAAAAATAAGAAAAAGAATGAAAATATTTTCTGTTCATCAAAAAAATAAAAATGAAAATGAAAAACCTTAAAACCATGTTTAACATTATATATAAATATATATATATAGGCAAAAATGCAAAATTGACCCTTTAATTTTCAGTCTTTTTCATTTCAGTCCTCGGATTGAATTCCAGCCAGAGAAACAAAACCCTAAAATCTCCCCATCTCTCTCCAATTTTAATTCCTCCCAAACCCAAAAAAAAAAAAAATTTCCAAAAAAAAAAAAACCCAAAAAAGCTTTTTGCTTTTTCTGCAAGAATTCAATACCAAAAGCAAAACACAAACTTCGTTCTCCACCGTTGATTGCGTTCGTCCCCAAAAAAACACTAGGGTTTTTATCGCCGTCATAATAATCACCTCGATTATTTTTCCATTTCGTTTCATCGCCGATTCAGGTTCTGTGTTTTTCTCAAATTTCTATCCATTTTCTCAAATTCACTACCTTTCTTTGATAGAGATATCAGTGGCCCATAGCTCCAAACACACCCAAGGCGAAGGCGAAGCTGATGCTGATGCACCCACCACCAAATTCGAACCCGACTATAGAGAACGACGATGAAGATGTTGAAGACGAGCCCGACGACGGCGTTTCGTCCTCCTCGGTGGTGTTCAGATCGATTAGATAATTATTAAGTGTTTTGAAACAGTAAAGAAAAAGAAGAAGAAAGAGTTTTGTCTGGGAATGAGAGAAATGAAAAAAAGGGAGTCCCCGTGTAATCGTTTCCCCAATTTCTCTAAGTTGGGGATTTGGGTGTGGAATGATTCACAGTTTTGACCGAGCAAATGTTTTTTTTTTTTTTTTTTAATATCAGTTTTTTAAATTTTCTTTTAATTCCAAAATTTTTTTTTTCTTTTAAAAAGCCAAAACGACATCGTTTTGGCTTAATTAATGGTAGGACATAACTGGGATTTAACGGAGTATCAAATTGACAATAATTGAAAGTTAGAGGACTGAAATGACAAAACTGAAGGTTAGAGGAATAAAATGAAAAAGACTGAAAGTTAGAGGGTCAATTTTGCATTTTTGCCATATATATATATATATATATATATATATATATATATATTATTGGTTTTTAAATAAAATTTATTAAACATAATTTCATCCGTTCACAGTTTTGGCATATGGATTTTATTAATATGAGTAGTCTCTATTTAAAATAATATATCTTTTAATTATAATCCTTTGTTTTAAGGGATAACTCCTTTGATTCTAATCATGATGTCTTTGTACATAATTTGAAATTGGCGAAAATATTATTTTAGTTTTTACATTTTGTGGTCATTACCTTACATTTTGATAACAGTAAATTTGTTACCTATTTTTTATTTACTAATGAATAATTTGAAATGTGTCACATGACTTGCATAGTTGGTATTTGAAGCTTATGTAGATATTAAAATAAGAGTAAATATTTTAAATAAATATAATATCAACATTTAAATTGAAAAAAAAATTCTCAATTTCAAAGATAGAAAAAAATATATGATCAGTTTTTCTTATATTACATTTTCTTGACAACCAAATTCCAAAACACAAAGCAAACTTACCAATCTCGAACTCAAAAATAAGCCTAGCAACTTAATTAAATTTACCAAAATTACAAACTCAAGCAAATCTAGGTCCAAAATTACCAATCTCTCTCTCTCTCTCTCTCTCTAAAACCGAAAAAGAAAGAAGCTCTCTATTCTTTGCTGCTTCAAGTAAGCCCTTTTCCTCTATCTTTGATTCAATCAAGTATACGATACAAAACTGTACAATGGACACTACAGAAACAACATCACAATACATATATCTCACAACAAGTTATTATGCAGTTTGACATCATTACCCAGTTCGTAGTAAAGCATATACCAAAAAAAAAAAAAAAGACTAGGACATGACAACCTCAAAATCACCGAATCATATAACATCAACGGTGAATTGAACATTTGAAGTTGTCATGAGTCTCAGTTATCATAGAGTTGGCACTCATCGATTTATAGATTGTCTTGGCAAAAGGACTCGAGGGGATCTTGTTTCTCCAACTTGCCTGAGATCAGCTTTAGTTTGGATAACCTCTTCCATTTCACCCCACACCACTTTGCACCTAAGATAATCTAAAGACAGAGAGCTTCCTTCTCTTCTTATTCTAGAAAGAGAATGGTAAATTTGGACCTAGATTTGCTTGTCTAAGTTTGTTCAAATTTGGTTCTAATTTTGTTAAATCTGATTTAATTGCTAGGTTAATTTTTCAGTTCAAAATTGGAAAATTTAATTTGTGTTTTGGTGTTTGATTGCTAAGAAAGCGTAAGAAAATGCAAGAAAGTCTGGTACTTCTTTTCCAATCTTTAAAATTGAGAAATTAATTTTATTTGTTTTTTTCAATTTAAATGCTTCCCTGACTTTTTTTAATATTTATTACAGTAATAATATAACCTGACATTTTTTAATATTTATTATAAAAAAGTATTATTATTTTTTTAGTCAAATAACTTTCAAGCATTCTAATTGTGCATGTTGTGTGACACGTAAAACGTAAGAACTTGATTAGTAGAGACACAAAAATAGTATTTTTGGTATTTTTGCATTTAGGGGAAAATATGAGTTTTAATTTATTTGTGACTACACCTAAATATTACATTTAGGTTGCCTATGAGGAAAATTTTTTTTTGCCATATAGCCTTGGTGAAATCAAGCCAATTCCTAGTTCATAAGTTAAGGTTTTGTTAATTTGTATTTAATTAAAGTTCTAAAAAACATTGTCCACTTCTAAGGACTTTCTCTTAATTAAATGGACATTTATGTCAAATACTTAGTGTTTGACTAAGTTTTGACTTAATTTTATTTTGGGTGAAATAATTTATTTAAGAGAAAAATTAACAGATACCCTAAGGGTATTAGTTTAGAAAAACTTTTTAAAAACTTTTAATTGAAAAAAACAATTTTTTTTTTAGTTTCTTTACAGATTTTTGTATTTCTATGATATTAGTATTAAAAATTTCCTAAATTATAAAATGTCTTAAAATACTTGTAAACAAGACCCTTTAGTTAATCTCAAAGATGAGTCAAAGACCCATATTTTTAACAAAGTTTCTCTCTAAACTAATTTGAAGAGAAATCTTTCAAACTCTTCATATATTTTTACAATGAGGGTAAATTTGATATGTATGTTAAGAATATAATCAAAATGAAATTCAATGGTTAAATTTCCAAAAATTCACACTCAAAAAAAGAGATATATGAGAAGCACCAAACTCTTTTGGAAAAAACCTTTGTTCCAAATTTTTTTTGTGAAAATTGAACCAAAGGCTCTCTTTTTGAGAAATTAGATGTCCAAGCAAATTTATTTTCATTCTTTTGTTTCTTTGTCGGAACTTTAACAAATAATGATATTTTTATTTTTAGAAATTGGAGGTTCCAAATTTAACAGAGGAATTGAAAATTCCTCTGATCTAACTTGTAGGACCCTCTCATCAATCCTAATTCTAAAACCATGCGTGGATCCCAGGCTCAATCCCAACCTAAAAACGAAACTCATTTGAAAAACCCCATACGCCCCACAGACAACCAGATATGAGCCAGGCAAACAACTTAAAAAGTAAGACCTCAAATCCAAAGGCTGCTGTTTTGGGTCATGTTGCTAAAACAAAGCCCACAAACCCTCCTCTTATTGGGTTAGGGCTTCAACCCGATCTTATACCTATAATTACCAACCCAACTTCAAACCCAAAGTCCGTTGCCCAAATTCAACCAAAAAAGATAAGCCCACAACCCATTCATTATCTAAAACCCAAAACCCACTACTCATATAAATCCAAACTTTCAACCCATGAATCCAAAACCTAAAACTTCCATTTAGTAGAAAACTACCAAAAGCCTAACCCTAATAAAACCCCAATTGGATTAGCCTTGAATTACTTAGCTCTGGCCATTATAGCCTCGTTATGGGCCTAAAAAGTAAAGTGTTGGGGCAACTTCCTTGTGTTCACAAAAGTTATACTAGGTATAACTTAAGCCAACTTAAGCCCCTCTCTCTCTCACTCACTCATATAGACAATAACATAATTTTGAGCAGAATTTTTGTGGTTGCTTAAGAATTTTCTCATAAAAAGTTCAATTTCAAATTTGATGGCATAAATAGTTTTTGCAAATTGATCATAATTGTAGGATTTGAGAATTGAATGGGCTAAACATCTTGCCAACAAAAAGCAAGTCAAGTTATACTATATACATTTAATTCATCTCAAAAAGGTTACATTTTGCCCTTATTGAAAAAGAGAAGTCCTTTCTAAGGTTTGCTAATTTACCACGTCACATGTGAAAAATAAAAAATCTCATCCACAAGAAGTTGAATCCTAGATTTCACAAATTGAAATGATAAAATAATATATATGTATATATATATAGTGTGCGTTTGGCATGGATTATTTTTGCAAACTTATTTTACTATTCATCTTATTTTTACTATTATTCATAGCTTTCACGTCTCCTTCCATATATATGGATCATGCAATGAGTCACGTGATATAGATGATGATAACTGTAAAATTGGTAGTCCCAGTAAAGATCAAGTTAGCATATAGGTGGAAGGAAATGTTGCATATTTTCACCAAGGGAGGGAGGGGTGGATCCCAAAGAACTACTTCTTAATAGCAGTAACAAAATAATAAGATGACAATTTCTCTAACCAACATATATAAATTATGCAATCATCATACTCAAAAAGTGCATGTTCTTAATTTTAACAAATGTCAGACTAAAAGAAACGATCCGAGAAACTGCCTTTCTTGAGCTAATAAAAGAGAGTATAGATGCTTGCTGTTGCATTGGACCCCTGACTTAGAAACAGTAAAAATGGTCTTCTCCAAAAAAAAAAACATAACAGTAAGTTTACTAAAAGTGAGACAAATTATGGACAGACGAAAAAACAGAGTGACACAGAAATGTGCGAAGGAGAAGAAGAACAAGAAGAAGAAATTTGGTAAATAGACCAGAAATCAAGATTCGGAAAAAGAGGATGACAATGAACAATGGCAATGAATAAGGCAGGAAACGAAAGGAGGGAGAGGGATGAATCGACCGGACGAGGAACTCGCGTAAAACGGGGCCACTGACTCTTGAAGACGAAGCCTTTTAGTAACAGCATGAAGAAATAGTTAAATGGACTTGAAAGGGACTTTTTATTATTTTATTTTTTTGAGTTGGCCTTGGAAGTTGATAGAGACTTGCATGGGAAAGTGAGAAGGTCATAAGGAATTTAAGTGGTGGTAGTAGCATCTTCTGAGTCATGGTTGAGGTATTTTATATTGCCTTTGCCCTATCTCTCTTTCCTCAAAAAAAAGAATAAAAAAAAAAAAAAGGTGGGTCCGCTCAGCAATAGCATTTTGACCCGACAAGGCACCTTTTCGCGGGATAATTAATGAAGAGTATTGACCAGGTACATCGTTCTGATGACAAGGTGGACTGGTACTGGTTGGTGATTCCACGTATAGAATTTTCCAAATGGTTTCGACAATTTCTTCTATAAAATCTGGCTCTGGACTGCAACACCCACAATTATTTATTATTATTTTTTTAAAAGAATAGAAGTTAGTGATCATAAAATAAAAATAAATGAGCTCCGAAAAATGGAATGAAATGCCAAAATACATTTTTCTTTTTACATGAAGTAACAAATTAGTAAATTATTTATTGTCTCATTTATTATACTTCAATTATTTTTTCCCCTTTTTATTGAATATACATACACACATATATTATCTATGATTTTAAAATTTGATCATCAAATTATAGAAATATCTTAATAAATCAAAGGCTAAAATATTCAAGATTATAATAACAATAGGGAAAAATGAACAAACAAGAGAGAGAGAGAGAGAGAGAGAGAGAGAGAGGTGTCAGCTATAAAATGAACAGAAGCACCAGCCAATAATAAAAATCTACTAATTGAAAGACCAAAACTATGTATTATTGATTTATAGTCACATATTATCGAAATAGGGAAAAATGATCAATAGAGGGCCAAGTAGGTACTTAACAATACAAGGTAACACATTTCATAATCAATAGTAACTCCACCATGTGTTGAAATGCTTCATTTCAATCTCTGAATAAAAGGCACCAAAAGACTCAGTATTTTAAAAATTACACCTATGACAACAACTAAGTCACCATGTGATTGAAAACAAAAAATCATCCTGCGATTGAATGCTTCTATTGGCTATCTAGAATATGAAATATCTTAAAGTTAATTTCTGTATTAATTACAATGGAATCAGCTTTTAGAATTAACAAACAAACACCTGAATATATGAGAAATCTTAGTTGACAATAACATTCAAATTCTTTTTCGAAGAACTCAAATATATTCCATTTAAAATTTTAAACACATTTCTAGAGATTAATCCATACACACAAAGATCCTGATAAAGCCCTACTTGTCCTACACTCCTACCTGACCTCCATGACATACATGGCTGATTTGAGAGAACTGAGAGAATAGCACATTAACAGTTAAGACTCTCTAAAATTTGACTCCAGACCATTATTCTATCAAATTCATTCAAAATTCTGCACATGTCAACTTAAATTGCTAAAAGCTATAATTAGTTTTTCGTGTTAGAGCACTGCTGCCGATAAAGATGTTCAGCAGACAAAAAGCATGGTATATTGTGTTTTCCCCCTCTCCCCAGCAAACTCCAACTGCTACGTTATCAGACATAGCATTCTCCTTCTTCAGATACCACACAAAGAGAAACAATTCCCGCCCACCAAGGAGGAATGTATGTTCTACAGAAGAACTAAGGTTTGGTGCTCCCAACACCTAGTCTACAGAGAAACTCTTTTTGTGATGCCGTTTTGACAATTTGGTAATTGAAAAAAGCAGAGGCTGATAAACGTTAATCATGTATTATGTACTTTGGGGGCAAAAGTCAAGAACCAAAGTTACAATGATTAAGTAAAACAGGGAGGGAAAAACAAGAAAATGATGGAAGGAGCTAAATTTCCATTCAAGGAGAGAATGAAAGAAAAAAAATAAATTAAAACTAGAGAATAGACCGTTCACAACCCTCAAGGATTCTAGCATTCTGCTCTTGCCAAATACACCACATCAAGTAATGTGGCAAAAGCCTCCAAATATAGCTATATTGCGATGTGAACTAAACTTACCCTACCGCAAAACTCAAACAACTCGCTAACCCTATGCGGCATAATCCAATGAATTCCAAACAAGCAAAACACCAAAGACCACAACTCATAAGCTATAGGGCTATGAAGAAGAAAATAATCCGCCAACTCCCCACACCTTTTGCACACATAAAGTTAATCATGTATTATGTACTTTAAATTATACAAAACTAATTGGTAATATGAAATTTGTATTATTAATAAACATTTGTTATAATTGCATTTGTATGTAAGACTATAGATTTTAGCATTGAGCATTTATTATAATTGTATTTGTATATTGAACCATATATTCTACTCTTTTTTTTTTTTTGAAGTGAAAAATATTAATAAATCAAATATAATATATTCAAAGATTATAATAACAATATGAAAACATGGATGTTTACTATAAATAGAAAAACATAAGACAAAAAAAAATATTTGTTTTGATAATTTCATTGTGGTATATAAGAGCATTTGCAGCAGTGGAGGCAAACCTATAAATTTTAGCTGATTTGCTACAGTACACATCTATAGATAGATGTGCACTGTAGCACATCTAAAAAAATTAATTAATTTTTTATTCCAACTCCGATTAAAATAATATAACTCACTTTATTTTTTTTCATTCTTTTATTCTATTTCACCGTGCACTCTCAGTTCTCTCAAGCTCTCATCTCTCTCATCTCTCAAGCTCTCATCTCTCTCATCTCCCAGCCCATTCCATGCCGTCGTCGTCTCAGCCCAGCCCACTCCACGCCGTCACCGTCTCAGCCCAGCCCAGGCCGTCGCCGTCCTAGCCCACACCGTCGCCGTCCCACTCTCCTCTCTCACCGTCACTTTCCGATGTAGCGTAATCGAAAACCAAAGCGTTGGCGAGGATGTTGACAGCGTGGGTAGCATCAACGCGTGGGTTTGTCTTCGATTTGTGCTGGGTTTGTCTCCGGTTGGTGATTTTGTTTGGTTTGGAATGAGGATTTGGGTTTTTTTTTTTTTTTTCTCTGCTGTAGACTGCTGGTGGTGGTGGTGGTGATGGGGGAGGTGGAGGATGTTTGTGCTGTGTGGTGGTGGTGGTGGTGGTGATATATTATTTTATTGTAGTAAAAATATTATTTTATTGTGATGAATATATTATTTTATTGTGTTGAAAGCTAAAATAGGTCAACTGCTGCAGCATGTGTGTAGATAAAATAGATAAAGTAACTTTTGGTGGACCTAAATTGCTAAAAATTTAACTCCACTGCGGTGGATGCTCTAATAACACAACTTAGTAAAATAAACAGCTATATATAGTGGGTGTGTGTATATATATATATATATATATTTGAAAATACTTTATTTCGTACATAAATGATAGCCTTTTTAAAAAATAAAATAAAATAAAATAAAACATATGTAGACACTATATTACCCATATGGATATAATATTACCGATGTGGTTTCAAATGCAAGCCTGCCAAGTTTGCAACGTCCTTCAAAGTAGCCTTCCAAATGTTCACCTTGTCTTCAGGGCCATTCAGGATTGCTTCCGCAAGATTCCCCTTATGTTTTCGCACCTCAGATGGAGACACATCATAAAATATAGGCAGCACCGTTTGATTTAACACCCTTTTGCATTTCATGATCTCCACCAACTCATCCAGGCACCAATTGGAAGTAGCATAGTTTTTTGAGAACACCACAACTGCAATACTTGATGTCTCGATTGCCTTCATCAGTTCAGCCTGAATAAATTCCCCTCTATACGCACGAATCCTTTTACGTTCTAAAGCAGCAAAGAGATGGCCGGTAAATCTTGTGCGGGTATCTTCCGCATGAAAACTAATGAAGACCTCATTTTCATATGTCAATATTGGGGTTGATAAGGATGGAGCAAAGTTTTCTTGGCCCACAGAATGAGCCATGGTCGCAACACAGATACCTAACTGAAGTAAGAGCAGTGCGCTGCCTAAACTCAAGAAGAGAAAAGGAGCAAGGACCGATAAGGGTGGAGCAAAGTAACAAGCCATGGTTGCAACACAGAGTGGAGTAAAGGAGCAAGAACCAGATGTGTCTTTGGGATTTCTCTCTCTTCTTCTTCTTATTTTTTCCCTTTTTTGTTTTTTAGCTTTCCCTGTTCTCTCTCTTCCTCTGTTTTCTGTTTCTGCAAGAAATTAGTGTGAATTTAACTTTGTGCCCACGGTAGCAAATCATGTAGCAATATGACTTTTATGATGAAGGAAGATACCAAGAAATTAGCATGAAACACAAAGGAGTCGAGTTTTCAAGTTTTGTACAGCCTTAGGTTAATGGCTAATGGTTAATGGTTTTCCTTTATGTATACATTTGCTAAAGAAATTTATTAGAGTGAGCCTTATTGATTTGTTTTCAAGCTGATACCTAAGGACCAAGAATTAGTCCTGACTTAGAGTAATTTGGAATTTTCTAATACAAAATAAAAGTATAGAAAATGCGTGGGTTGGAATCATTTTGTACCTCCCAAAGAAATGCTTTATTAGGTTCTGATAGTAATGAAATTTAAGATTTATGTTTGTAAAATTATATCACGCAGGGTTATGTTACACTTGAATCTGTATTACCATGAAAAATATCATAGTAGCTTAAGTTATGGTTGACTCACACTTGGTCAATTTGAAGTGCTTTCTATAACATCCTTAACAGAATGCCTTTATAGCTTATAAATTGAGCAATCTGAGTTTTCACCTTTCTGAAATCACAATTGACAATTTGACATGTGAGTTAAAAGTGAAGCTCTTTTCTCGGTCATCTATTATGTGTTAAGAAATTTTTGTTAGATTTATTAGCTAAGAAAATTTGGTTCTGAATATTTGCATTGTCTATGTCCTCCAAAATTAAATCTGAGGTATTAGATACTGTAGCTGAAAATACTTAGAAGTAAATCAACTAGATTATAGCTTTTTTGTTCAGATTACAGTTAATGAGTTAATCCCCCAATTGAACAGATCACTGTCCTAGCTTTATTGTCCATGTCCAGATTTATGAGTATTGGGAGACCATGTGCATTCTGTATATATGATGCCTGAATACAAAACCTACAATCTTGATATGTTGAATTCATGTAATATCTCTGGTATGCACCATGTGGAAAGCTGGCATTAACCTTCTCTAGATTAGAAATGCCAAGTGCAGCAGTGGGAAAAGACAAAGGAGCTGCATAGAAGACATCAACAGGAAGAGAAAAAATGAAAAGAAAGGTTGAAGAGTATTGTGAGATTAGCGCACGCTTGAAAGGGTATCCAGATGAAGATGTCAAAAAAGCATGGAGACTGGTTTCAACTTTCAAGCTTTCATCAGAGCAGCTGAAAAAGTGGTAGAGGTAATCAGAATGTACAATATCAAAGCCATTACCTCATAAATGGTTTAATCTGTCAAGAGATTAAGGCTTTAAATTTATGAGAATGTGTTTATTTCTAAAGAGTATTTCCTGCATACACAGGTTAATAGAAATCCTTCTGAAATTTCTTTTTTGGATGCTTTTCTTTTCATTACTAAGAAAATATTTTTGTCTTATATCTAAAAACATCCCATTTCATTGCTGTCGATTCTCATAAATCCTTTGAAGCATGTAGCATATTAGCCCTTCTGGTGAACTGAGTCAAACAGTTCAAGTAGCATAATTGTAAGTGTTGATTAACTTTCTTATATGCAGGAAATTTAGGAAGCTGCTGAGAAAGGAGAACTCAATGAACTTGTTCTAATGTACATAATCACCTTGATCTAGCTAGACAAGATGTAAGTTGGTCTTTTGTTGTCTCTAAGTTTTGTGCTTTTCTTCTTATGCAATGTTGTTGTAGTGTAATGTTTTGCAAACAATTTTGAGAATGTAAATGCTTGTAATCACTGATTACTGTGATGTTCAAATTTAATGGCTGCCGCTATAAATTTCTCTGTAGGTGTAGGAGTATTTATTGCTTTTCAGTGTCAGTTTCTCTAAGTCTCAAATATTTGTACTAAAGGCCTATACTGCCACTTATTTTCAAAAGAAAAACAAAACAAAAAAAAAAAAAATTTACACAAGAGTTTGAAGAAAACATTATTTATGAATCTGGAATTTATAAGCATAAAACTCTCAACTAAATATTTCTCATGAAGCAAAAGCAAATAAGGGAAGAAGTGCTACACAAGACAGGATAGTAATTGAGTCTTTCAAACTATAGAAGCTGGTAGGAGTAGCAATTTTGATGAGCAAGGCATCCTTATTGATTAGGGACTGTGATGACCAAAGTTACTCTCAATTGCATAATACTTTTGAATATTTTGAGAGAAAAAGAGAGTTAAAGGTTGTCTTCTAGGAGCTTTCTCTCCTTTAGAAAAGAATAAGGTATCAAACAAAAAGAGAAAGAAAACACTGTTGAACCTTCAATCTCAATCTGATATCCAGCACAATACCTGTAAATCTGGGAACTTCAAGTTCATATGGGTTAAGAATGGAAATTAAAATCTATGATATCTAGTCTCTCATTGTTCCTCAGTAGCTCGGTGGTAGAGCAGTTGGCTGCTGGTCATAGGTTTTACTAGATATGTCTAACAAAATTTACTTAAGAACTCTTAGTTTGTAATTTAGTTTTAAAACAAGGATTGGGAGCTCCTTTGTCCTTTTCAGCACATGGCTTTCTCATGTCCTTTTATTTGTTCCTCATAAATCTTACTACTATAGCATGAGTTCAATAAAATTTGATGTAATGCATTCTCTTTATCTCTCTCTAGTGTTGATTCAGATTTTTATATCATTTTTCCGGGATGACAAGGATGCTGAAAGAAGTCTTCATCTGTTACACAGAAGAGTTGGGGTATACACTACTGTCCATAACTTCATATATAAGTTCCTGGCTTAAAGTTGTTACTTGTTGGTTTCAATACGCATAGGGTTTGAACTTTCAAAACCAAATGGAGAGTTCTATTGAATCTTGTCTAAAATCAATCTGAAATCGTGCTGATATATCGTGGATTTCCTAATATAATTGTTCCAGCCTAGCACATCTTGCACCATAATTCCTTATATAATCATTCCAGCCTAGCACATCTTGCACCATAACTGCCAAGTGGGATACCAATTTTAACTGTTGAAATACATCACTCAGTTCTATTTCCACAAATCACAGCATTTAATCCATTCGGAAGGTAGAATCAGAGACTAGAATGTAGTTGAATCTTAGGAAGAATCATTCTAAAGATTCCCGTGTGGTTCTATATAACTTCCGTTTCTAGATATTTACATTGATCGGCCTTCATCTTACTTCTTTTTAGGAAGGTCCTGTGCCACACCTAGATATGTGCTTGTTCATGTTATTGTGTATTTCGACACTTGTAGTTGCTAATATTGTTGTGGAAGAAGAATGTGAACTTATCGATGAAAGTGAACGCAGCCTTACCAATCAAAGGATAGAAAAGCAGGTTCTAGGAAAGCATGACAAGGAATCAATTACCAGCTTGCAAGTATTGGGCAATTGTAATGGCTTGTTGACACCACCTCAGTTTGTTATTTCAGTAGGCTTTACTTGTTTCATGGACTGCGTATCTGTCTTGGCGCTGGTTCTGTCCTGTCTATCTTTGTTTATTTTAGTTTATTAAAATTATAATTGTTTGCAGGATCACACCATTCTTTTTATCACCAGACTGCTGTTGCCTCCAATTCCTGCAGATTACTCTTGGAGTGATTGCCATTTGACCATCTATGCTCCGTTTTGAACGTCCTCGTTGGAATATTGAATGTGAATTGTGTTCAGATTTCTCCTTACAAGGCTTGGTGAGTTGCACTTTAAATCTGTCTACTGAGATATGCATATGGAGTCAACATTAAATTAGTTATTGGAGTTGTGTTCTATAAGAGGACCATATTCTCCATGGACTTGTGTGGTTAAAGGGGTGGGGTGGGACTAGGAACGGAACCAATATTCAAACCTAGGGGAGGGGGGCCAAGCTTAATGTAAGCTCGTCGACTTTTATCAGTGGTATTTTTTCAAAAAAATTTTTGAGGATTTTTAGAAATTAGGACATCAACTCTAGAGGATGGCAACATTAAATCATCACCGTTACCTTCTAAATTATTTGTATTTTTACTTATAGGGATTTATCTTACATCTACGTAACAATTCAAATAATTTATTGACTTGTAAAGTCATGATACTTTATCCTACATAAAATTAATGTTTTAATTTATCATTCCATTTTTTTTTGTTGAGTTTTCATTCCATTAATTATTTATTTAATTTTAAGATGCTTCATTATTTCCCTATCTTATAAATCTATTGTACCAAAAATTAGTTCCATACTTCCATATAATATATATATTTTTTTATTAAACATTAAAACTAATGCTAATAATTCATTGCACAGTAAGAAAGTTATAATTTTTCTACTGACTGGTCAAGTGAAACATTTATTATTCAGCATGAAAGCATTTATCATAATTCAATTCAAGATAAAGAAGCGAGAGATCAGGGAGAAATCAGAGAAAGAGAAAAGAGAGATGTTTCATGAAAATTAAAAAAACGTCGAGACTATGTCACAACACATCGCAGAGAGAGATATCAGATTAGAGAAGGGAGATCTATGAACGTACCTCAGCCGATTCGACTAGTGTGTGATTATGAACAGTGATCGGATCGAGACGTGGAGAAGCCAAAGTGTTGGTGTGTAATTTGTGAAGCGGTCGGCAGCTGTGATCGAAGTCAGTGAAGCGGAGCGGTGGTCCGAAGAATCAGAGTTGGAGGTCTTGACTCTTGAGTTGACTGAGTCAGAAATTTTGGGAAAAAATGGTTAGTGTTTTCTGAAGCGAAACTTTTACGGGTAGTTTAGTTCTCAACAAAATTACAATACGGTGAATTTTTTTTTTTTTTTGATAGGACAATACGGTGAATTTTGGGTTAAAAAAAAAAAAAAACTTATTGGTATTGCTGAACAAACGGGTAGAAGAAGAAAAGTTACCTACGAAAACCGACCTTTATCTTCCACGTTGTTTTCAGTAATTACATTCTAGTTTCTTCTTCCCAAAACGCACCGCATTTTTTTAATCAGTAATCACTTTCTTGTTTCTTCTCCGCAAAGCCCAGCCACAGACCCAAGGCATATCGGCCTTGTGTTGATTTGGATCTTGACTTGCGGATGTTGGGTAAGCTTCTTTTTTATTTTTTGACTGATTAAATTTTTGTTTGCGGATTTGGGTCTTGGTTTTGGATAAGCTTGTGTTGTTTTGACTGATTAATTGTTTATGGATTTAGAAGCAAAAGAAAAAAAAAAATTTGTTTATGGATTTGGGTCTTGATCAATTGTAATTTGTTTATTAAAAATTAGGCCCATTACTTTGTGTTCTCATGCCAATTTACTGTTATCTTCCTTCATCATAAAAGTGATAGTGCCATATATTTGCTGTCGCGTGCACAAAGTTAGTTTGACACTACATTGCTAATAAGGCTGTATGTAAACTGGGCATGGCTGCTGCTATTGTTTACCATATTTAGCTTTCAAAGAAATTCTTGGGTATACAGAGAGCAGGTTAAATCTGAAGATGTCATTGTAGTGGGTCATGACCCATCCAATTTTTATTTTTATTCTAAATATAGGTATTTTTTATAAGTCTTTAAAAGTATTATGAAAAAATAGGAGTTGGGCTCCCAAAAAAAAAAAAAAAAAAAAACACATTGATCAACTAATCTAGTAATCTTTTCCAAAAAAAAGTTTAGAATTAATATACAATTGTAATAGAATGAAAGAATTAGGTAGTAAGTTTTGTAAGTAAATAGTGGAACCCCTAATTTTTAGCTCAATTTCAAAACCTCTGAATGCTTACAAATCATTCAACATTAATATATGCAATTTGGTTGAAATTTTCTATTCTTAAGATCTTATCAACCAAAAAAAAAAAAAAAAAAAATTATATGAGACTTCAATTGTAACATTATGATTTTGATTTGTTAAACATGGATGAACTTTTGCAAACAATTTATATATTAAAAACAAACAATTTATATATTAGAAAGGAAATTATTAATAATTTTACTGTAAAAATAATAATTGATAAAATTTATTAAGTAAAGTATTAATTATGTTGAGCATATAGAAGATACTATATTCTTTTCTTTTCTTTTTTTTTGGTTCCATTTATTTATATAATTGCATATTGTATAGCCAATTATACAATTTTTGTATACTCATTTAAGTTTCTCTTAAAAATAAATACTGTGTGTCTACATATTAAAGTCAATATATAGATAAAGGTAATTGAAATTGAAAACTTTTTACTGAAAGTATTATAGATAAAGGTAAAAATTAGCTGAATAGTATAGTTGGACCTATGAATAGTACTAAAAATAAGTTGAAATTTTCAATTTGTCCCAAGCGGATACTTGCCAACTTTTTTTTTTCTTTCTTCTTATAATCCTTCACTTTTTTTTTAATACATTTTTTTATAAGCTCTTTTTTTAAGATAATATCGGCTATCATCGTTCTTTCTTGTTTCTAAGAGCACTAGCATTAGGGGTGTAAAAACCCCCCCAAGTTGCTATTTTAGCAACCAAAACCAAAAAAGAGATCTCCATTTGAGGATGGGAATCCAAAATTGTTAAGCATCTGTGAACAGTCAGTTTCCATATTTACAACAAACTGTACATCAAATTGCAAACAAAAATAATATATTTTATTCATTCTCTCTCTCTCTCTCTCTCTCTCTCTCTCTTATTTGTTCTCTGCATTCTCTCTCCCCTCTCCCTTCTCTCTTCTCCCTTAGCCATTCTCACTGACCGAATCTTTCCTTTCTTAGCTTGTCTCCCTTGTAAATCATTTTGCCCACCGTAATAGAAAACGGTTCAGTTGTGGTTGTTGTTTTGTGGGTTTGGGTGGTGTTTGGGTTGACATTTGGGTGGAGATTGGGTGGTTGGATTTAGGTTCGATGGTTTGGGGGATTTGTTCTGATGGGTTTGGTGGTGGGTTTCAGTGCTTGCTGCGGTGAAGATGATGAGGAAGAGTTGGTGAGAGTAAAGGGGTTTGGGAAGCTTGAACTCCAAGCCAACGTTTTTGAGACGTCCGAGTCCGACTCAATCAAAAGAGCTTTCTCCGAGGTGGGTGGCAAAGCGGTTCAGCTTGGGTTTGGGTATTGGGTTTTTTTTTGGGTTTGAATTGCTCGGTGGTGGGTGGTGCGATTTGGTTGATCGGTGGTGGTTATGGGTGGTGGCAGTGAGTTGCTCTGGCAGTGGGTGGTTTGGGTTTTGGGTTTGAGTTTGGTTTTGGGTTTGGGTATTGGCTTTTGTTTGGGTATTGGTATTGAGTTTGAATTGCTCGGCGGTGGTGGGTGGTGTGATTTGGTTAATCGGTGGTGGCAATGGGTTGCTCTACGGTGACAGTACTAGATGGTTTGGGTTTTGAGTTTGAGTTTGAGTTTGGGTATTGGCTTTTGTTTGGGTACTGGGTATTGGTATTGAGTTTGAATTGCTTGGCGGTGGTGGTGGGTGGTGCGATTTGGTAGATCGATAGTGGTTGCGAATGGTGGCAGTGGGTGGCTGAGAGAGAGATAGGAAGAGAGACCGAAATTTAGTGAGTGGAAGTTTGAGAATATTATTTTATTGTGTAGATATATTATTTTAATGTTTTGTATGAAAAATCGAAATGTAAAGTGTATTGTAAAGTGAGTTAGTATAATAGATAAAATTGGTTTTGAGGGTGTAAAATAAAACTTTTTTGGAATCCCAAATGAGAATGCTCTAAGTCAGTGGTGGACAAGTGATGTGATCCACCTTTCCACTAAAAGATTCTTACTTGTTTAAAATTGCTGAGTTAGAAAATTTTTTAAAACAAAAACTTATTACTAACTCAACAATTTTAAATAAATGAGAATTTTTGAGTGAAATGATAGACAAATGACGTAGTCCATCGGATAACTCAATAATTTCTCCGAAGTCAGGATCCAATGGAATAGCAAGTCTGGTTTGTGGAGAAGGTGAGCATGGCCCATAACAAGGCTATGATAGCCATGCATGGCCTAGGGCAACTAGAAGCTAGAGAATTCAAGGCTATCCCAATAAAAGGAGGGTCTGTGGGCTTTGTGTTAGCAGCATGACCCAAGACAAGTAGCCTTTGGATTCAAGGTCTTACTTTTTGGGTTGTTTTTCTAGCCCATGTCTGGTTGGCTGTGGGGCATATGGGGTTTCCAAATGAGTTTCGTTTTTAGGTGGGGCTTGACCTCGGGATCCATGCATGGTTGTTAGGATTAGGGAGAGGGTCTGTAGATCAGATCAAAGGAATTTCCAAATAAATATGGTTCTTGACTCTTCCTAAAGATTAAATAAATTATCTCATCCAAATATAAAATTAAGTCGGAACTTAGTCAAATACTCATTTGATTAAGAGAAAATCCTTAGAAGTGGATTTTTTTTTTTTTTTAGAGGACTTAATTAAATCCAAATTAACAAAACCTTAACTTTTTGTTTTTGTTTTTTTTTGTTTTTTTTTTTTTTTTTTGAGAAAGAACAAAACCTTAAAATTAAGAATTGGTTTGATCCCAGATTGGTCGATATTAATCTATCGTTAAACTTGATTAGCCATCCTAATCAAAAGTTATGTTGAAGTCATGGATTCAATCAATGAGGAGTCAATTTTGGATGTAAAAAAACCGTACATATTTTCTTATTATTGGATTAGGGGAAGATCAACTATTATGAACAAAATCTTGACCTTTTTTTCTTCAACGGGGGATGAAAAATTTTCAAAAATTGTTTGACATAATGATGATAGAGTATATATAGCTGTAACCAATAAGGCAATAACACAGCCGCTATGGTTGACTTTATTTGTATTGCCGACATACAATTAACAATTTTGTATTCAATTATTAATACAGTATTATTTTATGAAATTCTTTATTAAGCCAAATGAGAAGCTCAATGAAAAATTCTTTCTGGAACTGAAAGAGCAAATATAGTATCAAATCCAATACATGACAGGCCCAATTACAGAATTTATGGGTTTGGTTTCAAGACACAAAAAAAAAAAAAAAAAAAAAAAAAAAAAAGAAAAAAAAAGAAAAGAAAAAAGAAGGGTTAGGTTCAAGTTATATATATTGTATAGCATAATTTTTTTTTATCAAAGAATATATTGTCAAGAGTAATTTTTACATACTCTACATGGAAAATTGTGTTCCTTCTTTTTACATTCATTATGAGATTTGTTTATAAAATTCTTGGTGAAATCCACAATGAATATGAGTAGAGAGAGCGTCATTTTTCCAAGTTCCAGCCCTTCCGGGATTACTTAAAAAATTTTCATTGTAAATTAAGGATCCAAGTCTCTAACTATATTGCCTTGTACTCTTGTTATATTATTATTGCTTGCAAAATATCAAAGAATAATTAGAGACCAATAATTATCTTCTCATCTCATCATTAAATATTTTTAACTGTATGCAAAACATATATACAAAAAATTTGATGTGAATAAAAAAACAAAGAAAATATATAATTAATAAAATTTAAAATACTAATCTAATAAAAAGAATTATATAGAATGATATAACATAACAAAGAAAGACATTTTTTTAATCTTGTAGTGCTCGCCTTCGAGGCTACAGCTACAAAATCCTTGACAATGACACACAAGCTTCACTTTATAATTATACGTCTTTGGCTAGGTCTCTCTCTAGTCCTTCCTCCACGTGATTTGTCAATCACCTTAAAAAACAAAAATCATTATATTTAAGAATAAAGAAAAAATAATCTGCTTATTAGTACGTATAGTAATAAATAATTTTATAAAATTTTTGATATTAGAAATATAATAAGATTAATGTTACTGTCACAAACTATTTTATAATATTTTTATAAACTGTTACTTTGTCCAGTTTTTTATTAGTTTTCATCGAGACCCACTATTAATATTACCTTTTCATTTACCAATAATTATTCATTACATCAGCAGTTTATAAAATTTTTGGTAAAAAAATTTGTATTTTTAGAATTACTTATATAATAAAAACTCAAAAAAGTCAATTTTTTTTCTTTTTCCATTAAAAGTTTTAAAAAAAATTTATAAACCAATTTTCTTAAAGTACTGATTAATTTTTCCCTTAAAAAATAAACAGACGTGATTCTAGTGATAATTTGAATTCGGGACGTTTTAGGTTTTTATTTTTTTAAGAGAGTTTTAGTTAGAAATACCAAAAGTGTGTACAAACTAATAAAATCACTTGTAAATATCTTTGTCCAATGTCAAAAATCAATCAATATTTTAATATGATAATAAATAAAGAGCAATCAATCAATACTTTTGTGGGGTCCGGCCCAAATATGATGGGCTATCCCAGATTCAGGCCCGTCCGAGGAGCGTCTTGTCTGAAGAAAAAACCACGTATGAAGCGCTGCTCAATCCCAATGACGCCAACGAAACCTGTCCGAGGAGTAACTCCTCCTCGGACACCACCAAGCCCAGACGAAAAACTCTCCCCACTCACTCCCGTTCATCCTCCCAACATATAAAATGAATAAAATCCCAAAATATCTGACAAAAGCTACCACCACATTAATTGCGCCCCAACCACCCTCTTGGCCGCATTAATGAGGAAAAGACCCCTGAACAATACCACCTTGGCCTTTGCAACTCACAAAGGGAGTGATGGGGGCGGCTGATGGGACAGGTGCTCAAGTAGATGCTTAGATTATCAACAAGTGTAAGGTTGAGATGAGAGAAGAGGAACTATATAATGTAAAAGAGTCCCTCAGAGAAGGGGGACGGAAAAACTGTATTAAGAGCAAAAAGAATAGAATCAGGGAGGAGAGTTCCATTCTTGTGTTTCCATTTTCGGTATCAATATTATCCATGCATTAGACCGAATAGGCTCACTGAGGCCAAGTTCTTAGACCCATTCTCTACAAATATTTATTGTGGGTTGTGCTTTGGGCCAAGGCCTAACCAATAGAGTTTGGGCCAGGAAAATTGTGCAACCACAATTGGCGCCGTCTGTGGGAAGAACTAGGGCATCAGCTAACACGACGGTCAGGCATGGTAGAACCAGGATCGCACCAGGAGAATCCTCACCAGGCTAACTCCCAGCAGACACAACCCATTGAGTCCCAGAGGCAAAATAACCCCGGCAACCCCGGCCACAGGGGAGATCGTGAGGGAAGTGTGAATACTATACGGACAAGCCAGAGTCACACTCAGATAGGTAGTCACGTGTCCCAGAAACGAAATAGCCACCAGGCCATGCAACGAGAGATAGATGATCTGAAGAGGAAGTTACGACGGGCACAGCGAAAACGATCTCCTTCAGACTCAGGTGAGTCCTCTAATGCAGAGGACGTGAGTTACCGACGGAGGTCAAGGACCCCTCCAAGCGAAACCTTCTCCTACGAAAAAGAACCACGCCCTGTGCGGAAGTATGAGATCACGTCCAGCAAGGGTTCGGGAAGCGACGCCATGAAGAAGGCGTTGGACCAGGTTTCAAGGTCCCCCTTCACTTATAGGATTGAAGGGGCTAAGCTGCCTCGACGGTTCAACCAACCAGCATTCGCCATTTATAATGGTCGAGCAGACCCGGTGGAGCATGTGAGTCAATTTAACCAAAAGATGGCGATCTATTCGCAAAATGAAGCCCTCATGTGTAAAATCTTCCCGTCCAGCTTGGGATCAATGGCGATGAGGTGGTTCAACGGCCTAAAGACAAATTCCATAAGTTCTTACAAGCAGCTCACTCGAGATTTCTGCTCCCGCTTCATCACCAACACCAGAGTCCCCAGGCCCCTCGGTTCGCTTTTGTCCTTATCTATGCACGAGGGAGAGACTCTGAAAGCATACTCCGATAGATACTGGGAAGTATATAACGACCTGGATGATAACCATGATGCTGTCGCTATCAGCACATTCAAGAGCAGGCTCCCCACCGACCATGGCCTGAGGAAATCCCTCACTGGTAAACCGGTTGCCAACATTGATCAGTTGAGGGATAGGATAGACAAGTATAAGAGAGTGGAGGAAGATCAGCTCCAAGGGAGGGGAAAGGAAAAGGTTATCCACCCCAAATCAAATGATTTCAGGTCGGAACGGCACAACCATGGTCAGCCGAGGAGAGACTTTTCGCGACAGGCTGGGCAGAATAACCCACAAACAGTGAATGCCATATTCAGAGAGCCAGTGCAGCAGGTACTGGAGAAAGTAAGGAATGAGCCCTATTTCAGGTGGCCGGGAAAGATGGCTGGAGAACCCTCTAAACATAACCAAAACCTGTATTGCCACTACCATCAAGACCATGGGCACACTACTGAGGACTGCAGGAATTTGTGGAATCACCTAGATCAGCTGGTCCGAGAAGGAAAGTTACGTCACCTACTGCACCCATCGAGTGGCCATCCCGGCCAAGCAACACAAGAGCCCCGAAAGGACGTGACCTTAAGGCCCCCCACCGGGACGATACATGTCATCCTCGCTACACCGGGAAGAACAGGGCCACCCATCCCTAGGGTGCTGGCTGTTGATCGGCTCCCCTCCGAGGGCAGGCAAAAGGAATACAAAAGGTCAAAAAAGGGAAGCTCCTTGATACTGGGGTTCTCGGACGAGGATAAGAGAGGAACTATTCAACCTCACGATGATGCCTTGGTGGTCACGCTAAGGATTGGGAGTTTCGATGTAAAAAGGGTGTTAGTGGACTCGGGAAGTGCGGTAGAGATAATGTACCCTGATCTATACAAGGGGCTGAACCTGAAGCTAGAAGATTTGGCAGCTTATGACTCCCCTCTTCTCAGCTTTGAGGGAAGAATAGTTACGTCGAAAGGACAAATCCGACTACCCGTGCAGACCGGGGCTAAAGTGGTGGAGGTGAATTTTATCGTGGTCGACGCATATTCACCCTACACCGCGAAAGTTGCAAGGCCGTGGATCCATGCCCTTGAGGCCGTGACCTCCACACTTCACCAAAAAGTAAAGTACCCATCCAGAGGACAAGTAGAAGAGATCCGAGGAGATCAGGCCGTATCCAGGCAGTGTATGGTGGCTGCCGTCTCACATCGGCCTCATGCCGAGCCCTCGGCCCCTGAAAGTTTATAGCAATCAACCGCCTTGGCAGGGCAAGACGATGGACTAGCCGAGGAGATAAGGTGTGAAAGTTTAGACAAGATCGCTGTCAACAGCGACCCGGAGAAGTTTTTTCAGGTCGGCTCTGAGTTATCTTCTCAAGAGAAAGAGGAACTGGTCGGATTTCTCAGAGGGAATATCGATGTGTTTGCGTGGGACGCATACGATGCCCCGGGCGTAGATCCTAGCCTTATTTGCCACCACCTGAACGTCAATCCCTCTGCCATTCCGAAGAAGCAGCCACCCCGACGCCCTTCAAAGGAACATGCTAGCGCCGTAAGAGACGAAGTGGCAAAACTAAAGAGAGCAGGGGCTATTAAAGAAGTCTTTTACCCTGAATAGTTGGCAAACACTGTGGTGGTGAAGAAGAAGACAGGAAAATGGAGGGTCTGCGTGGATTTCACGGACCTAAACAAGGCCTGCCCAAAGGACCCATTCCCCCTGCCTCGAATCGACAGATTAGTGGACGCAACCGCAGGCCACCCCCGAATGAGTTTCCTGGATGACCAAGAGAAGACGGCTTTCATGACACCCATCGGAAATTATCACTATAAGGTAATGCCCTTTGGGCTGAAGAACGCTGGCTCAACCTACCAAAGGATGATGACCCGAATGTTCGAGCCACAGCTGGGCAGGATCATTGAGATTTATATAGACGATATGGTCGTGAAGAGTAAAAGGGTGTCCGAGCACGTGAAAGACCTCGGAACAATCTTCGCTATCCTAAGGGAACACCGGCTGCGGCTGAACGCTTCCAAATGTTCATTCGGGGTCGGGTCTGGGAAATTCCTCGGGTACATGGTCACCCACAGGGGAATAGAAGTAAGTCCCGACCAGATCAAAGCCATTAACAGCCTACAGGCTCCTCGGAATCCGAAGGAAGTGCAGAAGCTCACTGGCATGATTGCGGCATTAAACCGGTTCATATCACGATCGGCGGACCGATGTCGGCCTTTCTACCTCCTGATAAACAAATGGAAAGGATTCGAATGGTCGGAGGATTGCGCTCAAGCTTTCCAGCAGCTGAAGGACTACCTGTCCCGACCACCCATCATGTCCAGCCCTGAGGCAGATGAGGTGCTGTTTGCATATATCGCTGTAGCTCCTCATGCCGTAAGCTTGGTACTGATACGTGATGACAATGGGGTGCAGCGACCGGTTTACTATGTGAGCAAATCATTACATGAGGCCGAGGTACGGTACCTACCTTTAGAGAAGGCAATTTTGGCGATAGTGCACGTGACCCGGAAGCTTCCTCACTACTTTCAGGCGCATACGGTCATCGTTCTGACTCAGCTTCCCCTTCGAGCAGTGCTTCGAAGCGCTGACTACACCGGAAGGATCGCCATGTGGAATGCACTTTTGGGGGCCTTTGATATTAAGTACATGCCTCGATCCTCCATCAAAGGACAGGTCCTCGCAGACTTGGTGGCGGAGTTTGCCGAGCCCTCTGTAGAAACAATAATTGAGGAGAAAGACATGGATGGAAAATCGGTTGGTGCGATTTCAACAAGGACCATGCACTGGAAGGTCTACGTCGATGGCGCAGCCAACCAAAGAGGGTCCGGAGTGGGGATAGTTTTAATATCCCCGGACGGTGCTGCCATTGAAAAATCACTGAGGCTCGGATTCTCGGCTACCAACAATGAAGCCGAATACGAAGCCTTACTCCAGGGAATGACGATGGTTCAAAGGCTGGGCGGAAGAGTAATAGAAGCATTCTCGGACTCCAGGCTGGTAGTCGGATAAGTGATGGGTGAGCTGGAAGCTCGAGACGCTAGGATGCAGGAGTACCTGGGGCAGGTTAAGAGGCTGCAAGCGAATTTTGAATCCTTCAATCTGACGCACATTTCCAGGAGTGTAAACACCCACGCGGATTCGCTGGCCACTCTCGCTACGTCTTCGGCACATAATCTGCCGCGGATGATCCTGGTCGAAGATTTAGCCTAGGCAAGTCCTATTAGCAGAAGCCCGGCCGGAGTCCATCAGATCAGAAAGAGTCACAGCTGGATGGACCCCATAAAAAACTTCCTTCAAAACGACATCCTGCCGGAGGAGAAATTGGAAGCCGAGAAGATACGTAGGAATGCTCCTCGGTTCTGGCTATCAGAAGACTACAAACTATATCGGCGCTTCTACTCTGGACCGTACCTGCTCTGCGTGCATCCAGAAGAATCCGAATCTCTACTTTAAGAGTTACACGAGGGGATTTGTGGAAGTCACACCGGAGGAAGGTCGTTAGCACATAGGGCACTTACCCAAGGGTATTGGTGGCCGAACATGCAAAGAGAGGCCCAAGAATATGCTAAGAAGTGCGACCAGTGCCAAAGATTCGCCCCGAATATTCACCAACCCGGAGGGGTTCTCAACCCCCTCTCTAGTCCATGGCCGTTCGCGCAATGGGGCCTTGATCTGGTCG
The DNA here is from genome assembly GCA_029955605.1 of Quercus engelmannii. NCBI lineage: Eukaryota > Viridiplantae > Streptophyta > Magnoliopsida > Fagales > Fagaceae > Quercus > Quercus engelmannii. The sequence goes on from JARPSG010000010.1 coordinate 50,262,375, forward strand.
GACCCTTCCCCAAAGCCGCGGGGAACAAGCGATACATAATAGTCGGAACTGATTACTTCACTAAATGGGTGGAAGCTGAACCCTTGGCCAATATTAGGGACGTGGACGCCCAAAAATTTATCTGGAAGAACATCATCACTCGCTTCGGGACTCCGCGCATACTAATTTCCGACAATGGTCTGCAGTTCGACAGTAAGAACTTTAGGGAGTACTGCCAGGAGTTTGGAATCATTAACCGCTATTCCACCCCCACTACTCATAGTTTTAAACAGAACCCAAGTCCTGCATGGCTCCTCGGACCACAGACTTGGGGGAAATTATTACTCATGACGATTCTTATAAGTTTTAAACAGAACCTAGTTCTGCATGGCTCCACGGACCACAGACTAAGGGGAAATTAATACTTAAAACAACTACTCATAGTTTTAAACAGAACCCAAGTCCTGCATGGCTCCTCGAACCACAGACTTGGGGGAAATTATTACTCATGACGATTCTTATAAGTTTTAAACAGAACCTAGTTCTGCATGGCTCCACGGACCACAGACTAAGGGGAAATTAATACTTAAAACAACTACTCATAGTTTTAAACAGAACCCAAGTCCTGCATGGCTCCTCGGACCACAGACTTGGGGGAAATTATTACTCATGACGATTCTTATAAGTTTTAAACAAAACCTAGTTCTGCATGGCTCCACGGACCACAGACTAAGGGGAAATTAATACTTAAAACAACTACTCATAGTTTTAAACAGAACCCAAGTCCTGCATGGCTCCTCGGACCACAGACTTGGGGGAAATTATTACTCATGACGATTCTTATAAGTTTTAAACAGAACCTAGTTCTGCATGGCTCCACGGACCACAGACTAAGGGGAAATTAATACTTAAAACAACTACTCATAGTTTTAAACAGAACCCAAGTCCTGCATGGCTCCTCGGACCACAGACTTGGGGGAAATTATTACTCATGACGATTCTTATAAGTTTTAAACAGAACCTAGTTCTGCATGGCTCCACGGACCACAGACTAAGGGGAAATTAATACTTAAAACTACTCATAGTTTTAAACAGAACCTAAGTCCTGCATGGTTCCTCGGACCACAGACTTAGTGGAAATTATTACTCATGATAGGTTGGGTGATTATTACTTAAAGGAAATCGTCCTAGCGCGGGCGCGCAGTTTGGCACCATCGCCACCCACAAGTGCACAGCTCAAAAACCCATTTTTCTGTTGCCGTTTACACATATCCGCATCGTTGCAAGTGTTCAAAAAACAGTGTTACTGACATACATTCGTAGTAAGCAAAACGAGCACTTTATATTAGTATTAGTATTCCGAGTTCATCAAAAAGAGAGGTCCTTACAAAAGAATGAAAAATTAGGACGACCCTCATTTAAAAAAAAAAAAAAAAAAGAGCTAAGAGACTAAAAAGCTAAGCCTTAGTAGGGGGATCTTCTGTCTGCTCGGGCTGGGGGGGAGGAACCTCGATGGAAGAGTCCGCGGCAGGATCCTTCGCCATATCAGGCACAGGGGCGGCTTCGGGCTCCATCAGTTCCTGCTCGAAGACCGCTTGGGCACCCTCAGGACGTTCTCGGATCTCTGGAGGATAGAAAATGCTTTCGGGCTGTCTCAGCGCCGAATCGGCAGGAACTCCTGCAGCATCAAGGGCGCGAACCCATGAGATGCTGCAATACTCCCGGCATACCTCGGGGATCTCCTCGGATAGCCTGGCCTCCGTCTCTTCGGCCCCGAGCTGGCGAGCGGCACTCTTCTCAGCCTCTGTAGCCTCTCGGATCAGCTGGGCCTCCTCTTTGACCCGCCGCAGCTCGTCCTCAACTTTTTGCAGAGCAACCTTGAGGTCTTGCACTGCTTGCTTCTCAGTGGCGAGGTTAAGCTGGGTCGTGAACAGCTCTTTGCGCTGGTCCTCTGCCTGAGTCTCGGCACTCTTCAAACCAGACTCTGCAGATTTGCGCCGGTTCTCCGAGTCCTTGAACTTGTTCATGAGCTCGGCGTGATCATGCTTGAGGGACCCCAAGGCTTTCTCCATCTCCGCCCGAGCTTGGTTCTCGACCTCAACCCTGCTGCTATTACTGCGACAAAATTCCTCAGCCACAAATACCTGCTGAGTAATCTACAAACGAAACAAGAATGCTTTAATCTAACAAGGTCAAATAAACCAATGAAACAGTGAAAGGATTACTTACCATCGCGAGATCCCTTTTCAGGGATAGGAAGAGCTCAGGCTGAGAGAACCGCCTATAAGCTTCCATATCTCGGGGAAGGAGGAGGGCTGCTCTAAGGCCTCGGCCACGTACCCAGCCCGGCCTCGGTTGTACTCACGGACCGAGGTATTGTAGGGGATGGCAACCCCATCCAGCTCCAACTTTGGGCTCCATGTACGCGGAGTGGCGCGCACCTCAGCAGTGTCCTCCTCGTCCCGCCTCTCCGAGGAACTGCCCCGTCTGCTCCTTGGGGCACGAGTGGTCTTTTGCTGTTTGGTCGGCTGGGCAACCACCTCACCCTCCTCAGGGATGTCAGCCGGCCTCTTCTTCTTCAAGTCCGGATTAACCTTAAGGCTAGGCTCGGAAACGCCCTGAGGGACCACAGGAGGAAGGGCTTTGACTTTTGAGGGAGACGGCCCTTTCGATGACTGACCTTTCCCTCGGGAGGCCATCAGCTCCTTCAGGGATTTTCCCTTCCCTGCCATGGGCTGTGTCTCTTCGTCCGAAGTATCGTCCGAGCAGATAACAATGGAAGGAACACCAACCGCAGAATGTCGATCCCGCTCTCCTTCAGGATCGGAAAGTTCCACCAAGGGGGTCCGCTGAACTTCCTCCTCAAAATAAAACTCGTCTATCTCGTCCTCAAGGGAAAGACGAGATGATTCAGCCTCCTCTTCAGCCTGAACAGCAACACCAGGCTCGTTCGGCGGAGGTAGCTGCTCGGCCAGGTAGGGATCTCTAACCCTGGGCAACACGACTGGTGGCAGATCGTGTTCAGCTAGGAACCCGTCCCTGGACACGTCAATCCTAGCCAACCTCGGATTGCCAGCCCTTATAGCATGACCAACAGCTTGGAAAGAGCTGCTCAGAGGTTGATAGCCCAGAACCAGATGGGCCGCACGCAACTGTCCGTCCTTGGAAACGTAGATCTCCGACCTAAGAAGGTAGTTCAACGCAGGCACGTTCGCCAAGCTTAGCCGAGGAGCAACGTGAGCCTTATCTGCAAACAACCAAGAAAAATAGGGTCAGTTCACAAAATCTTCCAATAACAAGGAAAGCAAAAAAAATAATAACCCCCCAATACTAAATCCTTCCCCAAAAAAGGACCGATCCTAAAAACGCCGCACCTGGGTTTCCTGCCCGAGTTGGACAGTGAATACCGTCAAACCACTCCCTAGAAGCAATAAGGAAGTCATTCTTCACGGTCTTATTGGATATTGGGAGACAAGAGATCAACCTAACGTCCTCGTTCCGGGACTTAAGATAGTACCCATCCTCCCCGATGCGGTGACATTCATACAGATAAACCACATCATGCCAGGTGAGGCCTAGATTCATCCGCTCGTTTAAGACATCTACACAGCCTAGTATCTTGAACATATTCGGGGCACACTGATACGGCGTCAACCTATGGTTGAACAGGTAGTCCCTTGTAATCCTACGCATGGGAAGTGTCATCCCTCCCTCTATGAAAGCAATCATGGGGATAACGACCTCTCCCTGACGTCTATCTGTCAATACTCCTTCAAGAGGACAGTACTGCAGCCCAACCCCCGGGGGAATGTGGTATTTAGCCCTAAAGGCCTCCATAGCGGCTGGAGTTTTTACTAATTTCTGAAATCTACCCATCTGAACTGAACTGAGGAAACGAAATTAAAGACTGAGAAGAAAAGTAGAGTCCGAGGATGGAATTGAAACGGCAAGATGAACGAAACGTACCGATGCCTTCACTAAACGCTCAAGTGATCGCTTGGAAATCTCTTTTGGGCAAAACGCTTCACAGAAACGGCTAAAATGGCGTAACGGACGCAAATGTTCGTGTATCTCTGGGATTCGCTGGAGTTCTCTGGAGTCCTTTGGGGTTTATGAAACGCAGATAAAAAAAAGTAACTGAACCCCTCTGACGTCTTATATAGACGAGAGGAGAGAGAAAAGATCACTCCTGCCTAAAAATACGGAAAAAATGATGGCCGTTCGATCCACGCCACACCGTTGGATGAAGGGAACATAACACCTCCAGAAGTTAATGGCCGCGCCTCGTAAGTTGTAGCGCGTCAAAAGTAGCAGTTCGCACGCGCGCCTCAATGACTCTCCCTACTTCCATCCTTCCACTGACATCAAAACCCCGCCTTTTCCCTTCAGAAGGAGATAAAAACCAGAGTTTTGAGGGGCTATTGTGGGGTCCGGCCCAAATATGATGGGCTATCCCAGATTCAGGCCCGTCCGAGGAGCGTCCTGTCTGAAGAAAAAACCACGTATGAAGCGCTGCTCAATCCCAATGACGCCAAGGAAACCTGTCCGAGGAGTAACTCCTCCTCGGACACCACCAAGCCCAGACGAAAAACTCTCCCCACTCACTCCCGTTCATCCTCCCAACATATAAAATGAATAAAATCCCAAAATATCTGACAAAAGCTACCACCACATTAATTGCGCCCCAACCACCCTCTTGGCCGCATTAATGAGGAAAAGACCTCTGAACAGTACCACCTTGGCCTCTGCAACTCATAAAGGGAGTGATGGGGGCGGCTGATGGGACAGGTGCTCAAGTAGATGCTTAGATTATCAACAAGTGTAAGGTTGAGATGAGAGGAGAGGAACTATATAATGTAAAAGAGTCCCTCAGAGAAGGGGGACGGAAAAACTGTATTAAGAGCAAAAAGAATAGAATCAGGGAGGAGAGTTCCATTCTTGTGTTTCCATTTTCGGTATCAATATTATCCATGCATTAGACCGAATAGGCTCACTGAGGCCAAGTTCTTAGACCCATTCTCTACAAATATTTATTGTGGGTTGTGCTTTGGGCCAAGGCCTAACCAATAGAGTTTGGGCCAGGAAAATTGTGCAACCACAACTTTAATATGATAATAAATAAAGAGCAATCATTGTAACCTAATACTACTAATTTAATTCTTCGTAATTATAAAAGTAATTAAAAAAAAAAAAAAATCATCACCCCCAATCCCGTGTTATAGTCACACCCACCAGTTAGCACATAATAATAAACAAACCATTTTGCTTTCTTATATATATAAAAAAAAAAAAAAAAATAGTGTAACTAAGTATCTAAATTAATAATAATAATCTCTCTCTCTTTCTCTCTCTCTCTCTCTCTCTCTCTCTCAGATATGATGGGACACTCACCATCAAACTCAAAGTGAGAGAGCAATATCAAACGCTTAAAAATCCCAATCACAATTCCAAATCAGAAATCACACTTCACTCTTTTCACATAGTCAATTATCAAAAATCTACACATCAAAATAAAAGCAAAGCAAAAAAAGCTTTGCGAAAATGGTGAACTTTCATAGACACCAAATCACGAATGTGTTGAGGTTCAGACTATTAGCCTCCGCCATTCTTCTCTCTCTTTCTCTTTTCCTCCCTCTCTCTTGTTTCTTCACTTCTCACTCCCACGGTTCCCACCTCCACCACCTCGTAAGTCTCCCTACTATCTCTCTCTAGATCTCAATTTTTTTCCTGAGAAACAATTAGATTTCTATGTATTTGAGTTTGCACAAGCTTACAAGTGAAAGCATGGATATGGCACCAAGTTTTCAAAAAATGAGAAGTCTAGGGTGAGGTATAAATGTGTTGAAGGTTGTCCTTGGAAGGTGTCTGCAGGTATTGATAACGATGCAAACTTCTAGATTAGTGCATTATATGATACTTATACATGTAGTAGGTCTTTTTATAACAAACAGGTTTCTGCGAATTGGGTGGCAGAAAAGTATGTTGACCAATTTCGGGCTAATATTGATTACCAAGCTAAAGATTTGGTAGCTATAGTGGTGAGGGATGCACAAGTACAGCTTGCTTTGTTGAAATCATATAGAGCTAGAGAAATTGCTAAAGCCATGGCAAGAGGGGACTTTGGTAAGAAATACACCATGGTAATAAGCTACTGTGCGGAGTTGATGAGGTCTAACCTAGGTACCACAGTTAGAGTCACAGTTGCTATTCCTGGTCATAATTTCAAGAGGGTCTATGTGTGCTTAGCTGCATGTAAAGAGGGATTTGTTGGTGATTGTAGGCCATTGATAAGCTTGGATTCTTGTCATTTGAAGGATACAGTTGCTAGCTAATTTCTAGCAGTTGTGGGTATAGATGGAAATGATGGTGTATACCCAATTACTTATGTTGTTACTGAGGCAAAGAATAAGGAGACTTGGACATGGTTTTTGGAGAATTTAATAGGTGATATAGGGCCTATAGGAATCCATGGATGGTGCTTTATTTCAGACCAACAGAAAGGGTTACTTACTACTTTAGTTGACGTGGTGCCAGACGCATACCATAAATTCTGTGTGAGACATTTGTTCGCTTAAGAACCATCAAGGAAAAGAGTTAAATAACTTGATGTGGGGGGCAGCTAAGCCATCAACAGGACTAGCATTCAAAAGTTTTAGGAAGCAGATGGAAATAGAGAGCAAGGATGCACATTATGAGCTAAGGAGTAAGTCAACCCACTAGTGGGCTAGGCATGCTTTCCCCTATTATCCAAGTTGTGATATGCTATTAAATAAGCTTTGTGACATTTTTAATTCTAAGATCATGGGTGCAAGAAAAAAGCCATTGGTCATTTTGCTTGAAACCATTAGAAGATATCTCATGATTAGGATCCGAAAGAATGAATTCGATGACTAAGTATTTAGACCCTATTTGTCAAAAGATCCAACAAAAATTGGAGAAATATAAAGAGACTAGCATTGATTGCACATCTATTTGGTCAGGTGGGGCAAAGTGGGAGGTGAATACTTATGGGAAGCAGTTTGTGGTTGATATGGAGAAACATTCATGTGCTTTCAATAGGTGGGATTTGACGGGGATCCCTTGTAGGCATGCTATGAGCGTAATAGCTTTCAGGAAAGAACGGGCTGAGGATTATGTTCATGACTTCTATAAGACGAATACATATATTGCTTTATATTCACATCACATTCAGCCATGCAATGGTCCTGATTTGTGGTCGGATGCAGATGGAGATGCAATACTTCCTCCAATACATAAAATTTAGCCAGGGAAGCCTAAGATTAATAGAAGAAGAAATGATAAAGATGAAGTACATAACCCTTATAGGATGAAGAGGAATCAAACAAGTTTAAAATGTACACATTGTCATCAATTGGGGCATAAAAGAAGGACTTGCTGGAGCAATTAAAAACCACCAATAGTGGCAACTGATCAAGCCAAAGGCAAGGCAGCAAATGACAAAGGCAATGGCAAGTCAACAACTAGTGGCAGAAAGAAGGGACTTGAATTCATTTCAATTAGATCATTAATTCAGTAAATTGTGTACAATGCTAATGTTCTTTACATGTAGGCCTCCAACTCTAAGGAGTACTTTATGGGATTCAAAGTGCAAGTAGATAGTACATTTAGCAGTCAACAAAGCAATGTATGTGTGTTATATATAGTGTGTGTTTAGCAAAAATTAAAAAAACCAGCTTATTTTACTATTCAGCTAATTTTTGCTACTATTTATGGACCCCACTACACTTTTTAATACTATTCATGGGACTTACTGTACTATTTCAACTAACTTTTACTTTTATTTACAATACTTTCAGAAAAAAGTTTTTAATTTCAGCAAAATAAGCGAATCCCAAACAAGCCCATAATATATTTATTACTTACTCAAACTTGTTTTTTGGAAAGAGAGTCTAATGGCCATGTAATTTTTCACATTCAAGCTGCCAATGTTGGGGGGAACTTGAAGAGATATAGAGTAGGAGCTGATGGTAGTTAACAAAGCAGCAAAACTTAGTTAATTCTAGCAACATAATTTCATAAATGTTTTTATGACTTTTTGTTTATATTTGTTTTTGAACTATTGTCAATTACTTAGGCATGTAGTTTGTTATGTAATTGCCCAAACTCTTTAAGGCAACTATCATTTTGTGATGTTATTGTCAATTACCTATACATGTATTTTATTATTTTGTTGCCCAAACTATTAAGGCAACAAAATATTTTGAGGTATTATTAAACAATGACATATGTAATTGCCCAAGCTGTTAAGGCAACAAATCTTTTGAAGGAAGTTAAATTACTAGGCAGGTATTTTGAAGGAAGTTGAACAGTGACTTTATTTTGTGATGTTACAGTCAATTACTAGGCAGGTTTTTTGAAAGAAGTTGAATTTTACTGCATTATATATCTGACATGTCCTTAGGAAAATTACATTGCAATTGAAAAATGAGTGCAATTGGTTACTACAATAATTGTACTGATTTTGTATATGCCTGTAATCTTTTGGTTCTTTATTTTCTATTAGTTGGACACTGCAATAATTATACTAATAAATGTGGTCTCGGCTATACACGGGAAATTATTGTGTACTTTCGGAGTACCATAAATGCGTACTCTCTCCTCTCACATGAATGGTGGATCCCACTAATTAAATTCATGGTGGGACCCACCATTCATGTAAGAGAGAGGAGTACGCATTTATGGTACTCCAGAAGTACCTAATAATTTTCCGCTATACACAAGCTTTTATTTAAGATAACGAACATTGCATTGTATAGGTAGAACTCAAATTACACCATTACATGTCCTTACACATTTTTTCGTAACCAAAAAAAAAAAAATGTCATTACATATTAGAAAATTATGACAAATACATTATTTTGTCTGTCCTAATTTGCATTAAGTATAAAGATTGAAATAACAAATATGCACATAGCGCTATATGGCACTACATATTTTCCTTTCCCTTTTACCAACCAAAAAAAGGCTTTTCTTTTTTTTTCTTCCTTCCTGATTTCATTTATACCTAAAAATATATAGTGTTTTATTTTTGTGGGGACACGATTCGTGGCGGACCGTAACAGTGTTGGGTTCGCACGTAAAAAGGCCCCAACAATATCATTTGTAGAGCGTGGATTTGAAAGGCTAGGCCTTGATCGACAAGCGGTGGGTTTTTCGTGGTATTCGCGCGTGTCTAGGTTATCTTCACCCATGGAGTCTTTCTCCTGGAGGTGGGCTGGGAGGCTCTGGTTTTTGGCCAATTTTCCCAGCCTCTTCCTTAGGTTCCTTCTTTTTCCTTTTATATCTCCCTGCGTTCATTGTCCTTCGTCCACGTATAGGGTTATCCTTTCCAAGACTGATACTTGTCCCATCAGCCCATACCCAAAGTCGTTTAGGGTGTTTATAAAAGTCAAAGAATGCGGCTCTGTCAGGTTCAGAGTATTGAATGGCAGTAAGGGCAGCTTTCCCTGGATATTTTTAGATCTTTTTTCTAGGTTTCAGTCCCATACCGTTTTTGCCCCTCTTTCTGGTGGGACTCTGGATCTGCCAACGACTGAACTGCCCTCGGCGGTATCCATAGGCTACCTTGTCGAGCTTGGGCTGTGGTCTTCCTCGGCTTGGGCCTTTGGATTCTCCCCGGGTAGATGGGCCTGGCCCATAAATCATTTGGGCCCCACAACAGCCCCTCAAAACCCTGCTGTCCAACCTCCTGGTTGGAAAGGGGGGTTTTGGTAACACCGAGCCTCCTCCTACGGCCCAATCAATTCGGCCTATTAATAATGCCGGCGGCTCTTCATCTGCCCAAGAAATGCACCGGTCCGCGAGACAGTCTTTTGACTTTGCTCTTGGTGCGTTCTTATCGTTTGGGTATTCGAAACGCGCTTTTAATGACCTCTATTTACGGAACTACTTTAATTCAACGGTTTGTTTTGATGAGGTAGAGAAGTGGAACCGGCATGTTCGTGTTTGCAGATTCCTTTGGAGATCTGTACCTATTAAATGCCCCCCCCGCTCCGCCCTCTGTATAAGAAAGAAGGGAGGAGGATATTTGTTTTTGTAAAGAATCCCTTTTCATCCTTCTGAGATTTGAAATACTTGGCTTCTCCTAAGGTTCATTTTACCCACTGGTTTATACATTAAATCACAGTACACTCTCCATAACAAATGATGAAGAAACCATACCCCTCCTCAAAGCGTCACATTCTAATAAAACTCGAAATGGCCCGGTCAGGGCAAGGATGGCGGAGGCTTAAGGTTCGTCTTACCTTCCTTTCAGCCAAAATCCGAAGCAGGGGCTCGTCACGTCAAACTTTCGGCGTGACTGAGTCGAGAACACCCATCATCAGTACCAACCTAGCTCTCATGAGCATACCTAATATGGCTCCAGTGTGTTGGGAGTCAGGATCGAGGCAGGGACTAAGTGTCTCTGCTTCTTCTTCTCTTTGTTCACTGGTGGCCCTTTCCGCCTCCCTTTCTTAGTCTTCCCAGCACCAGATCCATTCTGGTGCTTTCTCTTTTCCCTCTTTTGCTCCTTTTCTTTCTTTTCATCTCTTCTCTCTTCTTCTCCTCCTTCTTTACTCATGTCCTCCATCTTCTTCATTCATCTCCTCCATCTTTTTCTTTGATTTCTTCCTTACTATTTCCTTCTCCTTCATCTCTTTCCAAAGAAGGTTCTTCTCTTAGTACGAGCAACATTGAGGCAGAGATTGGAGAAACTTTTGAAGACGAGTTTAAGAGACGCCTGACAGTTTACTTATCTGTACTACGGTTGTAATTGTTGCTTAGGCAGTTCACGCTTTGTATAGGCTCGTCTGGGCCCCTTTTTGTATGTTGTAATAATTTTTCATATTAATAAAAATTGTTGTTTATCTCATTTCGCATGTTATGTCTCTAAGTTTTTATAAATTTGCAAGCGCTGCTCGGCACAATAATATAGCATCTGAATCAATGACGACTAAGACCAAAATACTAGATAATAAAAAGATGTCGCCATAACTTTAACAGAAGTGCTTGGCACGATAAGGCCGACCAGTGAAAAGTAACACTTACCCCATGCTAGCCGAGGAGAAAAACGAAGGTTTGATGCCGTGTGAGGAATAACCATTTGGAGATATATCACTCACTAAATGAACAGCCTTCTTATACGACTGAATGCTGGGGCGTTCCACCACCTTCCTTACACCTTTATTGGCCTTAACCTTTCATGGTGTTTAAGCCGTGGATGAAGTGACCTGACATTTTTATCAAGTAGCCCATCTTACGAAATTCAAAACCTCTTTTTTTTATCCAAGTATTTGGTTTCTCCATTGGCTTGGGTCCGAGGACCATACGAGGCCTTGGTTCTGTCCAAAACTTGGAATAATTATAATTTTTTGTACTTGGTTTTCCCATAGGCTTGAGTCCGAGGACCATGCAATGCCTTGGTTCTGTCCAAAACCTAGTTTTCCTCATCCAGGTAGTTGGTTTCCCCAGAGGCTTGGGTCCGAGGACCATGCAATGCCTTGGTTCTGTCCAAAACCTAGTTTTCCTCATCCAGGTAGTTGGTTTCCCCAGAGGCTTGGGTCCGAGGACCATGCAATGCCTTGGTTCTGTCCAAAACCTAGTTTTCATTACATCTAGGTAGTTTGTTTCCCCTGAGGCTTGGGTCCGTGGACCATGCAATGCCTTGGTTCTGTCCAAAACCTAGTTTTCATCATCTAGGTAGTTGGTTTCCTCAGAGGCTTGGGTCCGAGGACCATGCAATGCCTTGGTTCTGTCTAAAACCTAGTTTTCATTACATCCAGGTAGTTGGTTTCCCCTGAGGCTTGGGTCCGTGGACCATGCAATGCCTTGGTTCTGTCCAAAACCTAGTTTTCCTCATCCAGGTAGTTGGTTTCCCCAGAGGCTTGGGTCCGAGGACCATGCAATGCCTTGGTTCTGTCCAAAACCTAGTTTTCCTCATCCAGGTAGTTGGTTTCCCCAGAGGCTTGGGTCCGAGGACCATGCAATGCCTTGGTTCTGTCTAAAACCTAGTTTTCCTCATCCAGGTAGTTGGTTTCCCCAGAGGCTTGGGTCCGAGGACCATGCAATGCCTTGATTCTGTCCAAAACCTAGTTTTCCTTGGCGCTGGAACTTGGTTTTAAGGGAGTTAGCTCCTCGGCCAAGCCCCTAGAATTATTCGCGTGATTAACGCTGACAAACGTAGCCCCTAGTGTTTATCCATACGATTAACTCTACCGAGCGCCTAGTTTGCTCTTTACGGGGGACCTTGGCTTTCTAGGAGTTAGCTCCTCAGTCAAGCCCCTAGTCAAGGAATGTAGTCCCTAACAGGACTTTATACTAAAACTCTATAACCCACGGTTAGAAATAACGCCGGAATTCTCTCGACCCGCCGCCTATGCCAACACACAAGCCTTTCCCACAGACGGCGCCAATTGTGGGGACACGATTCGTGGCGGACCGTAACAGTGTTGGGTTCGCACGTAAAAAGGCCCCAACAATATCATTTGTAGAGCGTGGGTTTGAAAGGCTAGGCCTTGATCGACAAGCGGTGGGTTTTTCGTGGTATTCGCGCGTGTCTAAGTTATCTTCACCCATGGAGTCTTTCTTCTGGAGGTGGGCTGGGAGGCTCTGGTTTTTGGCCATTTTTCCCAGCCTCTTCCTTAGGTTCCTTCTTTTTCCTTTTATATCTCCTTGCGTTCATTGTCCTTCGTCCACGTATAGGGTTAGCCTTTCCAAGACCGATACTTGTCCCATCAGCCCATACCCAAAGTCGTTTAGGGTGTTTATAAAAGTCAAAGAATGCGGCTCTGTCAGGTTCAGAGTATTGAATGGCAGTAAGGGCAGCTTTCCCTGGATATTTTTAGATCTTTTTTCTAGGTTTCAGTCCCATACTGTTTTCGCCCCTCTTTCTGGTGGGACTCTGGGTCTGCCGAGGACTGAACTGCCCTCGGCGGTATTCATAGGCTACCTTGTCGAGCTTGGGCTGTGGTCTTCCTCGGCTTGGGCCTTTGGATTCTCCCCGGGTAGATGGGCCTGGCCCATAAATCATTTGGGCCCCAAAATTTTTATTTATTATTTTTTTTTTCTTTCCATTTACAAAGCAAACAAAGGCTTTTCTTTTTTCGTTCCCTTGGATATTTGTTGCTCGACAATTAGATACGAGATTGCAAGAGATTCAGAGAGAAGAACCGAAGATATGATAAAAACAAAAAATTAACTTTTTCAAGCAGAACTGAAACATATATATATTTCGCCCGGAACGTTGGTACAGGCTAGCACAGATCGAAATTTTGAACAATATGGAACAAGGTGGTTTGTTGTACCGGTCTACACACCCAAACGAAAAATTTTGGTCATTCCAGCTAGATTGGAATGAAATTCAAAACATTGATGAGAAATGTTTTTTTTTTCTCCTCCTTTTCCATTACTCATTTCTTTTCCTTTCTCTTTCCTCAAGTCCAACCAAAGAAGGGGTAAGAGTCAAAGGTTGAAATTATGTTTCTTTATGTGCCATTCGCATTGATTTCTAACGATTTTACTCCGCGGGGAATTACTGGGAAGTTTGTTCTACACTGTACGTTACGGCAAACTTTTGATGGAATCATGTTTGTTTTGGTATGGGAACTTCAAAGTCAATTCTAAGAGACAAAGTCAATTCGTGCCACCAAACAAGAAATTGGTGTTCTGCATTTTAACTACGACAAAAGATTATGGAACATGATTGATTACTTTGGGCCTTTTGGCCTTTATCACAAGGTTGATTACCTGCAATAATTAACACCAGGGCCTAGGGTCTCAAACCCAGGGTAATAAATAATATATTTTATTTATTTATTTACAAACATGTGAATTGTATTTTTTTTTCTTCTACTTTAAAAAAATATTCATACTAGAAAATACTCATTTATTATCCTTACAAATTTTGATATTTAAATACTTATTTATTATCTTCTTAAAGAGCCAGTACTAATTACACCCATTGTCCCATTGATTTGTAAGTTTTTTATTAAAAAAATTACAAGCAAAAAAATGTGTAATGATTTTAATATTTTCTCCAAAAAATTATTAATAAATAGAAATCCAACACAATCACTATTAAGTGATTTTTTTTAAAAAAATTTATTTTATAAATTCAATAGTCGTGGATGGAAAGATTTGAATTGTAAATGTCACTGTTGGAAAAAGGTATCAACCAGTTGAGTTATTAAGCATTTGGCCACAATTAAGTGAATTAGTCCCCCAATCTCTATGATCTGGTGAATGAAAAAATGCAGCCCGGTTTTGAATTCATAACCTTTGTTAATTAGTCATATTAAAGGCTAAAATGTTAGAAAAAAAGTTATAATATAAAACATTAACTCAATAATATTGAGTAATATTTCTCTGCTCATTTAAAATTATCGTCTTATGCCTCAAACTATATTAAGTCAGCCATGATTAACAAGAAATTGGAGTTTCAAGAAATTATCTGCTTGTGCAAAACCCTTATAGATATTTCAATTCTCCTATAAAATTCTCTCTTTTTCCCCTCAAATGATGTTGTTGATAATAAACATGACTTTAATAATGTGAGCTGAGTTGTTTGCTTCTCACCTAACATGCAGAACAATCAAGATTCTAGAGTCTCAACATTCTTTTTCGATTTTGTTGTTTTTAGGCCGTGAATTGTGTTTGCAAATTGGAGGATGAAGTCTTTCTTTTGGAGTTTGAATGGTTTGTGTTTGCTTCAGTCTTGTTTAATTCATGCAAATCAAATGGTGGAAATGATAAGGGCGCCACATTTGAAAAGTCAGGAAAACTCAGTCTACACTAAGTACAACAAAAGTGTCACTGAGCCATAAACTAGATTTTTGACTCTAGTTCTAGTCTCTCTCTCTCTCTCCCGTTTTTAAAGGCGGGGTTTGGATTTGGTGCAATAGTTATCCTTTAGGGCAAGCAAATGTCGATCCGTACTTGACCCGTTTCTTGTCCATAGTTATCAAAAATTGTATAGTGCATTGAATAATTAATTTATAGGTAAAATATCATTTTCATCCCTAAACTTTCATCAAAGTTCATTGTTCGCCCCTACACTTCCAAAAAAAAAAAAAAAAAATTCGTCCCTAAACTTTGCAATGTTTTACTTTTCATCTTTCTGTTTAAGTCCATTAGTTTATGTTCTACGTGGCTTAACGGAGTACTAACACAGAAATTCCCCATGGAGTAATATCGTTAGACTTGTTGCAATTCAAATGTGAAAATATCGTTAGACTTGTTGCAATTCAAAAGTATTCGTTTCATATCACTATGGTTTCATTATACATTGATTTGAGATAACAGCTCAAGAATCCCCCACAAAACAGACAACAGACTAGTAAGATCCTTTGAGGTCCAAGTATCTTCACAGGCAGAATGGTTAAAACCCACATCTACATCTCCAATTCTCATCTCCTCTGCCCGGTTCTTTTCTTGTGTGTGCTGGGACCTGCCTTCCTAGGAATTATTAAACCCACTTCATGCACCAGCAACCTCACTTTTAGATGCTCACAGATGGAGAAAAATGCTCTTCTTAACTTCAAAGAAAGTCTCACAGATCCATCAAATCGCCTCTCTTCATGGGTTGGTGAAGATTGCTGTAAATGGATAGGTGTTGGATGTGACAACACTACATCACATGTTGTCAAGCTTGATCTCTACAACCCACTTCCGAGAGAAACTTACAATTGCAAGTAGTGCTTGGGGGGTAAGATAAGGCCTTCTCTACTCAATTTAACGCATTTGAGTTACCTGGACCTAAGCCTGAACAATTTTGAAGGTCAGTTACCAGCTAGTCTGGGACATCTGACCAACTTGAGCACATTGGTTTTATCTGTAAACAATATTACTGGTGAAATACCAAGCTCATTTGCCAACCTTTGCAACTTGCAAACTTTTAGACTGATGGCCAATGGCATAAGTGGGGAGATAACTCAGTTTGTAGATGGTTTATCTCAATGTTCCAACAACAGCCTTGAATTGCTGGATTTGAGTGGTAATAAATTGCTTGGGGGCAACTTGCCTTACTCACTGGGAGCACTCAAGAACTTGAAAAACTTAAGATCTTTCAAGTTGTTCCTTTCGGGGTTCAATTCCAGATTCTATTGGGAACATGTCTTCCTTACAATTACTTGCCCTTACCGCAAATAAAATGAACGGAAGCATTCCAAACAGCATGGGGAAACTATCAACGCTGGAAAAGTTGGCTATTGGTGGAGGGAATTCTTGGGAAGGTGTCTTAACTAAAGCTCATTTCCAAAATCTTACGCGATTAACGTTTATAGAGTTGGTTATCTCCACTAGATGGTCATTGGTTTTAAATCTCAAACATGAATGGGTTCCTCCTTTCAGCTTGACATACATTGTATTCAATCGCATGAAGATTGGTCCCAAATTTCCAGCATGGCTTCAAACTCAAAATGAGCTCAACTATCTTAGTCTCGATGATGTTGGCATTTCTGATACCCTTCAGCAAGGATTTTGGAATTCCAGCTCAAGTCTTAGCTATTTGAGCCTTTCCCAGAACCAAATTCAAGGACAGGTACCATACTATCAAATTATCAATCTTATTCTATTACATATTACTTGGATTTGAGATTCAACAATTTCGTGGGGCAGGTCCCACTTTTTCATAGTAAATTTATGAAAGTTTTATATCTTGAAGAAAATATGTTTTCTGGAATTGTCCCTGAAAACATAGGTGAACTATTGCCCAATTTACTGCACTTGGTCCTCTCTTCAAATTTCATTACCGGTAGAATTCCACCTTCTATTGGAATACTTAAGAGCTTGGAAATTCTTGCTTTGAGAAATAATAGCTTGTCTGGGGAACTCCCTCCTCATTGGGATGATATGCAGTCATTATACTTTTTGGACATATCACACAACAATATATCCGGTAAACTTCCAAGTTCAATGCGATTTTTGAGTTCACTACAGTGGTTATCATTGGGACAAAATCATCTTGAGGGGGAGCTCCCTTCTTTCTTGAGAGAATGCACAAAATTGGTAAGCGTTGATCTTGGAGGGAACAAATTCTTTGGAAACATACCAGTATGGATAGGAGAAAGCTTATCAAATCTATCAAGGTTAAGCCTAAGATCCAACTTGTTTGATGAAGTCATACCTCAACAATTATGTCTTCTTTCAAGCCTTCACATCCTTGATCTTGCACATAATGATTTGTCAGGAGGAATCCCTCAATGTTTAGGGAACTTGAGTAAAAATGGTGAAAGTAAATTTGCTAATTTCTTGGAACAAATTGCAATATTTTATAAAGGAAGAGACTATCTATATAGAAACACAATTTATCTTGTCCATTCTTTAGACCTTTCAGGAAATAATCTATCAGGGGAAATACCTGATAGTATAACAGACCTTTTGAAACTCAATATCCTAAATCTCTCAATGAATCACCTGACAGGAAAAATTCCCAAAAACATAGGGAACTTAAAAAGTTTGGAATTATTTGATCTCTGTAAAAACCAACTTTTTGGTCTCATTCCTGAAAGTCTGTCTTTTTTGACTTTCTTGAGTTACTTGAATTTGTCATTCAACAACTTGTCTGGGAAAATTCCATCTGGGAATCAACTTCAAACCTTAACTGACCCTTCCATCTATCAAGGCAACCCTTTGCTTTGCGGACTTCCGCTTTCCAAGAAGTGTCTAGGGGATGAAACTGATCCTAGAACAACTCCAAATGGCAGCGGCAATGGAGAAGATAACAATGATGGAATGGAATTTGGGTCGCTATCATTCTACATTAGCATGGTAGCTGGCTATATTGTTGGATTTTGGGGAGTTTGTGGCACACTAATTGTCAAAACATCATGGAGACAAGCTTACTTTCGAGGCGTTGATAATTTGAAAGATAGGATTGTTGTTTTCATTATGGTTAAAGTTGCTCCTTTGATAAGGAAGATTAAGTTCGAGAGAAATTAAGGCGATGAGCGAGGAAGGACACTTTAACGTGCATTACCATGTATTTCTTTTTATTGTTGTAATTCTATGCTGGAGTCATATAGTTAATTAATTATTAGTAAATAATTTTACTATTGTGTGAGGCATTTTCTATTTTTATTCCATCATGTGTTGTTGTAATAACCATTTCGAATCATATTTTATATTGTATAATCATTCTTTATTTAAATTTTTGTGTAAGAATATCGTGAGTGAATGTTATGTAGAACAGGTAGCTCAAATCTTTCTTGAGCGACCTATGCTTCAACCTTCACTTGCCAGAGTCATATAGTTAATTAGTTATTTGTAAATGATTTTGCTATTGTGAGACATTTCATCTTTTATCCCATCCCGTCTCCTAAATTCCTAATAACTATTTCTCATCATATTTTATTATTTTCTCGTTCTTGATATAAAATTTTTGGGTAAATTATGAATTTAGTTCCTAACTTTTACACTATGTGTCAATTTAGTTCCTATGTTTTGAACGTGTTAGTTTAATCCTAAATATTTTGGTATTGTGTTAAAATAGTTTTTACCATTAAATGATGAATGAAAAATGCTGAGCTAACTGACAACTAAAATAAAATATTATTTTTATGCCACATGTACTGCCACATCAACATAAACTTTTTAAAAAATAGTAATGTTCAAAAATATAAATGAATAAAAAATTCCAAAATGTGAAGAAAACCAAGAATAAACACAAGTCTCATCACATGTGCTCCACACGTGCTCTAAGGCTCTTTTTTTTTTTTTTTTGAGTTTAGTGTCATAATTTTCTATCCATCCCAATTTGAGGTTTATACGCATGTTCGATTATATTATGCATTTGCGAACTATTGATATAGTCAGGTGTGTCATGAGGCCAACCACAAAAAAATGAACACCGAAATGGCATTAAAATCATATGTTCGAGTGTGAATGTGTTCATTTTTTGGAGCTAGCCTCATGACACTCCTGATTGTATCAGTAGTTTGCAAATGCATAATATGATCAAACATATACGTAAACCTCAAATTAGAATGAATATAAAATTATGACACTAAACCCTTAAAAAAGGTATCAAAGTATGCATGTGACGAGACTAGTTAGCTATTAAAATTTTTAATTAAGAAGGGAAGTTCCAACAATCACTCCTATCTCTCATCACACTCAAAAACTCAATAGTTCATGAGAAGTTCTAAGTATGGAAAATTTTGACATTTTTTGAGAGAGAGAGAGAGAGAGAGAGAGAGAGAGAGAGAGAGAGAGAGAGAGAGAGAGAGAGAGAGAGAGAGAGAGAGAGAGAGAGAGAGAGAGAGAGTAACAACCCACTTTAGACAAGTGTATAACATGCAATGAGATAGTAAGAGAAGGTATTTGGTACTAAATGATACTATGTCAGCGGTATCAAAATCCAATAATCGAGAGATATGTTTACAAAAAATAACTACCTCACTAATAAATGAAAGACACGTGTTAGTGGGTAGTTATTTTTGCATACATGTCTCTCGTTTATTGTATTTTGATACAAATGACATGATATCATTTAATACATAATACCTTTTCAACATAGTAAAAGATAATAAGTTTTTCAACATATTCAAAATTTCAACATTGGGCAAGACTAAAGTCATATATGAAAGTGTGAAACTACAAGCATAAAAAACTTACATTCATTTGTCATTTACTTAAGACTATCTATTAATTCTTCTAAAAAAAAAAAAAAAGACTATCTATTAGATCCAACAATGATTCTTCTCGCACCAAAAAAAAAAAAAAAGGTCTAACAATGATGCTTATCAATTTTTTTTTCTTTTTCATTTAAGTAATGAGAAAGTTGTTTCTCAAGTAATAAAAAAGTTGTTACTAAGAAAAACTAAAATTTATGAAACGACAGTTTCACTCAACCACTGAAAAAACATGTACAGCATGACTCATAACTGACAAGTCATAACTTCTTTGTGCTTGAGATTTCCGTTCCAATAAATATAAACATAGAACCATTGAGAGACTTAACACTTGCCAATATAAATAATTGAGTAGCAGAAACAAACATAAGAAAGACATAATCATGAATATGTAGTTTACTATAATTTCAATGACACTCTTTTATTAAAAATAAATAAATAAATTTGAACATATCTTTTTATTCAGCTTTACATGAGACTGCAACTTTATGTGCCATTTTTCAACCGCATGAACCCAAGGTAAGCAGCTGAATTTCTTAGTAATACGTTAGCACAAATGAATTTCTCTTTTGTTGAAAAAAGATCATACTTTTTGGGTTTTTTTTTTTTTTTTTTTTTTTTTTTTTTGGGTTTTTTCATTAATAGCATGTCCTTTCTATTCAGTTTGAAAAAAAGGACCAACAACACATCAGCATAAAAACAAATATAGTTAAATCAAGTTTTGCATTACTAACCTTGCATGCATTTCTCCTTTGATTCTTGTTGCATGTTTTCATTTAGAATTATAGTTAAATTGATGAAAAAATAGGAAAAACCAAAAAAATGGGAAATGTGGAAAAGTAAAAATTAAACCTTAATTCTTAAATAGGAATAGAATAAATATATTTGGAATAGAGTGTTGGGGGAATCACGTTTTGACTTCCTACAATCACTCTAAAAACAGGCCCATGTGGTGTTATGTCGAAGGGCATAAAAGATTTGAGTGTGTCTTCTTCATCACCAATTGTTTTTGAAGTGGAATGGCATAACTTACGATTCGACAAATGGTATCAGAGCCAAGGTCATGGGTTCGAGTCACGAGAGTGTCATTGTGCTGGAGAGATTGTTGGGGAAACCACAATTTGACTCCCTACAACCACTCTAAAATAGGTCTGTGTGGTGTAATGTTAAAGGTCATAAAAGATTTGAGTGTATCTTCCTTATCACCATTTGGTTTTAAGGTAGAATGACACAGCTCACGATCCAACATAGAGAGAGAGAGAGAGAGAGAGAGAGAGAGAGATGCAAAAGTAGTGAGTGATCGTGGGAGATTTTGATTTAGTGGGAAGTTAGTATTTGCGTAGTGGGACGTTTGTGTGTAGTGATTTAAGAGTGGGAGTCAATTATTCAAGGTTAAATTTTGTAAATGACATCATCTCACTTTGAAAAGTGAAAGTATTTTTGTTGTTGGATTAATAATTATTTTCATCATTACTTTTATACCCCGATTTTTTTTATCCGAAGAATAACATATTGGGGATATTTTAGGAAGTAGAAAAGGCGATAACAGACTTTCTTGAGCCTCTTAGTATATAGAAAAGAGATACAAATAAATTTCTATCCCAAACCAGATTTGACTTCTCTCTCTCTATATGATACTAAGTTGTAATCCATGCTTACACACAAAAACATTCAATAATAATGATTATGAGATTGTTTACTTAGGTGAGTAAATGACTTGTTTGACATCAAAATTAAGAAAATTAAAATGAACACTTGCCAAAATACATAGGAAAGTTCAATAAAAATATTGATCTTTAATATATATTTAATTAATAAGTTTTAATAAATAATATTTTAATTTAGAGAACTTTGTTTTTAAAAAATAAATCATGCCAACAATTCCACAAAGAGACAAAACACAATTGATAGATTTTTTAACCAAAGATGAATGACATTAAAAGGAAAATATGAAACATATAAAAATGATCGCACTTAATGAGACCTAGATCTTCGTCGTAAATTTGTGGTTGTCGTGTTACTGTTGTTTTTTTATTATTCTTCGGAGACTGGTGGCAATGACAAAGTCTGCAGCTCACCTTTCTTGTAGTGTCCGTGTGTGTGTGAAATTGGTTTTTTTTAGGGATTTTGATCCCAATTTTGAACATTATCTAGTTTTTTATTTTTTTTTATTTATTATTATTATTATTATTTTAAAGTTTATGTTGATGTGTCAATCCAGGGGTTCCCCTATGGGGCTCTTGTCCCACATCGTTTAGTTTCAGTTGTGTGTGAGTTTAAAAAGCCTTGCAAGCCTTCAAGAGTTAAGCTCTTTTGAAGGCTTAAGTATTGTAAGTCTTTATAACAAAAAAGTTTATGTTGATGTGGTGATACACACGGCAGCCAACGTGGCATATCATCACTTCATAGTAGAGACTGTTTTAACATAATTTACCCAACAATTTTTGTAAGAAGATCAATGGGGTTGCCATATGTCTTAACACAAGAGAAGCAGGTAGTAAAAAGGTAGCAGTAGAAATAGGAGAATTTTGTAAATTAATGTTTCTTTTTATAATTATTTATTATTGAAAATGGAAATTTTTATATAATATTTGGTAACTAGTGATTTTAAAATGTTGCATTTTCAAAACACGAGTTCAAGTGCTAAAGATGTGTTTCCAAACATGATTTCCACTCTGAAATCATGTCCAAAACAACCTTTTTAAGTAAAATGCAAAATTGTGTTTCTTGAAGGAAAGAACAAAACCTCCTTTAAGAGCATTCACAGCAAATCTGGTATAATTGTTGTAATGCTATTTTAGTAACTAAAACACCAAAATGCAAGTTATAACAAAGTTGCTATAATCTAAAAAAAATAGCAACAAAGCTACGGTGGGTTGCCAAAAATAACAACTCACTGTAGCTCCAA
This sequence comes from Quercus engelmannii, assembly GCA_029955605.1. Classification (NCBI taxonomy): domain Eukaryota; kingdom Viridiplantae; phylum Streptophyta; class Magnoliopsida; order Fagales; family Fagaceae; genus Quercus; species Quercus engelmannii. Next base: position 50,284,890 of record JARPSG010000010.1, read on the forward strand.
ACTTATAAAAAAATATTATTTATATATTTCTCTATCCTCTTCTCATTAAAAAAAAAAATTTCTCTCTTTTTTCTCTTCTCTCTTTCTTCTCTGACTTAGGAAATTCTTAACTAGTTCAGGACTACAAGGTCACCAAGTTGACCTTGTAGTCCTAGTCAATAGATTCAAGACACCTCACTAAAATTTGCTTACTTTTGTGCCACATCAGATAAAAAACAACACCCACTTAACGTCTGTTAACACTGTAATAATCAAATCTCAATCTGAAAGGCAAAATCAAAATTTAGAAGTGAATTGGGCAAGTTAGTGAAAATTTTCAATCTCAAAACTAGGGGTGTACAGTCAACCCGTCAAACTGCCAAAACTGACCTGACCCAACCTAACCCATTGGGTTGGGTCGGTTTTTAGGGCTTGGTGGGTGGGATTAGGTTACAGATTTTTTTTTGATAGCGGGTCAGGTTGGATTCGGATCATAAAATTTCAAACCCGACCCAACTCACCCATATATTTAAAATATATTATATAATTACTAAATTTTTTAAAACAACTAACTCTTCCTATCCTATATAAAAGCCAATTAGTTCGTATAAACCTTAGTAAATTACTATTGTTGTTTAGTTATTAGAGTTGTTTGCCTTTAAGGAGTTACATTGATACTAATCTTTGGGTTTTTTTAATATATTTATATTTATATTTTTTTGCTCAATTTAATAATAATAATAATAATAAAAAAATTGTCTAACCCATGAGTTCAACTCTACCCAACCAGACCCATGTGGGTTGGGTTGGGTTGGACTTATGTGTGAGTTAGGTTGAGTTGAATTTTTTTATAACCCACCATAGTAGGTTAGGCCAAAAAATCACCTTAACCCAACTCGACCCGACCCGATCCAACCCAACCCAACGCACGCACGCACAACCCTACTCAAAACTTCAGCTTTCAAATTTCATTTTTCATTGTGCATCAAACTCCAAGAACCTGCTCTATCTCTAGACCACCTCTCTTCCTTCAGCTCTTAGATCGCTCGCTTCAGGCCCAAGCTCGATGAGATCTACTAGGTCAGCAAGCTAAGAATTTCCCCTCTCACTCTTGTGTAGCAAAAGGGTCTATGCTTGGTTGAGATTCGGTCTACTTGAAATGCATGTCCCATTTTCTTTTTCTCTTTGGTTTTGTTCTTATGGTTGTTTGGTCATTTGGGTCATTGTTAATTTGTCATTTTTTTCTTTTTTCTTTTTTTCTTCTTCTTTTTTCAATGAGCAATCATTTAATTGAATGCTTTTGATGGTAACATAATCTCATATTCACAGGGAATAATAGATAAGTACAAATATGGCTTATGGGTATGCTTCGAAATGGTCTAAGGGTGTGTGATAAGTACAATTAGGTCCCGTATTTGATGTTTATAGTTTATTGAATTTGTGTAAGTTTGTAAATCAAAGTTTAAATGGATGGGCTTAGCCCATATGAGCTTCCTATTGGAAGATTGCCTTTAAGGTGTTTGTGAAAATGCTTGTATCCATAGTTGATGTCACTGAGCCAAGTAGTGCCAATTTAGTTTTTATCTTCCAACTGTTGCTCTCATAGTTTCTTCAAAAGACGATAAGAAAAAAACATGGCGTTTTTAGCTCTTATTCATTCAATACGCTGTAATTTGGGTGTTTAGTCACATGAACTTTTGAACTCCCATGCCCTCCTTTTTTTTTTCTTTTAGTGTTGGCTTAAATTCTCTGCCTGCTTTTTTTTTTAGGTATTGGCTTGAGAATCCCTTTTATTTTTTTGGGCACATGTTTACAAATACTTAGGCCTAAAAAGATTAGAGTGTTTCACAGATTTTAGTTTTTGGCAAATTTACAAGCATAGGCATATGTATGCTTTGCAACTATTTTCAAGGAATGTGCGTTATATTCTTGTTGCTCCAATGATTGCTTATCACTTTTTCACCTTTCTATTTCTACTTTAATTGCAGTTAATGATGGATGAATTGTTAAATTATGGTAGAAATAGTTTTTCTTTTATTGGCTTGCCTTTTTCAAAGTATTTGCCATCTGTTTTTAGCCAAGCTTGAAATAGAAGCTGTTCTAATCTCAAAAGGTATGGGTTGTGTGGTACAATAAAAGTGCTTATAATTATGTTTCAAGTTCCAATCAAATTGTTATTCTATTTCACTTGAAACCAAATGAACATATAGATTTTTTGCTGCAAGTAAATAGAGGTTGTCTTCTAGGATGTTCCTATACTAATTGAAATTTTTTTTTCAAAGTTACAGGATGATAGAGCCCCAGCTAAGCTACATCGCCAAAAAAGCATTTGAAGCATTCATGATGGATTGAAATCATGTATCCTGGACATGTTAACTTTTTTTTAGTTTGAAACAAGTGACATGTCATGTACATATTTTTGGTATTTGTTAAGTTATATTTCTTATAGAGATTGTAATAACTCATTGTTAAGCTTGTGAAAACAATTCTTCACTAACCCCCCTTTTTTTTAGGTAACTGGAACTTAAGTTTCAGACCATTTGTTGAATAAAAAAAATTTTTCATGTTAGCTTTGTCTCTTCAAATAATGATGCCTAGAGAAACCAAGCACTACATGCCATGTGATGTTCCATTTTTACAAGAGAAATCAAGAAAGAAAAGTTGCAAAGTTGTTCCATGAGTTCCAAATAACAAAAACTTTAATTAGGCCTTATCATAAAATAGCACGTGTACAATTGGTGATTTGGTTCCAAGTTCAAATTGTAATTACATTATAGTACAATTTTGATCTCTTTGCAACTTCTATACAATGCATAATTTCAAGGCTTATAAACTTAAAGGAGGAAAGATAACATCTTAAGCTCTACAAAATTGTGCCCTTTAAACTTGTGGTTGATGCTTATTGCAAATGCAAATAGCATCCTTAGCTATTGGTCATGTCATAAAGGACATAAGACACCTAGCAAGTCAGTTAAGAATTTGGTCCTCTGAGCATACATGCAAATATGTGAATCATGGACCTCATACACTTGCAAGACATGCCCAATTCTTGAAAGATGAGGTTATACAGCTAGAAGGTATTCCTGGCAAAATTCTGCATCTTCTACCCATTGTCTTTATCCTTGGTTATTCAATCTTCACAAATTCTCTATTTTTTTTTTTTTTGCCTCTAGCATATTTTTATTAAGAATGACTTCTAGACTACTTGCATTGCTTTGCTTGGATTAGCTTTAATTGAGGTTGGCAGCTTCTCAAAACTCCTCTCATATTCCACAAATGCACTCTTTAAAGTAAAGATTATCATTTCCAAAATGAATTTTACTAATAATGTGAAAAGCAAAAATTATACTTCACATCGGCATCAAGGTTTTGCAATTGAGCTTCAATTTCATTAATCAAAAATAGTAATTGAGCACCAATTTCAAAATGTCATTCCCCTTCATTGAAGCACAAATAACAATTGAGCATCAATTTCAGAATGCCACTCCCCATCACAGAAACTGGCTTGATAATATTTCAAAAGATAAATCACAAACGTCATTGTAGTTATTGAAATATTAAGAAAAGAATAACTGCATTTTCTTACATTATCTTGGTTTGTACTATACATCCTTGTAATGGTTTTGTATAAATACACAAAGACACTAAGTGTCAAAATTGGACAATACATATATCAAATTTAAAGCTTTAGTAAAACTGAAAATTAGTCCCATTAACTTCAAGATAAATGACTTCAACCCCTCATGAAAGCTTCAAAATCTTTTCTGGCAATGTAGCTTGGCTAGGGCTCCTTCATCTTGCAATGTTAAAAAACAAATTTCAATCAGCACAGTAATATCCTAGAAGACCAATACTCTATTTATTAGGAAAAAAAGATTAATTTGGTTTCAAGTTAAATAGACCAACAATTCGATTGGAAATTAAATCATTGTTGCTATAAGCACTTTTCCAGTAACCCACACATTTTTTATAAGAAAAGCCCTTATTTCAGGCTTGGCTAAAAACAAACTGCAAGTACCACAACAAAGGCAACCCAACAAAAGAAAAACTATATCTACCATAATTCAGCAATTTATCTAATATTTACTTGAATTAGAACAGAAACCAAATAAAAATCCTAGTTGTATACTTGAATGGATGCACCCCCATTATCTGTAATTGCAATTCAAACCAACCAAATGCTTTAAGAATACTGTCAAGTTATGCTCAAATTTGCAGTGGCACCAGAAGCAACTAAGATAATGCCCCTCTCCAATTTTAACATATGAAGAAGCAATATCAACATGATAAATTGAAGTATTTGGAAGAAGAGTATGGACTTTGCCAACAAGTGGGATTTTCACAAACGTCTTAATATGAGGTACTTGAAGGGGAATAATAGAAGAAATAGCCTTGTCTATGAGCATATCCTTGGCAAAATCAAGAGCCCATTTGAAGATGTGTAACATTCATATTGTAGCAGAAGACTACCAAAACCACACCCTACGGCCTACACCCAAAAAAAAAAAAAAAAATCCTCAACACAAAATCTAAAAAATTACTCAAAGGTGGAATATAGTAATAGAATAGTAGTACACCTAATGATTACCTGTTGAAAAGTGATATATCGATGAAAGAAAAAACCTTTATTTTCTTTCAACGATTATTTGGCACAAGTAGAGCTAATTATTCTATAGACAATGCACTAAGTTCTCAGATGGTGCATAACTATGACTTTTTTTAAAAAGAGACAATGCACTCAAAGTTCCTAATTGTACTAGGTGCTTAAAAAAAAATACTCGTTCTATTATTATATGTTTTAATTTCATGTCTTTTTCCTTAACTCATGCAAGTCATATGGGTTTTTCCATTTTCTATCATATAATATTATGGTAATCTTTTCATTCAAAATTGAAACATCATTACAAGAGCTCAAATTAAACATGACTATACTATTATAGGCTACAGAGTACAACTCGAGAATAAAAGCCAAGCAAACCACAAACCCAAACAATATGAAAAACCCATAAATGCCATAGCTTCTAAAAGAGAACAAATCAACACAATCCACGAATCACACAAAACAGAGCTTATTTTCCTTCTTTTTTCCCAGCAACCAAACATAGCTCATTAAAATAAATCAATTAAAAAAATGACAGAGAGAGAAAAACAGAAAATTTACTGGGTAGTGGCGTTGGCGACAATGCAGTTGGGGTTGAGAGAAGAGCAAAAGGAATCGTTGGGGAAAGAAGCCATGACACTAGTTGGTGCGGCTTCGCGTAAAGGTGATTGTGGCAGCAACCTTGGTTGGGTTAAAAGAGAGAGAGAGAAAGAGAAAGTGAGAGTTTTTGAGAAAGAAAGAGGCAGGTTTTAACTCTATTGCTGACTTGGTTTCTTGTTAAATGATATTAGCACTTTCTCTTAGGTGTCTCATTTTAGTTGGTCTAGACTAAGGTCAGCAAGATGACGTTGTAGTCCCGAACTAGCTAAGAATTTCTCCTACGACTGAACATCTGTTTCTCTCCCATTTTTCTCTCTTTCTTCTCCAAAATTCTTCTCATTTCTTCTCCTCCAGATCTCTGCCTACCTCCTCTTCTTTTTTTTTTTTTTTTTTTTTTTTTTTAAGCTATGGCCAAAAATATCACCCTCTCTTTCTTTTATTTATTTTTTCTTTCTTTCAAGTTTTTTCACACTTTTGTGGTGGTGATGGGTTTTGTGCCAATTGTGGGTGTGGTGGTAATGGGTTTTGTGGTTGGTTGTGGGTGTTATTGTGATGGGTTTTGTGGCTGGTTGTAGGTGTGGTGGTTATGGGTTTTGTGGGTTTTTTTTTTCCCCGGTGGTAGTGATGATGGTGGCTGGCGGTAGGTTGCAAGTTGTGGGTTGCTAATCTAGAATCAAAGTCTAGGAGGAGTACGAGGGTTCGTGGGTTGGTGCTTGTGGTTCTTGGGGTTCCGATTCGCAGGATGTGGGTCGGTGACGGTAGTTTTTGGGGTTCCGATTCACAGGATGTGGGTAATGGTTATACGAGAGATATATTATTTTATTGTATTTTTTATCTCTACATATTAAGGGGATTCAAAAAGTTAGTTATGACTTCAAAAAATGTCAAAAATACCCCTAATTTAATTAGATACTCTTTATTCTTGAAAAAAAAAAAGGTTAAAATTGTAATTCAACAAAATTCAAAAAAAAAAAAAAAACTATTAGAGAAACTTTTTTCCTAAAAATTAACATAATCTCTATTTAAATATATCCCATGCAAGTTTAATACATTTTTTCTTAAAAACTAGTTCACACTAAACCAGCAGTTTACTCCATTTCAAATCATAAACTTTAGTTTTTTTTTTTTTTTTTTTTTTTTTTAATTTCTTCATGTGTAACCTCACTAACAATAGATAAATTCATATTGAAAAAATATATTAAACTCAAAATAAGAAAAAAGAGCTTCATAGCATGTGCGGAGTGCGTGTGATAAGACTAGTATTATTTTAATGTGTTAAAATTAAGTGTATCATAAAATAAATTATTAAAATAAATAAAGTAACTTTTTTAAGTTACTAGCTAAATTTTTTAACTTTGTGACTGTGAATACTAAGTTTGTGTTTCCATCTCATCTCCATGATACAACTTTTAGCATTTGTCAACAAAAAACCCATAAAGAAATTAAAGCCCATTTGAGTCTCCATTAAAATTCATATATATATATATATATATATATATATCGGCCTTTTCTTCTATCCAAGACAATAACCCATAAAGGAACCAAAGCCCATTTGAGTCTCCATTAAAATTCATATATGGGCTTTT